>BSBN01000391.1:14112500-15362500 GCA_027924645.1 Cunninghamia lanceolata | reverse complement strand
ATGTCGACCACACTACATCTTAGACAGGACAAAAATGCAATCTCCCATGCAATGACATACTTCACAAACTCCAAAGTATAATTGCAAGTAGTGAAAACTACTAGATCAGCTAAAACTAGTGCTAACACTAAGACCTTTAGGAACACGCTTCAATCACGATCCAAATTACACCTTGCAGGCCAATAAAAAAGTAGGAACACAATCTAGAGACATCCACAAGCATGTTACAATTACCAAGAACTTCTGCACAACCTCCAACCACTCTATCTTGAAGATAACTCAAATTGGACCACTTATACATTACTCTCAACCACTGTTACAAAGAAAAGGTCACTTGTGGAGCATCAAATCATGAACCATTATCACTAAAGACACATAACATTATCTCTAACTTAACTCTAGAACTGTAGGTCATAAAACTTAAATGCAAAGAGATGCAGAGTAGAATACATTCTTCTTGTCACCATTGAATGCTCAGAAAAGTAGTTTTTACTCTGGGGAATAGAACTCACTGAAATCTTCACATTAGAGGCTCAAAATTGAAACATAGAAACTATATACATCCTTTAACATAAATTTCAAACCACAGATAAATATATTCAATCTATAGGATATGTGGAGAAAAACACTGCACTATTCTTCTTAGACACATACTCAAACTCATTCATATAACTTACTTAGATACTGAACTTAGGTGTTGACATCAATGACAACACTTACTGATCATACTTGCAACAAAAAGTACTATCATGAGTGGAATAGCTGATTCAAAACTTCTAAGGATAATGAGTTCAAAATTTGCCAAGGATGTCTATGTAAAACTTGAAAGCATTTGTGAAGGAGATGGTAAAGTGAAGCAAGCCAAGATGCAAATCTTCAAGTGTAAATTTGAGACCCTTAGGATGATAAAAGATGAAGACATTACTAGTTATATGCTCTGAGTGGATGAAATAGTTAATGGCATCACAAGGCTTGGTGGTGAAGTGAAAGAGGATGAAATTGTGAAGAAGGTACTGAGAACTCTTCCCAAATCTTACAATCATAAGGTATCTTCTATTGAAAAGACTTATGGTTTGGATACATATATAGTAGATCAATTGTTTGGTTCTCTAACAACTTTTGAAATGAGAGAATTTGACAAAGGTGTTCCAAAGAAGGAAGTAGCATTCATAGAATGTAAGAAAGCAGAAGATGAAGCAGCAGATCAAGATGACCTTTATGAGGTAGAAGCAAACTTTGTAAGAACTTTGAAGAAAGGAAGAGGAAAATACATAGGTAAGTTACCTTTTAAATGCTTCAATTGTGGAAAGATTGATTATTTTGCTTCTAAATGTCCTTTTAAAGAATCAAGGGGTAGTAACAAGAGAGACAAGTTCAAAAGAAGCATGTATTCCATAGAAAGTAGTTGTTCTCCAGAAGATGAGGATTCTGATGATTAAAATGATGAAACACTTTTCATGGCCTTGAATATTGGTGACAAGAAGGATGATATTAGAAAATGTGAAAAGACTGACACCTTGCAAGATGACCAAAACAATGATAGATCAATGGTTGCATGGACTACCTTTCATGTAAAAGAAGAAGATAAGGCTTCGGTAATTGACAGTGGTTGCTCTAATCATATGACTAGTGATAAGGAGAGATTCATTAGCCTTAAGAAGTGGAATGGTGGAGCTGTTAAGTTTGGTGGTTATGAGAACATAAATCTATGGAAAGGATACTATAACTATTGATGGGAAGAACAAGACTAGGAACATCAATCTTGGCTTCAAAAAGGCATTTCTCTACTTGAGCTTTAGTCTGGTTAGCATATTCAACTGACTACGGTTTAGCCATATATCCATCTCTTCTAGGAAATTTATTCAATACTCTTGGACAAATAAGACTTTTAGTTGCTCAAGTATCAATCAAACTCCAAACAAAGTACCTATCATCTCTATGAGAGTAATTTGGTAATCCACTTGGCGATTGTCTAAAGCCACATGGATCCTCCATTGAAAAGCATCTTGTTGGGTAGGTAATGCATTACTATGCTACTAAACTCCTTGGTTCATGGTTGGACATTGATTTACATAATTATCTCCACCACAAGAGAAACATCCTCCAAGAGGTCCTCACTTTTCAACAAGTTTGCTTGAATCATTATCATTCCTCCAAAAATTATTGTTGTTTTTATTCTCATTTATGGGTCGATTCCTATTATTTTTGGAGCCCTTGTCACTTTTCTTATTCACATCATGTTTGCCATTCCTTTTCTTGAAAGGTTGAGAAGTTGGTGACTTATTAAACCTCTTGTGATTCTTCTTACGATATGTAGAAATTATCTTCAATTTTTTCTCTTATTTGATTGCCTTGTCAAAAACTTGGTCCATAGTGGTAGGACCATGCACACCCACTTCTCCACCAATCTAGGCATTCAGACTCATGATGAATTTCTTGATTTTGAACCTTTCATCCTTCTGATACTGTGGCATATACTTTAGGAGATGGGTGAATTTTTCCCAATATTCAACCATTGACATTTCTCCTCCTTGTAGATTTTGAAAATCTATTAGGTTTTGGTTGAAGAAAATTTGTGGTAACTATCTCTATCAAAATATGACCACAAAATGATCCTAGGTCAAGCTCAGAGAACTTAGCCCCAGTTTCATTTTCCTATTCATCCACCAAGTGGACACTTCACCTACCAATTGGTAGGCACCCCAAATTGCCTTGGTTATCTCAAAGTAATTTCTAATCTCAAAATACTTTTCCATCTATGTCAACCAGGCTTCTGCATTATCTCCACTTACTATTCCACCAAACTTGGGTGGCGTCATTTTCTTCATATCTCTAAGGCAAGTTTACTTCTCTTTTCTTCTTCAGACTTAGTCATATCAATATCCTCCCTTTGTTCACTATGAGTACTGGGTTCATGGACATAATCATCATCCCCTTGATGCGAGTTCTCTTTTTCTCCTTCGGATCTACCTTGACCCCTCACTTCTTGTTACAGGTTTCCAAGCCTTTCCTTGGTTTCATTTAGCATGGTCAATATTTGATCTAGCTTGGTCATTTGGTTTTTGCAAGGATTTGACTCTCCTTGACTATCTTCAAGATTTGTTTGAGTTTGAGCCATGATGATACTCTATATCACACTTGATATTTGTATTAAGTTATAGAGTTGAATTCAGAAGTAATGCATCTCATTAATTCAAAATTCACCAATAAATCTATTCACAAAGCTTAGATTTGTGTAAAATAATCTCAACTTTATTATATTTTATTTTGGGTATAAATACATCCTTATTTAGATAGATAACACAAGACTGCATGTCACTATTGGTTAAAGGACATTCCTCAGGTTCCTTTTCCCCATTAGAAACCAATAAAAACAACTTAGAGGGTGGATGTACACACAGGTACTCCATCACATCTTTTCTTAAGACAAGGATATCATGACTACACCCAAATGGCATGTCGCAACTAGTAGACGGTTTACTTGGTTTAATTACATGAGAAGGAACAATGGGTTTATTGGCCGATTTGTTGCATTGTTTCCTTTCTAGTCATATACACTTAAGAGTGTTATACAAAGTTTTAGAGTCTTCTAGCCATGCACTCTCAACATAGTTAATATGCTCTTGGAGTTTTACCTCCTCAGTTGGTTTTTTATTAACCACTATCTTGGGTAAGTTTTGGGGAATAGACTTCCTGGCAACTTTTTAGGTTCTTCTCCATGCTATTCTGGCATAAAACCAATTTTCAAACATTAGCCAATCTGTTGAATGTTGAAAAATTTCCTCGTAGTGAGCTCCTAGGTCCATGTGTTGAACCTGGTAACTTTGATAAAAACCTTATTTTGTAATAGATATAAGTCTTGATAAAAATGGCTAAGGGTTAGGGTTTCTATTGATATTGTATTGTAGCATTTACAACTCAATATCACTGCAAATGCTATAATACAATATCAACAGAAACCCTAGCTCTTAGCCGTTTTTATCAAGACTTATGTCAGTTACAAAATAGGGTTTTTTTATGTCGGCTAATAGAAAAATAACTCCCAATGCCTTTATAAGACCTCATCTTGGGGGCACTACCCCCAAACCCCTGTTAAATAATTTGGGAGGAAACCATCCCAATAAAAGTGGGGAAAATTTAACCTCTGAGTCTTATTAGGCTCCATATAACAACAATCTCCCACTTGGAGACTAATCAAACTCCACAACATATCATCTTCCACTTGGAGACTGATCATAACACCATTGACCTTGTAGCTCCCACTAGAAATAAACACCCTAGACCCTGCTATTCTAATTTTATTGTTCTTAGTCTTGAAGACTGACCGAAGCTAAAGAGGAGCTCAACTTCTCCCTTGTCACTGCCTTCGTAAACATATCTACTGGATTTACATCTGTATGTATCCTTTCTAGTTGTAACTATCCATCATCCAACACCGACCGGATGAAGAGATACATTAGCTGTATGTGTTTGGTCTTTAAATGCAAGGTAGAATTCTTTACAAGATGTATGGCACTCTGACTGTTTGTAAATAAATAATTATTAGCCTATTGTTTTCCCAATTCTTCCATGAAAGATTGCAGCCATATCATCACCTTGCTTGCCTCTATTGCAGCTACATACTCTACCTTTGTGGTGATAAGGCAATCACATTTTGCTACCTGGAGATCCAACTCACTGTTGTCCCACCTATAGTGAAGGCATAACCTATAGTACTCTGCCTGATATCAATATCCCCTACCAAATCTGAGTCCACATAGCCTGCTAAATTAGTATTAGAGCCCCTAAAACATTAATATTTATTGGATGTACCTCTCAAATATCTGAGAATCCTTTTTACCACATTCCAATGCTCTAATCCGAGATTACTCATATACCTTCTTACGAATCCTACAACATGTGCAATATACGGTCTTGTGCATACCATGGCATACATTAAACTTCCTACAACTAAATCATATGGTACCTTGGACATTTTTTCTTCCTCTTGTGTCTTGGGACACATCTCCTTAGTCAATTTCAAATGACTAGGCAAAGGTGTATTGACATCTTTTGCATTCTCCATATGGAATCTCTGCAACACCTTTTCAACATAATCAGCCTGAGATATAGTCAATTTTTTGTTCTTCCTATTTCTACAAATTTCTATACCAAGGATTTGTTTTACTGCCCCAAAATATTTCATAGCAAATGATTGTGCTAACTACTGTTTTAACTCTCTTATGTGATCCATGTTAGACCTTGCTACAAGCATGTCATCAATATATAAACATAAAATAATATAGCTATCATTATCCAACCTCTTAAAATAAACCCAATGGTTAGAATTACATCGATTGTAGCCTTGCTTAGCCATAAAACTATCAAATTTCAAATACCATTGCCGAGTGGCTTGTTTCAAGCCATATAAACTCTTCTTCAATTTTCACACCAATTTCTCCTTACCTTTTACCTCAAATCCCTGTGGTTGTTCCATATATATCTCCTCCTCTAAATCACCATGGAGAAAGGCAGTTTTCACATCTAGCTATTCTAAAAGCAAAGCTTTAGTAGCCACAATACTTAAAACAGTAAAAATAGAAGTCCTCTTAACAACTGGAGAAAAAATCTCATTAAAATCAATACTTTTTTTCTATGCAAATCCTTTTACAACTAACCTGGCTTTAAATCTTTTCTTACCTCCATATTCCTCTTTTAGCCTATAAACCCATTTGTTTGGTAAAGCCTTTTTACCTGTAGGCAACTTACATAATTCGTAAGTTTGATTTTTCAGCAAGGAGTCCATTTCTTCTTTCATTACAAGCTCCCACTGAACATCATACCCTTCTGGTCCACCAACATCTGTTAATAAAATAGAATACAAAGAGGGAGAAAACCTTTCAAGAGGTCTACTTAGCCTTGTTGACCGTCTAATATTCACTGGAGTTAGTGGTATTTCTTGTTGTTGTTGCAGAGCATGAGGAACCATTAGAACATCATCATTTGGAGTATCATCCAACACCACATAATCCTTTTCTTTCTTCTCATGCTGCTGCAACTGATCTTTATACAACACCTTCTCATTGAATACAACATCCCTGCTTCTCACAATTTTTAGATTTTCAACATCCCAAAGCCTATAACCAAATTTATCGATGCCATATCCAATGAAGATACACTTTAATTTTGCATCCAGCTTGGTTTTATTTTTAGAATCTACATGTGCAAATGCTTCACATCCAGAGGTTTTGAGAAAAGAATAACTCACCTTCTTACCTGTCCATGCTTCCTCTGGAATACCACAACCCAAAGGAATTAAAGGACCTCTATTAATTAAATGTACAATGGTATTGACAGCCTCTGGCCACATATTTAAAGGTAGCCCAACATGCAATCTCATGCTCCTTACATGCTCCATTATTGTCCTACTCCTACACTTAGCCACTCCATTTTCTTGTGGAGTCCCTGGAACCATTTTTTGCCTATGAATTCCATTGAAGGAACTGTATACACCTAAAATTGGCATGACTCTACTTAAATAAATATTTTAAATATTTATTTCATCATTCACATTCCTCTATCAATAAATAAATAAATTCATTTATTTATTTGACTCACTTCCTCTTATTTAATTAAATAAACACATTTTATTTAATTAATTAAATTCTCATACACCAATGTCATTCTTCTAAAATAATAAAATAATTTTAATTATTTAATTAAAATCTTTATTTTTCCAAATTTAAATAAAATGCAAATTTTATTTAAATAAAATATTAAATATCTACTAAATAAATTATATTTTTATATTTTATTTTATTCTTCAAAAATCCTCACAAAATAAAATATATTTCTATATTTTACAAAATAATTAAATAAAATCTTTTTATTTAATTATGCTTTCTTATCTTCAAAAAATCATTCTTATCTTCCAAAAATACTTTCCTCTTGTCACACAAAAGCAAACGCTGAGTTACAAAAGCAAAATTAGTTTTTAAAGCATCTTTAAAACAAATCTTCTCTTAAATTAGAAAAATAAATTCTAATTTAAGAAAATCAAATCGCATCCTCATCAAGAGAGGAGTTAACTCAACAAGGCTTCTTTTGGAATGACACATGTCTTTCTTCTATTAGTTGCACGTTCCTCAACAAATCTCCTCCATTGATCTTTCATTTTCTTCTCAACCATTGATCTTCTTCTACACTTCTCTATAAATACAACATTCTTCTCTTCATTTCATATATCTTTCATTGTGCAAACTTATGCTGCGGGGATACCGGTGCACCTTTGGCACCCCCATTTCCTTGAGCACTTCATATCCATTTGTTAGTGTTGTTTGAAAGCTCACCTTCAACCACATGAGTATCATAGCCATTTTGTCTTTGTCATCTTCAACAAGCAAGGGAGCAATAGCTTCTGAGAGCTTCATCACTAAGATCAAAGAATAGATAGGCGAGCAATGGAAAATGATAGGTAAAGAGGTTGTAAGTATATCATTTGTCCTTGTTTTAATCTTCTTTACTTTCAACTTCCATTGATGTTTGGGTTTTATTATTCATTGATTTGATTAATCCCATTTTCACCCTCACAGGAACAATAATCCTCAAATTCTTTACTACAATACTCACCACCATTATTAGATCTGAGACATTTTAATCTTTTACCTGTCTCATTCTCAACCAAGCTTCCCCATTTCTTAAATGTTTCAAAAACATCTGATTTTTGTCTAAGGAAATAAATCTAAACCTTCCTAGTTGCATCATCTATGAATGTAACATAATACCGAGGGCCATTGAGAGAAGATACCTAAGTTGGTCCCCATACATCTGTATGCACAAGCTCTAACTTTTCATCTTTCTTTTTCTTCCCATCCTTAAGAAAACTAACTCTCTTTTGTTTTCCATACACACAACTTTCACAGAAATCTATATTAATACATTTCAAACTTGGCAAAATTTTCTTAGAATGAAGTACCTTCATACCTTTTCACTCATATGCCCAAGTCTTTTATGCCACATTGTTGCCTCAGAACCTGTAGCAACTATTTCAGTCTCTTCCTGTGAACCCATAGCAACTATGTTGAAATTAGGGCAGACAATTGAGAGAGGGGGTGAATCAGTTGTCACAAAACTTTATATTTTACTACATTTAATCTTCTTTATGACTTATTAATAAATTAATGATATAACCATGAAAGCATGAATCAACAACACATGAGCAGAAACACAATCAATAGACATAACACTAGGATTTTTACGTGGAAACCCAGTTAAGGTAAAAACCATGGTGGCGGTTAACCCACAAGATTTTTTCTTTGTTAAAAGAATAAAAAAATGGGAAGGCACTTACCTTCAGGCACACTACCCAGAGCTCATTACTCCAAGAGACTCATTGTATAAAAAAAAATATTCACATGGTTAACACTGAAAGGGTGAACTGAGAAACAACATCTTCTCCATGCCAAGGTTCAGTTCCATTAAAGCTCACAACACCTCTGCTCTGCTCCCAAACACTTCTTTGCTACCTCCGCATCTTTACTGCTCTTCCTCTTCTTTGCTCTGCTTTTGGACCTTTCTTAGAATCTTATCATTTTCACTCAAGGACTACCTTTCCATGACTCAACTACAAGCATTTATATGCTATATCAACCTTGGAATGAACATCAAGGTTAGCATTACAATCATCAACCATTGGAACAATCTCCAAGGTCGACATTACAAACATTTACAAAAAGACTTGACTTAATACAAAATGCTACATGCAGACCACTACACTATCTGCCAAACATAGCTGGGACTCAAATCTTCCTCGAACAACATGCCACGCTCCATAGAACTTCTCTTAGATCATCTGCAACATGCACGAAGCATCCGGTCGGCCAAGAACGGAAAGAATAGCAACACCCAAGGAGAAATCTTTAACTACGAGCTCAATCCTAAATGCAAACCACCAAAACAATAGGCACGTGATCCAGAGACCTCCACAAGCACAATGAAATCAACAAGAACAACTGCACCACCTCAGATCACCATAATCACTTGCATCTTCATACTGGAACATAAGAACACTAACTGTCATGACTGTCACACTAGAAAGATTGCTTGCAGACCTCCAAACCATGAACCACTTGAGTTGAGGATACACACCAACATCCCAAACATACCTCTAGATCCATAGACCATAATATTCCAATGCGGAGCAATTCAGACCAAATTCTTGTCACTCTATTACCTCCAAACAATTACAAAACTTGGTTCTACTCAAATGGCCATAACATCACCAATCCTCCATGTGAACCTCTGAAATCTTACCTAGAGCAACTTCAGACAATCCTCTACAAAACCTTTTGATCCACAGACTCTGATCTTTGTCTCATTAGGAATGCGAAGCAATCTACTTTACTGAACTGCTATGTCTTCACTGTCTCTGACAAAGAGATATGTTGATATCAATGACAACACATCATAGGCACATATTTGTAACAATCTCCCCCTTTGTCATTGATAGAAACATATGATGTAAAAAACTAATTCAACCATCAAGACAAGGACTACTCTCCCTTTCTCTTATCACACCTGCAACCACTTTCTTCACTGCTCCCCCTTTCACTAGCAACTACTTACTTCCAAGTTTTTCACATGACTTCTCTCCCCCTTTGACATCAATGGCAAAGGGCACATATTTGCAATCATCTCTGTCCCTTTTTGTTTCTTAGATAAAACCAAACTAAACTCTAGAATTAAAATACTGACTACTCCCCCTAAGTAGCATCCCCTTAACACCAATTTAGATCACAAGATATGACTGTGAGTTCCATTGGACTGATGCACACTAGTGCACCTTAGTTATGGATAGGAGGGGTAATAACCCCTAGCTTCACTCTGAGATACTCAAAAGTATCCTTAGGTAGAGGCTTAGTGAAGATATCTACAATCTGATCCTTTGAAGGAACAAACTCCAATCTGACTGCATTCTTATTTACCTTCTCTCTCAAAAAGTGAAACTTGATGGATATGTGCTTTGTCTTTGAATGTAACACTGGATTCTTTGAGATGTTTATTGCACTTGAATTATCATAGAAGATTGTAACAGGATCTTCAAACACAATTCTGATATCCTTCAACATTTGCTTCATCCACAAAACTTGAGTACAATTACTTGCTGCTGCTATATACTCTGCCTCAGCAGTAGATAGAGATATTGCCTCTTACTTTTTTCTCAACCAAGAAACCAATATCTTTTCTAAGAAAAATTCCCCACCACTTGTACTCTTCCTGTCATCCACATCTCCTGCCCAATCAGCATCTGTATATGCATGAAAAGTGAAATCATCATCCTTAGGGTACCATAAGCCATAATTAGATGTCCCCTTGAGATATCTAAAAATTCTTTTGATTGCTACAACATGAGATTCTCTAGGATCATCTTGAAATCTAGCAACAATGCTAACTGCATTCATAATATCAGGTCTGGTTTGAGTCAGATAAAGTAGTACTCCAATCATTGATCTATACCTTTTCTAATCTGCCTTAGGGGAATCATCATCGTTACTCAACTTGCATCTGGTTATAATATGAGTACCCACTAGTTTTGAATCCTCCATTCCAAACTTTTTCAACAACTCTTTCACATAGTTAGATTGAGATATGAAGATTCACTTATCTGATTGAATGATTTGCAGACCTAAGAAGAAATTCATTTCACTAAACATGGACATCTCAAATTCACTTTGCATCTGATCAGCAAATTTTTACACATGCTCTCATTTCCACCAAAGATGATATCATCAACAAATACCTCAACAATCAAGATGTGTTCATGATCAATTTTGAAATAAAGATTACTGTCAGTTGTGCCTTTGCTAAAACCTAACTAGTAGATACTTATCTAATCTTGCATACTAGGCTTTTGGGGCTTGTTTAAGTCCATACAATGCTTTTCTCAATCTGCAGACCATATCTCCTTGATTAGACAACTAGAATCCTTTCGGTTGCTCAATGTAGATTTCTTCTTCCAACTCTCCATTCAAGAATGCTGACTTGACATCCATTTGGTAAACTTTGAAATCTTTGTACATAGCAAAGGCAAGAAATAATTTGACTACTTTGATTCTTGCCACCAGAGCAAAAGTTTCTTAAAAATCAATTCCCTCTACCTAAGAATATCCTTTGCACACCAATCTTGCTTTGTTTCTCACAACTTCACCATCTTCATTCAATTTATTCTGGAAGACCCATTTAGTTTCAATTACATTTTTATTTTTAGTTCTAGGAACAAGATCTCAAGTATGATTCTTTTCAATTTGCATTAATTCTTCTTCCATTGCTTTTATCTAAATTTCATCATTGCAAGCTTCATTCATTGATTTTGGTTCAATCTTTGAAATCAAACAATACTCCACTTATTCTTCAACAATTTTTCTTCTAGTTTGAACACATTTATTTCTATCTCCTATGATCTGATCTTTAGAATGATTCAACCTTACATACCTGGAAGTTTTGGGATTTTCTTGAACTTCTGATTCTTGAACTTGTTCCTCAACATTTGCACTAACTTCTTGAGTCACTGGATTCTCTGGAGCAATCTGAATCTGCATTTGAGTTTGAACTTGCTTTCCTTTATTTGAACTTTCATTTTTATCATCTAATTCATATCCACATGACTTGGAAGGTCTCTCCTTTCTTTCATCGACCTTTACATTAGCACTTTCAACAATCCTTTTGAATCTCTTGTTAAAGCACTAGTATGCCTTGGTTTGGTTAGAATAACCCAGAAATATTCCTTCATCACATCTTGCATCAAACTTGCCTAGATCTTCATCCGTCTTGATACAGCATTTACTACTGAAAACTCTAAAGTATTTCATAGTAGGAGCATTACCAAACCATAGTTCATAAGGTGTTTTACCAATATTACCTTTTATCTACACCCAGTTAAGAGTGTAGATAGCAGTACCCATAGCCTCTCTCCAATAGACATGTGTAACATTTTCCTCCATCATCATGGTTCTAGCAGCCTCTTGAATAGTATGGTTCTTCCTTTTCACAACTCCATTTTGCTGAGGAGTCCTAGGAGCAGATAATTGTCTTCTTATTCCATGCTTTTCACAAAAATGCATTAAACTTACCAAAGGTAAACTCACCTCCTCTATCAGATCTCAAACACTTTATCTTCACACCAATCTCATTCTCCACCTTAGCCTTGAACACCTTGAATTTGTCAAGAGCTTCTGATTTCTCTCTCAAGAAAGTGACCCACATCATCCAGGAATAATCATCAATCAGCAACATAAACTTTCTATCTCCTTGCAAACTCCTAACTTTGGCAGGACCACACAAATCAATGTGAACAAGTTCCAACAATCCACTTAAAAATTATTCTTTACTTTTGAATGTGGCTCTATTCTGTTTTCCCAAATGACATTCCTTATAGCTATTAGTAGGTTTCACAAGATTTGGAAGATCTCTCACAGCCTAAGTAGTACTTATCTTGACAATGTTATCAAAGTTTACATGACACATTCTCCTATGCCATAACCAACTTTGATCAATCTAAGAAATCAAACATCTTTTACCAATACCACTTAAATGAAAGATATTACCTCTAGTCTGTGTACCAGATGCAATATCAGTTCCAGAGCTTCCCAAAATTTTGCATTTTCCATCCTTGAATTGGAGATCATACCCTTTGTCAACCAACTATCTAACACTGAGCAGATTATGCTTCAACCCTTCTACATAGAAAACATCATTAGTGTTATTCTTACCATCAAGAGAGATGGATCCTCTGCCATGGATTCTACCAGCTGAATTGTCTCCAAACTTCACAATTCCACCTTCATATCTTTCCAAACTTACAAACTTACTTTTATCACCAGTCATATGATGCGAACATCCACTGTCAATCACACATTCATCCTTTTTGGCACTTTCCACATTCACACAGCTAGCAGATTCAGTAGGCACTGGATCTTCTTCTTTGATAGCAATGAACACCCATTCATTTCCAGAGGTACTTCCCATATCAGATTCATCATCTATGACTCCTTCATCAGCAGCTTCTTGGACATAGTAGTATTTCTTCTAAACCCTAGGTCTATTAGGGTTTGGCTTTCAAACCCTCTCCGGACATCTTGAAGCAAAATGACCAATCTTATTGCAAGAAAAATATTTGAAAGGCAACTTTCCTTCATAGTTACCGGATCCTCTTGGTAATATTTTGGAAATAAGGGCTTCAAGTTTTTCAAGCTCAGATTCATCTTCTTCAAGTTCCTTCCTTGCCTTCTCATATTTGGTTGGTCTTCTTGAAGAGATTTCACCTGGATCAAATCTTTGCTTTCCAAAAACACTGGCCTTAAATGTAGATTCTGATTTAGGAGGAGAATCACTAAACTCACTTATTTCAAATCCTAAAAGCTTACCAACCAACTGATCTCTTGTAACATCTATCATATCCCTAATCTCCTCAATAGCATCAACTCTATGCTTGTATGAAGCAGGTAAGGATTTGAGCACTTTGGCAACAATCTCTAATTCTTCCAATTTTCCACTAGCACACCTGATACTGCACACAAGTTCATTCACCTTCTGCATGTAGGAAGTGATGTTTTTGTTAGGGTTAGCTAACAGAAGATATCAATTAAATGCAAATAAAGATTAAATAGAGGAATGAAAATACACATAAATAATAACAGCGAGAGACAAGTTTTAACATGGTTCACCCAAACTCAGGATACATCCACCAACAAAGAGTCCAATATTATTATCCAGTAAATCAAACTGATTACAACCAGCAATCCTTGCAACTCAATACTATTGCAAAATGCTACAATACATCAACGGAAACCCTAAACCTTATCCATTTTTATCACGACTTTTGTCAGTTACAAAAATAAGGTTTTTTTATGTCAGCCAATGAGAAAAAACACTCGACGCCTTAATAAAATAATAAAAAATTGTGTGAGATTTCGGGGGCACTGCCCCTGATCCCCCACGAGGGCACTGCCCCCAAACCCTCGCAAGGGGTGCTACCCCTTGACTCCATAGGAATTTGGGGGGAAACTGCACTGATAAAAGTGGGGTAAATTTAACCTCTAAGTCTGGTTAGGCTCCATATAACAACAATGTCCCACTTGGAGAGTGGTTATACTCCACACCATATCATCTCCCACTTGGAGACTGATCATAACACCGCTGACCCTATAGCTCCCACTAGAAATAAGCACCCTAGACTCTATTGTTCTGATTTTGTTTTTAGTCTTGAAGACCAACTAAAGCTGAAGAGGAGCCCAACTTCTCCCTTGTCACTGCCTTTGTAAACATATCCACTGGATTTTCATTTGTATGTATCTTTTCTAGACTTAAATGTCCATCATCCAACACTGATCGAATGAAGTGATACCTTAATTGTATGCATTTGGTCTTTGAATGCAAGGCGGAATTATTTGCAAGATGTATGGCACTCTGACTATCTATAAACAAATAAGTTTTATCCTGTTGTTTGCCCAATTCTTCTATGAAAGATTGTAGCCATATCATCTCCTTGCTTGACTCTGTTGCAGCTACATACTCTACCTCCATGGTGGGCAAAGCAACCACCTTTTGCAACCATGAGATCCAAATTACCGCTGTCCCACCTACAATAAAGACATAACATGTAGTACTCCACCTGGTATCAATATCCCCTGCCAAATCTTAGTCTACATAACCTACTAAATCAGTATTAGAGCCCCCAAAATATAAGTTTGTATTGAATGTACCTCTTAAATATCTAAGAATCTATTTTACTACATTCCAATGCTCCAATCCGGGATGACTCATATACCTGCTTACGACTCCTACAACATGTGCAATATCCGGTCTCATGCATACCATGGCATACATTAAACTTCCTACAGCTGAAGCATATGGTACCTTGGACATTTTTTCTTCCTCCTCTAGTGTCCTAGGACACATCTCCTTAGTCAATTTCAAATGACTAGGCAAAGGTGTGCTGCTAGCTTTTGCATTCTCCATATGGAATCTCTACAACACCTTTTCAACAAATCAGCCTGAGATAGAGTCAAGTTTTTGTTCTTCCTATCTTTTCAAATTTTTATACTAAGGATTTGTTTTGCTTCCCCCAAATCCTTCATAGGAAATGATTGTGCTAACTACTATTTTAACTCTCTTATGTGATCCATGTTAGACCCCACTACAAGCATGTCATCAACATATCAACATAAAATATTATAGTTGTTATTATCCAATCTCTTAAAATAAACACAATGGTTAGAATTACACTAGCTGTAGCCTTTCTCAACCATAAAACTATCAAATTTCAAGTACCATTCTTGGGGTGCTTGTTTCAGGCCATACAAACTCTTCTTCAATCTGAACACTAGTTTCTCCTCACCTTTGACCTCAAATCCTTGGGGCTGTTGCATGTATATCTCCTCCTCCAAATCACCATGGAGAAAGGTAGTTTTCACATCTAGTTGTTCTAAATGCAAATCTTTAGTAGCCACAATACTTAAAATAGTATGAATAGAAGTCATCTTAACAACCAGAGAAAATATCTCATCAAAATCAATGCCCTTCCCACTGAACCTTTGTATCCACCTGCATAGCTTCATCATACCCTTCTTGTTCACCAGCATCTATTAACAAAGAAGAATACAAAGTGGGAGCAAACCTTTTAGGAGGCTTAATTAGCCTTGATGACTGTCTAACATTCACTGGAGTTTGTGGTATTTCAATTTGCTATTGCGGAGCATAAGGAGCCACTAGAACATCATTATTTGTAGTATCATCCAACACCACATAATCATTTTTTTTCTTCTCATGCTGCTGTAATTGATCTTTGTACAATAGCTTCTCATTGAATATAACATCCTTGCTTCTCACAATTTTTTTATTTTCAAAATCCCAAAGCCTATAATCAAATTCATTAATGCCATATCCAACGAAGGTACATTTTTTTGATTTTGCATCCAGCTTGGTTCTATTTTCAAAATCTACATGTGCAAATGCTTCACATCTGAAGGTTTTGAGAAAAGAATAACTCACCTTCTTACCTATCCATGCTTCCTTTGGAATACCACAACCCAAAGGAACTGAAGGACCTCTATTAATTAAATATATAGCGATGTTGATGGCCTTTTCCCACATGTTTAAAGGTAGCCCAACATGCAATCTCATGGTCCTTGCATGATCCATTATTGTCCTATTCATGCGTTCAGCCACTCCATTTTCCTGTGGAGTCCTTGGAACCTTTTTTGCCTACGAATTCCATTAAAGGAATAATAATCCTTAAATTCTTTGTTGTAATACTCCCCACCATTATTAGATCTAAGACATTTTAATCTTTTACCCGTCTCATTCTCAACCAAGCTTCTCCATTTCTTAAATGTTTCAAATAATTCAGATTTATGCCTAAGGAAATTAATCCATACCTTCCTAGTTGCATCATCTATGAATGTAACATAATACCGAGAGCCACCGAGAGAAGATACTTGAGCTGGTACCCATACGTCTATATGCACAAGCTCCAACTTTTCATCTTTCTTTTGCTTCACATCCTTGAGAAAACTAACTCTATTTTGTTTGCCATACACACAACTTTCACAAAAATCTATATTAATACATTTAAGACCTAGTAAAACTTTCTTAGAATGAAGTACCTTCATACCTTTTTCACTCATATGCCCAAGTCTGCTATGCCATAGTGTTGTCTCAGAACCTGCAGCAGTTGTTTTAGTCTCTTCCTGTGAACCTACAACAACTGTTCCTGAACCTGTATGTTTTTCATTGCAACAGCTAAAGTAGAAGGAACAATATGACTTGTACAAAGATATAAGGTGCCTACTTTCACACATTTTGCTACTATTAAGGCACCTTTTGAAACCTTCCAATTTTTATCAGTAAATTTAACAATGCAACCTTCTTCAGCTAGCTACCTTACTAAAATTAAATTCTTACTGAGCCTTAGAACATGCCTTACCTCTTGTAGTAGCCAATGATTCCCATTTTGCAACTTAATCTTAATTCTTCCCTTTCCAAAAATTTGACAGGGTCTGCTATCTCCCAAATAAACCATCCCAAAATCCCCTTCGACAAAATCAAGAAAATAAATTCTATGGAGCATAGCATGAAATGAGGTCCTTGAATCTAAAACCCATTAATCATCAGCATTATCTAAGGAAAGAATCAAAGCATCATCTTCAAATTTATTACTTACCATATTTGCCTCCTTATTTCCTTCTTGTTTGTCTCCTTCTTTATTCTGCTGAGACCAACAATTTTTCTTCAGATGACCTGATTTTTTACAGTACCAACAATCCTTGTGTCCTCTGGATTGGGATCTATTATCCTTTAATTTTCCTTGTGACTTCCCATGACCCCAAGAACATTTTCCTCTCTGCTTTGATCTGTCCCTGCTTTCTGCATTCAAAACACTACCTGATGTGGACCCTCCTGAGCTTTTCCATCGCATTTCCTCGCTAAGGATAACACCAACAACATCATCAAATTTTAATGTATTTGAACCAGAGACAGAGTTACTTACAGCCATTACCAAGCTATTATAGCTTTCTGGCAAAGAACATATTATCAAGAGAGCCCTCACCTCTTCATCAAAACATACTTTTACAGAAGTTGAATGATTGATAATCATATTAAACTCATTTAAATGATCTGTCATAGATCCACCTTCAATCATTTTCAGATTAAAAAAATGCTTCATGAGAAATACCTTATTTGAGGCAAAGGGGTTTTCATACAATTTAGCCAAAGCTTTTATCAGACTATCTATTGTCTTCGCTTCAGTTATATTGAATGCCACCAATGGTGCCAGACATAACCGAATGTTTTGCATTGCCTTTCTATTTAGAAGATTCTAATTCTCATCAGTCATTGTTACCAGTTTCTTGGCTACTCCTTCCAAGGGCCTCCATAAATCCTTCTGATAGATATAATACTCTATCTGCATCTTCCATAACTAATAGTTCTACCCATTGAATTTGTCTACCTTCAATTTACCCTCGTCCACCATTTCTCCCACTAAACCATGAGACCTTCCTGCAGACAATAATCGAACACAACTCGCTCTCATACCACTTGTTAGAGTTAGCCAATAGAAGATATCAATTAAATGCAAATAAAGATTAAATAGAGGAATAAAAATACACAGAAATAAAACCGCGAGAGACAATTTTTAACATGGTTCACCTAAACTCAGGCTACATCCACCAACAGAGAGTCCAATATTATTATCCAATAAATCAAACTAATTACAACTAGCAATCCTTGCAACTCAATACCGCTGCAAAATGCTACAATACATCAATGAAAACCCTAACCCTTAGCCATTTTTATCACAACTTTTTTTACTTACTAAAATAGGGTTTTTTATGTCAGCTAATAAAAAATAACTCCCAACGCCTTAATAAAATAATAAAAAATTATGTGAGGTTTCGAGGGTGCTGCCCCTGAGCCCCCACGAGGGCGCTGCCCCTTGACCCCCTCTTGGGGACGCTGCCCCCAAACCCCAAGGGATGCTGCCCCTTGGCCCCATAGGAATTTGGGGGCAAACCGCACCAATAAAAGTGGGGTAAATTTAACCTCTGAGTCTGATTAGGCTCCATATAACAATAGTTTTCATCTTCACTCATCCTCAAACATTTGTATCTACCATTCAAGCTCTGTAACTTAGCACATTTGACATATGCATCACCTTCATATAGAGTTTCCAACTTCTTTCAGATTTCATGAGCAGTTTGTAATTCCAAAACATTTGTCATTTCTATATCAGTCAGGGCACTCAACAATGCTTCTTTGATATCATCTAAAGTTGTAGGACCATTCTTCAGAGGAGTATACTTATTCTTAGTTATCAATCAATAAGGATCACCCATATATTGCAAATGACACTCCATACGATTCTTTCAAAGAGAGTAATTTGTTCCATCAAATATCAGACTATCCTTCGTGTATGTCGACATCCTGGATCTCCTCAAGCAGTCAAGCTTCTTTTAGAAGAACTAGCTCTGATACCAATTATTGAAATTAGGGTAGACAACTAAGAGGGGGGTGAATCAGTTATCACAAAACTTTATCTTTTGCTGCATTTAATCTTCTTTACCACTTATTAACAGATTAATGATATAACCATGAAAGCATGAATCAACAACACATGAGCAGAAACACAATCAACAAACATAACACTAGGATTTTTATGTGAAAACCTAGTTAAGGGAAAAACCATGGTGGCGGTTAACCCACAATATTTATTCTCTATTAAAGAATAGAAAAATGGGAAGGGACTTGCCTTCGGGCACACTACCCAGAGCTCACTGCTCCAAGAGACTCACTATCTACAAAAATATTCACATGGTTAACACTGAAAGGGTGAACTGAGAAACAACATCTTCTCCATGCCAAGGTTTAGTTCCATTGAAGCTCACAACACCTTTGCTCTTCTCCCAAACACTTCTTTGCTACCTCTGTATCTTTACTGCTCTTCCTCTTCTCTACTCTGCCTTTGGACCTTTCTTAGAATCTTATCTTTTTTGCTCAAGGACTACTTTTCCATGATTCAATACAAGTATTTATATGCTACATCAACCTTGGAATGAACATCAAGGTTGGCATTACAATCATCAACCATTGGAACAATCTCCAAGGTCAGCATTACAAACATTTACAAAAAGACTTGACTTAATACAAAATGCTACATGCAGACCACTACACTGTCGGTCAAACATAACTGGGACTCAAATATTCCTCAAACAACATGCCATACTCCATAGAACTTCTCTTAGATCATCTGCAACATGCACGAAGCATCTGGTCGACCAAGATTGGAAAGAACAACAACACCCAAGGAGAAATATTCAACTACGAGCTCAATCCTCAATGTGGACCACCAACACAATATGCACAAGATTTAGAGACCTCCACAAGCACAATGAAATAAAAAAGAACAACCGTACCACCTAAGATCACCAGAATCACTTGCATCTTCATACGAGAACTTAAGAACACTAACTGTCATGATTGTCACACTAGAAAGATTGCTTGCGGACCTCCAAACTATGAACCACTTGAGTTGAGGATAAACAACAACATCCCAAACATACCTCTAGATCCACATACCATAATATTCCAATGCGAAGCAATCTAGACCAAATTTCTGTCACTCTGTTACCTCTAAACAACTGCAAAACCCAGTTCTACTCAGATGGCCATAACTTCACCAATCCTCCATGCAGACTTCTCAAATCTTAACTGGAGCAACTTCAGACAATCCTCTACAAAACTCTTTGATCCATAGACTCTAGTCTTCATCTCACTGGGAATGTGGAGCAATCTACTTTACTGAACTACATTGTCTTCACTGTCTCTGACAAAGAGATATATTGACATCAATGACAACACATCATAGGCACATATTTGCAACAAACTATTCCTGAACCCATTTTTTTTCTCTGCAACAACTAAAGTAGAAGGAATAGTATGACCAATACAAAGATATAAGATGCCTACTTTAACACCTTTTGCTACTATTAAGGCACCTCTTGAAACCTTCCAATTTTTAGCATTAAAAGTAACTGTGCAACCTTCATCACCTAGCTGCCCTGCTGAAATTAAATTCCTACTTATCCTTGGAACATGCCTTACCTCTTGTAGTAGCCAATGATTCTCATTCTATAACTTAATCTTAATTTTTCCCTTTCCAACAATCTAATAGGGTTCATTATCTCCCAAATAAACTAGCCCAAAATCCCCTTGGACATAATCAAGAAAATAACTTCTATGGGGCGTAGCATGAAATGAGGCCCTTGAATCTAGAACCCATGAATCATTAGCATTATCTAGGAAAATAATCAAAGCATCATCTTCATATTTATTACTTACCACATTTGCCTCCTTATTGCCTTCTTGTTTGTGTCCTTCTTTATTCTTCTGAGACTAGCAATCTTTCTTTAGATGACCTAGTTTCCCACAGTACCAGCAATCTTTCTATCCTCTGGATTGGGACCTCTTGTCCTTTAATTTTCCTCATGACTTCCTGTTGTGTGGTTACACAACATGTCCAATTTTGACATGAGAAAACAAGGACCCAACCTTTTTTTTGGCTTTGTTTATGTTTTCATGCTTTCTGGTGGTCTGGTAAAAGTAAGTCATGCAGATAACCCTCCATAGGAGGATGTGGTAAGTCATCATCATGAGGTCAGTTTGTCAAAGTTATTATTTCATTTCATTAACCTCATATTTGGAAAGAGCATTAAATTTCATGAAGGTTTGCCTTTTACATCACCCCGATATTCCTTAAGATGTGAAAGTTATGAATGGTCAAAATCCTGGTCAAACCTGATATTCATGGGGGAGGATCATATTTCTCAATATCAGTCATATTTCAAAAGATCAGCCCGATCCAATTTATCACCCGATAAATCATCTGGTTCATGACCTGCGGACGTCAAACTTAAGTGGTAGTGATACTTACCCGTCAAACAACAGCATGTATTTCGCGGGGAGGATATTTCAAAACATCACCCGATATTCTGAATATCACCCTATCTTTCAAATATCATCCGGTCGTGAAATATCATCCTTAAAGCCATTATCATGATGACATCATCTTATCCTGATAACAAAGAAAATCAACATGATGATGACATCATCATCATTTTACCTCACGGAGGTATATTTCATAACATCATCCTTTCACAAAACATGACGATGACGTCATAGTGTTTCGACGATAGACTAAACCAATATCATGGTGACATCATCATGATATTCTGAGAAAGGTCACTTAAACAATCTGTAGGGTCATCATCTTTTGCAAAATATCACCCGATATTTTTAACATCACCCAATCTTTATAACATGACCCGATGGTCTGAAAATAACCCAATCTTTCGACATAGGTTTTTCCACTCAAAGGTGGATGGTCATATTACACCAAGGGGATCATATCTGAACATCACCCGATATCCAAATATCACCTGATATTTGAATATCCTCCTATCCTGCAGAGATCACCCTGTTATTTTAAAGCCATTGACATTAATTACGTGTAGAAGTAGTAGGTGGTTATTGCCGATTATGAACCCGATACATACACCTGGTGAGATCTCGAATTCCTGTACAGAAAAATGACCATTAAGATCAAATTCCTTTGGATTTGACCTAATTTTACCCTAAGTGACCCGATGCAGAGGTTAAAAGTGAATTTACAAGGTCATTTCACATTTATATTGTGATAAACCAGTTTTTACAGAGCTGAAGCTTCCAAACCCTCTGACAAAATTCATCCGGCTGCATACAGCTTATAGTAGAACGAAGGACTTGATTATTAGCAGTATCAAGATCACCCGTAGATAATCGTTGGTATAAGTAAAAGGATAAGTGCATCAAGTAAGTAATTGAAACCCTCTTGTTGTCATGTTCTGTGTATACAGGTATCATGGTGTTTGAAAATATGCATATCAGGATAAAACTAGGTGTTAAAACTATAATATGCATGATGATTAATGTAATATAATGTTATATGCATGCATGTGGTATCAAATTGTAAGACAAGCCTTGTTCAATTGCAGGTAATCATGGCAGATAAACGGTTAGCTAAGTCTGAGGCATAATTCTTGACGCTGATGTTTGCTCATCCTGAGCGTGTTCAATTCAAATATGGAGCTATCACAGATACACATTAGGGAAATACAGATCTGGCTGCATGGTCAGAAAAAATGAGTGATGAGAAAAGCAACAACACCTTGTTGGATGCAGTCTTTGTATCAGGGATGTGGAATGCAGCTGGTTTCCCATACTCTATGGAAACCCCTGAGCTAGTTATTCAATGTGCGAGAAATTACAACACTGAAACCAGGAAGGTAGAGAAGCATGGCAAGGTATATGTTGATCTGTCCATCAAAGACCTTGCTACTACTTTTAGTTTTCCATTGGGTAGGAAGGTGGCCAACATAGATTTGAAGAAATCAGAAATAGAATATGAGAGTAACAAGAAGTCTGCCAGGAAGAAAATGTACAAATGGAGGGCAAAGAATAGTCCTTATCCTGCAGCAGCCAAGCTCCCAGTACATTTATATAAATATGACTTTGATGATGAGTATCAGTACATGATAGCACTATTGAGTAGAGTGACAGGCAAGCCAAATGCTAGAAGTTTTAAGGATTGGATGTATGCAGTCATCCTGATGTGCCTTTATACTGATAACAAGCCCATGTGGTCAAAGATGATAAGTGATGCTCTAGATGAGCAGCTGATGAACATAGGATGTTCAAATTGTTCCTTTTACATGACCTCATATATAGTTTATTCATGTGCCTACAAGGGTACATTTAATGCCTTAACTATTGTTGGGAGAATTGGTGGCACCACCAATGATGCACACATATGGGATCATTATCCCCAATTGCAAAGAGTGAATTACCTCTGGGATTACAAACTAATAAATGATGCATTCTCTATGCATCTAGTGAGAACAATGAAGGAGGACAGAACTAAGAGACTGAGCATGGAAGCTCAGGAAGTTATATAGAGGCATGGAGCCTAGTTTATTCAATTTGCAACTTTTTCATACATAAGAGTTGAAGGTTTTGGGGAGGAGCCTCTTATGCTCCCAAGGTATCCTACAGATGCTGTTGTCTTAATGGAGTTTTTAAGACAAATCTCTACAATACTGAATGCTTATAAAGCAAATAACAAACTTCCACCAGTATTGTTTCTAGTTACCATGGGCTGGTACATGTGCCCAGATTTTGAAAACATTAAAAAGGCTATAGCTGGCCTAAAAATGATGAATTTCCAGCCTTTTCCATTGATAAGATCATATGATCCATACGGGAGGATGCAAAAGTTCATGGGGAAGCCCATCCACCGAAGGCATCTAGAAGACTTTTGGGCAGATTGAGAAGATGAAGCTGAAGCCCGAAGAAGAAGGTATCAAAGGTTAACACTTAACCAAATCAAAACCTTTGATTGAATCTCCATCCCAGCACAACTGAAGAAAGATGATGGGAAGATAATGGCCGATGAATATGAAGAGAAAAAGATATACAATGATACTGTCTCTACACTGGATCTCACCATACAAGAGGATATTTCTTTAGATCTAGTCATGGGCAAGATATTACAGCTGACCGAAGGATATTCATTAACCCATAGAGTAAAAAGAGAAAAGGAGAAAAATAAACGGCACAAGGAGCATATTGCTTAGTTGCATAATTACATAAAGGGGTTAATTAATCTCGAAGATGCATCAATTGATCATGCAGTCCCATTGACTGCTATTTCTCAGGATGAAGTAAATAAATTGGATCTCATGAAACATGAGTCATCCATAATGAGAAAATGGATGTTGTCTACATTTGATGGAGTAGAGGAAGTTCTAAAATCCTCTTTGAAGAGGTGGAATTCTTTGAGCATCTCCAGGAAGAAGGTAGATAAGCTGCAGATGGAGATTGGCAAGAGGTCTTTCCAGCTGGAGAAAGCTTTCACTACTTTGGAAGAAATAAAGAAGATTGATTCTCAAGTGCTAATAAGTAAATAGGTGCTAAATAATAATAATGCACAATTGATAGATATATGGTACATCAGATTTGAATGTGATGTGCTTAAAAGATAGAACAATAAGCTGAGAGATATTAGCATGAAATTGCATGATATGATGTCTTTTGAAGCAGAAATTTTGGAAACATTAGAAGGGAAGGTGGAAGGGAAGATAGAGAATTAGAATGAGGAGTTTGCAATTAAAGCTCTACACAGCAATTTTCAACAAGTAGCTGATGATCCTCTAAACCACCTGACAGAAGAAACTATGGACAAGATCATGAGGATCAAGGTTAGGGTGGAGAATTACAACGAAACGTCTAGCAGCAAGAGAAGTAAATTAGAAAATCTCGGAGGCAAGTATCAAATACACCGACACGCCATCATTAAAGCAAGAACTCAGGATGGCATGGATATAGAGAAAGTAGTACAGTCATATGAAAATATCTGGACATCTATATAGGTCCATATACAAGGAGGCAGTCATCAAGATGAAGAAGATACAAAAAGTGATGTACCTGATGATGATGATGATGATGAGGATCCTGAGGAGTGAAAAGTAGATGAAGATGCACCACAAAGAAGCATAAGCATCCAATACTTAGTGAAAATAAGTATCTTAGATGGTTGCCAGCTGGCAACTTGTGCCACATGTCAATGTTGACCAAGTCAAAGGAGAATATTCACCGTAGATATTCATAGACAAATCTTGATCATAGATCATTTTGTAACGGCTTCCTCACCTTGCTCTATAAAAGGTGCAGGAATGCCTCATTTCAAACATTGGAAACTTAATTGAAATCTGTTTCTGAAATATTCAGGGCTCATTTCAAAGTTGTTGTATACATATATGTTTTTGCATACCTAATGAATGAGAAGACCTTTTGATTACAATTCATAATAAATCTTGAGTAATCAGTGTGTGGATTCTTGATATATGTTGTGATTTGCTACGTCCCTTGGAGTGCATATATACTTGTATGTGTTGTTTTCATGCCATTCCTTTGAAGTTAGCATCAACCGTATCTAGCTGTGGAATGTCTTGGTGAACATATGGTTTGATTTCTTCTCTTCATGACTGTATATGATGTATATGTGGCTCAATAGCTGAAGGTTCAACATTAATTTGAAGCATTTCTTTCAATTTCTTTTAAATTTCAAAACATTTCACTATCATAAATTGCAAATAATTGATAATCATAAGCAAATACATGAAATATGCAGACATCTCGTAGATAATTGTATATCCTTAGCATATTTTTAGATAAAGCATGTATAATTGATAAATATCATGCAAAGATTTGAATATAACTGTATCATTTGATCAAACTACTGTATAAAATGACCTCTCTGTGAAGAATCTTTACAGAAATAGAGTCATGATGATGAATTTCACGTAAGGCCCCAAAATGGAAACAACAACACACATCAACCTCTGAGTAACTTCAGAAGATTAAGACCTAATCACCGGAGACTTGGGATCATGAATTCTCTGAATTCATCATATCTTTCAAGATGAATAAAGGTTAATGTGTACTTTTATTCTATGTTTGCTTATGACTAACATCATGACCAACATAAATTGGCACTAGAAGGAGGGCCATCCTGCTAGAGACGTTCATCAACATTTCAGGTCTGATGATGCAGAAAGTAAGGTAATACTGAAACATCTTTGAATTTCATGAGTTTCTCAAAGATTTATTGTTGGAAGCTGGTACATGCTCTTCCTATGTAAAATTTTCAAAACTAACCATAAATAGTGCAAGCTTTACAGTAGATCATCCTAAATTTGCAAAGATCAGCTAATATCAGGTAGATTTGTCAAAGTCTTGAAGAAATATGCCTTAGAAACCTAATATCCTATTGTAGGAGTCACCATACTTCAGTATCACCTCATATTTGCAGTGTTCTTGGAAATATTCCATAAATATTTGATCAGATCAACCATCCAACCATAAATATCACCTTAGCTGGTGAATTATAACCAATATTTACCATCATCCAGCTAATTGTCTTCAAACTTGAGAAATCCTAGCTCACACGATAAATACCAGGTCACGATCCACTGGACCTTTTGAAGAACTACCTATTAGAGGATTTAGACCTAGGACTATTGATATCCATCACACTCCCAGTTCAAGTTCATCAGGAGCCGCACCAGAGCGTCCTCCTGTGACTCCTATTGGTTTCAACATACCTACATGATCTCCTCAGGGTGCACCTTTAGTTCCACCTCAGCCGGTTATACCTCAAGCTCAACCTCCTCCAGTTGCCATGTCTTTCTTCACCGTAGAATCACCTTTAACCTTCACTACCTATCATGAGTTACCAAAGAATCTTGACAAAATCTATCTGAAATATCATCCGTCTCAAGATGCTGATGATCATATCAGAACATTCAAAGAAGCATGTTACAGAGCTAGAATAGAACATCAAGATGTTGTATGCAAGTTATTTCCTTTTTCCTTAGGGGAGGAGGCCTATAACTGGTACATTAGTCTTGGTCAGGGTTATGTAGGTTCCTGGGCAGTCCTAGAGAAAGCTTTTACTAATAGATTCAAGTTACCTATTGATCCTTCCATGAACTATCACTTATTTGCTACAATCAAAAGATTTGAGAACAAGCCTATTGCTATTTTTAATGCCAGATTCCAAAAGATGTTGTCTAAGTTAGTAGCTCCTTATGTTGTAGCTGATGACGTTGCTAGAAGTATCTATTATTTAGCCTTGGATCCTTTGACCTCCATGTTCATCAGGAGAGCTCATCCGCAGATCACAACTTTGACACAAGCTTTCCAAGAAGCTATAAAAGTCAGTCAGTAGTTAGTGCCTACTCCTACTCCAAATGTTGCCTTTGCCACACTGCCTGGCATGTATCCACAATGTCCAACATATCCTGCACAGTATCCTACATAGTATCCTGCACAGTATCCTGCACAATACCCTGCACAGTATCCTAATGGAGCTATGATGCCTCCAGCAATCATGCCTGCACCCTTGCAATTTCCTCCATTAAGTATCATGCCACCTCCTAATGGGAATGGTCAGATGCCACAATATCCTGCACAAACTCAGACACCTCAGGGTGCAAACCTATCCAACAATAATCATGGATCCTCTTTCTTCAAGCCTCAAACTGAAAATGTAGTGGCTAAAGTTCAAGAAGAAAAGGAAGAGATCAAAGAAATCTCTGCTCAGCTAAGAAAACTCACCACAGAGGTTACTCATTTGAGAAATTAGAACTTCTATTCCTAGTCTAATCAGAATAGAGGTTATGCTAATGATAGACCAAACTATCCTGACAGGGGGTACAACAACAATAATTTCAGCAACAATGGTGGAAATAACAATAATCCTCAAAGACAACCCAGAGTATGGAACTCTAGGCTAAATAATGGTTCATTACCATCACCCTTAGATAATCAACCACCTAGTGAAACTAAACAGACTACCAGAGTTAATCTTACTGAAGCAGCCCTCACCAATTGGTGTAGGATACACAATACAAGTGCTCATGTAGAATTGGACTATCCTCAATTCAAAATTGCTGCCAACATTTTTTAGACAGAAGTATCTAACACTTCAGGAAATCCACCTCAGGTGTAAGGTAATGAAATTGTTCGCTGTGGATATGACTCAGCCTTTGTACTAGAGAGTTATACCAAACAACCTCATCATCAGGCTGTATCTTCCCACCAGATTTGTCCTCAGGCATGTGAGGAATCTGCCATTGCATTTGAAACAAATTATGTTTTTCCCTTTTGAGAATGAAAATGAGCCTTCAACTGAACATGAGGAGATACATGCATATCAGTAGCAATATCCTGGTAAGCATAACTATAACTTAAGAAACAATGCCAACAGACCTACTGGTCCATTGACATCCTCTCTACCTCCAAACAACTTCAACACACCTCCTGATCCTAAAGCAAGTGACAACCCTAGATTTCCCAAGGTGAATGCCCAATATCTATCACCATAGAACACAACATCAAAGGCTGTTAGTTTGACTCATGAATATGACAAACTTGTCACCTATCTGGCAGATGAGATGAAGAAGATAAAGATCATGTCTCTATTAGAGTTATTGAAAACTCATGCAATTAAGAAGGCATTTATGAAATCACTTGATGATCCTGCTCCTAAAGAGGATAGTCATTCCCTAGGACAATCCAGTAGTAAAGATCATGTTGCTAGAGATAACACTATCAAACATAAATTGCCAGCTACTATTCAAGCTGCAGAAACCTCTCACATGACATTGTACTAGGATAAAAGTGAGTCACCACCTTTCCTCCTTACCATAAGGATGTTTGGAAAGAATTTGCACAACTGTTTAGCAGATTCAGGTGCATCTACAAATGTGATGCCCCTGTCTATATGCAATGCTTTAGGATTGCATCCTGCTAAATCCCTAAAGAAAGTGACATAGCTGGACAAGACAAAAGTAAGTGTGGTAGGAGAACTAACCCATATCCACATGCAACTAGCATCTGATCCCAGGATCTAGTATTATATTGATATCTAGGTAGTTGACATACCTGATACATATGGGATGCTGCTTAGCAGGGACTGGTCAAAAACTTTGAATGGATATATGTCTACTAACTTCAGTCACATGTGGTTGCCTTGGAAAGGTATACCTAACCAGATAAGAATAGATGTCGAGCCTAGGATAAGGCACATGATCACGGAGTATAATAAAACAAATGAGATCATGAACGTAGACATTGAGCCTAGAGTTTATTCTGTTAGACCACCGACTGCCAGAATAGAGGAGATCCTGATGCTTGATATTCATCATCATGATGATGATCATCACGATGATGAAACAGATGTAGAGTTTGATAGTAACCCTGAAGATGAGAATGAGATAGATCATTACAAGAACTTTGAAAGACACTTATCCAAGCAGATAAGGCAATGTAGATTATTGAATATACCTACTGATAATATTTCGATTGATGGTTGGTGCAAGTTGCATAATGAGTCACATTCAGAAAAGACTTGTGAAGCATGTATAGATATGATGGAGTTAGAACAAACGAGTAGTACTTCATCAGCATCATCATCAGTAGAGGTAAGTTCATCAGACAATGATAATGATAGTGATTCTGATTGTTATTTGTTTCTTGTAGGAGCAAGAGAGGATAAATGTCAAGATGAAGGTCATGTTCAAATGACAGAGGAGATAATGGTGAATAACCAAGATAATAGTAAAAGAAGAGAGAAAATCACTCCAGGAAGTGATTATTTTATGGAGCCAGATTATGAGCTATCAGATGAAGACAGAGGTAGCAGTTTGACTAAATTTGAAGAGTTCTTAGCAGAAGAAATCTAGAAGATGACACAACAGCAAAGACTTCCCCAGGATGTCCTAATTGAAGGCTGGTGCAGGTTGCATGAGGCACCTCACTCAGAAACTACCTGTTCATTATGCCTACATATTGTGAAAAGACATACATTGTGTACTCCAGAAGATCATCTTACTGATGATAAAAAGAAAGAAGAATCCTCAACTTCACAAAAGAAAGAAAAGATTAAAAGATCTAAGAAAGTTGAGATACCAAAGTTGAAGTGGATATTAGGTGGAGCAGCTGCTAGAGCTGCAGAAAAGAAGGAAAGTTCAAGTAAACCTTTGGCTGAAGATAAGCCATGGATCCTAAGATTTGATGGATCCAAGTCCAAACAAGGAGCTAGGGTAGGAATAGACTTAATCAATCCATTTGGAAAATCCTACCTAGCTGCATACAGACTACAGTTCCCCTACACCAATAATGTGATAGAGTATGAAGCTCTAATACATGGGATGCTATTTACCCTTAAGAAGAAAGTTAAAATTCTGCAAGTCTTTAGAGATTTAGAATTAGTTGTCAGATAGGTGAGAGGAATCTACTCCTGTAATTACAAGAAATTGTCAAATTATAGACACAGAGTGTGGGATTTAATTAAATATTTTGATGTGTTTAACATCACCCACATCCCTAGAGAGCAGAATCATAGGGCAGATGCCTTAGCACAAGCTGCTAGCATATTAGAGCCCTTGTCCATATCTAGATTGAAGAGATATTCAGTAGAACTGGTATCAGTGCCATCAGTACCAGATAATGTGACCAACCTCCAAGTGTTTGATGATGATCAACACATACTAGACTTCATCTCAAACAGAGATGTATTTGATGCTCAGATTATAGATGAGAATAGAGTGGAGGAGCATATCTGGGAAGAGGAAGAAATATTGGAGTTGCCCAGCAATAAGATCCCAAAAGGGATGATAGAATTAGAAAGAGCTTTTGATTTGGATAACATGTTGAAACAGAAGGACCTTCCAAAAGCTGATGGAGGTCAATATGCTCAGGTTGATATTGGACAAGGTGATGACAAGAGAAATGTCCTAATAGGCAAGGTTTGCACACCAGAAGAGTTAGAAGGAATAACTCAAGCCCTTAAAGACTATATCCCTGTCATTGCATGGACCTATGATGAGTTGAAGACATATGACACATCAGTCATAACTCACACCATACCTCTCAAGCCTGATGCTAAACCTTTCAGACAGAAGCAAAGGCCAGTCAATACTTTGCTTGAACTAATAATTTTTGAAGAAGTTAAGAAGTTACTAAATGCTAGGATCATCTTTCCTGTTAGGCACTCCACATGGGTAGCAAATCTAGTCCCAGTGAGGAAGAAGAATGGAGACATCAGGCTATGCGTAGATTTCAGGAACTTGAACAGAGCATCAGAAAAGGACAACTATCCTTTACCTTCCTTAGATGAGGTCCTGCAGATTGTTAATGGGGCCAAGATGATGTCATTCCTGGATGGTTTCTCAGGTTACAACCAAGTGATGGTTGACAAGATTGATAGATTAAAAACTACCTTAACCACCAAGTGGGAGATATTCGCTTATAGATGTATGCCATTTGGACTGATAAATGCTGGAGCAACATTCCAACGAGAAATGGACGTAGCCTTCAGAGGCTTAACAGGAAAATACATAGTCATATACATGGATGACTTGACAGTATTCTCCAAAGAAAGGGGAAACCATGTAGCAGATCTCAAAAGTGTGCTAAAGAAATGTGAAGAATATGGAATATCTCTGAACACTAAGAAATGCATATTTGGGGTGACAATAGGTAAATTACTAAGCCACCTAATTACTAAGAATGGAATCATCATAGATCCTGACAGGGTAGAGTCTATTATGAAAATACAACTCCTTGGAAGTAAGAAAGAACTTAAGTCTTACTTTGGTAAGATCAACTTTGTAAGAAAATTTATCACTGGTTTTGCAGAGATAGTTAGACCTTTAAATGCCATGCTCAAGAAGGATGCAAAGATTGAGTGGACATCAGAGGCTAGAGCTGCCTTTGAGGACATAAAGAAAGCTATATCAGATGCTCCAATCCTAATCAGTCTACAAGAGACTTCTACATTTATTCATTTGCTTCAGAACATACTTCTGCAACAGTGTTGACACAGAGGAATGAAGAAAAAGAAGAAAAACCAATTGCCTTCATGAGCTATCCTTTCAAGGATGCTGAATTGAGATATGTAGATGTTGAAAGATAGGCACTTGCATTGGTCAGGGTAGTAAAGAAATTTAGGCATTATATATTGAGAAGTAAAGTGATTGCAGTGGTGCCTAATGCAGCAGTGACGATGTTGTTAATGCAAAGTGAGCCTGGTGAAAAAAGAGCCAAGTGGATTACTATACTGTAAGAATATGACATGGAGATTACACCAATGAAATTGGTAAGAGGATAGGCTTTGAGCCAAATGATATCTAAAATTGATCCAAACATTATGAGCCAGCAGTATGTAATCAATACAAAGGGCAATGGGGAGTGGTATTCAGATATCAAGCATGTCCTGATCACTGGAAGATGTCCTCCTAAACTGCAGGCTTCACAGAGAAACGCTCTAAAGATAAGATCACAAAAGTATATGATGAAAGGAGGAACCCTATTCAAGAAGAATTGTGAAGGAATATACCTGAGATGCCTAAAGAGGCCAGAAGCGAATAAAGTATTATTAGAATTACATGACAAGTTTGGAACAGCCCATGGGTCAGCCTTGGCCACAACACACGCAATCCTCAGAGTAGGATATTATTGGCCTACAATCTTTAAAGATACGGCTGAACATGTTAAATGTTGTCATGTATGTCAAGTTGCTGCCAATAGAGAGAAATATGATGTTCAACCCTTGCAGCCAGTGATGGAAGAGCGCCCATTTGCACAATGGGGCATGGACTTCATAAGACTAATCAATCCTCCATCATCATCAGGTCATAGGTATGTCTTAACAATTACTGACTATTGTAGTAGATGGACGGAGGCTGTTAGTAGTAGGACCTGTACTGCAGATGATGTCATCAAGTTTCTAGAAAGTAATATTGTTACCAGGTATGGAGTTCCTTATGCTCTAGTAAGTGATAATGGTTCTGCCTTTACTTCAACTAAATTGTCAAGTTGGGCTTTTGATCATGGGATCATACTAAAGTTCTCATCTAATTATTACCCCCAAGGGAATGGATTGGCAGAATCCACCAACAAAAATCTGCTGAATATCATTAGAAAGTTAATAGAAAAGAACCCTAGGGAGTGGAACACATTTCTGAAATATGCCTTATGGGTAGACAGAACTAGAATGAAAACTGCACTAGGAAACTCACCATTCCACTTAGTATATGGGGTGGATCCCATCCTCCCTATTAACTTGAAAATTCCTACCCTGTAGTTTGCCCAAGAGTACCTAGGCATAGATAATAGACAAGAAGTCAGGCTGCTTTAATTGATGCATCTAGAAGAGAAAAGAAGTCAAGCAATTGATCAGTTTGCAAAACATTAGGCTATTGTCAAATGCTAGTTTGACAAAAGAGCTAGAGTCAAAGCCTTTAGGATATCTGATTTAGTCCTGATGTGGGATAAAGCACACTAAAGGAAAGGAGATCATGGTAAGTTTGACAGATTATGGATAGGTCCCTTTCAAATTTCTGAGATATTGAGAGACAACACTTATAGGCTAAAGAAACTGACAGGTGAGGATGTCCCATTGCCAGTCAATGGACAATTCCTCAAACATTATTTCCAAGCCTAAGTGGTTTTATGATAGTCATGTGCATCATATTGTATATTTGTACAGTTGCTTGTACAGTTTTGCTTTTGTTGTTTTTTTTCTGTTTTGTTTTGTTTTCTTTGTCTTGCCTGCTTGTTGAGTTTTTGTTTTGGTTAGTCAAGATGATGCACCTCATCACCCTAGAAAATAACAAAATTGTTAAGATTCAAGTGATGAGATCAAATTTAGATATAGGTTATGATTCATTCTGAGAAGTACTCATGATCAGGTCTGTAATATCCTTTCATCAGGGTGCCTTTTCTTGACCAAAGTGAATCAGTCACAATGAAACACCTAACAGCGTTGGGTTTGTTGAACACACAAGTATAGGTGTTAAGTGAAAAATCTAAAGGGACTCCCTTGCTACCAATACAATCTCCAACCTAAAGCTGCAAGTGACCATACCTTATACATTGAATTTACATGATGAATCAGATATATATAGATCAAATATTGAAAAATCTAGAAAAATAAATAAATTAGGCCATCTAAGTAATTCTACTAGGGCTATAGACGCCTGCTGGCAGTGGGGCTCTACTTAGGGAGATTATATAGATAACCTTGCTCGGGCTATGGAGGCTTGCTGGCAGCAAGGCTCTATCTAGGTTGGCTATGAGGGATGATCTCCAACTATGTAGCTTAATACCAGTTACTCATGTTTTCAACTTGCTTTCAAGATGAGGATAATTAATCATTTGTACACATCTTGATCCTTTGTTAGCATTGCTACCATGATGAAACTTTATGATTCAGAAAGATTATGATGCTTATGCTTAGAAAGAGTTAGAATACTATATATGAATGTGATCACATCACTTGAATAATTAGAATTTTGATGTTTTCTTTGGTGACAAGTTGTTGTGTGGTTACACAACATGCCCCATTTTGACTTGGCAAAACAAGGACCCAACCTTCTTTTTGGCTTGCTTTGTGTTTTCCTGCTTTCTGGCAGTCTGGTAAAAGTAAGTCATGCAGATAACCCTCCATAGGAGGATGTGGTAAGTCATCATCATGAGGTCAGTTTGTCAAAGTTCTTATTTCATTTCATTAACCTTATATTTGGAAAGAGCATTAAATTTCATGAAGGTTTGCCTTTTACATCACCCCGATATTCCTTAAGATGTGAAAGTTATGAACGGTCAAAATCCTGGTCAAACCTGATATTCATGGGGGAGGATAATATTTCTCAATATCAGTCATATTTCAAAAGATCACCCCAATCCAATTTATCACTCGATAAATCATCCAGTTCGTGACCTGCAGACGTCAAACTTAAGTAGTAGTGATACTTACCCGTCAAACAACATCATGTATTTCGCAGGGAGGATATTTCAAAACATCACCCGATATTCTGAATATCACGCTATCTTTCAAATATCATCCAGTTGTGAAATATCATCCTTAAAGCCATTATCATGATGACATCATTTGATCCCAATAACAAATAAAATCAACATGATGATGATGTCATCATCAGTTTACCTCGCAGAGGTATATTTCATAACATCATCCTTTCACAAAACATGACGATGACGTCATAGTGTTTCAACGATAGACTAAACCAATATCATGGTGACATCATCATGATATTCCAAGAAAGGTCACTTAAACAATATGTAGGGTCATCATCTTTTTCAAAATATCACCCGATATTTTGAACATGACCCGATGGTCTGAAAATAACCCAATCTTTCGACATAGGTTTTTCCGCTTAAAGGCGGATGGTCATATTACACCAAGGGGATCATATCTAAACATCACCCGATATCCAAATATCACCTGATATTTGAATAACCTCCTATCCTACAGAGATCACCCTATTATTTTTCTGCCATTGACATTAATTACATCCAAAAGTAGTAGGTGGTTCCCGCTGATTATGAACTCGATACATACACCTGGCGAGATCTCAAGTTCCCATACAGAAAATTAACCATTCAGATCAAATTCCTCTGGATTTGCCCTAATTTTACCCTAAGTGACCCTGTTGACATTCCTTCTGAATCAGCATTAGGGTTTGCCACTTCTAATGCACAGGCAGATTCAGGCCAACTGAATACAGGAGGTTGCGTGAGCTCCTCCCCTTCACTTCTGGTTCTGCCGCACCAAGGGGGGTATCCCTATAACTTAAAATGTAACCTTGACTAGCTCAAAGATAGAAAGATCTGACTTGACAACAACAGGCAGAATACTCTCATGTATGGACCAAGATCTGCATGATAGATCACAAGGCTGGCAACATTCTTGGACATGATGTCTGGTTGAGTATGAGAGTATGCAGGGGGTTCCTAATCCTACTCCTACAACTAACAGGTGGAAGTATGAAATGGTTTGATATGAATTTGGATGCAAAGTTGGACATGGTGTATAACACAAGAACACAGCATGATTGGTGCCTATCCAGGGCTTGGAGTCGGTAGACATACACCTGTGAATGATCAGCATGAATAGCTAAAACTGGATTCCAGGGGGATACACATGATATCTGCCTTACAGATATCTCCCAATGAAGAGTGTTGAGCTATCTCTACTTATGGCATCCCTACTGCAGTATACCCTTCCCAATGTTCAACCTGAAAACAGTTTAATCTGCCCCTTGAGCAGAGGTTAAAAGATCAGACATTCAACATAGGAATTCTATGCTCTAGAATCTAAACATAAGCAAACATCCAGATCCAGAAGAAGGATACATGCAATACTGGAGACAGAATTAACACAACACATGCTAAGACAGCATTACTCATATAAGGTCAACCATGAAATCAGTGGATTCATGCCAAGTCCTACAACAGGAGATACATAAACTCACAAGACAAACTGTACAGAGCAACCAGATCAGCTGGTTATGGATTACAGAGCCAAAAATCTACAACTTTCAACAACCTTGAATGAATGACACCATCTGCATTATATAGCAGGAAGGTGCTTTCAGCATTAACTACTAGGTTGACCAAAACTCCCGCCAGATATACAGTATCATGGAAATGGCGCTCAAACACAACCAGATTGGCGCCCAAACTTGAATGCAGCAGGTAGGGGAGGAGACAGGAAGATTTCTTGAGCCTTGCGCCACTGTCCACTGATGTACACCCTCAGTCGGGTACAGGATCCATCCACGCCATCGCCCATACCTCTGCAACAATCGCCATTAATGGCGCACCAACCCGCGGCCTTGGGAAGATCATCAAACAGTTTATCGCAACCACTTCCCGCCGAGACTCATCATCATGATATTTTGAAACGCAGGATAACATTATCCCACATGCACCCCGCAGCAACCTCATAAACACTTTATATACTAGGTCATGAGCATATATCATGTCGGCGCTTTTGCTCCTGACGACACTAGTATAGACCTCATCATCATCATCCTCCAGCAGCATGATATCTTGTTGTTCGAAATATCACCCTGACGTCATCATGATATTTGAAATATACCCTTCATGATACTCACCTTCATCGGCACAACCGGATCCATCGGAGGAACATCCTCCTGCTGAGCTTATAACAAAAGTCTGGCCGATGATCATCCTGATGACGTCATCATCATATCCTGCTGACGTCATCATCATATCCGCCTCCTGCGCACCTCCTCATATCCGGATGACGTCATCATCATGTTTACAAATATCAGGGGATCATCATAAGATGATCAGTGTTAGAAATATGACCCCCCCGGACCTTGATGACGTCATCATCATATTAACATCATCATGATATTCGGAAGACAACCGGATATTTGGAAATATCCTCCTGATGTTCAAACATCAGGTTGCACTGTAGCTCCTCTGTAAGATAGGGGCGATAACTGAATATGATGATGATGCTTGAAAAGATCACCCCCAGTAGATAATGCGCGAAGCCAACAGGCGGATATCTCCTTGATATCAGCATCATCATGATGCTCAAGCAAACATATATCCGGGTGATATGAAAATATCACCCCTTCCTTCGGAATATCATGATGCAGATAGGCAGAGAAAGAAATATCACCCTGATATACGGATGACGTGAGCATCATCAGGATGTCAAAACAACGAACAAGAAGTGATACAACATCATCAGGATGATATTGACTAAGATCATCCTGACGTTCAAAATATGATGACCCTAGTGAATATCGGGTCGCACTTAGAACTCTTTGACAACATCATCAGGATGATACTAACTAAGATCACCCGATGATAGAAATATCACCCCGGCGAAATATCATGAAGGCAGAAAATATGATGACCTCCGCAAGCAGCAGGATGATAAAAGGAAATATGATGATGATGACGACGACCCTTAAGAAAGAACAAGTCAGGTTGAAACAACTCAAAGAATAAGCAACATCATCATCATGCTTGGGCAAGGTGATAAATGGAAGATCACCGGAGACTTTGAAAAATCACCCTCGCAAGCAGATCAGGGCGCACTGTAGCTCGTCAGCATCATCAGGATAAAACCCAAACATCACCCGACAGCGAAAGATGATGATGACGATGAGAAACCGGCCGACGGAGAACATGATGATGCTGACCTTCATCAAAACAAACATGATGATGATGACCTCCTCCTCAAGAAAATATGATGATGCAGCTGAAAAATGCTGAGGAGGTCCGTCACTTAGAACATTTTTTGGATACTTAGGGAGAGTGCCTGAATGAAAAATGCTCAGAAAACTACCAGTCAATTCAGGCACTAACAGTGGCTCTGTCTGGGGACGTGCAGGTGAAAACCTGCAGCGAGAACTCCAGATCTCTGGGATGCAGACCAGTCCCTTGTCCATTGGGCATAGAGTCATGAAGTCATTATGATCAGCATCACCAAACACAATATTTTTAAACATCATTTTGGCGGCCCCGGGCAACCAAAAAGGAAGAACCATAATTTTTTCTTGTCAAATGCCTGATTCCAAGCTGAAAGATCCCAATCCCAACTGAAAAGATTGGCATAATCTACCCATAATGTCACCTGCTTAAAAAGATATTCCACCAGTTTTGAAAGCCTGCCACCATCATTTTCAGCTCTGTCATTTTGGATTTCAGAAGTAGACATATAACCATACACATAATATTCTTCAACCTTAGGCAACACATGCATGTTATATCCCTCAGGCAGTACATCATATTGCTCTTGGCATTCTTTATCATTTATCTGGCTGCTGCACATTATCAGGTACTCATCCAGCTGATCCAATAATTCAAAATATTCAGAAAATATGAGACCCCTGATATCTACTGATATTGAAAACAAATCCTGATCCACACACCCAATGTTACACATGTCTAAATCAGGTGATGATGAACATTCATTATTCACAACTTGCAAATCAGTATCATCATCCTCAAACAAAGGGTTAATCCTGCACCATTGAAAATCAAGACTCACAACATCATATACATCAGCAGGCTCATCATAAAGGGGATTAACATTCATTGCAAAGGCCTCTGCTTCTTCTTCATGACATTCCAATTCTTCTTCATTACTATCAGATTCAGAGTCATAAGAAAAACAAACCTGATCCATGCACTGGTCATGGATATCATTTTTATCAATTGATTGCCCCATATACAAGATTGCTACTGTTTCAATGCACTCTGAAGTTGAACAATCTGCATCATTTTCCAGCCCTCTAATGCTTCTTGATGAAACTGATATTGATTCTTGATCCATATGATCACAACTCTGCACAACTGGATCACTTAAACATGAAGGCTCTTTGTTTAGGACTGGTATGCAAATTTTACTTGAAAAATTATTATTTTCAACTTCACTTGCTGGGCAAAAAAGGACATCCTCCTCTATGATAGAAACATCATCCACTTGGAATGATGCAAAAACTGGGACAACAGGGGTGTGAGTGCTATGACATTCATTATCAATTCCTGAATTAAATCCTTCATTAACACTGGGGGCCGCAGGACAACAAAAATTTTCAGAGAAATAACCCTTTTGTATTCCATACCTCCAATTGTTTTCAATATCTAATGCAAACTGATGTGCCTGATGCAATGTGGTGGGCTCCTTGTCTCTTAATCTGTAACTCATTTTCCCATCAAAGGCTCCCAAGTAGGTAACTAAGCACAGTGCATCATTAGGTCTCATGCATTCTGGAATTCTATTCAATGCCCTCATAAATCTGAGGTTAAAGGCTGGGATCAACTCATCTTCTTCAATATGGATGTACATGAAGTCACTAATAGCTGCATATTCAGAAACTCTTTCACCATACTGTACTAGAAATGCAGATTTAAAACCATGCCAAGAGTTGACAGAGTGAGCTGGAAGGTAGGAAAACCAGTCCCTTGCATCTGCATCTAGAGATTGAACAAATAATCTCATAACCACATCCTCATGGTCAATCTCAAAGTCATCTATCACATTCATGAACTGCTGCAAGTGTCTCTCAGCTGATTCATCCTTTATACCTTTAAATTTAGGCAAAAAATTTCTGATTTTAGGTGGAAAGGCATTTGGATAGCCACAAATGCCATTGAAATCTATGGGCTTATATCTGTCTATGTTGAAACTTCTTTTATTACATTGTTGGGACTGACTACTATACATTCTTGCATTTGACACTTCACAGGGGTGCATAGGCAGATAATACATCCTTTATGTTATTGCAACCCTCCTCCCTACTCAGATTTTCTAGAAAGAATGACTTTAGGCACTCAAAGTTCAGACTGTTTTTTTCAAACATGCCTAAAGTCCTTTAAATGAGTCTTTTGAACAACATTGCATGCCCTTTGAAATACAGTATAAGTTCTAATAGAAGCATGCAAGCTCTGTTTTCACCAATGTTCCCTTTTAACCAGTGCTTTCTCACCAAATAGGGAATCTGTCAAATAATATGAAATACCTGGATATGTTGCAGAAGCTGCAAATTCTTCTCTGGCTGATTTTGTTCTTTTATCAGGTTCTTTGATGCAGAGTCGCCACCTCCTTGAAGAGGAATGAGCTTCAAACAAGCTGAAGCTGCAGATTGATTTCTTTCATTCTGGGTCATCCACCAGCAGAGTCACATATACAACCTTTTTCCTCTGCTGCAACAAATAGTTTCCAGGTCTATTTTTTAATCTTGTAGACTCAAACTTTCATGGATATGACATTGATCTCCCCAGCAGAGTCGCCATTTTGTTAGTGACTCGGATGGGCCACAGGTATATCATTTTTTAGTCCATCCCCAGCAGAGTCGCCATTTTGTTGACATTCCTTCTGAATCAGCATTAGGGTTTGCCACTTCTAATGCACAGGCAGATTCAGGCCAACTGAATACAGGAGGTTGCGTGAGCTCCTCCCCTTCACTTCTGGTTCTGCCGCACCAAGGGGGTATCCCTATAACTTAAAATGTAACCTTGACTAGCTCAAAGATAGAAAGATCTGACTTGACAACAACAGGCAGAATACTCTCATGTATGGACCAAGATCTGTATGATAGATCACAAGGCTGGCAACATTCTTGGACATGATGTCTGGTTGAGTATGAGAGTATGCAGGGGGTTCCTAATCCTACTCCTACAACTAAAAGGTGGAAGTATGAAATGGTTTGATATGAATTTGGATGCAAAGCTGGACATGGTGTATAACACAAGAACACAGCATGATTGGTGCCTATCCAGGGCTTGGAGTCGGTAGACATACACCTGTGAATGATCAGCATGAATAGCTAAAACTGGATTCCAGGGGGATACACATGATATCTGCCTTACAGATATCTCCCAATGAAGAGTGTTGAGCTATCTCTACTTATGGCATCCCTACTGCAGTATACCCTTCCCAATGTTCAACCTGAAAACAGTTTAATCTGCCCCTTGAGCAGAGGTTAAAAGATCAGACATTCAACATAGGAATTCTATGCTCTAGAATCTAAACATAAGCAAACATCCAGATCCAGAAGAAGGATACATGCAATACTGGAGACAGAATTAACACAACACATGCTAAGACAGCATTACTCATATAAAGTCAACCATGAAATCAGTGGATTCATGCCAAGTCCTACAACAGGAGATACATAAACTCACAAGACAAACTGTACAGAGCAACCAGATTAGCTGGTTATGGATTACAGAGCCAAAAATCTACAACTTTCAACAACCTTGAATGAATGACACCATCTGCATTATATAGCAGGAAGGTGCTTTCAGCATTAACTACTAGGTTGACCAAAACTCCCGCCAGATATACAGTATCATGGAAATGGCGCTCAAACACAACCAGATTGGCGCCCAAACTTGAATGCAGCAGGTAGGGGAGGAGACAGGAAGATTTCTTGAGCCTTGCACCACTGTCCACTGATGTACACCCTCAGTCGGGTACAGGATCCATCCACGCCATCGCCCATACCTCTGCAACAATCGCCATTAATGGCGCACCAACCCGCGGCCTTGGGAAGATCATCAAACAATTTATCGCAACCACTTCCCGCCGAGACTCATCATCATGATATTTCGAAACGCAGGATAACATTATCCCACATGCACCCCGCAGCAACCTCATAAACACTTTATATACTAGGTCATGAGCATATATCATGTCGGCGCTTTTGCTCCTGACGACACTAGTATAGACCTCATCATCATCATCCTCCAGCAGCATGATATCCTGTTGTTCGAAATATCACCCTGACGTCATCATGATATTTGAAATATACCCTTCATGATACTCACCTTCATCGGCACAACCGGATCCATCGGAGGAACATCCTCCTGCTGAGCTTATAACAAAAGTCTGGCTGATGATCATCCTGATGACGTCATCATCATATCCTGCTGACGTCATCATCATATCCGCCTCCTGCGCACCTCCTCATATCCGGATGACGTCATCATCATGTTTACAAATATCAGGGGATCATCATAAGATGATCAGTGTTAGAAATATGACCCCCCCCGGACCTTGATGACGTCATCATCATATTAACATCATCATGATATTCGGAAGACAATCGGATATTTGGAAATATCCTCCTGATGTTCAAACATCAGGTTGCACTGTAGCTCCTCTGTAAGATAGGGGCGATAACTGAATATGATGATGATGCTTGAAAAGATCACCCCCAGTAGATAATGCACGAAGCCAACAGGCGGATATCTCCTTGATATCAGCATCATCATGATGCTCGAGCAAACATATATCCGGGTGATATGAAAATATCACCCCTTCCTTCGGAATATCATGATGCAGATAGGCAGAGAAAGAAATATCACCCTGATATACGGATGACGTGAGCATCATCAGGATGTCAAAACAACGAACAAGAAGTGATACAACATCATCAGGATGATATTGACTAAGATCATCCTAACGTTCAAAATATGATGACCCTAGTGAATATCGGGTCGCACTTAGAACTCTTCGACAACATCATCAGGATGATACTAACCAAGATCACCCGATGATAGAAATATCACCCCGGCGAAATATCATGAAGGCAGAAAATATGATGACCTCCGCAAGTAGCAGGATGATAAAAGGAAATATGATGATGATGACGACGACCCTTAAGAAAGAACAAGTCAGGTTGAAACAACTCAAAGAATAAGCAACATCATCATCATGCTTGGGCAAGGTGATAAATGGAAGATCACCGGAGACTTTGAAAAATCACCCTCGCAAGCAGATCAGGGCGCACTGTAGCTCGTCAGCATCATCAGGATAAAACCCAAACATCACCCGACAGCGAAAGATGATGATGACGATGAGAAACCGGCCGACGGAGAACATGATGATGCTGACCTTCATCGAAACAAACATGATGATGATGACCTCCTCCTCAAGAAAATATGATGATGCAGCTGAAAAATGCTGAGGAGGTCCGTCACTTAGAATATTTTTTGGATACTTAGGGAGAGTGCCTGAATGAAAAATGCTCAGAAAACTACTAGTCAATTCAGGCACTAACAGACCCAATGCAGAGGTTAAAAGTGAATTTACAAGGTCATTTCACATTTATATTGCGATAAACCAGTTTTTACAGAGAGCTGAAGCTTCCAAACCCTCTGACAAAATTCATCCGGATGCACACAGCTTACAGCAGAATGAAGGACTTGATTATTACCAGTATCAAGATCACCCTTAGATAATCATTGGTATAAGTAAGAGGATAAGCGCATCAAGTAAGTAATTGAAACCTTCTTGTTGTCATGTTCTATGTATACAGGTATCATGGTGTGTACTAGTTTGAAAATAAGCATATCAAGATAAAACTAGGTGTTAAAACTATAATATGCATGATGATTAATGTAATATAATGTTATATGCATGCATGTGGTATCAAATTGTAAGACAAGCCTTGTTCAATTGCAGGCAATCATGGCAAATAAACGGTTAGCTAAATCTGAGGTAGAATTCTTGAAGTTGTTGTTTGCTCATCCTGAGGGTGTTCAATTCAAATACGGAGCTATCACAGATACACATCAGGGAAATATAGATCTAGTTGCATGGTCAGCAAAAATGAGCGATGAGAAAAGAAATAGCACCGTGTTGGATGCAGTCTTTGTATCGGGGATGTGGAATACAGCTGGTTTCCCATACTCTATGGAAACCCCTGAGCTGGTTATTGAATGTGCGAGAAATTATAACCCTGAAACTAGGAAGGTAGAGAAGCATGGCAGAGTATATGCTGATCTGTCCATCAAAGGCCTTGCTAATACTTTCAGTTTGCCATTGGGTAGGAAGGTGGCCAACATAGATTTGAAGAAATCAGAAATAGAATATGAGAGTAACAAGAAGTCTGCCAGGAAGAAAATGTACCAATGGAGGGCAAAGAATAGTCCTTATCCTGTAGCAGCCAAGCTCCCAATACATTTATATAAATATGACTTTGATGATGAGTATCAATACATGATAGCACTGTTGAGTAGAGTGATAGGCCAGCCAGATGCTAGAAGTTTTAAGGATTAGATGTATGTAGTCATCCTGATGTGCCTTTATACTGATAACAAGCCCATGAGGTCAAAGTGATGCTCTAAATGAGCAACTGATGAACTTAGGAGGTTCAAATTGTTCCTTTTACATGACCTCATATATAGTTTATTCATGTGCCTACAAGGGTACATTTAATGCCTTCTGTTGGGAGAATTGGTGGCCCCACCAATGATGCACACATATGGGATCATTATCCCCAACTGCAAAGAGTGAATTACCTCCAAGATTACAAACTGATAAATGATGCATTCTCTATGCGTCTAGTGAGAACAATGGAGGAGGACATAACTAAGAGACTAAGAATGGAAGCTCAAGAAGTTATATAGAGGCATGGAGCCTGGTTTATTCAATTTGCAACTTTTTCATACATAAGAGTTGAAGGTTTTGGGGAGGAGCCTCTTATGCTCCCAAGGTATCCTACAGATGATGTTGTCTTAATGGAGTTTTTAAGACAAATATCTACAATACTGAATGCTTATAAAGCAAATAACAAACTTCCACCAATATTGTTTCCAGTTACCATGGGCTGGTACATGTGCCTAGATTCTGAAAACATTAAAAAGGCTATAGCTGTCCTAAAAATGATGAATTTCCAGCCTTTTCCATTGATAAGATAATATGATCCATATGGGAGGATGCAAAAGATCATGGGGAAGCCCATCCATCGAAGGCATCTAGAAGATTTCTGGGTAGATTGTGAAGATGAAGCTGAAGCCTGAAGAAGAAGGTATCAAAGGTTAACACTTAACCAAATCAGAACCTTTGATTGTATCTCCATCCGAGCACAACTGAAGAAAGATGATGGGAAGACAATGGCTGATGAATATGAACATAAAAATATATACAATGATACTATCTATGTACCAAATCTCACCATATAGGAGGATATTTCTTTAGATCCATTCACGGGCAAGATATTACTGCTGACCCAAGCATGGGTCAATGAACAAATAAATGCATTAAAAGCAAAGGGTGTTGCCATTACAGTGGACAACAAAAAGAAGAGACAAGAAATTGCTGAGGATGAATATGATGACTTCTTAATAGAGAAGAGAAAGACTAAAGGAGAAAGAGTACCACCTCCTGATAAAAGCAAGAGACCTCCAAGGGGTAAGAAAATTGATACTGAACCCAAAGGAGTCATAATTGAAAGAATAATAATGCCAGCTGAAGATGCACTAGGACCAGAACAAGCATCAGCATCAGCAACACAGCCTCCTAAGAATAAACAAAAGGCTAAGAAAAAAACTAGTTGCACAGACTACCGAAACATATGAAGAGGCTCAAACCTCAAAGAAGTAATTAGAAGAAGATACTCCTCTTGATGAAGAATTGAGTGAGGAAGAAGAAAATGTAGAAACTCTCACTAGAAAGAGAAAAGCACCTCAGGTGATGGTAGCCTCCACACCTAAGAAACTGAGAAGTTTAATGATGGGTGAAGTAAAACAAACTCCTGTAATACTAAAAGGAGCTAGTGGAGAAGTATTCAAGAAAGAACTGCAGCATAATGTTCCACTTCCCACCATTGTAAAGTTCAAAACTGAGTTAACTGAAGAATAAATAAAGGAAACCTCTAGGATACTCCAAAGTGGTGTTGTCTCATTAGATGAGACGGTTGATCTATCCAATGATGAGGTGGTGAAGGATATAGCTTCACAAAGAATGGAAACCCTTGCTGCTAGCACCCGGATAACTCCTCATGGAACTCCATCAGTACAAATGGTGTTAGAGGAAATGAAGCAAGTGGAAGCAAAAAAGGAAAAGAGCCCAGAGAAAATTGCATAGCAAATAGGGCTAGATGCATTAATTAATCGGGTAACAAGTCCTGTGGCTGTAGATTTGACATATGTAGAGGATGTAAATCCTCAGGATATGGTAGGTATACCTGAAAAAATAGAAAATATTGAAGAACTTAAACAGAAAGAAGTGGAGACCAAAGCTCCAGATATGGGTAAGCAACAACATGATACATCAGTTGAACCCAAAATAGTAGAGGTACAAGATAAGGGAGAAGAAGAACAGAATGCATCAGTTGATCCTACTCCCAAGGCTCAAGAAGTAATCATCACGAGTGCATAACAAGATGTGGCTGCAGATCACATAGATGAGCCAAAGAAAGATGAAGTTATATCCACGGATACTATCATGTCTCAAGATGAGGAAATCAATAAAGTGGATGAAGTTAGAATGGAGGAAGAAAAGGATCAGGATCATAATAAAGATGTAGATGATTAGCAGGATCACCCTCAAGAGAAAGAAATTCCTCAGTAGGAGGATATATCCAAAGATCGCCCTCATGAAGATCATCATGAGGAGGATAAAAGAAAATCACCTTCCCCATTGAACATGATGGTGGACATTGAAGATCAGGATGATCATCATGATGAGGATGATGGAGACCAACAGTCAAAAGATCAAATTCCTCAGTGGCTCCAGAAAGAAATTGGAGCAGAATCAGGTATTGAAGCACAAGAATTTGATATATCTACATTGTTTTCAGAAACACTCATAAAGCCTAAGAGGAAGGCTAGGATAACTTTAGCAATAAAAAGAGACCCAATGACTGGCAGAAGGACTGCGTAGGTAGCACTTCCTACTTTGGAAAAGGAAAAAGGTAAAATCACTTTGGAAGAATTCCAGATCAACATAGTTGATCTAGGATTTGCTAATGAAGATCAGGAGGGTTAGGAAGGTAAGGATATAATTGATTCATTAACCCAGAGAGTAAAAAGAGAAAAGGAGAAAAATAAATAGCACAAGGAGCATATTGCTCAGTTGCATAATTACATAAAGGGGTTAATTAATCTCAAAGATGCATCAATTGATCATTTAGTCCCATTGACTGCTATTTCTCAGGACGAAGTAAATAAATTGGATCTCATGAAACATGAGTCACCCATAATGAGAAAATGGATGTTGTCTACATTTGATGGAGCAGAGGAAGTTGTAAAAGCCTCTTTGAAGAGGTGGAATTCTTTGAGCATCTCCAAGAAGAAGGTAGATAAGCTGCAGATGGAGATTGGCAAGAGGTCTTTCCAGCTGGAGAAAGCTTTGACTACTTTGGAAGAAATAAAGAAGATTGATTCTCAAGTGCTAATAAGTAAATAGGTGCTAAATAATAATAATGCACAATTGATAGATATATGGTACAAAGACATCAGATTTGAATGTGATGTGCTTAAAAGATGCAATAATAAGCTGAGAGATATTAGCATGAAATTGCATGATATGATGTCTTTTGAAGCAGAAATTTTGGAAACATTAGAAGGGAAGGTGGAAGGGAAGATAGAGAATTAGAATGAGGAGTTTGCAATTAAAGCTCTACATAGCAATTTTCAACAAGTAGCTGATGATCCTCTAAACCACCTGACAGAAGAAACTATGGACAAGATCACGAGGATCAAGGTTAGGGTGGAGAATTACAACAAAACATCTAGCAGAAGGAGAAGTAAATTAGAAAATCTCCAAGGCAAGTATCAAATACACTGGCATGCCATCATTAAATAACTCATGATGGTGGGGATATAGAGAAAGTAGTATAGTCATATGAAAATATCTGGACATCTATACAAGTCCATATACAGGGAGGCAGTCATCAAGATGAAGAAGATATAGAAAGCGATGTACATGATGATGATGATGATGATGATGAGGAGCCTGAGGAGTGAAAAGTAGATGAAGATGCACCACAAAGAAGCATAAGCATCCAATACTTAGTGAAAATAAGTATCTTAGATGGTTGCCAGTTGGCAACTTGTGCCACATGTCAATGTTGACCAAGTGAAAGGAGAATTTTCACCGTAGATATTCATAGACAAATCTTGATCGTAGGTCATTTTGTATAGCTTCCTCGCCTTGTTCTATAAAAGGTGTAGGAATGCCTCATTTGAAACATTGGAAACTTAATTGAAATCTATTTGCTAAAATATTCAGGGCTCATTTCAAAGCTGTTGTATACATATATGTTTTTGCATACCTAATGAATGAGAAGACCTTTTTAGTACAATTCATAATAAATCTTGAGTAATCAGTGTGTGGATTCTTGATATATGCTGTGATTTGCTGCATCCCTTGGAGTGCATATCTACTTGCATGTGTTGTTTTCGTGCCATTCCTTTGAAGTTAGCATCAACCGTATCTAGCTGTGGAATGTCTTGGTGAACATATGGTTTGATTTCTTCTCTTCATGACTGTATATGATGTATATGTGGCTCAATAGCTGAAGGTTCAACATTAATTTGAAGCATTTCTTTCAATTTCTTTTAAATTTCAAAACATTTCACTATCATAAATTGCAAATAATTGATAATCATAAGTAAATACATGAAATATGCAGACATCTCGTAGATAATTGTATATCCTTAGCATATTTTGAGATAAAGCATGTATAATTGATAAATATCATGCAAAGATTTGAATATAACTGTATCATTTGATCAAACTACTATATAAAATGACCTCTCTATGAAGAATCTTTACAGAAATAGAGTCATGATGATGAATTTCATGTAAGGCCCCAAAATGGAAGTAGCGACACACATCAACCTCTGAGTAACATCAGAAGATTAAGACCTAATCACTGGAGACTTGGGATCATGAATTCTCTGAATTCATCGTATCTTTCAAGATAAATAAAGGTTAATGTGTACTTTTATTCTATGTTTTCTTATGACTAACATTATGACCAACACTTCCCATGACCTCCAGAACCTTTTCCTCTCTCCTTTGATCTGACCTTGCTTTCTACATTCAAAACACTACCTGATGTGGACCCTCCCAAGATTTTTCATTGCATTTCCTCGGTAAGGATAACACCAACAACATCATCAAATTTCAAAGTATTTAAACTAGGGACATATTTACTTATAGCCATTACCAAGCTATTCCAGCTTTCTGGCAAAGAACATAAAACCAAGAGAGCCCTCACCTCTTCATCAAATTTCACTTTTACAAAAGTTAACTGACTGGTAATCGTATTAAACTCATTTAAATGATCTATCATAGATCCACCTTCAATCATTTTCAGATTAAACAAATGCTTCATGAGAAATACCTTATTTTAGGCTAAGGTTTTCATACAATTTAGCCAAAGCTTTCATCAGTTCATTTGTTTTCTTCACTTCTATTATATTGAATGCCATAGATGGTGCCAGGCACAACTGAATGGTTCCCAATGCCTTTTAGTCCAAAATTTCCCAATCCTCAATAGTCATTGTTGCTGGTTTCTTGGCTATTCCTTTAAACAACCTCCATAAATCCTTCTGATAGAGATAATCCTCCATCTACATCTTCCATAACTGATAGTTCTACCCATTGAATTTATCTACCTTCAATTTACCCTCATCCACCATTGCTCCCACTTAATCGTGAGACTCCCACTCAACCGTGAGACCTTCCTGCAGATGACAATCAGACACAATCTGCCCTGATACCACTTGTTAGGAATTGCATGCAGAAGATATCAATTAAATGCAAATAAAGATTAAATAAAGGAATGAAAATACACAAAAATAATAATAGTGAGAGACAATTTTAACATGGCTCACCCAAACACGGGCTACATCCACCAATAGCGAGTCCAATATTATTATCCAGTAAATCAAACCAATTACAACCAGCAATCCTTACAACTCAATACCGCTGCAAATGCTACAATACAATATCAACAGAGACCCTAACCCTTAGCCATTTGTATCAAGACTTATTTTAGTTACAAAATAGGGTTTTTTTATGTCATCTAGTAGAAAAATAAATCCCGACGCCTTTATAAGACCCCATCTTGGGGGTGCTACTCCTAAACCCCCATTAAATAATTTGGGGGGAAACCACCCTAATAAAAGTAGGGCAAATTTAGCCTCTGAGTCTGATTAGGCTCCATATAACAATAGTAACATGCTATCTCATATTACTAGGAATTACACACACAATTTACTAAGAAAGTAAAAGAACATGTTTAAACATGAATGAAAATATTTTGTTCTTTTTAACATGTGCATAATAACATTGAAATAAATGCATATATCTTTTCTGAATATATTTTTCAACCTTAAAAATGCATTATATTCAAAGATAGAATCATAGTGAAATCATATCACTTTACAATTACAAATAATCTGCACTTGGCAAAAGAATAGTTTTACATAAATTTGATAACCATAAGTCATTGTTGTCTCTCAGATTTACACCCTTGCTGAGTTGTAGAACTTGGCAATCTAGAGAAACATGGGATCTTTCTAGGCTTGTGGGTCACCTTTGATGGAAAGAACCTCTAGAGAAGGCCGGCTTCCTAGCTGGTTATCACCTAGAAACTACTGGACTAATGCCTTTGCAAGGAAAAGAGTAAGAAGTATTACGAGAGAATGAAAAATACTATCTAAGGTGATGCACCAAAATGGTTAACAGAGGCTACACAAGTGACTAACACACTATAGAACCAGTAATAATAAGGTTCTCATACACAACCCAGTAAATCATAACCTTTGCATCATCAATTTATGAGAAGGCTAAAAAACAACATTTCTATAAAGGAGAAAGATGTTTTCTCACCACTCAAAAACAAATTCTTATTCCTAGCACATCTCACAACTTGCAAAAATATGTCTTCCTGCATAAAGGCACCAACATGAAATATAGTCACAAGGACAAAGAACATCACCAGGCTTTGTACTAACACTAAGGACACACAATATTAGAAGAAATGGGAAGGTATAAACTATTTATTACTGCTAAAAAGATGTTACAATGCTATATTACTCTGAAAATGGGTTACAAAATTGTTCACTTATGCAAAAGAACTCAAAAATTACAATATACAGTGCAGTGAATAGCCATAAGTACTCAATAATGAACAAGGAAGAAGACTATATACTTCCTAAATAGCTTGTAACAAGATAAGCATGAGCAACCTCCATTTTTGTGCATCTCATAAATGCCCTCAAAATATCTGCCTAAAGTCCTCTAAAGTGGGCTCTTAATGCAGAAAAAGTCAAGGCATGCCATCACTAATCATAAAAGCACCTAAAAATGCCTCTAAATGCTCTTTAAGGCCACTGAAAACAAGTCAAATATCTCAATAACTCCCCAACATGTTTGTCAACCTCCCCTGCAGCATCATAAATGCTTGATATTTGCATAATAAATGACATAAGTACAATCAATTCTGCATTTAATTAACATTGACTAAGAGTTTCATAATTACACCACTTAGTTAATGTTTTACATTCCAAATTTATTACAAACCTATGCAAAAAATAATGGCATTTAGACCATAACATTTATTTTCTCAATTTTGCATAGTTTGGGGACAAATTAAATGTCATAAAAGAACGACAAAGTAATCAATGAGACTTGCTTTGCTATGTGTGATAAATATGCCTAATATTGCCCTTTTGCATTTTTATTACAAATCATAAATAATTCATAACTTATTACATTATCATTAGTTTACAACATCTAATCTATCTCTAGATTATACAAAATCATCATAACAACACCTTGTAACCCCTAGGCAAAATGAACACAACTCTCCATACATGAAAAAATATCGTTTCCTCATACATTTGCATCATCACAATGTATCTCACTCCATGGTCTTGATAATCACACCCTGTCATGTTACATTAGTCATTCATCATATTTTACAAGGCATCCAAATGACTCCATATGCAATATTTACAATGCCTTATACACATCATCACATCCACCTTGTGATTTCAATACCGAGTCATACCTTAGCAATATACAAGGCACTTGGCCTTATGTTTTCATTATGTTTTTAACTTTTGGAAAAAATCAACAAGGCAAAAGACGTGCATTATGATTAGGTTTTTAAAAGACACTAAAGTCTTTACCACAGGCAAAAAGGATATCAATGATTTTATTTTTAAAACAAAATTAAAAAAAAACATTATCAATGCAATTAGGTTGATCATAAAAAAGAAGGAAAACCTAAAAAAACCTTTCATTTTGCATTTTACTCCTCTCTCTCGCTGCTGCACCACCATGACTAGGGTTCTTAAGGAAAAAATGCATGATATTTGACTATTTCTGAGGGTTTCAATGCAGAATATGTGAGTAGAATGTAAGGTAAGGTATTTTTAGTTGAGACTTCAACCTTTTGAAGTTGATTCTGGGCTGATTTGGGCCTCTCTGGCCACCATTTCTGACTAGTTTTGATGCATCTTTTGTTGTTTTGACATGGCCACCACACCTACATGCATTTTGACTATAATGGAGCTGCCATGAAGGTCATTTTGAAGGAAAACTCCATGTTTTTTAACATAGCACTTGAAAGAAACAAAAAGTAAGTCTTTAATCTATCAAACTCTCTTCATTTTCTGAGTTTTTACTTGCAACATTTCACTGCTAGAGGCGCGACTGGATGGCATTCTTAGTATCTTGTTTGAAATGAGTTTGAAAAAAAATGTCACTTTCTCCTTTGTATCTTTATTCCTCCAAGTCAAAAAGTGCTCCAATCATGACACAAACTTGCAGAAGTGACATTCCTGTGCATTGTGCTACCAAAGGCACATTTTGAGCATTCTGTTCTTAAAAATCTACATTTGTTCTTTGCTGGTTGTAGCATGAGGCTTGAAAAACATCATTTTCTATTATACTTACAAGCTTTCTTGCCTTTCCTATAGATCTTCTCTTTCTTTGGTTCAAAATCCTTGATATTATCTGGCATACCATAGTAAAAAAGAAGAGTATGCCATTGTATATTGTTTAAATCTGCATCTTCAATCATATTTGCAACTTTTCTTACAGAGATATATTTCTCTATCATTTATAATTTGTACAATGTCAATATTCTCAACCAAAGGCTCAACCACAAAATGATATTCTATAGACATGGCTGCTGCCTGCCCAACACATCTATCATTAAGTGCTTTGGGATTGGAAGAAAACTTGAACTCCTTCAATCTTCAAGCAATGCTTAATTGTTAATTTTGATACACAATGTTTGGCATAAACTTTCTTGTGATTTTCTTAAAACTCTTTAAAACATTGCTCACACATGACAAACCATACTCTGCTTTACTTGGTATCCCTGCACGTGTTAGTCATGTCTTCACAACTCTTTATGCAAATCTATAACAACACCAATGTGGCTACATGCTTGAAAGGGCTATTTTTATACATTGCTTGTATTCATTTGGCTGTCCCTTGATGTCTTTATTGATGTAACCTTGCCACATTTGGACTGCTCCATAACAACCAATAGGACTGTTCCATTTGGGCATCTTATGCCTATAGGTATTCTTATTCTATAATAAAGGCAAGATGAATAAGTAATGAAAATACCAACTATTCTTTGTTTACTTTTCCTGTATATATGTTATGAACTGCATTCTGTGTATGTATACCTATATCATTTGAAACCATTTCTCGTAGATAGCTGTCATGACTTGCACATCTGCTTTACATGCCTCTATTAGTCTATAGATATACTGATTGTTGTCAATACTATCTTTGTCTTTGACCACTGCTCATTACATCCTTTATGATTGGTAACTACTCTTAATGACAAACAAATGTTGCTCCCATAGTAAAAACTGTTATTACCAATGCTGATATAATGTTGTTGACATGGAGGACTGCTCTTTTCTTTTATAGCTAAACTGTCCCTACATGGTAAAACTGTTACATTTCATGTTTTGTGATTGCCCCATAGACAAGGAGTGCTCTTTTGACAGAGGAAAATGTTATTCCTTGGTCTCTTATGTTTGGCTGCTCCTTATTTGGTTGTTACTATAGTCATCTCTGTGTGACTGCACCTTTATAGTGCTTTGGCTATTGTCCCAAAACATTGACTGTTTGCATGCTTTTCTACTATTCCTTTCATGACTGTGACATTCCTTTAGGCATGTCTATTTTGGTATGACCAAATTCATTGTGACCCTTGTGTCAAATGATTTAGTGGGCCTATTCACTATCCTTTCTCATTGTTAGCTTCTTCATTTGCTTTTGGTTGTTATATTAAGTTGATTGTTGTCCATTGCCATATGAGTGCCCTTTTTGACATGATATAAGGTTACTACATGCATTCAAAACTAATTTGAGACTTCATTTATGACACAAATGAAAAAGGCACCTGTTCCATGAATGTATGCCTATACTTGTTTGTCATTTTGCATGTCATCTCTCTTTTGGTTGTCTCGTACACGACTGTTTCTTTTAACACTCTACTGCACCTATGAAGTACCAATTATGTTTTTTACAGTAGATGTATTCATGGCTTATACTTATATAATTAATCATGAGTTCATGTACCTTTCATTTGCTGCTCTTTCTTAATAGTTGACTGTTGTTAGCATGCAATCATTTTGAGCACAAGATGTTATTTCTTGTTTATCTCTGACAGATGGATTTTTTGGAAAATCATTTAACTATTCTAATATATCTGATGCTATAGTCAATGAGATTGCTGTCCCTATTCCTTATTGCATATACCGTTGTCTTCTTGTTGTAGTATTCATGCACTTCCTATGACTTTGCATCTTTGTTCTAGACATTTCTCTTATGATTGTTCCTCACCTCCCTGGCAATCTGTCTTGCATTTGAATATGGCATATGAAATGTTCTTTAAGGACTATGAGCTGGGTTCAACCCTTGTGGGAGACACATTTCCTCCACTCATAATGCAACCTGATGAATCAAAAAGAAACATAATTACACCTGTATCTGCACATGAAGCAAACTTGTTAGAAAATAAAAGCATATTTTGGATGTGTTTGATGACTTGATTGTTCTCTAGGACATCCAAGGTATACATTTCTTATTTAATGCATTTGAGGATTAGTTTATACATGCATGGTATCTTGTTCATGTATGGTTTAGGACCATTCATTGATTAGAGCATTTCTCTAACACCACTATTTTTTTCCATATGCGGGAACCAGAGATGACATGAAACTAGGAAGGTCAAAGACAACTTGGTGCAATAGGACAACACACCAGAACTAGAACCAGTCATTCTTAGGCAATGGCTGGCCTCTAACCTTACATGCACATTTATTGACATTTACTTATTCATGTATAGATTGTTCTTCTATTTCATTGAATAAGAAAGTTAACCTCACGGCTTGTGTGAGATAATGTACATTTTACATCCAAGATTATTTATTCTTCAGAAAAGATTTTGGATAAATCTTTCTTATGTTACATGCACATGGATAAATGCAGTAATCTAATAAACATAATCTCTTGAATTATTTCATTTATGCACTTGAATGTAATGTATGAAGGACTAGATGAAATGTATCTTTTAAGTTTTGAATCAAAACTCTACTTGAATGAGCTGTAGTGAAATTTAGGTAACATTTTTGGTGAGATCTACTATATGTTTGCCTGCTAAACATCAGACCAGTTGCCTGAAGCTTATCCATTGGGTATAGAGTCACTCATACTTGACAAAAACTTGAAAAACATTTCTTTCCATTGTTGCAACTCACTTCAGACTACAATCTTTTCTAATCCATCAAGTGCATGGGTATGGTTGGTGACAGTGAACCAACAAAATCATTGTCATTAATGATATGCATCTACTTGATGAGTTAGAAGGGGATGACCAACAAGAACACCTCCTTAGCAAACTATTGTGATTTATTATAGTTCTATGAGGGGCACAGGTGTGATGTGTGATAGTGAATACATGTATTCACTATTTCATATGATGGTTCTCTATACATACAACTATAGTACATTACAACAGTTTCACTACTTACACATAACCAGACCTAGGACTAACTAACAACTGTGTGGAAATGCACTTAGGGAAATAGAATTTGCATCTAATCTAGTGTGCAGCAACACTTATTCAATAGCAGAAACTCAATGAAATATGTACAAACATGAAAGATCGTACCTCAGAAGCAATGTTTGAGGTGAATCCCATTGACTGGGATTGGGTTGATGTCACCATCCAGCCTAGATAGTTGGAAGGCATTATGTTGTTTTCATTTTGAAACAATATAGGGCCCACTCCAAAAAGCATCAAACATAGAGTGCTTTCCAGGTTTTCTTTTCAACACATCCCATTTCAGCACTATGTCACCCTCCTGGAATGTTCTTGGAGATGACCTTTTATCAAATGACCAATTTATTTGAGCTTGATGATGCTCTATATTTCTCATGGCATCATTTCTAGTTTCTTCAAGCTCAACTAGTTGAGCTAGCCTTACTGTCATAGGGCCTTCTTCTAGCATGTCCAGCTAATTCACCAAATCAAGTGCTAGTAACTCAAGTGTGATAGGAAGTCTTTCTTCCTTGCCATACACCAACATGAAAGGTGAATGCCCTGTTGACCATTTTGTAGTAATTCTGTTAGCCCATAATCCTAACTTTAACTATGTATGCCAGGCTCTCTGGTTACCCTCCATGGTCTTCTTGATAATTCTGATCAAGTTCTTATTAGTGGATTCTGCTTGGCCATTGCCTTGTGGATAGTAATTGGAGGATGTATTGAGATAAATACCATTTCTTACAACCCAATCAGAGATTCTAGAACCAACAAAGGCAAGGGCATTGTCTGAAATAATGGACTCAGGTACTCCAAATCTGATAACCAGCTCTTCATAAAAATTCAAAATAGTAGACTCATTGGCTTCCTTCAGTGCAATTGCTTCAGTCCACTTAGTGAAATAATCAGTGGCTATAAGAACCCACTTATGGCCATCACTGGATGAAGGGTTTATAACCCCAATAAAGTCTAATCCCCACCTCATAAAGGGCTATTCAACCTGAACCGGCTGCAAAGGTAAGGCTACCAACTTCTCTTTTTTAGCAAACAGAGCACATTCCTTGCATTTTCTGACCCATAAGTGTGCATCCTTAAACAAACTAGGCCAATAATAGATACCTTTCATCATCTTAAGAGCTATTGCTCTAGGTGAAAAATGGCCTCCAATTGAGTCATTAAATTCATGCAACACCTTTTCAACTTGGTTAGGTTCAATACATCTCAGCAATACTCTATTGAAATCTTTCCTAAAAAGAAAGCCATTAATTAGCACATAAGGTATGGACTGTGTTGACTTTTTCCCAGACTGGATGCTTATTCCTAGATTTCCCTACAAGGTAGCCATCAGTGATCAACAGGATCTCTGGGCCAGGGGGCCAACAGTGTAGGAGATAGACTCTATATTTTATCTCCTCTTCTTCTTCAGGCTCTGCAAGACCTAGGGGGGTATTCCCTACTCAACATCCATGAGGGTATGCATACAAGGCTGGGATGCTGACAGAAAGCAGATAAGTCCTCCTGTAAGTAGACCAAAACTGAAAGATAAGAGCAAAGGGGCTAGCTTTGGGCCTATTTGCAGATGTAGACAGAGGACTGAGGTTCCTAAAACTAACTCTAATGTCCTAATGGTTGTTTTAGATTTTAATTTGGAGTTTAAGTGTGGATGCAAAGCTGGACATGGTTATAACACAAAAACAAAGCATGATTGGTGCCTATCCAGGGCCTGGAGTCAGTAGACATACACCTGTGAATGATCAGCATAAACAACTAAAACTGGATTTCAAGGGGATATATGTGATATCTGCCTTACAGGTATCTCCCAATACAAAGTGTTAGGTTATCTCTACTTATGGTATCCCTACTGCAGTATACCCTTCCCAATGTTCAACCTGAAAATAGTTTAATCTACCCCTTGAGTAGAAGTTAAAAGATCAGACATTCAACATAGGAATTCTATGCTCTAGAATCTAAACATTACTCAAATATCCAGATTCAGAAGAAGAATACATGCAATACTGGAGACAGAATTAACACAACACATGCTAAGATAGCATTTCTCATATAAGTTTAATCATGAAATCAGTGGGTTCATGCCAAAAACATACAACAAGAGATACATAAACTCACAGGTAAGCTATACAGAGCAACCAGATCAGCTTGTCATGCATTACAGAGCCAAAAATCTTCAACTTTCAACAACCTTGAATGAATAACACCGTCTGCATTATATAGCAGGAGGGTATATTCAGCATTAATTACCAGGTTGACCAAAATCCCGCCAGATACACAGTACCATAAAAATGGCGCTCAAACACTACCAGATTGGCGCCCAAACTTGAATGCAGCAGGTAGGGGAGGAGACAGGAAGATTTCTCGAGCCCTGCGCCACTGTCCGCTGATGTACACCTTCAGTCAGGTACCAGATCCGCCCACGCCATCGCCCATACCTCTGCAACAATCGCCATTGATGGCACACCAACCCGCGGCCTCGGGAAGAACATTAATTCTGCATCGCAACTACTTCCTGCCGAGATTCATCATCATGATATTTGAAAATGCAGGATAACATTATCCCACATGCACCCCGCGATGACCTCTTTAACACTTTATATACTAGGTCATGAGCATATATCATGTCGGTGCTTTTGCTCCTGACGACACTAGTATAAGACTTCATCATCATCATCCTCCAGCAGCATGATATCCTGTTGCCCGAAATATCACCCTGACGTCAGCATCATATTGCAATACAACTGCATGATATTCGCCTTCACCCGCACAACCGGATCCATCGGAGGAACATCCTCCTGCTGAGCTTATACCAAAAGTCTGGCCGATGAACATCCTGATGACATCATCATCATATCCTGCTGACGTCATCATCATATCTGCCTACTGCGCACCTCCTCATATCCGGATGACGTCATCATCATGTTTGCAAATATCGGGAGATCTCCTCAAGATGATCAGTGTTAGAAATATGACCCCCCCGGACCTCGATGACGTCATCATCATATTAACATCAGGATGATATTCGGAAGACAACCGGATATTTGGAAATATCATCCTGATGCACTAACATCATGCTGCACTGTAGCTCCGCTATAAGATCAGGGCGAAATATGAATATGATGATGCTTGAAAAGATCACCCCCACTAGATAATGCACGAAGCCGACAGGCGGATATCTCCTTGATATCAGCATCATCATGATGCTGGAACAAACACACACTTGAGTGATATGAAAATATCACCCCCTCCTTCAGAAATATCATGATGCAGATAGGCAGAAAGAAAGATATCACCCTGATATAAGGATGACGTCAGCATCATCAGGATGACAAAACAATCGAACAAGAAGTGATACAACATCATCAGGATGATATTGACTAAGATCATCCTGACGTTCAAAATATGATGACCCCAGTGAATATCGGGTCGCACTTAGAACTCTTCAACAACATCATCAGGATGATCATAACCAAGATCACCCGATAATAAAAATATCACCCCGGCGAAATATCATGATGCAGATAATATGATGACCCTCGCAAGCAACACGGTGATAAAAGGAAATATGATGATGATGACGACGACCCTTAGGAAAAAACAAGTCAGGTCGAACAACTTAGAGAATAACCCCTTCAGAATATTGGGGCAACATCATCATCATGTTTGGGTAAGGTGATAAGTGCAAGATCACCGGATACTTTGAAAAATCACCCTCGCAAGCAGATCAGGGCGCACTGTAGCTCATCAGCATCATCAGGATAAAAACCAAACATCACCCGATAACTGAATATGATGATGACGATGAAAAACCAGTCGACGGAGAACATGATGATGCCGACCACCATCGAAGACAAGATGATGATGATGACCTCCTCCTTAGGACAATATGATGATGCAGCTGAAAAATGCTGAGGAGGTCCAACACTTAGAAAAAATGGGCAAGAAGATAAAGGGTTCAAATGAAGAAACCCCTTGATCATGAAAAATCAACCCCAGGTCAAAATGAGTGCTAACAGTGGCTCCAAATGGGGACGTGCAGGTGAAAACCTGCAGCGAGAACCAGATCTCCGGGCAGACCAGACAAAAAGCCAAAAAACGCGAGCTGTACAAGGCATTTACACTACATACATATTTTTACAAATGTGCACAGCAACCAGTTATTCATGCAAAATAGAACTTAAGGAATTGGCCATGCACAGGCAATTCCAGAACTTCACCATCTAGGGCCTGGAGGAAATAAGAGTCCTCCCCATGAGTATTGCAAACCTGATATGGGCCCATCCATAAGGGTTGAAATTTACCATGTTTACCCTTTTCCTGAACTTTAGCATTCCAAATGAGCACCAGATCATTGACTTGAAACTTCCTTCTTGTAGTTCTCCTGTCAAACTGATATTTCATATCTTGTTGTCTTTTGAGATTGATCTGGTGGGCTTTCCTTCTGTCTTCATCCAATGCAACCAGCTGATTCACTCTTTCTGTCATGGAATCTTCAACCTCCTCATCATTTTCCTGAATGAATCTGTAAACTGGTAGGAGATTGTTTATGGGCAGTCTAGCTGATGCACCATACACTAGATCAAAAGGTGACTTCCCAATAGCCCTTTTCACTGTCACTCTGTCAGCCCATACTGCTAAGTTCAACTTTGAGTCCCAAGCTCTCTTGTTCTTGTCCAGTATCCTCTTGATAATTTTCATGATGCTCTTATTGCTTGATTCTGCTTGACCATTTCCTTGTGGGTGATATGGTGATGTATATGATAGATTTATCCCATACCTGTTGCAAAAATCAACAAATTCACCTGATCTGAAGCACATAGCATTATCAGTGATTATCTTAAATGGTACTCCAAACCTGATGATGATGTTTTCTAGTATGAAATCTGTCACCACCTTACTTGTAGCTCTCTTAGTTGGAATGGCCTCAATCCATTTGGTAAAATAATCAGTTGCCACCAAAATCCAACTGTGTCCCCCACTTGATTTGTCTGCAATTTCCCCTATAAAGTCAATTCCCCATTGCTGGAATGGAGCATCCACAGGTGCAGTTCTGAGGGGCAAAGCACCATCATATTTCAGCTTTCCTGAGAATCTTTGGCAAGGGTCACACTTTCTCACTAACCTTTGTGCATCTGAAAAGAGAGTAGGCCACCAATATCCTACCCTGAGAATTTTATGAGCTGTTGTTTGGGCAGTATAATGTCCACCACACAATCCTTTATGCATATCAATCAAAATATTGTTAGCCATATCCTCATCCACACATCTCAGCAGCACACCATCAGGGTTTTTCCAGTACAGCTCACCTTGAACAATAACATACCTGATTGCACGTAACTTTAGAGTCCTCTTTTGACAGTCACTGAAATGGGAAGGACAATTCAGATTTTGCAAGTAATAGATAATATCCTTGTACCATTCAGATCCTGATACATCTACACTCTCATCTTGGACTGCATTAACTTGGCATGCTTCCAAGTTTGACTGTGCCATCATCTTGGCTAATCCTTGTCCTCTTATCAACTTAGTAACTTGTATGTCTATGTTGAACTCCTGCAGTTTGTTTATCCATCTGCACCTTCTTCCAGTCACCTCCTGCTGAGTGAATATGTCTTTGACTGCTGCATGAGGTACATATGCAATTACATATGACCCTACCAGGTATGGTCTGAAACTTTTGATGGCTCTGACTAGTGCATATGCCTGTTTTTCCATAATATCATACTTTAACTCAGAGGCCTGCAAGGACATACTGAAGAAAGCGATGGGCTGTTCAAAACCATCTTCATTTTTCTGTAACAAACATGCAGCAACAGTATGAAAGGAAGCAAATGAAAATACTTGGAATGGCCTAGAAAAATCAGGAGATTTAAGAACAGGGGCCATCTTGATTGCCTCTTTGATATTCTGAAATGATTCTATTGCTTCCCTTTCCCAGTTGACAGTTGCATCCTTCTTCATCATCTTGGAAATGTTCCTTGTGGTTTCTGCAAAGTTGGGAACAAATCTTCTAACAAAATTTATCTGTCCAAAGAAGGACTGAACTCCTTTCACAGTTTTTGGCATTTGAATCCTGTCAATAGCAGCCACTCTCTCTGGATCTATCCTGACTCCATCCTTGGAAACAATATGTCCCAGAAGCTTTCCTTCAACTACTCCAAAGGCACACTTCTTTGGGTTTAAAGAAATACCATATTCTAGTGCTCTTACGAAAATCTGCTCCAGATGCAAACAATGCTGCTCTTCTTTCTTCGAGTAAGCAGTCAGGTCATCCTGATATACAGCCAGGATTGAATCAATCAGCCCTGCAAAAGCAACATCCATTGCTCTTTGAAATGTAGCACCTGCATTTGTTAGTCCAAATGGCATTCTAACATACACATACGTTCCCCATGGAGTGGTAAAGGCAGTCTTATACTGTTCTGATTCCTTTACCTTTACCTGATTATATCCTGAAAATCTATCCATCATGGATAGGAGTTCACAACCAGTCACTCTCTGCAACATAGCTTCCATATTAGGCAGTGGATAGTTATCCTTCAAAGAGGATACATTCAAGTTCCTGAAATCAACACAAAGCCTAATATCACCATTTTTTTTTCTGACTGGGACAAGGTTAGACACCCAAGTTGAATGTCTGATTGGCACAATTATTCCAGCTTCCCTGAGCCTTTTGAGTTCTTCTTGCATCTTGGGAGCTAAGGTAGGATTAATAGGTCTTTGCCTTTGTCTAAATGGCTTAGCTTCAGGCTTCAACGGGATCTCATGCTGGAATAAGTCTTCCCTATAAGCTTTTAGGTCCTCATATGACCAAGCAAAAACATGTTTATACTTTTTCAGTAATGCAATCAGCATACTTCTAATGTGTGGTTTGAGCTGTTTACCAATATATACCTTCTGAGGGGCCTGAGATGTCCCCAAATTTATTTCTTCTAAATCCTCCTTATTTGTGGAGGATGTCTTTGTGACCATTTTATCTCTACTGTCAAAAACTCTTTCCAAAGCTACCAACCCTCTAGGGATTTTATTAGTCCTCAACTGAATGATCTCTTTTCCCACAAGAGTTTCTTTTCCATCTACAGTCTCTACAAAAGCTTGGAAATCAATCTGTTGATTTTCATATTCATCTATGCAGTGCAAAAATTTCAACAAATCCCTATCATCATCAAACACTTGCCAACTGCATATGTTTTCTGGTATGGCAGGCCTAATTTTAACTTCTACATTTGTAACACCTGACAGAGTGATGTCATCTGGCCTTATTGCAACATTGGCTAAGAAATCAGCCATAACATTTTTTGACCTTTCTACCCAGCCAATTGAAAATGCATCAAATAATTCAATAGTATCCCAAACAGCATGCTTGTATTGTTTCAGTCTTTTATTTTTTGCAGCATACTTATTTCTGATTTGGGATACAATCAGCTCAGAATCCCCAAATACTCTTAGCATTTTAATTCCATGTTTGAGAGCAATATTTAGGCCTAAGAGTAAAGCCTCATATTCTGCAATATTGTTTGTGCAATCAAACCTCAGCAAGAAAGAGAATTTGAGGAGCTTACCAGCTGGAGACAGGAAAACAACTCCAGCTCCAGAGCCTTCTTTTGCACAAGCTCCATCAAAAAACATGGTCCATAAGCCTTGCTGATCCAGCTCTTCAATGCAGACATTTTTCTTTTTATCTTCTGTATCATCTGAGACAACCCTGAAGTTATCACAGTCAGTGTCTACAAAGCATACTTGTTCATTTGCTTCTTGGTCTTCCACTGTCTCTGATGATCTTTGCTCTCTGATTAGCTTGACATCCTTGCCATTCATTGGAATCATGGCATATGACAGGTCCAGCTGCATACTTCCACCAATTAGTGCTGCCCATCTTCTTGACAACAGCATACCATACTGTGGCTTGATGTCAACCACTGTTATATTCATTTTATATTTCTTTTCAGGAAATGCTGCCAGCTTGAAATCTACATCCTTCATGATTCCAATAACTGGTACCTCTCTGGCATCCATTGCATAACATTTTCCACATGCCTTGTCAATTTTTAATCCAGTTTGTTGCATGATGGCCAAAGGCATGACATTTGTGGATGCTCCAGAGTCAAGCATACAATTTCTAATTATTTTTCCATTTATAACCAGGGAAACATAAAATGGTTCCACTTGTGAAGGACACTTTGTCATGGTCATTCCTAAATAGACTTCAGGAGTCTCATCTTCTTCATTACACATGACATGTTTCTCACCCTGGGTCTGATCATTTTGTTTAGCTTGAAAAGGTACCCCTGAGATTAGGGATATTGTCCTATTCTTGATCTCTTCCACTTTCATGAGTTCCATAAGTGGAACAGAGACCTTTACCTGAGAGAGGATCTGAGCTATATCAAATGGAGCATAGTTTTGTACAACAGTTGTAGCTTGCTCCACAATCTTGCTTTTATCTTGAGCTGATTTAGCTTTCATTTTCAGAGTTCCCTGATCATCATTCTTGTCTTGGGAACCTCTACTTTGATCTTCAGCCTGAGGGATTTTGTTTTCTGGTCCTTGAAAATCATGACCTGTTCTGTGTCTAAAGTTCTGTTTGTTATTTACCCATTGCCTTTTTTGTGGTTCAGTTCCTTTATGACCATGCACCAGCTGACCTGCAGAAATATCTTCTGGCTGATGTGGGCTGCCTACTTGATTTTTACCTCTGAGATTGTAGTTGCTTTTGACTTGAGCAACTGCTGCAGCTGTGAAGGCTCTAATTTCCTCATCAGAAGGTCGTTGTAGGTTACTCAGAAAATTGTGTGAGTTCTGAGCATACACATAGTTATCTTCATTATCTTCATCATATGGGGACTGTTGGCAGGCCTGAACTTGATGATCTGTATTCTCATCAGCATCATACAGAGTGTATCCATTGCCTATGGACATCATATTAACGTCATCATCCTGCACATGATGTGGCTCATTGCATTCATTACAAGATGTAGCATTATCATACAAGGATTGAGCAATCATACACTGTGACTGTGAATGTGGCATCTGACAAATTATACACCACGGAGCATCATCAGCAATATTTATAGTTTTCTTTAGGGGATCAGGAGTTTCCTTGGCATGTTGAGCCCTCTGATTAGTGTTGTTACGTGGGAATACAGGCTTACCATCATGCCAATTGGTGTTATAAGGCATATCATGTAATGATGGCCTCTTTTCCTGCCTTTGATAGACTTGCCTATCAGGACCCATCCCTTTTTCACTTCTAGCTAATCTATAGCTTAGGTCCTTAACAACATTTGCCAGTTTGTCTATCTTATCTTCAGGAGCAGATGTACTACCTTGAGTGTTCTGAGGCTTGTTTGGATTCTGCAGAATTTTTACATCATCCCTTCTATTTGTCTTGCCTGATGCTTTCCTATTGTTTTCAATATTTACTGCAATTCTGAAAGCATCCCTGAGAGTGGCAGGACCTTTATCTCTTAGTCCATATGCAGTCTTTGCATCAAAGGCATTGATATACAAAATTATGCACATTGGTTCATTTGGCCTCATGTGATGTGGCAATTTGTTCAACACTTTAGTAAATCTTGCATTAAAGTCAGCAACCTGCTCATTTGACCCTTTAGTGATACTGGTGAACTCATTTACAAAAAAGCTAGGGTCAGTTTTATCACCATATTGCTCCTTGAATATCCTTTTAAAATCATCCCATGATGAAATACTCCGGTCAGGCAGATTCCTGTACCATTCTCTTGCCTCATCTATTAAGGATTGCATGAATGACTTCATGAAAACATCCTCATGCTCAACCTCAAAATTATCCATAACATTTTGAAAGGCCTTTAGATGATCTTCTCCTGACACTGTGTTGTTTCCTGAAAACTTAGGCACTTGCAGCCTCAGATGCTTGTCAATGGGGTTAGGATACCCAGGAATACCATCAAACACCAGCTGCCTGAATCTATCTAGCTGCATGGGCTGTCTGTTTGGCTGATTAACATTAACATTTCTGTTTGCATTCTGGTTTCCTGCGTTGTTCAGTGGTATCCTAGCATCATTCACATTTTGCCTCTCATCATGATGCTGATGTTGCATTTCATATCTTTGCTGATGTCTTTGCACATTTGCATTCTCTAGGGTAGGAACTGAATCATTTTGGGCAGTTCTTAAGGCTTGCACTTTCTGCCTTATATCATCTCTGATTTTCATGGCTTGTAGGTATTCTAGTTCTGCTCTTAGACTTCTGATTTCTTCAGCCAATTGTTCATCCTTAGGTCTGGAGGTAGATGGTCTCATACCATTCTGGTCATCATCTTCATCATCCCTCAGAGACTCTGCCTCCTCAAACCTTTCACTTGGGTCTAGAAAAGGGCGTTCTTGGAACACCTCTGACCTCATTCTCATGCTACCACCCTGTTGCCTCTCATATGCACCTTGAATATCAGCTTCTGCATTTGAAAAATAAGGCGCATGCTGTCCTGATGGCCTAGGGTTATCTTGTATATCATCACCTTTTCTGGGGGAGCTCTCATGACTAACTGAGACAGTTCCCTTCCTTCTGTACATCATTCTTTTTGTTAATGGTAACTCTTCAAATAAAGGATTTTGTTGGGATCTTCTCCCCTGCATATAAATTTTACTTTGACCGGTTGGGAGATTACTTCGGAGTCGCCACCTATTACTAGGAACTATTTTCTTCTGAAAACCAGGGTTCTTTCACAAGGTTCCCCAGCAGAGTCGCCAATTTCTGTTGACTTTTTCCCAGACTGGATGCTTATTCCCAGATTTCCCTACAAGGTAGCCATCAGTGATCAACAGGATCTCTGGGCCAGGGGGCCAACAGTGTAGGAGATAGACTCTATATTTTATCTCCTCTTCTTCTTCAGGCTCTGCAAGACCTAGGGGGGTATTCCCTACTCAACATCCATGAGGGTATGCATACAAGGCTGGGATGCTGACAGAAAGCAGATAAGTCCTCCTGTAAGTAGACCAAAACTGAAAGATAAGAGCAAAGGGGCTAGCTTTGGGCCTATTTGCAGTTGTAGACAGAGGACTGAGGTTCCTAAAACTAACTCTAATGTCCTAATGGTTGTTTTAGATTTTGATTTGGAGTTTAAGTGTGGATGCAAAGCTGGACATGGTTATAACACAAAAACAAAGCATGATTGGTGCCTATCCAGGGCCTGGAGTCAGTAGACATACACCTGTGAATGATCAGCATAAACAACTAAAACTGGATTTCAAGGGGATATATGTGATATCTGCCTTACAGGTATCTCCCAATACAAAGTGTTAGGTTATCTCTACTTATGGTATCCCTACTGCAGTATACCCTTCCCAATGTTCAACCTGAAAACAGTTTAATCTACCCCTTGAGTAGAAGTTAAAAGATCAGACATTCAACATAGGAATTCTATGCTCTAGAATCTAAACATTACTCAAATATCCAGATTCAGAAGAAGAATACATGCAATACTGGAGACAGAATTAACACAACACATGCTAAGATAGCATTTCTCATATAAGTTTAATCATGAAATCAGTGGGTTCATGCCAAAAACATACAACAAGAGATACATAAACTCACAGGTAAGCTGTACAGAGCAACCAGATCAGCTTGTCATGCATTACAGAGCCAAAAATCTTCAACTTTCAACAACCTTGAATGAATAACACCGTCTGCATTATATAGCAGGAGGGTATATTCAGCATTAATTACCAGGTTGACCAAAATCCCGCCAGATACACAGTACCATAAAAATGGCGCTCAAACACTACCAGATTGGCGCCCAAACTTGAATGCAGTAGGTAGGGGAGGAGACAGGAAGATTTCTCGAGCCCTGCGCCACTGTCCGCTGATGTACACCTTCAGTCGGGTACGAGATCCACCCACGCCATCGCCCATACCTCTGCAACAATCGCCATTGATGGCGCACCAACCCGCGGCCTTGGGAAGAACATTAATTCTGCATCGCAACCACTTCCCGCCGAGATTCATCATCATGATATTTGAAAATGCAGGATAACATTATCCCACATGCACCCCGCGATGACCTCTTTAACACTTTATATACTAGGTCATGAGCATATATCATGTCGGTGCTTTTGCTCCTGACGACACTAGTATAAGACTTCATCATCATCATCCTCCAGCAGCATGATATCCTGTTGCCCGAAATATCACCCTGACGTCAGCATCATATTGCAATACAACTGCATGATATTCGCCTTCACCCGCACAATCGGATCCATCGGAGGAACATCCTCCTGCTGAGCTTATACCAAAAGTCTAGCCGATGAACATCCTGATGACATCATCATCATATCCTGCTGACGTCATCATCATATCTGCCTACTGCGCACCTCCTCATATCCGGATGACGTCATCATCATGTTTGCAAATATCGGGAGATCTCCTCAAGATGATCAGTGTTAGAAATATGACCCCCTCGGACCTCGATGACGTCATCATCATATTAACATCAGGATGATATTCGGAAGACAACCGGATATTTGGAAATATCATCCTGATGCACTAACATCATGCTGCACTGTAGCTCCGCTATAAGATCAGGGCGAAATATGAATATGATGATGCTTGAAAAGATCACCCCCACTAGATAATGCACGAAGCCGACAGGCGGATATCTCCTTGATATCAGCATCATCATGATGCTGGAATAAACACACACTTGAGTGATATGAAAATATCACCCCCTCCTTCGGAAATATCATGATGCAGATAGGCAGAAAGAAAGATATCACCCTGATATAAGGATGACGTCAGCATCATCAGGATGACAAAACAATCGAACAATAAGTGATACAACATCATCAGGATGATATTGACTAAGATCATCCTGACGTTCAAAATATGATGACCCCAGTGAATATCGGGTCGCACTTAGAACTCTTCAACAACATCATCAGGATGATCATAACCAAGATCACCCGATAATAAAAATATCACCCCGGCGAAATATCATGATGCAGATAATATGATGACCCTCGCAAGCAACACGGTGATAAAAGGAAATATGATGATGATGACGACGACCCTTAGGAAAAAACAAGTCAGGTCGAACAACTTAGAGAATAACCCCTTCAGAATATCGGGGCAACATCATCATCATGTTTGGGCAAGGTGATAAGTGCAAGATCACCGGATACTTTGAAAAATCACCCTCGCAAGCAGATCAGGGCGCACTGTAGCTCATCAGCATCATCAGGATAAAAACCAAACATCACCCGATAACTGAATATGATGATGACGATGAAAAACCAGTCGACGGAGAACATGATGATGCCGACCACCATCGAAGACAAGATGATGATGATGACCTCCTCCTTAGGACAATATGATGATGCAGCTGAAAAATGCTGAGGAGGTCCAACACTTAGAAAAAATGGGCAAGAAGATAAAGGGTTCAAATGAAGAAACCCCCTGATCATGAAAAATCAACCCCAGGTCAAAATGAGTGCTAACAGACTGCAATCTAAAATACCTTCATTTGGCTCTATCCAAGCCCTAAGGACACTCACTGGTCTACAGGAAATTAACCATTCCTTGCACCCAATCAGTAACAGGAACTGAAACACCTGCTTGCTCTTGATCTTGTAATGATAGAACAACTTCTTGTTTATGTTCTTCTTTGCTAATAACACCATCAGCAAGTTGCTTGTACAACCCTTTACCCCTGACCAGCTTGGTAACCTTAATGTCCATGTCATATTCCATTACCTTAGTCACCCAGCCAACTCTCTTCTCATTAAGATCCTTACTTAACAGAAACTCCTTCACACTCGGATGAGCAACCATTAGATTAATCTTATTACTTGACAACATGTGTTTAAACTTCTTCAAACTCCTTATAACAATGAGCACATATTTCTCAACGAAGGTGTACCTTAGCTCATAATCCTTCAATGCTTGATTGAAAAAAGCTAAAGGTTGCTTCATTTCTAAATAATTCTTCTGTACCAACATAGTAGAAATAGAATCAACATTACTATAAGCATACAAAGTTAAATCTTTAGAAAAATTAGGATTTAGAAGTGTAGGTACAACTGCCAATGCCTCTTTAATAAGCTTAAAACTTTATTTTCCTTCTCTAGTCCAGCTGAAAGACACGTTCTTTCTCAACATAGCAGTTAGTGGATTTAACAAATCAGCAATATCAGGGATAAACCTCCTGACGAAGTTGATCCTACCAATGAAACTCTACAGACCTTTCTTGTGTGATGGTAAGGGGAGAGCCAAAATTGCACTTATTCTTTTAGGGTCAATGGTGATACCTTGTTTTGACACCACGTAACCAAGCAATCTGCCCTCATGGATAGCAAACACACACTTTTTGGGATTAAGAGATATCCCAAACTCCCTACATCTCTCAAAAATTTGCCTTAAGTGGTTTAGATGATTCTAAACTTCTTTGGAGAAAACAGTAATGTCATCAAGGTAGATTAGGACAGTCTTGTACATCAGGCCTTGAAAGGCCATATCCATAGCCTTTTGAAAGGTTGCCCCAGCATTGGACAAATCGAAAGGCATCTTCTTGTAAGCCATAGTCCCCCATTTTGTGGTGAAGGCTATTTTATATTGGTCCTCCTCTTTCACTAATATTTGATTGTAATTGGAATAACCGTCTAGTAAAGAAAATCTCTCTGATCTTGAGACTACTTGGAGTATCTACTCCATGGAAGGCAAAGGATGATGGTCTTTCAAGGAAGCTCTATTCAAGTCATGAAAGTCTATACACAACCTTATCTCCCAGTTCTTCTTCCTAACTAGCACAAGGTTGGAAACCCATGAGGTGTGCTTAATAGGAAATATTATGCTACTCTCAATCAACTTGTTCAGTTCCTTTTTCATAAGAGGCTCTAATTTAGGATTCAATGGCCTTTGTTCCTGCCTGATAGGCTTGGCATCAAGCTCAAGTACAATAGTATGTTGAGAAAGTTGGGGTTCAATTCCTTTTAAATCACTATACTTCCATGCAAAAATGCCACTAAATTCTTGAAAAAGTTGAATAAATGCATGTTTTTCCTTTACTTTACATACCTTGCCTAGCTTAAGGAGCTTATCCTTGAAGATCTCAAACTCTTCATAGTGATCTTGCTGAACTTGTAAGCTGGCCTTGTTTTTCGTAGCTTCATCATCAGTATTAAAAATGGACTCTAAGTTGACCAAACCCTTTGGCATCTTGTTATTCTTCAGCTGAATGATCTGGTCACTGTACTGGTGATGTAGCTTCTCTTGGTTGGTATGAGAGAATTTAGCTACTTCTCTCGAGAAGTTTACAATCTTGTGATCACTTTCAAACACCTGTCAATGCATGTTGTTATCTGGTACAACAGGCCTAACAACAACCTTAATATGCTAATTAATCTTACCACTACTAATCTCTTTGGGAATATCATATTCTACCCCTATAGCAGCCAGCCTATCAACATGTTTATTCTGATTTCTAGTTATGGATATCAAATTAAATGCATCAAATCCTTCCAAGAGGTCCCATACTCTATGCTTGTAAGACTTAAGCAGATCATTTTTGTAACATTAAGCTTTCTAACCTAATTTACAACCAATTCGCTGTCCCCATAAACTTTTAGACAACTAATACCCTTTTGTCTTGCCCATTGCAAACCTTGAATAAGAGCTTCATATTCAGCCATGTTGTTAGTACAACTGAAACAAAATCTAAAAGATGAATATTACCTCTCACCCTTTGGGGAAACAAGCATGCATCTACCACCAACACCCATTTTACTCCTTGAGCCATCAAAAAATAGCTCCTAGACCTCATTATCTTGCTTCCCATCTTCTTGTTCTACACTTTTTTCAATGTTAGGTAGAAATGAATCAGCTTTATGCATCATACAAACACCCAAACCAGCCTCTTCTAGGTGCTCACACAGATCAACCACTTGAGTGTGATCTGCCCATTCATCAAGAAGAACTTTTGGTATACCTTTAATTTGTGTACTACCTTCTTGAACAAAGGGCTGCTCCTCTTGTTCACGTGCAACCAAGTTGGCATTGATGGGATGTGGAGTGTGTTGGGTTTCCTTCCGAATCAGCAGAGGGTTTGCCAGTTCCAATGCACAGGCAGATTCTGCCAACTGATACGGGAGGTTGCATGCAACCTCCCGTATCAGTTGGCAGAATCTGCCTGTGCATTGGAACTGGCAAACCCTCTGCTGATTTAGAAGGAAACCCAACAAAATGGTGACTCCGCTGGGGATTGAACCTAGAATCTCTAGTTTCACAGATTGTGCTTTAGCCATTGGGCAACAGAGTTGAAGCTGCACCAACCTGCATCACAAATTACACTATTAAAATTTACTTGGTGGCCCAGGGCCACCAAAAAGGAAAAACTAGAATTTTCCTTTGTCAAACACTCGATTTTCTTTTGATTTCTTCAAATGAAGCCTGAAAATATTTTGCTGTCTGCAGCACCCAGCATTGCAATTAATTGTGCTACTACCCATTTCTCCTTCAACAAATCTACAGCAAGATTCATGAGCATTTACCATTCTCAGTAGTAGATTATCATGATCATATGAGTCACTGATGTTGCTTGGAAAAATAATACTCATATGAAATAAATGAATCCACATTAAAATTTTGCCCTCCATCAAAAAATGAGGGTTCCTCTGTATTAAACATGCAATATTCAGGCACAAGAAACATCTCATAATCAGATTTACCTTTATAAATACACAGGTATTCATCATCATTGTTCTCAACAATTTATCATTAATGTCCACCTAGAATGCCTCAAGAGAAGGCATAAAAAACTCAGAATGCAGCCCTTTACTGAAAGCTTTGTAGTCACCCCTGCAACCGACATTATCCCCAACTGTATGAGCACACACATTTGCAGCTTATCCATTCACATCTGAATAGTGACCCTGATTTTCCTCTTCACCAATGCACTGATAATCAAAAGAAAATTTTTCAACCTCTGCATTGTAGAGATGGTCATAATCTTCAAGGAAGCATTCATATTCAGCATCCATATATATTTCATCATCTAAAAGGCTTACATATGCATCTGAATGCTGACAATCACTAACATATTCACTATCATCCCTTGAATCAATGTTTTCTATATTCAAATTGAAGCTCTGCATATCCACCTCATATAAATAATCAGGAATAACTGGGATATGCCTATTGCTGCAAGATGCAACTTCATGTATATCTTTCATTTCATCATTTAAAGAGCATTTTGCATCTGCAAGCTTTTCTTCTAGAGGCTGACAATAATCTTTGTCGTCACCATTATAGGATGTGCCCATATTTTTTTCAACATCTTCTTCATGTTTATGTATCTCATCATGACTACACATACTATTCTGAAATATATTTCCCTCTACAAAATCATCTCTCAATGAACATACTAGAGAGCTGAAATATATTCAGTTTGATAACTGTTTTGACAACTTACATCCATGAAACCTAATGGCATTCTATATTTTTGATTATTTTCAATATCCATAATGAATTTAAAAGCCTGGTGAAGCGTGACTTGTTCCTTATCTCTCAATAAATAACTCATTTTCTTATCAAATGCAGCCAAATAGATTATTTCACTAAGTGCAATTGCTTCAGTCCACTTAGTGAAATAATCAGTGACTGTAAGAACCCACTTATAGCCATCACTGGATGAAGGGTTTATAACCCCAATAAAGTCTAATCCCCACCTCATAGAGGGCTATTCAACCTAAATCGGCTGCAAAGGTAAGGCTACCAACTTCTCTTTTTTAGCAAACAAAGCACATTCCTTTCACTTTCTAACCCATAAGTGTGCATTCTTAAACAAACTGGGCCAATAATAGATACCTTTCATCACCTTAAGAGCTATTGCTCTAGGTGAAAAATGGCCAACTGACTCATTAAATTCATGCAACACCTTTCCAACTTGGTTAGGTTCAATATATCTCAGCAATACTCTATTGAAATCTTTCCTAAAAAGCAAGCCATTAATGAGCACATAATGTATGGACTGCAATCTAAAATACCTTTGTTTGGCTCTATCCAAGCCCTAAGGACACTCACTGGTCTACAGGAAATGGACCATTTCTTGCACCTAATCATTAACAGGAACTGAAACAACTGCTTGCTCTTGATCTTGTAATGATAGAACAACTTCTTGTTTATGTTATTCTTTGCTAATAACACCATCAGCAAGTTGTTTGTACAGCCCTTTACCCCTGACCAGCTTGGTAACCTTAATGTCCATGTCATATTCCATTACCTTAGTCACCCAGCCAACTCTCTTCTCATTAAGATCCTTACTTAACAGAAACTCCTTCACACTCCGATGAGCAACCATTAGATTAATATTATTACTTGACAACATGTGTTTAAACTTCTTCAAACTCCTTATAATAGTGAGCACATGTTTCTTAATGAAGGTGTACCTTAGCTCATAATCCTTCAATGCTTGACTGAAAAAAGCTAAAGGTTGCTCTATTTTTAAATAATTCTTCTATACCAATATAGTAGAATAAGAATCAACATTACCATAAGCATACAAAGTTAAATCTTTAGAAAAATTAGGATTTAGAAGTGTAGATGCAGATGCCAATGCCTCTTTAATAAGCTTAAAACTTTGTTTTCCTTCTCTAGTCCAGCTGAAAGACACGTTCTTTCTCAACATAGCAGTTAGTGGATTTAACAAATTAGCAATATCAGGGATAAACCTCTTGACGAAGTTGCTCCTACCAATGAAACTCTGTAGACCTTTCTTGTGTGATGGTAAGAGAAGAGCCAAAATTGCACTTATTCTTTCAGGGTCAATGGTGATACCTTGTTTTGACACCACGTAAACAAGCAATCTACCCTCATGGATAGAAAACACACACTCTTTGGGATTAAGAGATATCCCAAACTCCCTATATCTCTCAAAAATTTGCCTTAAGTGGTTTAGATGATTCTTAGCCTCTTTGGAGAAAATAGTAATGTCATCAAGGTAGACTAGGACGGTCTTGTACATCAGGCCTTGAAAGGCCATATCCATAGCCTTTTGAAAGGTTGCCCCAGCATTGGAAAAACCAAAAGGCATCTTCTTGTAAGCCATAGTCCCCCATTTTGTGGTGAAGGCTATTTTATATTGGTCCTTCTCTTTCACTAATATTTGATTGTAATCAGAATAACCATCTAGTAAGGAAAACCTCTCTGATCCTGAGACTACTTGGAGTATCTTTTCCATGGAAGGCAAAGATGATGGTCTTTCAAGGAAGCTCTATTCAAGTCACGAAAGTCTATACACAACCTTATCTCCTAGTTCTTCTTCCTAACCAGCACAAGGTTGGAAACTCGTGAGGTGTGCTTAATAGGAAATAGTATACTACTCTCAATCAGCTTGGTCAGTTCCTTTTTCATAAGAAGCTCTAATTTAGGATTCAATGGCCTTTGTTTCTGCCTGATAGGCTTGGCATCAGGCTCAAGTTCAATAGTATGTTGAGCAAGTTGGGGTTCAATTCCTTTTAAATCACTATACTTCCATGCAAAAATGTCACTAAATTCTTGAAAAAGTTGAATAAATGCATGTTTTTCCTTTGTTGTACATACCTTGCCTAGCTTAAGGAGCTTACCCTTGAAGATCTCAAACTCTTCATAGTGATCTTGCTGAACTTGTAAGCTGGCCTTGTTTTTTGTAGCTTCATCATCAGTATTAAAAATGGACTCTAAGTTGACCAAACCCTTTAGCATCTTGTTATTCTTCAGCTGAATGATCTGGTCAATGTACTGGTGATGTAGCTACTCTTGGTTGGTATGAGAGAATTCAGCTTCTTCTCTCAAGAAGTTTACAATCTTGTGATCACTTTCAAACTCCTGTCAATGCATGTTGTTATCTGGTACAACAGGCCTAACAACAACCTTAATATGCTGATTAGTCTTACCACTACTAATCTCTTTGGGAATATCATATTTTGTCCCTACAGCAGCTAGCCTATTAGCATGTTTATTCTAATTTCTAGTTATGGATATCAAATTAAATGCATCAAATCCCTCCAAGAGCTCCCATACTCTATGCATGTAAGACTTAAGCAGATCATTTTTTGTAACATTAAGTTTGCTCACCTAATTTACAACCAATTCATTGTCCCCATAAACATTTAGACAGCTAATACCCTTCTGTCTTGCCAATTCCAAACCTTAAATAAGAGCTTCATATTCAGCCATGTTGTTAGTACAACTGAAACAAAATCTAAAAGCTAAATATTACCTCTCACCCTTCAGGGAAATAAGCATGCATCCACCACCGACACCCATTTTACTCCTTGAGCCATCAAAAAATAGCTCCCAGACCTCATTATCTTGCTGCCCATCTTGTTGTTCTACACTTTTTCAATGTTAGGCAGAAATGAACTAGCTTTGTGCATCATATACACACCCAAACCAGCCTCTTTTAAGTGCTCACATGGATCAACCACTTGAGTTTGATCTGCCCATTCATTAAGAAGAACTTCTGGTATAACTTCAATTTGTGTCCTACCTTCTTGAACAACGAGCTGCTCCTCTTGTTCATGTGCTACCAAGTTGGCATTGATGGGACATGGAGTGTGTTGGGTTTCGTTCTAAATCAGAAGAGGGTTTGCCAATTCCAATGCACAAGCAGATTCAGCCAACTAATATGGGAGGTTGCATGAGTTTCCTCCCATATTAGTTGGCTAAATCTGCCTGTGCATTGGAACTGGCAAACCCTCTGCTGATTCAGAAGGAAACCCAACAAAATGGCAACTCCGCTGGGGATCGAACCCAGAATCTCTGGTTTCACAAATTGGGCTTTATCCATTGGGCAACAGAGTTGAAGCTGCACCAACTTGCATCACAAATTACACTATTAAAATTTACTTGGTGGCCCAAGGCCACCAAAAAGGAAAAACCAGAATTTTTCTTTGTCAAACACTCAATTTTCTTTTGATTTCTTCAAATGAAGCCTGAAAACATTTTACTGTCTACAGCACCCAGCGTTGCAATTGATTGTGTTGCTGCCTATTTCTCCTTCAACAAATCTATAGCAAGATTCATGAGCATTTACCATTCTCGGCAGTAGAATATCATGATCATATGAGTCAATGATGTTGCTTGGAAAAATAACAGACTCATATGAAACAAATGAATCCACATTAGAATTTTGCCCTCCATCAAAAAATGAGGGTTCCTCTGTATTAAACATGCAATATTCAGGCACAAGCAACATCTCATAATCAGATTTACCTTTATAAATACTCAGGTATTCATCATCATTGTTCTCAACAATTTATCATTAATGTCCACCTAGAATGCCTCAAGAGAAAGCATAAAAAACTCAGAATGCAGCCCTTTACTGAAAGCTTTGTAGTCACCCCTACAACCGACATTATCCCCAACTGTATGAGCACACACATCTGCAACTTGTCCATTCACATCTGAATAGTGACCCTGATTTTCCTCTTCACCAATGCACTGATAATCAAAAGCAAATTTTTCAACCTCTGCATTGTAGAGATGGTCATAATCTTCAAGGAAGCATTCATATTCAGTATCCATATATATTTCATCATCTGAAAGGCTTACATATGCATCTAAATGCTGACAATCACTAACATATTTAATATCGTCCCTTAAATCAATGTTTTCTATATTCAGATTGAAGCTCTGCATATCCACCTCATATAAATAATCAGGAATAATTGGGATATGCCTATTGCTGCAGGATGCAACTTCATGTATATCTTTCATTTCATCATTTGAAGAGCATTTTGCATTTGCAGGCTTTTCTTCTAGAGGCTGACAATAATCTTTGTCCTCACCATTATAGGATGTGCCCATATTTTCTTCAACATCTTCTTCATGTTTATGTATCTCATCATGACTACACATACTATTCTGAAATATATTTCCCTCTACAAAATCATCTTTCAATGAACATATTGGGAGAGCTGAAATATATTCACTTTGATAATTGTTTTGACAACTTGTAGCCATGAAACCTATTGGCATTCCATATTTCTGATTATTTTCAATATCCATAGTGAATTTAAAATCCTGGTGAAGCGTGACTGGTTCTTTATCTCTCAATAAATAACTCATTTTGTTATCAAATGCAGCCAAATAAATTGTCAAGCATAATGCATTATTAGGTCTCCTATATTTAGGAATCTGCTTAAGCAACTTAATAAATTTAAAATTAAAGGTTGGAACCAGTTCCTCATCTTCCTTTTGAATATTCATGAAATGTATGATCATTGAGGCCAAATCAAATCTTTCACCAAACTGCTCTAGGAATGTAATTTCTAAATTTACCCATGAAGAAACTAAACATACAGACAGGTTTGAAAACTAGACCCTAGTATCATCCTCTAATGAATGAACAAAAAGTCTCATTACTACATCTTCAGTCTCTACCTCATAATCTTCTATGAAATTACAAAATTTTTACAGATGTTTATTTGCAGATTCAGAATTTGATCCACTATATTTTGGCAAACACTTTCTAATCTTATTGGGAATAACATTTGGGTAACCATTTATTCCTTTGAAATTCAAAGCTTTATACCTTTCAATAATAAAATGTTCTTCTTTGAGAGCACAACCAATTTTGCTGCTCTAAACTCATCATTTTGAATGAAAAAGTGGAGTACCTAGAAATATGTTGCAACCTTGGATAGGTTCAAGTAACAGAGTTGCCACCTCTCACAGAGAGGATAGAATATCAACAAGGCACTTTGTTTTCTGGATTCATCACCCCAACAGAGCACCACATGGTTATTGTTTGGTATTGCTGTAGCAACCTCACTGCAAACTAGATTTTTCAGCCCTTGAACTACTTGACTCTTTTACTGCAACGTCCTTAGCGGAGTTGCCATTTTTGTTGGTCGAATCTGCCTGTGCATTTGGAGCTAGTAGACCCTCTGCTGATTCAGTCACTAGCAGACTGTAAGGTTCAATATGGTCTTTAGCAATGGGTTTTGACCTAATTGTCACCTTAGTGCCATACCTAGTTCTAAACAGCATATGAGACCAATCCGAGGACAAGTAACCTCCTATCTTTGCGGTAAAATCCCTTGACAAATAAATAGAAAAATAAGGAGGTAACTCAATGACATATATGTCTTGTGGGATAGAGAAATTTGGATAGGCATGCAGAGTTAAACTCAGTCCCTTTATGACACCTACTGTATTAATAGAAGTTCCATCTAGCTAAACAACTCCCTTCTCTAATGGCTTGTATTCAATTCCTAACTTGTCAACAATCTATTTGGGCATGATGGAACTACTAGCACCTAAGTCAATCATGCAGTTATGGACTAAATGATCCCCTATGATTAAAGACACATAAATTGGTGGGGGTTTGACCTTTGAAGCTTACTATTCTTTATCATTTCTAGTCGTATTTGTCAACACAACCTTAGGCTTATCTGTACTAGACTCTTGAGACAAATTTAAATTTGATAAAGCTAATTGAAGCAAGTCCTTTTGTCCATGGATACTTAGGGAATCCCACATAGACATGGATACATTCACTTTTTTCATATGCTCAAGGATATTGAAAGAAGATGTACCTAATTTAACTTGGCTTTTGGGGGCAGCCACGTCACCTTGAGTACAAGCTAGATGAACTCGTGGATTAAGCTGCTCTTTGCCTACCAAAGGCTGACCTTTTGATAAAACTTGAATTTTCTCAACATTTGATGGGTTAGAAACACCTTGTCCCACATTTGGCACTTGATGCTCATGAGTTTGAACCTTACCAAATTGTTGTCCTTCATCAATAGCCCCTTTCTTGCTGTGTGTATTGGCTACAATTGAAGAACCAACTTGGTTCATACCACAGAATTCCTCTCCTTGCCAGTTTAGGAGTGTTGTCTCATGTACTTGTTCTTCTTGTTGCTGAACATGAGGTTCTACAGGCACATTAGACTACACTGCTAGACTGTTTTGAACCATTAAAGCTTGGTTAATCACCCCATTGACACAAGTATTTTGGTTATGGGACTAGTTACATGAAAAGCACCATTCATAGTCCTGAGCCAAATTGTTTTGCATGGGTACAATTTCCTTCGAGGAACTAGTAGCATTTGGATTGTAGGCCTGATAAGGCCTAGAGTTAAAGGTTTGCCTTGGACCTTGAGTATTTGGCTGATAAGGTGGCCTATTTGACTAATTTTGCTGGTAATTAGACTAGAATGGGGGTTGATAAGGTCTAAATTTTGACCCTGCTACCTCTTGAGGTTCACTATCTCATTACCAAAAGATTGTAACAGTCCTTTGATCTCCTGTAACTCAAAAGATTGAGTTTGAATAGCATTGTCTTGGTTATTGGGCTGAGTATTAGGTGCTGGTAATGCTGGTGCAGTAGGTAGAACAACTATAGGAGGCACATGCATTGGCATTGGTGGTTGAATAGTAGGGAATATTGGCAAAGGAGGTCTAGGGGCAATTTTACTAGCTTGTATGAGGTTGTTCTCAGCTTTTATGGCTATAGCATAAGCTTGTGGTAAGGAGTCTCCTCCCATTGATTGAATCATAATAGAAATATCATTGTTCAAAGCTCTCAAATAATATAAGATAGCATGATCAATAGTAGGCCATACCATTGGTGGGATTCTATCCCACGTCTTCTGGAAACGATGGTTGAAGTCTGACATAACTTCGTGAGGAGCCCTCTTAATCGTAGATAGCTGCTCCACCAATAAAAAATGGTCTGATTTATCTTCAAAGAAGGTGCACAACTCCTCTCCCAAATGATCCCATGAATCTATGGAGTTGATTGGTAGGCTTCTTAACCACTGTAAAGCCTTCCCTTTGAGGGAAGCTGCTAACAACCTGATTGCAACATTCTCTTGTGTCACATGATGGACAATACACAGGTTTGCAACATCTTTTATATGCTTAACTAGAGTAGTCTGATCTTTGCCATTAAAATATGGTAAACTTTTCAAGCCAGCTACAGGAATATCATCATGCTGCACTAAATTTAGTGGGCTGCCTTGGTTGAATGCAACAAATGGCTAAATTATGGCTACAATAATCATTGTAACTGGGATTCTTGGGGCAGTATGAGTTCTAAGAGCAGGAGGAGTAGACTTGGCTCTCCTAGAATAGATACGAGTTTTCTTGGGTTTCTCAGCTATCATCCCTCTTCTCCTAGGTGGGGATAATTGTAAATACTCAAACGATAAAGAACTACTTCTGGTTTGTATTCTTTTCATAAGATGAAATACACTAATTTTGCTAAACAAAAGCTTAGAGTCGCCAGATATGCAGATTTTTAACCTCTTATAGGTTTGAAACTCACTCGCTGCACATCAAAACCAGCAATAAAATGTAGTATTTGAATTGTTTCTAATTCCATAGTCCCACCAGGCATGCCAAATCTGTTGTATCTCAGATTTGCACCCTTTCTGAGTTGTAGAACTTGGCAATCTGGAGAAACATGGGATCTTTCCAGGCCTGTGGGTCACCTGTGATGGAAAGAACCTCTGGAGAAGGCTGGCTTCCTAGCTGGTTATCACCTAGAAATGATTGGACTAGTGCCTTTACAGGGAAAAGAGTATGAAGGATTACAAGAGAATGAAAATTATGCATCATAAATTCTTGATATTTGCATAATAAATGACATAAATACAATCAATTATGCATTTAATTAACATTGACTAAGAGGTTTATAATTACACCACTTAGTTAATGTTTTACATTCCAAATTTATTACAAACCTATATAGAAAATAATGGCATTTAGGACATAACATTTAATTTCTTGATTTTGCATAGTTTGGGGACAAATTAAATGTCATGAAAGAATGACAAAGTAATCGATGAGACTTACTTTGCTATGTGTGATAAATCAGCCTAATATTGCCCTTTTGCATTTTTATTACAAATGACAAAGTAATTCATAACTTATTACTTTATCATTCATTTACAACATCTAATCTATCTCTAGATTATACAAAACTATCATAACAACACCTTGTAACCCCTAGGCAAAATAAACACAACTCTCCATACATGAAAAAAAGATCACCTCCTCATACATTTGCATCATCATGATGTATCTTGCTCCATGGTCTTGATACAAACACCCTGCCGTCTTACATTAGTCATTCATCATATTTTGCAAGGCATCCAAATGACTCCATATGCAATATTTACAATGCCTTATACACATCATCACATCCACCTTGTGATTTCAACACCGAGTCATACCTTAGCAATATACAAGGCAGTCGGCCTTACGTTTTCATTATGTTTTTAACTTTTGGAAAAAATCAACAAGGCAAAAGTTGTGCATTATTATTAGGTTTTTAAAAGACACTAAAGTCTTGTCATAGGCAAAAAGGATATCAATGATTTTTTTTTTTTAAAACAAAAGTCAAAAGAAAAACATTATCAATGCAATTAGGTTGATCATAAAAAAGAAGGAAAACCAAAAAAAACTTTCATTTTGCATTTTACTCCTCTCTCTCGCTGTTGCGCCACCATCACTAGGGTTCTTAAGGCAAAAATGCATGATATTTGATGATTTCTAAGGGTTTCAATGTAGAATCTATGAGTAGAATGCAAGGTAAGCTATTTTTAGCTGTGACTTCGACCTTTTGAAGTCGATTCTGGGCTGATTTGGGCCTCTCTAGCGATGATTTTTGACTGGTTTTGATGAATCTTTTGTTGTTTTGACATGGCCGCCACACCTGCATGCGTTTTGACTGTAACGGAGCCACCACAAAGGTCATTTTGAAAGAAAACTCTATGTTTTTTAACAGAGCACTAGGTAGAAACAAAAAGTAAGTATTTAATCTGTCAAACTCTCTTCATTTTCTGAGTTTTCACTTGCAACATTTCATTGCCAGAGGAGTGACTGGATGGTATTTTGAGTATCTTGTTTAAAATGAGTTTGAAAAAAAAATCATTTTCTCCTTTGTATCTTCATTCCTCTAGCTCAAAAAGTGCTCCAGTCATGACACAGACTTGCAGAAGTGATATTCCTGTGCATTGTGCTGCCAAAGGCATGTTTTGAGCATTATGTGCATTATGCTCTTGAAAATCTGCATTTGTTCTTTGCTGGTTGTAGCATGAGGCTCGAAAAACTTCATTTTCTGTTATACTTGCAACCTTTCTTGCATTTCTTGTAGATCTTCTCTTTCTTTGGTTCAAAATCCTTGATATTATCTGGCATACCATAGTAAAAAAGAAGAGTATGCCATTGTATATTGTTTAAATCTGCATCTTCAGTCATATCTGCAACTTTTCTTATAGAGATATATTCCTCTATCATTTAGAATTTGTACAATGTCATTATTCTCAACCAAGGGCTCGGCCACAAAATGATATTCTATAGACATGGCTGCTACCTGCCCAACACATCTATCATTAAGTGCTTTGGCATTGGAAGGAAACTTGAACTCCTTCACTCTTAAAGCAATGCTTGATTGTTAATTTTGATACATAATGTTTGGCATAAACTTTCTTGTGATTTTCCTAAAATGCTTTAAAACATTGCTCACACATGACAAACCATACTTTTCTTTACTTGCTATCCCTGCACATGTTAGTCATGTCTTCACAACTCTTTATGCAAATATATAACAACACCAATGTGCCTACATGCTTGACAAGGCTATTTTTATACATTGCTTGTATTCATTTGGTTGTCCCTTGATGTCTTTATTGATGTAACCTTGCCACATTTGGACTGTTCCATTTGGGTATCATATGCCTATAGGTATTCTTATTCTATGATGAAGGCAAGATGAATAAGTAATGAAAATACTAGTTGTTCTTTGTTTACTTTTCCTATATATATGTTATGAACTGCATTCTGTGTATGTATACCTATATCATTTGAAACCATTTCTCATAGATAGCTATCATGACTTGCACATCTGCTTTACATACCTTTGTTAGTCTGTAGAGGTACTGATTATTGTCAAGATTGTCTTTGTCTTCAACCACTGCTCATTACATCCTTTATGAATGGTAATTGTTCTTAATGACAAACAAATGTTGCTCCCATAGTAAAAACTATTATTACCAATGCTGATATAATGTTGTTGACATGGAGGACTGCTCTTTTCCTTTATAGCTGAACTGTCCCTACATGGTAAAATTGTTACATTTCATGTTTTGTGATTGCCCCATAGACAAGGAGTGCTCTTCTGACAGAGGAAAATGTTATTCCTTGGTGTCTTATGTTTGGCTACTCCTTATTTGACTGTTACTACAGTCATCTCTATAAGACTGCACCTTCATAGTGCTTTGGTTGTTGTCCCAAAACATTGACTGTTTGCATGATTTTTATTCCTTTCATGATTGTGATATTCCTTTAGGCATGTCTATTTTGGTATGACCAAATTCACTGTCAGCCTTGTGTCAAATGATTTAGTGGGCCTATTCACTGTCCTTTCTCACTGTAAGCTTCTTCTTCATCTGCTTTTGGCTGTTATATTAAGCTGATTGCTATCCATTGCCATATGACTGCCCTTTTTGACATGATATTAGGTTGTTGCATCCATTCAAAAGTAATTTGACACTTCATTGATGACACAAATGAAAAAGGTACATGTTGCATGAATGTATGTCTGTACTTGTTTTTCTTTTTGCATGTCATCTCTCTTTTGGTTGTCTCATACACGACTGTTTCTTTTAACACTCTATGTCACCTATGAAATACCAATTATGTTTTCTACAGTAGATGTATTCATGGCTTATGCTTCTACAATTAATCATGAGTTCATGTACCTTTCATTTGTTGCCCTCTCTTGATAGTTGACTATTGTTAGCATGCAATAATTTTGAGCACAAGATGTTGTTTCCAGTTTATCTCTGACAGATGGATTTCTTGGACAATCATTTAGCTATTCTGAACTATCTGATGCTATAGTCAATGAGATGATTGTCCCTATTCCTTATTGCATATACCACTATCTTCTTGTTGTAGCATTCATGCACTTCCTATGACTTTGCATCTTTGTTCTAGATAGTTCTCTTATGACTATTCCTCAGCTCCCTGGCAGTATGTCTTGCATTTGTATATGGCATATGAAATGTTTTGTAAGGACTATGAGTTGGTCTCAACCCTTGTGGGAGCCACATTTCCTCCACTCATAATGTAACTTGATGAATCAAACAAAAACATAATTACACCTGTATCTGCACATGAAGCAAACTTGTTAGAAAATAAATGCATATTTTGGATGTGTTTGATGACTTGATTATTCTCTAGGACATCCAAGGTATACATTTCTTGTTTAATGCATTTGAGGATCAGTTTATACATGCATGGTATCTTATTCATGTATGGTTTGGGACCATTCATTTATTAGAGTATTTCTCTAACACCACTATTTTTGCCAGATGCAAAAACTAGAGACGACATGAAACTAGGAAGGACAAAGACAACTTGGGGCAATAGGACAATACACCAAAACCATAACCAGTCATTCTCAGGCAATGACTAGTCTATAACCTTACATGCACATTTATTTACATTTACTTATTCATGTATAGATTGTTCCTCTATTTCATTGAATAAGAAAGTTAATCTCACAGCTTGTGTGAGATAATGTACATGTTACATCCAATAAAGATTATTTATTCTTCGGAAAAGATTTTGGATAAATCTTTCTTATGTTACATGCAATTGGATAAATTCAATAATCCAATAAACATAATCTCTTGAATTATTTCATTTATGCACTTGAATGTAATGTATGAAGGACTATATGAAATGTACCTTTTAAGTTTTGACTCTATCTGAATGAGCTACAGTGAAATTTAGGTAACAGTCATAACATGAAGTACACCTCATCTAGAATCTTAGTATCTATCACACAAGTCTCAACAAGTCTTCTTCTACAGAGGGAGAGCATCATCCGAGTGCTTTACCTCCAACCATAGATTGGCAGTCCCCCACACACTTTCCTTCTTGGAAGTGGACCTACCCTTCACAAAGATTATAGACATAAAGAACCAATAGGTTTCCATATGAGTTATAGTGTTGTGTCTTATGTAACTTAATTGACCATACAACTTTAGGCAATCTCCTAGTTAAGTATGATCATTTTGACAGGTCATGCAAATCTAGACATGGTGAACTAACTAATGCATGTAGAGACAAATGCATCACATTGGCCAAAGTTTATATATAAATAGATGTTTTCAATAAACGTAGTTGTGTGTTCAACACCTCTAACTTGACTTGGAAACTACCTCATCCCACAGTTTGATTTACTTGACCAGTAACTCTAGAGATAAATTATCTTTGACTAAACTTAGATCTTAGTCAATCTATCTTAGATTTTGATACTTAATCTAGGATATATATAAAATATTTAGGTCTAGATGATTTTAACCTTTCAGAGAGTCTCTAGTTGCATTCTTGCACATATCAGGGTCTATGACTGCGTGTCATTCTACTCAATGCCTCAAAGGTTAAGCACTCTTGTGTTATATGTCAAGTTTCAACTCTATCAAGAAATCATTTAAATTTATCAAAGTGAGTAGGAGCTACTTAGACTCTTATCTAATTTATATTGTCTTGATCTATGGTATCTCAACCATTTACTATTGAGCATAATATACAATAGACTAAAACAATGTCATAACCGACTTGAGATTTTTAAGTTTTCTAAACCCTTCTAGGTTGATTTTAGGGTTTAGCTTCTTTATTCCAATCTCATTGTATAACAAATACTCTTGTTTTCCCAAAAGTAAAAGTTTATAATAATATAGCATGATAACAAAAACCTCTAGTCTTATCTTGACCATTTAGGCATTGTTTGAATGCACATTTCTCATAATATGAAAAAGCATAGCACACGAGGTATATCCTCTTCACATAAGATCTTATTGAATAAGTTATTATTTTCATAACTCATCTCTTGACTAAGTCTATCTTTCAACATAGATATGTTTGAGTCTACAATAATATTTATGACCTCTTGGTCTTGAGTCCTCCGACTCTCTACATAGGATAGGTTTTGAACTCATATAGAATATCCTTCGAATATAATGATAATACTTATCATTGTTGTAGAATGCTTATGTAATAATATATCACTATCCTTAGATGATTCAAATGACATTTATATCATTTCTATATATTTTACAATAGGTGTATATCTAACACAAAATCATTTGATTGAATACAATAAAACTTATACAATCTTACTTTTCACTGCTCCTAGCTTAAAATTAGAGTTCTAGTAAGGTTCAGTCTCTACAATTACAAACATAAGTTTATCTAGTTATATATTGTGACCTTAATAGGGTATGACTATAATACCATGTATTCAAAAGTGAGAACTAATATTAGTCTATCTCTGCATGAATATTCTAGCTTTATACTCATAATAGGTGTTTGTTAGCTAAAGGAAATACTATGGTTGTTCAAGTGTAAACACAATATGTGAACTTTTTGTAGACCCTGAAATCCTCTATTTAAATAGAGTTATTCAAATTCATTTATCCATAGTTTAGTGTCTACCAAGCTACTAAGATAACAACATAATGACCCTATAAGTTTGATGATATAACAATAGCATGAGAAAGTTATCATCTACAGTTATTTATGATGAAACTATAATGTTGAAATGTTAAACTCTACAGTTTTCAAACTACTATTAAAAAATACATTACCATGGTCTCCTTCAAACTTCATTTCTCTACTATGAATACTCTATACATTTAACTCTAAGAAAACATATTTCTATTTTTATTCAAATAGTAATAGACTTCTACAGTTTAAGAATGGAAACAAATGTTTATTAAAGACATCCTTACCTCAGATACCATCGATTTCCAGTGCCTGTGCACAATCTATAACTATCTCCTTGCTGCACAAGCTTGGCTTATCTCATCCTTCTATGTATCTATTTCTTTTTCTTGCAGTTTTATAAACAAGAGCGAAACTATCTGTGTTAACAGATATCTCTCCCCTCTACTTAGTTTTCACTATGTGCTATCTCTTCTATTTTTCTCTATCAAAAGATTGTTATTGACTAAGTGATATCACTGCTCCTTAATTATCATTCCCCCTACGATAATATAGCCTTTACAAGGCTTAATTATACCTTACCCACTGAGATTCCTTTCTGAAATCATGACTATTATCACTCTCCATGGTGCAAGTAGTTTGATGGTGGAATGACTAGTCATTATTACCACTCCTTCTAAATAAGAGCTCTTCCATACTCTCCAAGCCGTCGTGGAGATAAAGGGGTTGAGCCTCCATAACTTAACAAGAAGTGGTTGCATTTAAATTTTTAACTATACCACCTTCCTTTTAAGAAGCTTGATGACAACAAGACAAATAGGTTTAAACTAAAAATTCATATTATATATATATATATATATATATATATATATATGTATATGTATATGTATGTGTATAAATATATTATATATATAACATAATGTAGATGCATACTAGGTATACTTATGTTGTTTTCAAGCACTCAAAAAGATATAAGAATGGGGTCAAGGTATTCTCCCCCTCTCTATCTTGCTTAAATGTCAAAATAGATAGGTTATCATAATAGATTTCCCATCAGAAATTACCGATAAAGAAAAAGTTTAACCACTAGTAAATATTTTCTCATGAATGTACTCTATATTCATATCACATAAGAATTAACTACTATCAACCATCGACAGTCATACTATCCAGACTTAGTTTTCAACAAAATCTAAGATTAGTAGATCTAGTTGACAATCGACATCGATTTGTCGAATCAACATCAGACTTAGACTAATTGGTCAAACACAACATATCAAAATCGACGAGGGTTCACTAAACTGTGAAAGCATGAAACTTAGATGGAAACAATTTATTCTTATCCATATATCTATTCTATTCTCTTTGATGATTCTCTCCCTCTCTTTCTCAGAGGGTGGAAAACCTATTTCCTAGTTTGTACAACTTGCAATCACCCAGCTGGGATTAGTGTATCATTAGTCAATTCATAAATCTTATGAATAAATAATCATGACATCATATAATCACATGTCTAAATTCTATTCATATAAACATAAACTCATGATATCATTATCTTTTGTTACATTTCCACTTAACACCAAATTATTAATTCATGCATAATTAACTACTAATTCATAGTGGAAGTGAAAAGTAAAACATAGTCAAAAATTGGGGTGTGACACCACCACTAGAGTTTATGTTTTGGATGATAGCCTCTCATGTACTATTGTTGGGCTTTGACAACACTTGTAGGACTTGCCTGATGACAAGATTACATAATTCTTAATGTCCTTTGGTTCATCTTTATATGGCACATGGTTGTTTTGGATAAAGTCTTGAGGTGCAATTTTTGATATGATCATACAACTTAGTCACCCTACTTTGTTCTTCACATTGAGTGCAAATGAATAAAAAGTGGATGGACTTGCATAGTGTCATTCCTGAGTTGCCACCTCATGATCCAATCAATGTATATGCATAAAAGATTCACTATTTTATGTGAAGAAGTTCTTAAGAGGCTTCTCAATGTAGAGGACTATTGGTATAGGTGATCCTCTTCACACATTAACTTTCTTTATCCTTTTTGTTGATTATTTTTATTTCTTCTTGTTTGTTTGCTCTCTTTTTCTAGGTATGAATGGTAGAATAGAGATTCTTCCCACATTCATGGATTCATTTCACTCCATCACACACTTGACATTGAGACATTGATTAGAGGGATCAAGATGTTGTAAAAGGTCTTGTGGATTATATAAACACTCATGTGTCTACTTGGAACCCACATGAAGTTGGAGAAAGAAACTCAATGTGGCATCACTTCATTCTAGATGGCCCTTGTTTGTTAGACACACATGGAATGTTAATAGCATACACTTTCACAAACTATGTTGAGTTCCATACCAAATGTATAAAAGATATATGGTTTTATAAGAAAGGATGCTTGATGTCATGTTGCTATAAAGCTCCTTAGGACTTGCAACTAGTTTCAACTATGCTTCTTTCTACGAATAGCCATATGAAATGCATGCCTTATCATAATGATTTTAGATTAATCATTCAAACCCCACCATGCTTTCCATATAGTAAGCAAATGTGGATTGCCAAATTAATTTTGTCTTGGTATGTAGTTCTCAACTACATTGTGAAATATGCTAAAAACATTTTACACCATTCAAGGACCTATCATGATATACTTACTCATATCTCTACTAGTGTTGATTCTAATAGATCTATTGCATTTGTATTTTGAAAGTTCCTAACAAAGACTATGGTTGATCTTGACATCAATGCTCAAGAGTTTTGTCACTTGTTAAAACTCTACTTGATGGTATGTAGTAGGTCCTTTATGTCTTTGAATGTGAACAAGAAAAATGTGCCATGTTAATCCCTATGACGATGGTCGCATTTACACTACAACATTTATTGTTGCATGCATGGCTCAACCAACATCGTTGGAATCATTGACACTAATTGAAGTTCCATAGAAGAGGAAGTTTGTAGTGTGTTGTACAAGCAATTAGTTGAAGAGGCATGTGGTCCTTGCAGTTGTAAATGTCACACCTATATCCACAAGCATTCCTTCTAAAGAAATTGATGCTTTTGCATCCTTGTGTTAGAGTGAACTCCTTCTATATAAACCATTTTGTGCCATTGCATGTTAGGATTAAGGTGCCATCAACCTTGTAAATCCTATTTATATAATTACTCCTATATTTTTTAAAATATATTCATAAGGGATGTAGGATCCACTGACTATAATAATTATTTAATTATGGTGACTGTAATTTTTTATTTATTTTACCTTGAGATAGTCAACAAGTAAATATGGAGCATCCAAGTTCATTAATTTACTTATGATAGGTGTAAGAGGATCTTCTATTACATGTTGTAAGGAATAAACTATTATTGATCTAGTATGATAGAGCATCTTATGACAACCTATAAGAAGGTGTAAGAGGCTATTTTAAACCTATTGTTGACTATTCCTTGTGAGGGCATGGAATATTGTCTTACTTGGGTGAATTATTTAATGTGGGGGTTATGACAGATGTAAGATACTAAAATTACCCAGATTCGCAAGTTAAGTGCCATATTATGGAAACTTCCTCTGTAATCTTGTATTTTCTATTTAACAAAAGCTAGAAGAGAGTTGAGTATGAGTTGAATGTTTTATAGGTACATAGGTGCAATCAAATTGGATATAAGATTGAAGGAAGTTGATGTATTATAATCTCATTTGAAGATAACAGAGACTTGCCCTTTTTTCTAGTGGAATTTTTTTCCCCAAGGGTTTCTCCACGTAAATATCTGTGTTGTGTTATTCTCTTGAGTTCATTGATTTCTTTGTTGCTAATATACATTAGTTTAAATCTTCATTTTGATATTCTAGGGATAAATTTCTGATTTATATTTTATTTTAGATTTCTATATTGTAGTGGTTTTCCTTCATTTCTAACATTGCAACTGACATTTGGTCATCTACATCTGAAATTATAGAGTAATGGGAGAGAATAAAGGCACTTATAATGCATGCCATGTTGATTGCAAACTTGTAGATGCTTCCTCCACTTTTGATGATGAAGCTCCTCCTAATAAACTAGATGTATTGAATATGGGCACAACTAAAGAGTGGCAACTCCTTTATCACCTATACCTAGGTGTACATATTGACTTTGATGACCTTGACATGCTTGTTAGGCATGAATTTGATAGTACCCATAATTGGAGTGCCTGTACCATCCCTCTATCCTTACAAGTTTCACTAGTTGATTTCATAGATGTTAATCAATCAACACATCATCATGCACACAATATGGAAAATATGGGCCTTGACCTAGGCAACCTGTCTATGGGGTAACATGTTACATTTGATATTGTTCTATCTCATTTACAAATAATAGGAATGAAGTCTCCCCTTAGGATAGTATTGGAATATCATACTTGATGCATATAATAAGGCATGCACTATCAATCACCATTGTTGTTTCTTGAACTGGTGTTGCAACATTCAACATTAAAGTATCCACAATCCATGTTGCTCTCTGCATACCATTAAAAGAGATGAATCCTAATGAGAGGCAAGAACTGGAAACATTTCAAGAGAGCATGTATTTTGTTTAATACATTCTAATTAATGAAATGCATTTCATTAGGCCTATGTTGTTGTCTTGTATTGATAGCTGCTTGCATGAAGCATTTCACATGTCTAGTCAACTTCCTTTTGGTGGTTTCTCTAATATGCTTATCAATGATTTGGATCAATTATCATTTGTTAAAGATGTTCTTATGTATGTTGGCACTCTATACAAGGTGACATTGTGGCATGGCTTTGACACTATTGTTATATTGAATGATATCTTTCTTCAACAAGGTGGTGACCAAAAACAACTACAATTTTAGAAACTTCTAGCTAGTATTAGAAATGTAGAGCCAAGTCTTTCTCACTAGGAGGTGCTTATGTCATGCATTGATCCTTTCCTTAGCAATGATGTCCTTGTTGTATTCCACTCCTCTATACATTTATTTCCAACAAATGGCATGGTTGCTCTACATAATAAACATATGCTAAAGTCCTTGGGAGTGTTTGTTCCATAGTGTAATACAAAACAAACAAGGGGGAGATTTGCTACAAATCTCAAGCATGAACAACTATCTTCAACAATTCTTTAATGCAGGTAAAAGCATAAAGATGAGTCCACTTAAGGTGGAAGTTTTGGCCTTAAAAAACCCTAAATCAGGCAAACCAAAATAGGATCCCATTATGGATCAGGATCCTGAGCCTAAAATCTAGGACAAGATCCTATTACGTAGAGGGATCCCAAACCTAGTACCAAGAAATGGGATCCCATTTCATACAACTATTAATTTTTAAAAAAAATGCCTGCATGCTCATTTTCTCCTAGTGGTCCATTGAAGAATAGAACAGGATCTCGAGTGCAAACCCTCCATTTCTGGCTAGGGGAGTCCACATTTTTGCCCATTTTTGTTTTTTTGTTTTCTAGTTTTTTAAAGTTTTGTTCTTGTATTTAGACATTTTAGCTGTAAATTACAACTAAAATTTTGAATAGACCGTATCATATGAAAGGAGGGATTTTGGACAAACTGTAAAAAATTATATAGGTATATGATGATATATATATTTGGTTTTTCTATAATTTACTTATACTAAATTATGTAATATATTTTAAAGGCAAATACAGGGTTTAAATTTTAGTTGTATAGTTGTATTTATGCATTCTAGCTGAAAAATACAATTGAAATTTTAAAAAGACTGTATCATATGTTGTATAGCTGTATTTATGCATTTTAGTTGTAAAATACAATTGAAATTTGTTGGAAAGAGATAATGCAAGGCATGTCATATGTTGTCATTGATGGCAACTAAGTCTATTACACACATCCGTAGTGTAGTATCAGATCATACTGGAGGTTAGTTCCAAGATTTGTCAAGTCTGGATAGACAGGAACATGGTATATGGCAGAGTTCAGTATTTTGGTTAGCAGATCTCTCCAGTTAATCATTTTATGTTATGAATCTGAGGGAGTGTAGAGGAATGTCAAGACAATCTAAATCCAAGATTTCAGCCTCCAATGACAAGAGGATTAAAATTTATGATCATCTGAGTACCAGGTCATAATATGACATAACAGTTTGGTGAAGAACAGGCCGACTTGTGTTAGATCCTTGTGCGGATCTAGTAGAAGTGTTTTGGTGAGTTGTGTATGGGATTTAATGTTAGTGGATTACATGTATGGTGACCTACAAGTGTTATTTATGGTACGCATCAATTTTGGTGTATGGATTCAGCCAATAGAACAGAGTACTTGTATTGTTTGTTAAGTTCTTTATAAGGCTGATAGAAAAGTGATTGAATTTCTTGAGGCAGATATATATAGTCAATGGATTTGAATTTTTTGAGGAATGTGAATATGGAGTAAGTGTAAAAAGGGTAGAAAGAAGTGCGAAAGAGAAGAGATCTAAGGTTTGGATCATGGCAGAGCAGTAAATAGGGTAGAGCAAAGATGAAGTGTGTAAGATCAGTATTATGTGCTTAACTAGAACTAAATTCTTGCATTGGCAGATGCTATTCATCAATTCAAAGAATCTGTAATCTTCTTGTAATCATTTTGTAGGTAGTGAGCCTCTTTTGAGCAGTGAGCTCTAGGCAATGAGCGCGAAGGCATGTGCCTTCCCTTTTGTAATACTTTTAACATAGTATAATCTTTTTGGGTTAACCCCCACCATGGTTTTTCCCTTAACTGGGTTTCCACATTAAAAATCTTGGTGTCAAGTGTGTTATTTGTGTTTCTACTCATGTGTTATTGATTCTTGCTTTTCATGGTTATATCATTAATCTGTTAAGAAGTGGTAAAGAAGAAGTAACTGTAGCAAGTATAAAAGTTTTAAGACAACTGATTCACCTCCCCCTCTCAGTTGTCAGCCCTAATTGCAACAATTGGTATCAGAGAGAGGTTCCTTTGAAAAAGTTTAATAGCTTGAGGAAGATCTAGGAAGGCAATAAAATAGATGAATACAACCTCCAAGAACAACTTAAACTCACTTTAGAAGATCTTGATCAGTCCAGAGTAGAAGTCAAAGAACTGCAAGAGAACCTTAAAGATGCTGAAGACTTCATTAAGACTTTAAAAGAAAAATTGAGCAAATCCAATGAAAAGAGGAAGGAGCAACTTCTTCAACTAGGAAATGATAATGAAGACAATAACAAGGATAAGGCCCTGAAAGAGAAGACAAAGGAATGTGAAAAATTAGATAAAGAAGTTGTTGTCCTAAAACATGAGATGGAATCTGGGGTGATGAGGCTAACCAAGAAATTGAAGAAAGGAAGAAGATTGAAGAAAAACTGAATCAATCTCTAAAAGAAAGAACAAAAGAATGTTGTAGATTGGACATAATTGCTGGTCATCTAGAGTTTGATCTACATGAAAGCATAGACAATGAGGAATAGCTTGAAAGGCAAATTTTCATTCTCAAACATGACCTAGAAGTTGCAAATGAATATGAAAGGAAGCTAGGTGTGCGGAAATGCTTCCTACACTAATCTATTGAGGAGAGGGCTATGCAAATTCAAATTTAACCTAACTATTACAAATGTAGAGAATTACCAAGGTTGAGACACCTTAATTCCCAACATTCTCCCACTTGTCGAACACCTTGTAAGATCTAATAGAAAAATAGGATTTAACTGCTATAGGCCGAGAGGCCCATAGACTCTAAACACCATCTGAACTTCTCTGTGCCCACTAGTTTTGTCAATGCATCTACACCATTCTTCAAATTATCTACCTTCTCCAAATTTACCTTTCCATCCTCAACCATGTCCCTTACGAAGTGAAACTAAACATCAATGTGCTTGGTTCTAGCATGGAAAGTTGGATTCTTTGCAAGGCAAATTACACTCTGACTATCACAACTGATCATGATCTAACCTGCATCAACACCAATATCAGAACACAATCTCTTAAGCCAAATGGCTTCCTTACAAGCATGAGTTGCTTCCATATACTCAGCTTCTATCGTGGACAAAGAAATAACAGGTTGTTGCTTACTCATCCAACTAATAGCACCACCAAATAGTGTAAAAACATAAGCACTGGTGGATCCCCTGTTGTCAATGTCACCTACCCAATCTGAATCCACAAATCCATTAATATTAACAAAATGTGAAGGTCCTAAAAAATTACCATGATAGCAAATGGAATACTCATAAGTACCCCTCAAATATGTGAACACTCACTTAACTGCATCCCAATGAACCCGTCTAGAATTAGCCATAAATCAACTAAGGACTCCCACTGCTTGGGCAATGTCTAGTCTTGTGCAGACCATAGCATACATCAAACTACCAACAGCACTAGCATAAGGTACTCTGCTCATGTCCTCCACCTCACTAGGAGATTTTGGACAATCCTCAACAGATAACTTTATCCCCAAGGAAACGGGAAAACACAATGGTCTACAATCTCCCATGCTGAATCTGTCCAACACAGTCTTAACATATTTACTCTGACTTAACCAAAGTTTTATGTTGGTTCTATCTCTTTTGATTTCCATTCCTAGAATGTACCTGGCTGCCCCTAAATCTTTCATTTCAAATTGAGCTGACAACTGAGATTTAAAATTAGAAATCATATTCTTACCCTTCCCAATGAGAAACATATCATCAATATACAGTGCAACAATGAGAATATGATCACCATCAAACTTATAATAAACACAGTGATCTGATTTTGATCTCACAAATCTAATTGACAACACAAAGGCATCAAACTTCAAGTACCATCTCCTAGGGGATTGCTTCAAACCATACAAAGACTTCTTAAGTTTGCAAACCAAAATTTCTTTACCTTTGACCATGTAATGCCCAGGCTGTGACATGTAGATTTCCTCCTCCAAGTCACCATGAAGGAAGGTTGTCTTCACATCCATCTGTTCTACCTCCAAGTCATAAGCTACTATGAGTGACAACAGGAATCGAATGGATGTCAGCTTTGCAATGGGAGAGAAGATCTCACCATAATCTATACCCTCCACTTATGAATACCCTTTCGCAACCAATCTGGCCTTATACTTCTCAATACTGCCATCTGCACCAAGCTTCTTCTTGAACACCCATTTGCATCCAACGGGTTTCCATCTAGGAGGCAAAGGCACCAAGTCCCAAGTTTGATTCTTTTCCAAAGAAGCCATTTCTTCCTCCATGGCCTCCTTCTAGGAACCTGCATCCTTCATATCCAAAGCCTCTGATATAGTTCTAGGTTCATCATTGTTAGTGAGCAAAGCATAAGCACAACTAGAATCAAGCAATGTAAAACCAAACCTTTCAGGTTGCTTCCTTATCCATGTAGACCTCCTCAAGAGCTGAGGTTTAGGTTCAGCTTCTTCCTCTGAGCTTTCAGAGTTGCTAGAGCTCTCCTCATCATCAAGTCCAACATTGTGTTTCTATTTAGTCTTCTCAGAGGTGAGAGGAAACTGAACAACATCCTCTTTCTTTTCTTTTTCTTCTGGCTGCAAAATAGTGGAAGAAGGTGTAAGCTCTCTGAAGATGACACTTCTGTTATACAACACTTTTTTAGCCATGGGGTCCCAAAGCTTGTATCCTTTCACACCAACACCATAGCCGATGAAGATACACTTAACAGCTTTGTTCTCCAACTTTGACTGCTTCTCCCTAGGCACATGTGCATATGCCTCACAACCAAAAACACAAAGATGCCTTACTGAAGGCTTTCTACTAGACCACACCTCCATGGGTGTCTTTCCAACAAGAGCTGATGTAGGAGATTTGTTTACCAGATAGCAAGCAGTGGCAACAGCTTCAGCCCAAAACTTTTTTTCTAGACCAGTTCCACTAAGCATACTCCTAGCCTTCTCCATCAGTGTCCTGTTCATCCTCTCTGCAACTCCATTTTGATGCAGTGTGTATGGAGTTGTCTTATGTCTTTCAATCCCAAGTTCCTTGCAATACTTATCAAATTCTGTAGAACAGAACTCACCACCCTTGTCAGTTCTCAAACATTTAATCTTTTTACCAGTCTAATTTTTAGAAAAGGCTTTAAACTCCTTAAACTTGCTATAGACTTTAGATTTGCTTCTGAGAAAATAAATCCATGTCCTTCTACTGTAATCATCTATAAAAGATACAAAGTATATAGATTTTGATAACGAAGGAACATTAACAGGACCAAACACATCAGAATGAATGAGGTCCAACACACCAAAAGACTTATGAGAACTTGAGTAAAATTGAACACGGTTTTATTTTCCATAAATACAATGTTCGCAAAAGTCAAACTCAAGATTACAATCATCTAACCCCTCAATGAGGTTCTTATCTTTCAGGGTACGCAGACCCTTCTCACCAATGTGGCCAAATCTCTTATGCCATAACATTGTCTTTTCTATAGGAAGTTTAACTTCCAATGCACGATTACAACCATTAAGACTAGAAACAACATATTTCTTCACTACTCATTTAGATGGTGGGGATGAAGTGACTGCAGCCCTCTTCCTTGAGTCAGAAGAACTATTGCATTGTGAAATTCATGCCTCCAGCTAAAACAGAGTACATCTCTAAGTACCCTTAGCAAGCACCATAGATCCTCTAGTCATCTTGCATCCTTCTTTCGAAAAGACAACCTACACACCTGCATCATTGAAACTACTTACAGAAAGCAGGTTCTGTGCTAAGCCTAGGATGTGCATAACCCCAGAGATCCCCTTCACTCGACCATCGGGGAATCAGATTGAGACTCTTCCATGACCAACGATCTTTAGATGAGAGTCGTCACCTAGATACACCTTTCCACCATCAAACTCCTCATACTTAGTGAACCAGTCTCGATGCAAGGTCATGTGGAATGATGCACCAGAGTCAATTAGCCACACATCATCAGATACATGGGTTGCTAGGGCTGCGATGAAGGCATCACCATCATCTTGTGATTTGTCAGAATCTAAATTAGGAGCTTTCTTCTTTTTCTTCTTCTCCTCTTTGCATTCCTTTCAGAAATGCCCGGTCTTGCCACAGTTCCAACAAAGAGCCTTGGACTTTCCAAGAGATTTAGATCTCCCACGGGATTTGGATCTACCCTTCTCATCTTTCTTGTCCTTCTTCTTCCCTTTCTCCTTGGGTCTTCCATGAACTGCAAGGGCTTCTTTGGCTACCTCAGAAGACTTTCTCCGCATCTCTTTAGATAACAATGAAGAAACCACCTCTTCCATTTTGAATATGGATGTAGTGCTTCCGATTGCCATGACAAGATGATCTCATGAGTATGGCAGAGAACAAAGTAGGGTCATACACCGATCCTCCTCCTCCATCTTTACACCAATAGATGTCAATTGTGCAACCAACATGTTAAAGGCATTCATATGCTCAGCCATAGATCCTTTGTCCTCTATTCGAAGAGAATACAACTTCTTTCTCAGGAAAAGTTTATTGACAAGGGATTTGGCTTGATACACATCCCCCAACTTCTTCCAAAGAATTTTTATAGTAGCCTCCTCATGAACATTTAACAACACAAAATCAGTAAGACTAAGTCTTATGAGACCCTTAGCCTTCTGATCCTTGAGATCCCACTCATCTTGATTCATTGTAGCTAGTTTAGTTCCATTCACACTTTCCCAAAGGTCTTGGTCAACTAACATGTCTTCCATCTTGAGCTTCCATAGCTTGAAATTACTGCCGTTGAACTTCTCTACTTCAAACCTTCCTGATGTGCTTTCCATCTCCTTGCTGCAATAAGATACAGAATGCTCTGTATAGACTCCCACTCAACCTAAGATTAGCTCAAAAAACCCTTACCCAATAGTTAGGACCAAAGGTGATCAAGCTCTGATACCAACCAAAAGGAAGCTAGGTGTGTGGAAACGCTTCCTACACTAATCTATTGAGGAGAGGGCTATGCAAATTCAACTTTATCCTAACTATTACAAATGCAGAGAATTACCAAGGTTGAGACACCTTAATTCCCAACAGAATACAGGGAGAAGTTCAAGATAAGATTAGCTAAACTTGAAGTGTTACTTGAGAGTCAGAAGAAGGCTAATGATAAACATGGTCTTGGGTATGATAAAGGTGAAAGCTCTGGATCCGGACAAATAAGTTTTCAATCAAGGAATAGGAGAAATAGACCTAGAAGACCTTCAGTAAGATAGCCTAATGCTCAAAGGTATCCATATTTCAATGGAAATTGTTTCAAGTGCAATATATTTGGTCATAGAGCTACTCAATGCAGAAGTAGAGTGAATCAAAATAGTCCATCCTTCTTCGGTCAATCCTTCAATTGTAAGAGATATGGTCATAGATCCAATGAATGCAGAAGTATGATAATGAATAGGAAATAACAATTCTTTCAATGGCAAATGTTTTGCATGCAATAGATTTTGACATATGTCTAATCAGTGCAGATCAAGAGGAAATCAATCAAATGGGAAAAGAAATGTTGTGTGCCTCAATTGTAACTAATCCAGTCATTTTGCAAGATTCTACAGAAGCAAGAATAATGAAAGAAGAGGTTCGGTAAATGGAAAATCGGATGAGCAAAGACAACACAAAGGCAACAGAAAAATTAATGTGAATGAGATCCAAAATGAAATGAGCAAGACATGGGTCAAGAAAAGTGTTATGAACAATAGTAATGGGTCCACACTAGATTCTAGTGTTGTTAGTTCCTCCAAGAATTGAATTAGGAACTTTGGCTCAAGGGGAGAAGCATTAAAAATCAAACTTCCCCAGCCAGTAAGTAGGTGCCTGAATTTGGCACGATGAGAGAAAATAATTTGGATTATTGCAAATCATTTGAAAGGATTTTCAGAAGAAAAGAAGTGGATATGATGATTTGCAGAGCAATTGAAGGTCGACTGTATGCAGAAATAGTGTAACTAGATGTGTTAGGGCAGAGCATTTATTACAAAGGTAAATTAGGTTTTGCGGAGAATAAAAAGGTCATTCACTCTTCATTTGAATCACTTTGCATTCGAAGAGAGCAAGAAGAATAGTGTCTGAGCAAAGATTTCAAGGATTTGAAGTGCGATTGGTGAATTTCCCTACCAACCCTAATTTCATGAAAAAGGTATTTATTTGTGAAGCTTTGAACCTATAATCTTTTGCAATGGCTACACCTTTGGTTGTTGATATTACTGAAAGGCCTTGACCCAAATTTAAAAGGCATCCACACAAATCAGTAGAAGTCGACCCATTAGGTGCATTTTCAAGTGTTCTATATGGTGTGCTGCATGTTGAAGATATTAGGGTCTATATTCATGCGAACATAGATGAATTTGGGGACTCAAGGTATGTAGATTTGTTTAAGAGTCATCTTAGGGATGAAAACCATGACCTTAAACCTAAGTATAAGGAACTGCATGATAAACATTTCATTTAGATTGTGGGGTTTCCAACATTTGATGAAGATGAGTGGGTCCTGTATGTTTTAAGCTGAATGCATGATGAGTTTTTGTGGCTGTTGAAACCATTCAAAATTACAAAGGATGCTATCAAAATTGTGACTGGGTTGAATTCAACCAGTGGTTTACCCATGCTAAAATCCATGAAGAACCAGACTGTAACTAATGCAACCAATCCCAAATTTGACAAAAGGGTAATGACTATCAATGATATTATTGATCCAGATGTCAAGTTTACTTCAATGGTAATTGGCTACAAAATTTATCATTCCAGCAGGGAGAACTCTGTCTTCGAAATGGCCATATATATTGCATATGACTTGTGTGAATTATTGTAGAACCAACTAATTGAGAACTTGAACAAAATCAAGAAAGACAAGAAAAACACCTTTAAATATGGTACATTGATTCTATGTTTATTTTTTGACTTTATGAATGAGGTACCTGGAGTAAAAGGTGTACACTAGACTAATGACGAGCCAATGGCTATTCAGATTAGAGATCTTCTATGTAGCATTGGTGACTATAAAGCACATAAAACTATCATCTGGGGATACTTCAAGAATTTTTAGAATATGATGTATTCTAGAGAAAGAATCCCCAAATCAGTTGTTGAGAAGTACAAGAATGAAATATGCTTTCTGGTTGACACTGATCAGTGCTTAATGGAAATAGTAGAACCCAGAACTATTTGGATCATGCCCATGGGGTATGAGGTAGATGGAAAAATATTGAATATGTTTACTCAACATCTTTTGAGCAAGCCAAAAGACAAAATAGTTGAAAGATTTGGGACATATGAGGAACTAAGTGTAAAACTGCATGATGAGCTTAGAAAACTTGAAACCAAAAGGAAAGTAAGAAAATAAGTTGAGCAGTTGGCCGAGAATCTAGGCTTCACAAAGGAAGTTGTGAGACAATTTAGGGAAAGAACTAAAAAGGTAGAGAAGGAGAAGCAAGATAAAAAACAAGGAAGTGCTCTGGTAGAATCCTCCTCCACATCAAGGACTACTAGAAGCTCTGTTGCTGCCCCTGTTTCCCCAAAACCTACAAATCCTGAGAAACCAGAAGGAAAATCATCCAGAAAAGAAGGGAAAAGAGTGGAAACTAAGGCCACCCGGACATATAAAAACATGGAAAATGATGAAGAAGAAACTGATTCTGATATTGAGATCAAAGAGTTGAAGGCCTCAGGTACAAATACAGCCAAGGTAACTAAGGAAAAACCCTTCAAAAGCAAAAGAGCAAGCAAGAGGCAAAAGACTAAAATATTTGTTGAAAAGCCTAGTCTCTCTGTGGATGACATCATCAAATCAGTCACTATATATGGGAATTTAAGGCCAATGACTTAATTCTTTCATCATTACAGTGATGTTGATAAGAGGGTCCTAGAGGAAGCAACTATCAAATATTTGAACATCTACAATAAGGCTTTGATTGAAATAACTTCTAAAATTCCAAGAAGTCTAGAAGATATTTTGGATTTAAGAAAAGAAAATGTAAAAGGTAAAGACATTGAAATTAGGGAGCATGTGTTGATAAACCTGTGCCCTCAGATTACTCTAGATCAGATGAACATGATATTCAAGGAAGTGAAGGATGACTTCAGGAGCAAGAAAAGAATTAATAAACTCATGCTTGGTGAAACATATGAGATAGTCAAAGATACTCAGGATATTCTCTTGAATGCATTGAAAAGACACAATCTTCCTATTGTTGAGGAAGAGACTATTGATGAAATTGACTCCTCTATTCTGAATGTTAAGGAATTGAAGATCAATGAGAAACGAACTGAATTAGATGACTCCTCTATTCTAGAAAAGGAAACAATAAACAAGGAATTTGAAAAGATGACAGATGAAATTAATGATGCAGGAGGTATTCTAATTCCTCCAGATCATTTTGACAAAGAAGATACAAAGATGAATACATAAGCAGGTGATCAAATTGAACATGATTCATTGAAGATTGAAGATCATGAAACAGAAAAGGCTAAAAACTAAGAAGAAGAAGAAGTCAAGGGTAAGGAAGATAAAGCAGAAGAAGATGGTGCAAATGTTGATGCACCCAAACAAAATAGTCTTGATACTGACACTGAGAAAACTCAAGGAAAGGAAGGTGGTCCAAATATTGTGGCAAGAGACACTGCAGATGTAGTGAAGAGTTTCCTGAGTAAAGAAATGCTAGAGCTTGATGAACCAGAATTGATTCAAGGACCAATCAACCTGGATACTCTCTCTTTGGTCCAAATGATGAAGATATCATCTTTCACACAAGCCAAGGCAAGAGAAAAGATATTGAAATCTCACATAGAGGACAGTGAACTATTAGGCCTTGCATCTGGTATATTGGAGAAGATAATGCCAACTTTCCAGAAGAATCCATCTAATTCTCCCTCTGGAAATCTGAAGAGCCTTGTAAATTCTATAAGTACACACTTTGAGTGTTAGAATTTGAAAAGATTATTAACCTAGAAAACTAGTGCAAACGAATAGATATTTAAACTATGAATGCAAATGATATGAAATCACAATAGCAACATAGAGTTAGTCTCCAAGAGAGTAATGCAAATGCTAGAAGCAAAATAGAATTAAGAGGATGCAAAAGCAAAAGATGCAAAATACAAGCCAAGTAGCATGCTTATATAGACTAGGAAGAGGGAGGAGGTGGCAACACCGACCAATCAAGAGTAACCATCTATTGGACTAAAGATAGCAAACTATCTTCCCAAGATAGCTAATGGATGCTCACATGTAGGAAGGTGACACCTCGCAACCACTCACCTAATAAGACATGCTTTATTAACCTAAGTGAGATTAATAGAAGTGTAGGAAAAACCTAGGAATATAGGGAAAAATAAATAACCTACTAGGAAATAAAAACCTACACTAACATTGAGTCCTTTGAGAAGTCTGTAGAGATTAAAATCTGGAATGAATTTTTGGATAAGAGATTTAGTGAGCTAAAGGGCCTAATAGGGAATTCAAAATGGTCTTAATGATGGAGGTGATGTATACAAATTTTATCTATCTTGGCCCAAAGTTATTGAGGATATTGAGAAGAAGATAAAGGAGTGGGAACTAAGATTGTTAAATCTATCTCAAAATTTTGATCCTATAACAGTTTCTTCGGTAAGTTAGGAGTGTCAAGTAATTAGCTTGACTGGTGAAATAAAGAAGCTTGTTAAAGAAAAGAGCAATATTGTGGAGAGAATGTGTCAGCTCTGGGGATTGATTGCCCCCAAGTTAGAAACAATGTATACTTCTTTATCAGAAGCTCAAGTTACAGTCTGGACAGGTGATCTTTCAGATCTGAAGAAAGCAGAAACACAGGCATTCCTACTAAGTGGACACATCTCAATTTTGGATGGCATGAAAAGAAGTTGGGCCTCTGAACTTGTGCAGTTGAAAAATAGTTTTGTAGATATTCTCAAGTTCATGTAAATATAATACATGGATTATTTATATATATGCGGCCTTGTATACAGATTTCTTGTGTAAATTTTGATTTACAGATCCCACCCTTTGCCATTGATGTCAAAGGGGGAGTGAGAGATAGTGAAAAATGAAATAAAATGAAGAATCCATCAAAGGGGGAGCAATGGAAGAATATATAAGTGTACACAGTAGGGGGAGTCAGTCATGACACTTAGTCATTTTTCACTAAGTGTTTCCATCAATGCCAAAGGGGGAGATTATTGGCAAGAGACAATGTAAGGAATGTCATATATTGTCATTGATGGCAACTAAGTCTATTACACACATTCGTAGTGTAGTATCAGATCATATTGGAAGTCAGTTCTAAGATTTGTCAAGTCTGGATAGACAGGAACAAGGTAAATGGCAGAGTTCAATATTTTGGTCAACAGATCTCTCCAGTTAATCATTGTGTGTTTTGAATCTGAGGGAGTGTAGAGGAATGTCAAGACAATCTAAATCCAAGATTTTAGCCTTCGGTGACAAAGGGATTAAAAGTTACGAGCTTCTGAGTACCAGGTCCTAATATGACAGAACAGTTCAATGAAGAACATGCCGACTTGTGTTAGATCCTTGTGCGGATCTAGTAGAAGTGTTTTGGTGAGTTGCATATGGGATATAATGTTAGTGGCCAACATGTATGGTGACCTCCAAGTGTTATTTTTGGTACGCATCAATTTTGGTGTATGGATTAACCAACAGAACATAGTACTTGTATTGTTTGTTAAGTTCTTCATAAGGCCGACAGAAAAGTGATTGAATTTTTTGAGGTAGATATATAGCCAATGGATTTGAATGTTTTGAGGAATACGAAAAGGGAAGAAAGAAGTGTGAAAGAGAAGAGATCTAAGGTCTAGGTCATGGCAGAGTAGTAAATAGGGCAGAGCAAAGATGAAGTGTGTAAGATTAGTATTATGTGCTTAACTGAAACTGAATTCTTGCATTGGCAGATGCTATTCATCAGTTCAAATAGTTTGTAATCTTCTTGTAATCATTTTGTAGGCAGTGAGCCTAAAGGCATGTGCCTTCCCTTTTGTAATACTTTTAACATAGTATAATCTTTGTGGGTTAACCCTCACCATGGTTTTTCCCTTAACCGAGTTTTCGTGTTAAAAATCTTGGTGTCAAGTGTGTTATTTGTGTTTCTACTCATGTGTTATTGATTCTTGCTTTTCATGGTTATATCATTGATCTATTAAGAAGTGGTAAAGAAGAAGTAACTACAGCAAGTATAAAAGTTTTAAGACAACTGATTCACCCCCCCTCTCAGTTGTCAGCCCGAATTCCAACAAAATTTTGAAAAGACTATCATATGAAAGGAGAGATTTTGGACAAACTGTCAAACTTTATATAGAATTATGATGATATATATTTGGTTTTTATATAATTTACTTATACTAAAGACGTCATAGTATTTTAAAGGCACCATTGAATAGATAACTATCATAAAAAATTGTTTGACAGTCAAGGTTGACTGTCAAATTTAATCATTGATTGAATAGATAACTGTCATAAAAAAATTGCTTGAAAATCAACGTTGACTGTAAAAATTAAGGCCTGATCATACATACACAAAAAAACCCTAAACTAAATTGGAAACCTAAAAATAATTACCCTACACAAAAAACAAAACCCAAACTGAATTGGAAACTTAGAAACAATTACCCTACACAAAAAACAAAACCCTAAACTGAATTGGAAACCTAAAAATAATTACCCTACAAAAAAAACAAAACCCTAAACTAAATTGAATCAAAACCCTAAAGTCTCAATGGTTCACATCTGATCAATTTGTATAATGTTAGATGGTTGAAGTTTTTACAAACTTGTTTGAAAAGTCAAATATATTAAACTTGGTCAAGTTAAAACAAAATCATTCCATTAGCATGGTAACTTATGGACCTAGGATTAAGGGGATTTAAGAAAATTACTTGACATATCTAAGCTTGACATATATCCTCTTAGATCCTTAACACATCCCAAGTGCTCAAGTCTTTATTTATGTACTAAACTAGAGATTTATCAATCCTCTCTACTCTACATTCCTGGTAGTCCACATAGATATTTTATGTATTAATGATCCTCATATATAGATCAATGCCTTGACTATTTATTTTATATCACTTGACACATTATACAGGTGTTCATTAAAAATTATAGTGGCATTCTTTAGGAAGAATTCCATCATAGATTTACCTCCTTCCTTTCCTATCTAGATTTCATTTGTTTTAGAAATATCTTCTTAAATTCATTTACCTTAGTCTAGAATACATGTCTTTATGACCTAACACAAGATTTAAAACCAACAAAGCCCATTACCTTTTCTTCTTTCCCTCTAATTTTTTCTTTGACCAAGTGCCAACATACATTTGTGATTATACATGTCATACTTCAACTACTCATATAATTGATGTAATTGACTAACCACTTCTTCTATCAATTTATTTGGAAATTCTATTATATATCTCTTTTTCAACTCTTTATTTTTTTAATAAAAAATTGAACCCGATCTGTTATCACATCTAAGATTGATTTTATCATTGATGGCATCCAAATTATCCCTTTTTGCTTCTTATAAACTTTTAAAGTTTCTTTCTCTAATTTAACAATATTTTAATGGCTTGATGATTTTCCTTTTTCTTCAACCATCTCTTTAGGCCCTTCCATATTGCTAAATGTCATATGTAACTTTAGTTTAAATCTCATGGATTTGCATTTTAGATTTTACTAAAGCCTAGCTTGTTAACTCATTTGCTTCATCCAATTTGGATCCTAGTGCTATCATTTGTATCAAATCTTATGTGGTTGATATTTGAGTTGCGGTAGTTGTGATCATTTAAGTAACTTAAAATGATACCATGTCAATTGAGAATAGTGGTATCCTTATGGATGCAAATATCATTGGAGTAGAATCTGAAACTGGGAAATCTTGTAGGGAACTATAGGTGGGTAAGATGAACTAACAACATTTGCATAAGTTTTAAATTTAAAAATGGACACAAATGGTTTGAAACTAATGGTAGAGGTGTATATACATTTATCAAAGACCTTAAAGAGTCACGTGCCTTGTGAATAATTTGTATCTGTAGTTCAGAAAATAATTGAAGTATGCATTAAACAATCAATGTGTTGTGGTAGAGAGTGTCCAAACCTATGTAAAGAGCCTATGTTGGTCAATACCATGGATGCAAATCTAAACAATAATGTACATAATTTCGTCTTCCTAAATTTTTAAGCATATATTTAAATCTTTAAACATATATTTAGAAATTATACGTATATTTTTTACATATCTAAATTATATATAGATCTATATTTAAATAATTTAAATATATATTCTAAAAATTATATCTACTAATATCTAAAAATTATATCTAAAAAAATTATCTAAAATTTATATAATTATAATTATATATTTAAAAAAATTAATAAACTAGCATATCAAGAGTGATCAGATGGTGAGGAAAAGAAGATCTGCAAAATTTTGAGAGCCATGCACAACTACAGAAGGAGCAAAGTACAACCTCATTCAAATCAACCTAAGCAAGGAAGTGGAAAAAGATGCGAGCACTCTAGAAAAGAAAGCTTTGATAGCCAAACCGGTTGGGAAAAACTTCTCGCGACAGACAATTTCAGAATGGATTTTAAAGAACTGGAAGTGGACAAGCACAATTAAATTTTTGCCAAAGGGTTTCTTCATGGTTCCCTTCCACAGCCAGGAGGAGAGGGACCTAATCCTTTCCTTCCACCAATGGAAAATCAAAGGAACTTTGATATTCTTGCAGAAATGGATTTCTCTCTTCAATCCATGCAAAATCAAGATTGATGAATCAGCTTGGTTTAGGATTTACAACCTGCTGCTTGAATTCTAGTCAAAGGCCTGCCTTTTGAAGATCAGATCCCTGGGATCTATGATCAAAATTGATAAAACAATCCTGAAGAATGACTCATATATTTATGTCAAAGTCAGAATATTAACCTCACACGAAGATCCAAAACTAATAAAAATTGCTACTATCGTTGGCAATCGGACCTTAGAGGTTGAAAGGGAAGAAATAAAATTCTTTTACATCAATTGCAGCTCTAGAAGCCATCCTTCAAGTTGATGCCCTAAAAATGTTAAAAAGGAATGGCAAAGGGAGCATCAAGATTGAGTAGAAGGGCATTCTCCCTTAGCCCCCCTCCTACTCAAGTATCTCCAGCAATGCCTCCCTTAGAAGATGTCTCCTCGATTGTAAAAGAACAAGAACCCACTGCCACACATATTTGGGAGGATACACAAACCCTCTCTCAAACAGAGGTTGGGGAAATTATAGAGGGGATGAAACCTAAAGTCAGAGGTGATGTGAACAACATGGCCTTGAGCTTGATAGCTTTGGAGATAGAGTGGTCGGAGGAGGAACCTAATGAGGGTGATGAATTTGGCTTGACTGAAGTTGGGTATATCAGTCAGGAAGCCTCAAAGATCCTAAATCCCAACCTTACTATCAAGGAAAAAAGAAAGGCAAGAAAACAAATAAGGTCCATAGGGAGGAGGATGTGTCCAAGAAGGGACAAGCCACTTTAAACAAGTTCATCAACAGTACCCAGGGAGGAGAATCCTCCCTTGGGAACCAATGAAGATCCTTAGCTAGAATGTCAAGGGACTAAATGCCCCTGACAAAAAGCGCTACTAAAGGGCCACCTTCAAACTTTTGGAGCAAATATTGTTATCCTTTAGGAAACCAACTTATCAGCAGAAGAAAATAGTCGATTCTGTAGCTCCCTCCAAGGATGGGATGGCATCTCAGTCCCCTCTTCTGGAGCCTCTGGAGGACTATGTGTCATCTGGAACCCCTGAACTATTTCTTTGGAATAATTAGACAAAGCTAATAACTAGATGAGTGTATTGATCGAAGGTATCCATTCCAACCTTTCCTTCTGACTGTGGAACATCTACAGTCCTACTAAAACCCTAGATAAAGAGGAAACTTGGAAATCAATAGCAACCTCTTTGGGAGCTAACTCGGAGGACCTAATGATTTTGGGAGGAGACTTTAACACAATCCTATCCTTAGCAGAGAAAAGAGGTGGAACTCGCCACATCTCACAAAGCTAGAAAGATTTCAACCGATTTGTGGAAGATAATAGTCTAACAGATATAGTACCGAAAAATGGGAAATTCACATGGACAAACAAGAGAAGAGGATTCACCAGCATCATCGAGTGGCTCAATAGGTTTCTAATTTTAAGCAATTGGATTGATGGACCCATATTATTGGAATCACATATCCTTCCCATTTCAGGGTCAGACCACTTCTTGATTCTATTATCTTTAACAGAAGACGTTCCTCCCCCAGGTGCCCCTTTAAGTTTGAGAAGATGTGGCTGAGGGACGATTCTCTAAGAGACCTCATCCAAACTTGGTTGAAGGAAGTTCAGGTTCAGAAAGGATCCAAAATGTTCATTATTGCAAAAACACTTCTGGCTTTCAAGAGTCATTTGAAGATTTGGAATATAAGTGTCTTCAAAAATATCTTCAAATTAAAGGAGCTAATTGAGGCCGAATTAGAAATTTGATTACAACTATCTTGGAAAAGGGAATGACAAAAGTTGAATTCGACAAAGAGAAAGAGTTTACCAAACTTCAAAGTGAACTCCTTGCTAGAGAAGAAACCTTTTGGCACTCCAAATCGTGAGAAAATTGGTTAAAAGAAGGGGATTTAAACACCAAGTTCTTCCACAATTTGACTAAGTAGAAGTGTAACCTTAATCGTATATCCAAAATTTTCAATTCAAAAGGAGAGGAGCTATAGGACACAAAGGCCATTCAGTTGGAGGTGATCAAGCACTTCCAGTCGCTATTGGCAGATAGTGAGGTAACCCCATTCTCAAAACAAAACTTCTTTTAAATTTAATCCCTCCCCTTGTCACGAGTGAGCATAATGAGATGCTGATGGCACCCATAACAAAGGATGAACTTAAGGTGGCAGTCTTCCAAATGGTGCTGGATAAGCCCCAAGTTTGGACGGCTACCTAGCACAATTCTTTCAAGAGTTCTAGGACATTTTGGAAAAAAATTTATGGAAAGCAGTAGAAGACCTATGGAAATTAAGAAAGATGGTCAAAGATATCAACAATACTTTCATTGCTCTGATTCCAAAAAAAACTGTTGTCACCACTTTCAGTGATTTCAGACCTATTTCCTTATGCAATACGGTCTACAAAATGGTAATGAAAGTCATGGCGAACAGACTAAAATGCATTCTCCCATCCTTGATAGATAAAGAACAAAGTGGCTTCACTCCTGGAAGAGACATCATCGATAGCATTATCACGGCACATGAAACAGTACACTCTATCACCTCAGGAAATTAGAGTAGTATGATTCTGAAGTTAGACATAAGCAAGGCCTATGACTGAGTCAACTAGAGATTCCTACTCAAGATTTTGGAGAAATTTGACTTTAGTCAACACTAGATTGAATGGGTTTACCAGTGTATCTCCACAGCGCACTATTCGATCCTAGTTAATGGGAGTCCTTGTGGCTTTTTTGAACCCACAAGGGGACTCAGGCAAGGGGACCCCCTTTCCCCATTCCTCTTTTTCCTCATGGTGGAAGCATTAGGGAGAGGAATTTAATTTCTGGTAAACCAGGATCATTGGCAAGGTGTTCAGATAGCTGACGATTTGCCTCTAGCCACCCACCAACAATTTGCGAATGACACACTCTTGTTCACAGCTTCACAGGTAAAAGAGGCAAGGGAGATAGCGGCTCTCTTAAAGCATTATATGGAGGCCTCTAGACAGGTAATAAACAATGCTAAATCCAATATCTTTTTCTTTGATACTAGTAAAAGAATGCAGCATAGAATATTGTCTATTCTTAACTTCAACGAAGCTGCAATTCTGAGAAAATACTTGGGAGTTCCTCTTTTCAAAGGGGTGATGCACTCTTCACTTTGGGAAGACATAGTACAAAAATGTTGAAGCAAGGCATCCTCTTAGCAAGGAAGATGGTTAACATTGTTTGGGAAAATCCAGATGATCAAAGCAGTTCTCATGGCTATCCCCATCTACCAGTTAAGTAGCAACCAAACAACCAAGAAAGTTTGGGGGTTATTAGATGGGATTTTTAAGTTCCAATGGGAAGGAGCCAAGGAAGTTAAGAGAATAGCTCTAGTCAGTTGGCAAACTACCTGTAAGAGCAAATTGGATGGGGGCACAGGCTTTAGAGATATAGAAAAGAAAAACATAGCTTTAGGTGCCAAACTGGTATGGAAATTATATAGGAAACCAAAAGCAAAGTGGTGCAGAATACTAAGGAAGAAATATTTAGATTCAGATGATCCCAGCTGGATTCTAACCAATCCAAATCCCCCACAAGGTTCTCATATCTAGAACTTTATCCAAAGTTGTAGATGGCTCATTACAGGCCATTTATCATGGATTCTGCATAATGGCAAGAAATCAAACATGTGGGAGGACTCCATTAATGGCCAACCTCCTCTCACAGACACCCCCAGCCTCAAAGACTATTGGATCGACATCGGGACTAGTCATGGGAAGAAAGTGGCTGACTACTTAAAGGAGCATGATTGGGACTGGGAGAATGTATTTAGATTTCCAATAGACACACAAGTGGCAAATGACCTAAGAGGTGCCCTCCTAGCAAGAAAGATTGTAAGCTCAGAGAAGGAAGATGAGGTGATGTGGACAGGCTCTAAGTTGGGCCACTATACAATCAGATTTGGATTCACAATGCAGACGCACTAGCCACCCTTGGATTGGCTAGCCAAGCTTTGTTGGGGGAAATGGACTCTTCCTAAGGCTGGGGCTTTCTCTTGGATGGAAATACACAAGAGAATTCTCACAGGGGAGAGACTAAAACATCTAGGAATAGTAGGGCCGTCTTGCTACATCATGTGCAATGAAGCTGAAGAAATGATAGATCACCTGCTACTCACTTGTCCTTTTGCTTCCAAATGTTGGGAGTGGATATGAAAAAAACTTAGTTGGATCAGTGCCTTGTTGGATGACATTGGATGCCTCTTTAAGTGCTGGCCCAAAGGAATGAAGACACTATGGCAAGGCTTATGGGAAATGAGCCCCTCAATGATAATCGCACATTTGGCGGGAGAGAAACAATAGAATCTTCAATAATAGGGCATTGACATTGGAAGAGGTGTTGCAGAAAATCAAAGGCAACATATGCAAAATAGTCAATGTGAGGACTTCAGAGTCTTCCCCGACACCATTTGCCATAGGGGACAGGGAAGTTAAAGCAAGGTGGTCAGACTTGAAATTTCCAAATCAGAGCAAATGCATAACAAAAGCAGAGGAAAAAAATAGGGGAGCAACAACCATTTGGGTCATCCCAGAGATTGGAAGACTAAAACTAAATTTTGATGGTGTGGCAAAAGGCAACCCAGGTGTCTCTGGAGCTGGTGTTATCATCTGAGACTCTCAGGGTAGGATTGTATGGGCCTTTTCCAAGAAATTGCCTGAACAAACAAACAATGATGTAGAGTTCTCTGCACTTCTTCGAGGACTGCGGCTTTGTAGAGAAAAGTGCCTGCAGAACATTGATATAGAAGGGGACTCGCTTGTGTACATTCGAGCTATAACAATGAAGAATATTACTAAATAGAGACTAAAGTACAAAGCCAAAGAGATCTGCGATTGCCTAAGATTTCTGGGAAGCACTATCATTACCCACACACTTTGAGAAGGAAATAAATCTACGGACTTATTAGAAAATTGGGCTTGTGTATAGACAGAGGATGAAGTCATGGTAGAATCCAACGAGCCTTGGTCTGGACTACCTCTCGATGGAGGTCAATAAGGAAATAAGGCAACATCAATAGCCTTAGGCAGTCAAGCAGGGAATCTCTACCTCTCTCTAGTTTTGATGGCATCCTTCTAAGCTGATCATCCTTAAGCCTACGTAAGGATGCGACTTTGTAGCCCAAGCTCACATCTATGATGGAGATCAAGTGTGAGTGTATTTGCCAGAGGAGAGCGGAAGAAAGTTCTGAAAGATCCGAGGAGGATGAAGATGAATCAGCAGAGGCGGGAGATGACGACCAGGGTGGGAACAATGTTGGTCAACCAGAGGAATCTAGAATCAAGCAAATCAAATGGCTCTTTTCTATAGAGGATAATGCCATAGCAGAAGAAATCCTAAAAGTCATCAGGGCAGCCAATCTCCCAGAGGGCCATGTGCACGATGGGACCATCTATGAGGAATTTTTGTCCACCAGCATACTCATCCTTGGCAAGAAAGCTCGGGGGAGAATCTTGGTTAATGCCTTGGTCAAGGAGGACATGAAAGAGGCTGCATATGCTTCTATATTAGCCTTCAATAAGAGGGCAACCAGGGGCTCAATTGGTGGAATCTTCAGTGCTACAGCTGTCAATAAGGATTAAGAACCTCCAACCATTTTGGCCCAAGCCCTATTTCTTTTTCGAGAAGGCATCATGAGGGACAATATGGAGACCTTTTCCTACTTCATAGGCCAGTATGGTGACCTCTTGTCCCTCGACCAGGTGGAAAGCACTGGAAAAGTAGCTGAAGGTCTAAGGGTGCTTTGGCACTCCTAATCTAAATGTAATAGCCAATATGGCACTATTATCCTGCTTTACAAAGCAGATTTTTGTATTTCCATTACTATAATTGAAAGGGAGCTACCCCCTATGGTAGCACTTATCCATAAAAAAAAAATTATATATTTAAAAGGTATCTAAATTAATATCTAAAGAGTATCTAAATTATATATATATAATATTAGATATAAATTAGTATATAAGATTTAGATATATATAATTTATTATATCTATATATATTATAATTTTTTATATTAATTTATAATAATTGAGATATAAAAAATTATATATAGATAGATATAACTTTTTAATGTCTCTCTAGGCAAAATATAATAAATTTTATAATATCTTAATATATCTAATCTAAATTATTATTTATAGATAGATATAAAAATATATAATTTAGATAGATATAATTAGATATTAAAAATTATATATAAATATAATATAATATATATCTAAAATTATATATATCTAAATTATTTAAATTATATCTATATATAATAATTTAGATAGATATAATTTATATACATAATTAGATATAACTTTTTATATATAAATATATATAATTTTTTATATCTAAATATATCTATCTAATTATATTATACAATTAGATAGTATATCTAAATTATATATATAATTAGATATAATAATTTAGATATATATAATTTATAGTAATATACATACTAATTTATTATATATTAAAAATATTTAAATTATATATATCTAGATATTATATTTTTAGATATATATCTAAAAATATCTAAATTAATATAATTTTTAGATATATATAATTATACTATTTAAAAAGTATATATTAAAATTATAATTGTATATAGATATATAATTTAGATATATCTAAAAAAATATATCTAAATTTTTACATATAATTTTTACATATATTTACATATATTTTTATATAGATATATAAAATTAGAATTAGAATTATTAGAAATAATTAATATATGTTTTTAGCATTAGGGTTAGAATTATAATTTAGAAATTTAGTAATATATAATTTTTAGATATAATTTTTAAATATATGTAAAAATTTACTAATTAAATCCTAAATTTTGAACATATATCCTAAAGTATGTACATTGAAAGCCACAATATTTTATTTGCCTTAGACATAAATGAGCCTTACACATTTTGTTAGAAATTTACCTTTTTTTATGTACATGTTTTCAATTTATTTTTTAGTAAATGTACATGTATTAAAATTACATTCTAACTATAATCTCTTACATTTTGAAATTTGTATGTATGCAGGTTCATAATTTTTATATATCATGGATAATATTCACTTTGATGCTAAGGACTTCCTCAATGCACTACCTCTACAGTCTCCATCTCCACCCCCACCACCACCCCCACCACCACCACCACCTAGATCTGATGAGGCTCGCTTGTGAGCCATAATTAATGAAAATGGCAGTTCCATCAAAGAAAAACTCAATGCCATTCAAAGTCAACAATTCATGCCTACTCACTTGGTGTGTTTTGCATCTTTGATGCAAAACATTGTCAACTATGTGAGGTCCATTGATATGGACTTGGATAGTTTTCAAATAGGGAGAGAGGAGAGGCGTCAATTTTATGCCGATGACCTCTCTTATAAGGAGATTTGGATCTAAAAAGCACAAAAGCTCATTTAACACAATATTTTAGATACCCCATCACTAATGAGCCAATTCCCCCAATAATAAAATAATATCAATTAGGTGGTGTAGACATGAAGCAGTGTCTACCAATTTTTGGGACAGATGGTGGATGGTGTTTGATTATCCACCTCATGCTAATTGTGAGGTTCCTTTATATTTTTTGAGAAAATTTTATGCAGAGTTTATTATGAATAAGAAACCCAACTATTTTGATTTTAGATCATTTCAGGGTATTGGTGGCGGCATGCCACAACAGAGCTTAGGGGCACGAGTTGATCCCCAAAGACTTGTGCCTACTCAGCCTCTTGTTGACCCTCCTTCTGCTACCATTCCTAGGCCCTTCCAGCATTGTGTGGTGGTATCCACACTAGGAGCATTGAGTGCACTCTTGGGTAGACTGGATGAACAGGCTTTTGTGATGCTAGCTAGAGTTCGAGACCATGGAGGAGTTGATGGTGGAGGTGGTCCTAGTACCACTCCACATGTGTTGATGCCTCACACATGCATGAGTTGCAATCAGTTGTATTATGGACCTGATCAGGCAGCCCTAGTTCAACTGCACATGCAACATCTGATGATATGGGTGAATCATTTGCTGATTTTCTATTTGCTGAAGATCACCCCACTGATCATTCGACACAAGTATATATATAGACATGTGTTGAATTTATAGCAATTTTAAGCATGTGTTTTTAATGAACATATAGATCAATTAAATTGTAATATTTTAATAATCAAATTGCTTGGTGTAGATGGAAATAGGCACAATTCATAGTTCTTTTGATCAATTTCATTTTTCATCGACACATGTTCATCTCAACCACACATTTGGGGTATTTTGATTGATTTTTTAAATATATTTTAAATAATTTTATTAACTTGAACCTAATTTGTAATTTAGTCTTGAACATGTACATTAAATATTTATGTTGGTTTAAGGTTCTTCCACATCGAATCCTCCAGAGGGTGGCTGGAGCGCTCCTCCATCATTAGGTGTCTCACATGAGCCATTTGTATGTATAATATTTTAAAAAACTATATATACACTTAGATTTTTGTATTTTGAATTCATTATATCAAACGTGCATGTGTACTTATAATATATATTAAAAATATATGTCTATGTAGGTTGACACAACAATGAGGATGGGGATTGTAGCAGAATTGGATGATGGGTGTATGCAAAGAGATATGGGACCAAAAAGTCACCACGATGGGACTTTTTGGTCCAAAAGTAAAAAAAATGCGAGTGAGTTATAACGCCCTCGTATTTTGGTTTTCTTAAAAGCAAAAAAAAAAGCCATTTCTCCTCATAGAGTTGTGACCATTGAGAGTATAGCAGCAAAAAACTCAGTTCAATGTGGAATCGCATTGAAGGGAAGCCTCTCCAAGGGAGTGTAAGAGAGAACAACAAATTCATGATGCCACCTCGCCACCAAAGACATCATCAAGCAAATTTGGAGGGTCTAGCATAGGAAGAAGGTAGGGTTTGACTGATTTTTGTTAGTTTCAGAAGAATTTTTGAGTTTTGAAATATTTGATTTGTTTTTATATTGTATTTATAGTTATTGGGGCAAGAGAAAACCCAAATCTAGTTGAGGAGGGTGAAAACAACCCCCCAAAACCCTCCAAACCCCCCTTCATGTCCTCATAATGTAAAGGATAGTCAAGAAAACTACCTACAGATAATAGAAGAAAACAAGAAACATCTTCAAACTGTTATTCAAATGCTAAACAATCCAAGTGGAAGCACCGATCGTAGGAGGGCGCTTGCGAAGTCACTAGAGGAGATTGTTTCCCACACCAATTTGATGACAAAATAAATAACTAAATTCTTAGACTATAGAGAGAGGTGTCAGTAATATTATGCCAACAAGTTGTCATATGAACAAGTCAAGAATGAAAAAATTATAAAATCTCAATTATGTGCACAATTTATTAATCCCAAAACTGGCCAGAGATTAGAAGAAAGTTGCAAACAGTTTCCTATTCATTGGTGTAGGAATGAATAAATATCCCAAAACTTTTGGGGATAGATGGTACATGGTCTTTGATGAGCACCCATGCAACAATGATGAGGTACCATAATATTTCCTAAGGAAACTCCATTGTGAGTTCATCCTCAATAAGATTCCCAATTATTTTGACATATGTGAGTTCCAGGGTAGATGTGGTGGCTCTGGCCAAGATAGAGAGGGGGCTCAGTGAGATCAAAACCGTGTGCATGTACCCTTATTGAGGCCAGAATGTAGGTCACTCCCTTCAACTTTGAAGGAGAGTGTTGAGGTGGAGACATTACATTCATTGACTACTTTCACCCAATCTCTATCACAACATGTCGATGATCTTACCCAGGTTGGTGAGGGTGAGAGTAGTAAGCATAGTGTGTCCCCACATTTGTGTAGTTCATGTGGGAACCTGTGTGATTATGGGACGCAGGATGCATGTCATGACTCTTAGTAGGATGCTGCGACATAGGGGCAACATCCATTGATGGAGGCATCCATATTGGATGATATTATTCTCACTGACGATATCTTTCAGCATACATTTGGTATTGACTATCAGGTAATTTATTACAAGTTTGATGTTGATTTAATATATTGTTATTTCAAATTTGTAATTAATTTTATATGATTATCTATATTATAAGTCAAATGTATGTAATTGTTTGCACAATGAAATTCTAGGGTCAGGGTCTTCATTCTACCTCCATTAGTCATGCACTGGTAGGTTATGAGAGAAGGTCAACTCAATAGGTATGTAATTTATCACATGATTGTAATTATTGTAGATATGTCAATGGTAATATTAGTTTGTGACAATTTGATTATTTCAATAGTCACTGGCACCTCCATAGTTTCCTTGGTCCCCTGGATGCAAATCCACCACTTATATGGAGGTAAATTTAACCATTTCTAATCATGATGTAGTTTTAAAATAATGTTATGTATTTATTTTGGTTGAATAATCTTGAACTTGATTTTTAGATGTTGAATATGGCTTAGAATCCTCCTCATCTTTGTGAGTCAGTGCAGGTAGACATTGATGTAGCAATAATGTCTTCAAATCCTTTGACTGAGGTATGAGCTAATAACATGAAAATGTCATAATTTTGTATTTCTTGTTTTATGTCATGTCATTTGATGTACATAAATGATATTTATGTTTAATCAATTTTGCTACTTGATGCTTCTCAAAGGAGGTTACAACTCCAGCCCGTACAACTACGGACAAAGAAGCTAGAGACAAGATGATGGAGGGTGATCATTAGGTGGTGGTAAGTGATCGATTGCATATGTGATGTTATATATTTCACGCATTTTCTATATTAATGTGCATATATTGTTTGATTGTATTAACAGGTGGAGCTGGATGAACTTCTATCGAAGAGGTCTACTCGATGACAGAGAGGATGAGTCAATGATTGGCTCTACATCTTCACGGTCAAGCAATGGCCACCGATTATTTCATAAAAGTCCATAGGAAATTATTTTTTGGGACATTTTTTGTATGCCTAGATGGCTTTGTATACATACTTTTGTATGAACTATCGATGTATATTTTTGAATATGGGTAAGTGCAAGAAGATGGGGGGCCAAAAAGTGGCCAAATTAATTTAAAAAAAAATTAGGTCAAAACGCGAGCGCATTATGGCTTGGTAATGATGAGCCTTAGGCTCGTCAAAACCAAGCCATAACATGAGCGCGTTATTCTTTTCTTTGCATTTTTCCTTTTCCACAAAACTTTGTCCTATTTTTCATGTTTTAAATAACGCGAGCGTGTTATGTTCAACTTAATTTTTTTTATGTTTAAGGCTATTAATCATGTATGTATGTATGCCTATATGTATGTATGTATGTATGTATGTATGTATGTATGTATGCCTATATGTATGTATGTATCTATGTATGCATATATGTATGTATGTATCTATGTATGTATGTATAGTGTCGAGGGTAGAGGAGGGTAGAGATGGGAGTGAGCCAGATAGGGGAGGAGAGGGGTGGATAAGGATTGAGTGATTAAGGTTTAAGGTTAAGGGTTGAGCATTTAGGGATAGGATTTAGAGTTTAGGGATACGGGATTAGAGTTTAGGACCTTGAGGGATTAGGGTTTAGGGTTGAGGCTTTAGGGATAGCATTTAGGGTTAAGGGTCGAGGGATTAGGGTTAAGGTAGAGTGTTGAGGGTAGAGGGATTAGGGATAGGGTTTAGGGTTGAAAGTTTAGGGTTGAGGGATTAGGGTTTAAGGTATAGTTTAGTAGTTCTTGTGGATAGAGCCAGTAAACAATGGGAGATTATTTGCCTATTTCATAACAATATACCTCCCCCTTAAACCCTAAACCTTAATCCCTCAACCCTCAACCCTAATCCATCATCCCTCAACTCTAATCCCTCATCCCTAAACCCTAAATGCTATCCCTATTCCTAAACCCTCAACAGACTCGATACTATACCTTAAACCCTAATCCCTTATCCCTAAACCCTCCAACCCTATCCCTAATCCTTACACCCTCCACACTCTACTTTAACCCTAATCCCTTGAACCTCAACCCTATCCCTACACCCTTGACCCTCAAACCTCAACCCTCAACCTTCAACATCAAACCCTAATCCCTCAACCCTTAACTCTGATCCCTCAACTCTCAACCCTAACCCTAAACCCTAAACACTAAACCCTCAACCCTCAACGTCAAATCCTAATCCCTCAACCCTTCACTCTAATCCCTAAACCCTAAACCCTATCTGTAAACCCTCAACACTATACCTTAAACCCTAATCCCTCAACCCTAACCCTAAACCTTGTCCCTAAACCCTAATCCCTCAACCCTCAACCCTAATCCGTCATCCGTCATTCCTCAACTCTAATCCCTCATCCCTAAACCCTAAATGCTATCCCTATTCCTAGACCCTCAACAAGCTCGATACTATACCTTAAACCCTAATCCCTCTACCCTTGACACTCTTCTTTAACCCTAATCCCTTGACCATTAACCCTATCCCTCAACCTCAACCCTCAACCTTCAACCCTCAATCCTCAACTCTCAACATTAAACCCTAATTCATCAACCCTAAACCCTAATCCCTCAAACCTAAACCCTATCCCTAAACCATCAACCCTCAACACTATACCTTAAACCCTAATCCCTATCCCTCAACCCTTAACCCTTAAAACTTAAACCCTATCCCTACACCCTCAACACTTGACACTATATCTTAAGCCTTAAACCCTCATCCCTAAAGCCTCAACCCTTAATCCTTAAACCTTCAACCCTAAACCCTATCCCTAATCCCTCTACCCTTGACACTCTAACCCTAACCTCGTCATTAAATGCTAATCCATCAACCCTAAACTCTAATCCTAAAACCTCAACCCTCAACACTATACCTTAAACCCTAATCCCTCAACCCTTAACCCTAAACCTTATCCCTAAACCCTAATCCCTCAACCCTCAACCCTAATCCATCATCCCTCAACTCTAATCCCTCATCCCTAAACCCTAAATGCTATCCCTATTCCTAAACCCTCAACAGACTCAATACTATACCTTAAACCCTTATCCCTTATCCCTAAACCCTCCAACCCTATTCCTAATCCTTACACCCTCCACACTCTACTTTAACCCTAATCCCTTGAACCTCAACCCTATCCCTAAACCCTTGACCCTCGAACCTCAACCCTCAACCCTCGACATCAAACGCTAATCCCTCAACCCTTAACTCTGATCCCTCAACTCTCAACCCTAACCCTAAACCCCAAACACTAAACCCTCAACCCTCAACGTCAAATCCTAATCCCTCAACCCTTCACTCTAATCCCTAAACCCTAAACCCTATCCGTAAACCCTCAACACTATACCTTAAACCCTAATCCCTCAACCTTAACCCTAAACCTTGTCCCTAAACCCTAATCCTTCAACCTTCAACCCTAATCCATCATCCGTCATTCCTCAACTCTAATCCCTCATCCCTAAACCCTAAACGCTATCCCTATTCCTAGACCCTCAACAGGCTCGATACTATACCTTAAACCCTAATCCCTCTACTCTTGACACTCTTATTTAACCCTAATCCCTTGACCATTAACCCTATCCCTCAACCTCAACCCTCAACCCTCAACCCTCAATTCTCAACTCTCAACATTAAACCCTAATTCATCAACCCTAAACCCTAATCCCTCAAACCTAAACCCTATCCCTAAACCATCAACCCTCAACACTATACCTTAAACCCTAATCCCTATCCCTCAACCCTTAACCCTTAAAACTTAAACCCTATCCCTACACCCTCAACACTTAACACTATATCTTAAGCCTTAAACCCTCATCCCTAAAGCCGCAACCCTTAATCCTTAAACCTTCAACCCTAAACCCTATCCCTAATCCCTCTACCCTTGACACTCTAACCCTAACCTCGACATTAAATGCTAATCTGTCAACCCTAAACTCTAATCCTAAACCCTCAACCCTCAACACTATACCTTAAACCCTAATCCCTCAACCCTCAACCCTCAACCCTAAACCTTATCCCTAAACCCTAATCCCTCAACCCTCAACCCTAATCCATCATCCCTCAACTCTAATCCCTCATCCCTAAACCCTAAATGCTATCCCTATTCCTAAACCCTCAATAGACTCGATACTATACCTTAAACCCTAATCCCTTATCCCTAAACCCTCCAACCCTATCCCTAATCCTTACACCCTCCACACTCTACTTTAACCCTAATCCCTTGAACCTCAACCCTATCCCTAAACCCTTGACCCTCGAACCTCAACTCTCAACCCTCGATGTCAAACCCTAATCCCTCAACCCTTAACTCTGATCCCTCAACTCTCAACCCTAACCCTAAATCCTCAACCCTCAACATCAAATCCTAATCCCTCAACCCTTCACTCTAATCCCTCAACCCTAAACCCTGTCCCTAAACCCTCAACACTATACCTTAAACCCTAATCCCTCAACCTGAACCCTCAACCTTGTCCCTAAACCCTAATCCCTCAACCCTCAACCCTAATCCGTCATCCGTCATCCCTCAACTCTAATCCCTCATCCCTAAACCCTAAATGCTATCCCTATTCCTAGACCCTCAACAGGCTCGATACTATACCTTAAACCCTAATCCCTCTACCCTCGACACTCTTATTTAATCCTAATCTCTTGACCATTAACCCTATCCCTCAACCTCAACCCTCAACTGTCAACCCTCAACCCTCAACTCTAAACATTAAACCCTAATTCATCAACCGTAAACCCTAATCCCTCAAACCTAAACCCTATCCCTGAACCATCAACCCTCAACACTATACCTTAAACCCTAATCCCTATCCCTTAACCCTTAGAACTTAAACCCTATCCCTATACCCTCAACACTTGATACTATATCTTAAGCCTTAAACCCTCATCCCTAAAGCCTCAACCCTCAATTCTTAAACCTTCAACCCTAAACCCTATCTCTAATCCCTCTACCCTTGACACTCTAACCCTAACCTTGACATTAAACACTAATCTGTCAACCCTAAACCCTAATCTATCAACCCTAAACCCACAACCCTCAACACTATACCTTAAACCCTAATCCATCAACCCTAAAACCTAATCCATGAACCCTCAACCCTAAACACTATTAATAAACCCTCAACCCTTGACACTATACCTTAAACCCTAATCCCTCAACCCTCAACCCTAATACCTCAACCCTCAACCCTAATCCCTCATCCCTAAACCCTAAACTCTATCCCTATTCCTAAACCCTCAACCCTCGACACTATACCTTAAACCCTAATCCCTTATCCCTAAACCCTAAACACTATCCCTCAACCCTTAACCCTTAAAAATTAAACCCTAAAACCTATCCATAAACCCTTGACACTCAACACTATATTTTAAACCCCAATCCCTTAATGCTTAGCCGTAAAGCCTCAACCCTCAATCGTTAAACCTTCAACCCTAAACCCTATCCCTAATCCCTCTACCCTCAACACTCTACTTTAACCCTAATCCCTTGACCATCAACCCTATCCCTAAACCCTCAACCCTCAACCCTCAACTCTCAACATTAAACCCTAATCTGTCAACCCTAAACCCTAATCCGTCAACCCGAAACCCTAATCCCTCAACCCTAAATCCTATCCCTAAACCCTCAACCCTCAACACTATACCTTAAACCATAATCCCTTAACCCTAAACCCTAAACCCTCAACCCTAAACTCTATCCCTAAACCCTCAACACTATACCTTAAACCCTAATCCCTCAACCCTAACCCTAAACCTTATCCCTAAACCCTAATCCCTCAACCCTCAACCCTAATCCGTCATCCGTCATCCCTCAACTCTAATCCCTCATCCCTAAACCCTAAACGCTATCCCTATTACTAGACCCTCAATAGGCTTGATACTATACCTTAAACCCTAATCCCTCTACCCTCAACACTCTTATTTAACCCTAATCCCTTGACCATTAACCCTATCCCTCAACCTCAACCCTCAACCGTCAACCCTCAACCCTCAACTCTAAACATTAAACCCTAATTCATCAACTGTAAACCCTAATCCCTCAAACCTAAACCCTATCCCTAAACCATCAACCCTCAACACTATACCTTAAACCCTAATCCCTATCCCTTAACCCTTAAAACTTAAACCCTATCCCTATACCCTCAACACTTGACACTATATCTTAAGCCTTAAACCCTCATCCCTAAAGCCTCAACCCTCAATTCTTAAACCTTCAACCCTAAACCCTATCCCTAATCCCTCTACCCTCGACACTCTAACCCTAACCTTGACATTAAACACTAATCCGTCAACCCTAAACCCTAATCTGTCAACCCTAAACCCTCAACCCTCAACACTATACCTTAAACCCTAATCCATCAACCCTAAAACCTAATCCATCAACCCTCAACCCTAAACACTATTAATAAACCCTCAACCCTTGACACTATACCTTAAACCCTAATCCCTCAACCCTCAACCCTAATACCTCAACCCTCAACCCTAATCCCTTATCCCTAAACCCTAAACTCTATCCCTATTCTTAAACCCTCAACCCTCGACACTATACCTTAAACCCTAATCCCTTATCCCTAAACCCTAAACATTATCCCTCAACCCTTAACCCTTAAAAATTAAACCCTAAAACCTATCCATAAACCCTCGACGTTGAACACTATATTTTAAACCCCAATCCCTTAACCCTCAGCCCTAAAGCCTCAACCCTCAATCGTTAAACCTTCAACCCTAAACCCTATCCCTAATCCCTCTACCCTCAACACTCTACTTTAACCCTAATCCCTTGACCATCAACCCTATCCCTAAACCCTAAACCCTCAACCCTCAACTCTCAACATTAAACCCTAATCCATCAACCCTAAACCCTAATCCGTCAACCCTAAACCCTAATCCCTAAACCCTCAACCCTCAACACTATACCTTAAACCATAATCCCTCAACCCTAAACCCTAATCCCTCAACCCTAAACCCTAACCCCTATCCCTAAACCCAACAAAACTACTTTGCCTTATGTTAGGTTGTTAAACCCATCATTTTTGACACTCTTCTCTTAAAGATATTTGAGTTGCAAGAATATGTCAGAAAAATGGCTATGAACTTTTTTAATGTTAGTAATGTTATATGGCATGTTTTTCTGGCCCATCTGGGGTTCATTATGCCAATAGGTGTACACACTATGAGAAAAGCTTTGCGTATGGTACATCCACAATGAGTAATTAACAGTTGAAATTAGAAGGATGATCATTATGAGAAAAGCTTTGCATTGGGGTACATCTATGTTTCTTGCTGTCCACCTTGCACTTAGGGGAGGTATATTGTTATGAAACAAGCAAATAATCTCCCATTGTTTACTGGCTCTATCCACAAGAACTACTAAACTATACCTTAAACCCTAAACTTTCAACCCTAAACCCTATCCCTAATCCCTCTACCCTCAACACTCTACCTTAACCCTAATCCCTCGACCCTTAACCCTAAACACTATCCCTAAAGCCTCAACCCTAAACCCTAATCCCTCAAGGTCCTAAACTCTAATCACTTATCCCTAAGCTCTAAATCATATCCCTAAATGCTCAACCCTTAACCTTAAACCTTAATCACTCAATCCTTATCCACCCCTCTCCTCCCCTATCTGGCTCACTCCCATCTCTACCCTCCTCTACCATCAACACTATACATACATACATATAGGCATACATAGATACATACATACATATAGGCATACATACATACATACATACATATAGGCATACATACATACATGATTAATAGCCTTAAACATAAAAAAATTTAAGTTGAACATAACGCGCTCGCGTTATTTAAAACATGAAAAACAGCACAAACTTTTGTGGAAAAGGAAAAATGCAAAGAAAAGAATAACGCGAGCGCGTTATAACGCGCTCGCGTTATGTCTTGCTTTGGGAATCCCAAGCCTTGGGCTTGGGATTTGCTTTGGATTTCCAACCCAAAGGCTTGGAGTGCCTTTTGAATAGTAACAGACGTGTTTTTCCATATTCTTCAAGATTTTAGATAATTTCGTTCATGCTAACCCTCAGATTTGCACGTGTTTCAAGGTCAAACAAATCAAACACCTAGGTAATGTTAGGCTTTCTCTCAGCTATCTGACGATGCAATTTTTTTCACATTTTAACAATGTTAAGCCTTTCATCTTTAATTTTTTTTGTTTGTGTGTCCGTTTTTGGGCAAAAACCACTGTTTGGTCTTTTTTTCATTGTAAATTAACTATTCATTGAAATTTCAAAAAAATTACATATTTAGAAACTAGACTCCATTCTACAAATATTAAAAAAACAAAAAATTGATTTTCAATTAATTTTCAAAATTTATAGGGGTAGCACGGCCAAGATTCTGTTTTTTAGGATGTGTCCACTTTGAAAATTAGTAAAAAATCAAATATTCATCAAACAATTATCAAAAAAATCGGGCATAAACTACATGCTATTAGCTAATTTCTCACTGAAGCGATTTTAAAAATACCAAAAAAAAGTTGACCTTTTGAGGGAGCCACAAAACATGCTATGTTATGTTTTTTTGAAAGAAACAACACCAATTTCTGTGGCTCCCTCTTTTGAACCCCTTAATCTATGCCATTTTCAAAAAAAAATAGTAGTTTAGAAAGTAGACTCGGAGCACTACGAACATTGTTTTGGTTGCATCTCCAAATTTTGAGTGTAACTATGCTCAATTTCTCATCCAAGGCCAGTATTTCCTGATTTCAAAAAAAAAGTGGCCACTTAAGACCCCTTTTTGGCCCCCCATCTTTTTGCACTTACCCATATATGCTTGTATGGCTTTGTTTGGACATGCCTATATGGATTTGTATATAAACTAGATGTTATGTTCATGACATTATGTATATGACAACTTATATTAAATATTTAATATGATGAATAATTATCATTATAGGAATTTGGTTTTACACGTGCCAATTGCATTTGCTTGAAAGTTTATAAATCATTTTCAAATGATCCATTTTGTGCATATCTTACAATCATAGCATTTTGTGTTGAGGCATCATTTCAAATAGTTCATGCACCCTGTTTATGCTTCCACACTTTCCATACAGTATATGTGCCTTCATGAGGTGACATTTCTTTGGGCCATCATGCCAAACAGTTCACGTGCCTTATCTATGCTTCCACACTTTGCATACATGTCTACAAGGACAGCTACAATTACAACATGTGACAAATTTCCTATATCATTTATGCTTTGATGGTTGTCTATACGATGTTCCAAACATTCTATTTTGGTTTACAAATAGGGAGGATGTTGGCAAAGGTTGTTAAATTTGAATTTGTTGCAAGTAGGTGCCTAATCAGTGTTGTCATTGATGTCAACATATCTTTGTTGTCATTGGTGTCAACTATATCTTATTCTATTACTTGTTTAGAAGCTTTGTATGTTGAGGATATTGAGAAAATGAGCCTCTCCAGAAGAAATAAGTGAGTTACGGTAAAGTGTAGTATAGACAGTGAGTTGTATGTTAAAAGAATAATCCAGTAGATTGCTTTGCATTTCTTGATAGATGAAGATCTTGGTCTACGGATTGGAAGTTAGTTAAAGGAATGTTTGAAGATGCTAAATCCTGAGTTTGAGCATCTGGTGTGAACAATTGAGAGAGTTGCATTCACCAGAGTAAAACCTACTTTTTCTATAAGTTTAGTTGGGACATGGAGAAATTATTCTGCTCTGCATTTCTCTACAATAAAGTATTTTGCTTTGTGGTACTAAATGGAAGTCTAGGATGATGATAAGTGCCTACAGTTGCAATGGTTCATGGTTTGGTGGTCCGCAAGCTATCTTTCCTTCATGATAGTTGAAGGCAGTGAAGTTCATGTGTTTCGGTGTGAAGATTCTTATGGGTAAAGTGGTTAAAGGTTGTGCAGTTGCTCCTAATGATTATAACATGCTTGTGATGTCTCTTGATCATGTTCCTATCTTGACATTGGTCAGCATTAAGGAATTGAGATCGTGCTTGAAGATTATTCCTAGATAATGTAGCATGTAACTAGTCTTAGTTGACTTGGTTAACTCCAGTAATTGTGGATATCCCTTGAAGATCATGGAAGTGTGTTGAAGCATGGAAGATTGTGTTTGAGTCCTAACTAAGGCATGGCATGATCCGCATACATATTTACTTCATCCCCTTTGCATAATGTTGTAATAGGTCAAGACCTATTTTGTAAATGTTTGTAATGCTGACCTTGGAGATTGTTCCAATGGTTGATGACTATAATGCTAACCTTGATGATCATTCCAAGGTTGTTGAAGTGTCTAAACACTTGTAGTTGAGTCATGGAAAAGATGTCCTTGAGCGAAGATGGAAAGATAATAAGAAAGGTCCAAAAGGTAGAGCAAAGAAGAGGAAAAGTAGAGAAGAGGCAGATCAAAGTAGAGGAATTGTTGTACTTTAATCACAGACATAAAAAGGTGTTGATCATGGCAATGAGCTTGGCAGTGACCCACTAGTAGGGTTTAACAACCCTTATTGTAATCTTGCTAGGTTTAGGGTTGAGGCAGTGAGCTAGTATGTTTAGGCCCATGGAGTGACCAAGCCTGAACATCATTATTTCAAGATTGCAATATATATTGAGAGCTAATCCTCTCTGTGGTTTTTCCCCACCTTGGGGTTTTCCATGTAAAATCTAGTGTCTCTTATGTTTGATGTTGTATATGTGGTTAAGTTTCTGATTTCATGCATTCATTGTTAAATCATAATAATTGTGGATAAGTGATTAATGTTTAATTGTAGAAGTGTTTAAGTTTTTTAGACAACTGATTCACCCCCCCCCCCACCTCAGTTGTTCGGTGCATATCAACAATTGATATTAGAGCCAAGTTCCTCTAAAGAAAGTTTAACAACTTGAAGAAGATCCAAAATTTCTTACAAGAAGGAAGCACCACATTTTGTTGGAATGAATTATGCTCTTTGGAAGGCTCGGATGAAAAGCCATCTTCTTGGTCTTGGTTACAAAGTATGGAAAGCTGCAAAAAAAATACACCATGCCTCAAAATAGTCTGACAACTAAAGATGAAATCAAAGAATATGAGATGGATGTCAAGGCAAAGGATGCTCTGCTAAGCTCATTAACCAACTCAATACTGACGAAAGTTGTGGATCTTGAAACTACAAATGAGGTATGGGAAAAGTTGAAAAAAATGTATGAAGGAGATGATTCTATAAAGGAGGCCAAACTACAAAGTTTGAAAGTGAAATATGAAAGTTTGAAGATGAATGAATATGAAAATGTATCAGCCTTTATGCAAAGAGTTGATGAACTTGTCATAGGGATAAAAGCCATAGGGGGAACTCTCGATGATAAGGAAATTGTGATGAAAATTCTCAAATGTCTGCCCAAGTCCTATTTTCACAAGGTAGCTACAATTGAAGAATTCATGCAAGTAAAAAAGGTTTGCATGGATCAGCTACTTGTAGGCTTATTGCCTTTGAAATGAGAGAGTTTGGTGATGCTCTGCCAAAAGTTGAGATGGCCTTCAAATCCAATACTCCTAGAAGAACTTCCAAATTAGAAAAGTACAAGGTAGAATCTGATGATGAGTTTGATGAAATTGAAGCAAACTTTGCAGACAGACTTCAAAGAGGATCTGGTAAGTATAAAGGCAAATTACCTTTCAAATATTTTTCCTATGGTAAAGTAGGTCATTTTGCTTCCAGATGTCCTAAAAGAATCAAAAGAAATAGAAAAGGATATGAGAACATACCTAGGACCCAAAAGAAGTGTTATTATATTGAAGATTTTGATGATGATGGAGTATTAGATAATGGTGAACCAGAGAATGCTGGTACCTCTAGAATTGAATGCTTGTTTATTGCTATTAAGGAAGATCCCATGTCTACTAATTCTACTAGCTGTGTGAAGGAAGAAAAACTAGTGGAAAGTGTTGGCAAGAGACACTGCTCTAGTATTGACTTGTATGTTGTCATTGATGGAAACACTTAGTGAAAAGTGCAAAGAAAGGTTTCTTCATCAAGGTAGTTAGCCGGTAGTGAGCCTTCATTAGGGTTTAATAGCCCTTATTGTAATCTTTCTAGGTTTAGGGTTGAGCCAGTGAGCCTGCTAGACCTAGTTGTACTTCATGGAAGTAAGCCAACATGTTCTAGGCTCATGGAGTGACCAATCCTGAACATTATTTTTGTACAGATTGCAATATATATATGAGAGCTAATCCTCTCCGTGGTTTTTCCCTTTTTGGGTTTTCCACGTAAAAATCTTGGTGTTCATGTGTCATATTTTCATGGTTGTTCATATGCATATTGTGTTTATGTTTAGTTAGATTTGGGAAACTGTTGAAGTGAAAGTGCATGAAAAGATTTTTAGAACATTGATTCACCCCCCCTCTCAGTGTTCCTAACAATCAAAAATTGGTATCATAGCAAGGTTCCTTGGAAAAATTTTAACAGCTTAAGGAAGATCTAGGATAGTATGATCATGGCAGCAAGAAAGTATGGAAATTATGAAAGATACAACCAACTAGAAGCAACCCTTATGGATCTTGAAAATTATAAAGTAGAAGTCAGGGATCTGAAGGAAAACTTGCAACAAGCTGATGAATGCATCTTAAAGATAAGAGAGCAAGTCAAGAAATTCAAAGACAAATACATAGAAGTCAGTGATCAATTATTACTAGCAAATGAAGCCTTGAATGATTTGGAAGTAGAAGTTATAGAAAGATCAAGAGCAGAAGATGATCTAAATTTAATTGTGAAAAATAAATCAGAAGATTGTGCAAAACTAGAAAAAGAAATTGCAAGTCTAAAAATGGACCTAGACAAGGCCAAAAGTATTGAAGAAAAATTCATTGAAGAAAAATTCAAGATAAGTACCTCAAAGCTTGATGAAATGATTGATAGCCAGAAGAGTGCAGATGAAAAGAAAGGTTTGGGATATGAAAAAGGGGAAAGTTCAAAATCTATCAAGCAAACACTGAAGTACAACAAAACAAGGGAAATCAATTCAAAAATTAGAAAAGAAGACCTAGAAGACCTCCAATTAGATAACAGAATGCACAAAGGTACCCATCTTTTCATGGTTATTTTAATTCATGTAATAAGTTTGGTCATAAGGCTACTCAGTGTAGGAGCAAAATAAATCAAAAGATTCCATCACTCTCTAGTCAATGTTTCAATTGTAAGAAAATTGGTCACAAAGCAAATGAATGTAGAAATCAGATCAGGAAAAGTTTCAACAATGGGAGGAATGAACAATCATTTAAAGGCAAATGCTTCACTTGCAATAGAACTGGTCATAGATTTGTTGCATCCAGAAGTAAAGTGAGTCAAAATTCTATTAGGTCCAATACATACTATAAAATGGGACACATATCAAATGAATGCAGAAGCTCGGTAAGAGATCATTTTCAAAATACAAGGAACAATCAATCATTCAATGGAAAATGTTTTGCATGCAATAGATTTGGATATATGGCTAATCAATGCAGATCAAATTAATCAATGAGAGGAATCAAGGTCAAAAGAATGTGGTGTGCTTCAATTGCAACAAATTTGGACATGTTGCAAGGTTTTGTAGAAGTAGGAATAAGAAGAGAAATCACTATTTTAAAGAAAGGAAAACAGAGCAGAGAAAAGATAAGGGAAAAGAGAAAGTTGATCTAGTAGAAACAAAGAAAGAAATGAATAAGGTATGGATCAAGAAAGAAGTAATTGAAGTTAGGGATCAATCCGCACCAGTATCTGGTGCAGATACTTTCTTTGGGAAGTAAATTGAGAGCTCTGGCTCAGGGGGAGAAATGTTGAAAATCTAAAACCCCCAGCCAGAAATTGCATGCCAGAATCTGGCACGAAGGTACATGATGAAATCAGATGTGACACATCTCTTAAAGGAAGAACCAAAAGAAAAAAAGTCAATGCGGCATATTATGAAGCAATCCTAATAGACTATATTCTACAGTGGAGGAATCTATTTGATTTCTAAATCACTTTGCATTTGGCGTAATAATGTGGAGGTTTTCCTTTTTTTGGTCACACACATATATAGAAGCCCTTGGAAGGTTGTATTTATAATAGTTGTAAATCAAGCAAGGACTATGGTAGATTTTGAGAATTTGCTATTAGAGGTAGCTGGTTGAACTAACGCCCATGGTGGAAAGTATAGGAATCAAGCTCCAACAAAGAGGAAGCAATCTGATTCCTTTCATATGATAGCAGTGCTTCCAAATCTGATAATGGGAATGATTATGATGATGCTGAAACAAAAAATAGAAAGGCATATGAGTCAAGGATACCTTTCAAGAAGAGATTTGATTATGGTGAAAAAGATAATGATGATGTGGGATAAAGAGATGATTCAGACAATGATGGATTATCATTTGGGAGTGATTTGTACAAAGATGATGAAGATAGGGAGTGCCTCTAAAAGATGTCTAAACTAGATAGGGAGATGATTTTGGCAGAGAGAGCAGAAGCGAGAGATAAATTTTTGATGCGGAAGAAGGCTGAAGCTCTACAGAATGAGACTAGGAATCAAAGGGGAAAAGATGTAGGACCAACATCTTCATAGATACTCTCTTCTATGAAATCTACCACAACAGTGAAAGAAAATGCCTTAAATGAATTAGTTCCAAAGAGATAGAAGGTACAAGATTTAGATGTGTAGAGAAAGTGAAGGAACATTGTTGGGTCATCTAGAGGATGGGATTCTTCACCTGGTAGACGAAAGTCTCATGCTAGTTCTAGTGTTAGTCCATCATCCTCTAGTAATAGGGATCAGAGTCCAAGCAGTCAAGGAGGTCTAGATGACAATGATGGAGAAGCTACAAATTCTAATATTCCCTCCTTTGAAGATATTAAGAGTATAACAATCCGGGGATCAAAGCTTGCCAAGTAGTTCATGGAGACATTCTTCGAAAAGATCATTGTGGGTTTTTTTGTGAAAATTGGGATTGGTATGTCAAAGTTAGGACAATGTATTTACTATATTTGCATGGTCAGAAATGTAGATGCAACAAATGTTGACAAGCATTACAAATTTGAGAATAGGATTATCCACAAGTACTTGGATTGTGTTTGAGGCAGTGATGATAGTGCAACTAGATGGCAGATGGAGAGGGTGACTGATTCGTCACCTCTTGAGAAAGAGTTTAAGGAATGAGAATGGGAAATAGAATGCACTAAGGGACAAATTTTAGGTAGAGCTGATGTGGAAGAGGAGAAAAATGCACTAAAGGAAATAAATCATTTTGTCTATTCTACAAAAACTGTAAAGCATTTGCTGCAGGAGAAGAAGATGGTTTCTGCAAGGCCACCAAATTTGGCTACTAAGAAGGATAGGGTAAGGAAGGAGATAGAGCTTGTAGAGAGAAAACATGATTGTTTAGAAGTAGACAGGATCAAAACAAGGTTGAAAGTCTTAGAAGTCCTTTCACTTCAGAGAAAAACTAAGGATGCAAAAGCCATAATGCTTGAAGAGATGAATAAGAAAAATAAATTTGAAAATTTTAAGAATGCTTCAATGATTAAGCTTTGCTATCTTTAATATCCTTTTTCTCATCACTGGACTAGATCACAAAATTATTATAGTGCAAAGAGTGATACTACAGAAGCAAACACATAGGCAATTTAGGTAGAACTGAAATGGATCTATCTCATGAGTATCAAACTGACGATGTAGAAGATAGGGAACAGTTAAGGAGCCCTCACAGGAACAAAACACAGAACAATAAGAAAATATGGACATAAATCCTCCAGAATGAAGTCAAGAAGAAATATTTGAGAGAGCAAGAGACACTATAGATGTCTTAGTTGGTGCTGGAAGGGAACAAGCTGCAGATGAATCCAAACTTCTTCAAGGACCTAGCTAAACTAGGACAAGGTCCAGAACTGTCCAAGACTATGGCAGATGAAGCACCTAAATTAGAGACCATTGAGTCTGAACATGCAAAGGCATAAAATACTGCTAGATGAAGTTGGCAATGTTGCAAATATGTGCCTATGATGTGTTGACATTGATGTCAACATATCTCTTTGTCAGAGATAGTGAAGATAGTGTAGTTCAGTAAAGTAGATTGCTCCACATTTCCACTGAGATGAAGATAAAAATCTATAGATCAAAGGGTTTTGTACAGGATTATTTGAAGTTGCTCCAGTTAAGATTTGAGAGGTTCGTATGGAGGATTGGTGAAGTTATGGCCAGCTAAGTAGAACCAGCTTTTACAATTGTTCAGGGGTAACAGATTGATAGGAATTTGGTCCGAATTGCTCTAATTTGGAATATTATGGTCTGCGGATCTAGAGATATGTTTGGAATGTTGATGTGTATCCTCAACTCAAGTGGTTCATGGTTTGGAGGTACACAAGCAATCTTTCTAGTATGACAATCATGACAGTTAGTGTTCTTAAGTTCTCGTATGAAGATGCAAGTGATTCTGGTGATTTGAGGTGGTGTAATTGTTCTTGTTGATTTCATTGTGCTTGTGGAGGTCTTTGGATCATTTTCCTATTGTGTTGGTGGTCTGCATTGAGGATTAAGCTCGTAGTTGAAGATTTCTCCTTGGGTGTTGCTATTCTTTCCAGTCTTGGCCAACCGGATGCTTCTAGAGCAGGAGCACCAAGATATCTAAGTTTTGGTTAATCTTCAAGTTGTTCTATTTGGTTTAGTAAGGTTTTGGAGACCATATACATGTTGCAATAAGGCTTAATGCCATGTTTGTAATTGGACTATGTCCAAATGTCTAGAATCTATTTTTCATGTAGTAGTCCTCAAGAGGACAGTCTTGTGGCAAAAAGGTAGTCTTAGGGAGTCATTTAAGTTTAGAGTTTGTAAGCCTATAGAGACATGTTAAAGGTTGGAAGGGAATGTTAACACCTTGTCCAAGGTTAACAAAAGGTTAAAAAAGCATTGTTAAACATAGAAACCATCAGTGCAGTCCAAGATTGGACAGTTTCTATAACAGTCTTTAAAGCTGCAGTTAGAAATCATGAAGAAGCCTGATGGTTGGGGCAGTTGCATCGACCCCCAACCACTCCCACTTCACTTCATGCATGTAGGAGGCCTTCTTTATGTAGAGGGGATTCATTTTGTACTAGTATTTTTTTGGAGGGATTTGAAATAATAAAAAAAAACCATTGTTTCCTGCATTTTCTGTATTTCCTGTGTTCTTGTGTTTTTGAGCCCGTACCACTGTACTGTATGGCTCTGTCATGAAAGGTTGAATGATTAGGAATGAAGCTTGAGGAGTTAACTATCCATTGAAGCAAGTTTGGGCTCTTGACACTCAGTGAAAAGCATCACATGACTATATAACTTCATACTATTCCTTGAAATTACTGTTTCCATAAACTACTCGTTTTCCTAAGAAATCTGTACCTGTACAGAATTGGCATAGTTCATGTATGCATTGGGTGGTTAGGGGACTGAAGCATCTTTGATTTGAATCTATTTTAAGGTTTTGACAGTAAGGCAGGAGGAAGAAATCATTAGTTTTCTCTTGACTGTCCAAAAACCTAGGTTAGGGTTTCTTTTGACAGTCCGATAGTATTCTCCTCATTCCATTGATCCTTTATGTTACTGATCAATGGAATGGGTGGTAAGATAGTTGGTCCTTGGTTTGGTAAAGGACTTGGAGGCAGGAGAATGGGTTTGGTCTAAGTTTGCCATGTAGATGGCCCATCAAGAGTCAAGTATTGGAAAAAGAGAAGGACAACAGTCACCACAAGGAAGAAACTTGGTAAGTTTGGTTTAGTATTGTTTTGTCAATGAATGCATTAGATATGTATGCATGTGAGAGATTGGCAAGTTGCATGAGTTTGAGTGTGTCTCAATAGAGATCTTCACAAAGAAGACATTGTGATTGTCTACACAATGGAGCAGTGAGATGTTATGACTATCTTTTGAAGACTTTGGCAAGACTGATGTCCTAAAGGTCCTACATAGTGAAGATGGTGAATGGAGTTAGATATCATATGATAGGTATCTTGAAGTCCCTCATTTATGTATGTCAAGAACAAGGTAGTGATTGTGTTAAGCCCTCATTAAGAGAAGTCTGATCTCAATGAGAAAATAGTGAAGCTTGAGAGCCTTTGCATGTGAAGTTTTGAACCATGCTACTGTTGTCTTAGATGCTCTGCATCAGCTTCATGCATGTTGCAGATGATCTAAGAGAAGTTCTATGGAGCATGGAATGTTGTTCAAGGAGGATTTGAGTCCCAGCTATGCTTGGCCAGCAGTGTAATGGTCCGCATGTAGCATTTTGTATTAAGTCAAGTCCTTTTGTAAATTTTTGTAATGCCGACCTTAGATATTGTTCCAATGGTTGATGATTGTAATGCCGACCTTGATGTTCATTCCAAGGTTGATGTAGTATATAAATACTTGTAGTTTAGTCATAGAAAAGCAATCCTTGAGTGAAAATGATAAGATTCTAAGAAAGGTCAAAAAGGCAAAGTAGAGAAGAGGATGAGCAGTGATGATGTAGAGGTAGCAAAGAAGTGTTGGGGCAAAGTAGAGGTGTTGTGAGCTTCAATGGAACTAAACCCTAGCATGGAGAAGATGATGTTTCTCAGTTCAACCTTTCAGTGTTAACCATGTGAATGTTTTTGTACACAGTGAGTCTCTTGGAGTAGTGAGCTCTGGGCAGTGTGCCCAAAGGTAGGTGCTTTCCCATTTTTCTATTCTTTTATCAAAGAATAAATCTTGTGGGTTAACCCCCACCGTGATTTTTCCCTTAATCAGGTTTCCACATAAAAATCCTGGTGTTATGTATTGATTTTATTTGTACTCATGTGTTGTTGATTCATGCTTTCATGGTTATATCATTAATCTATTAATAAGTGGTAAAGAAGATTAAATGCAGCAAGAGATAAAGTTTTGTGACAACTAATTCACCCCCTCTTAGTTGTCTACCCTAATTTCAACAATTGGTACTAGAGCTGGCTCCTCTAAAAGAAGCTTGACTGCTTGAGGACATCCAGGATGTCAACATACAAGAAGGATAGTCTAAGATTTGATGGAACAAATTACTCTCTTTGGAAGAATCACATGGAGCGTCAATTGTAATGCATGGGTGATCCTTATTGGTTGATAACTAAGAATAAGTATACTCTTTCAAATAATGGTCCTACAACTCCAGATGATATCAAAGAAGCTGAATACAACATTCGGGCAAAGAAGATTTGTTGAGTACCCTTACTAATACAGAAATGACAAATGTCTTGGAATTGCAAACTGCTCATGAAATTTGGAAGAAGTTGGAAACTCTGTATGCAACTGATGCATATGTAAAATGTGCTAAGTTACAGAGCCTCAAGGGTAGATACGAATGTTTGAGGATGAGTGAAGATGAAAACATCACTTCCTACATGCAGAGGGTGATTGAACTTGTGTGCAGTATCAGGTGTACTAGTGGAAAACTAGAAGAATCAGAGATTGTTGGCAAAGTGCTCAGATCCTTACCTGCTTCATACAAGCATAGAGTTGTTTCTATTGAGGAGATCAGGACTATGACAGATGTTACAAGGGATCAGTTGGTTGGCAAGATTTCAACATTTGAAATGAGTGAGTTTGGTGATTCTCTTCTAAACCATAATGTACATTTAAGGCCAGTGTTTTCAGAAAGCAAAGATTTGATCCAAGTGCAAGCTCTTCAACAAGAACAACCAGATATGAGAAAGCAAGGAAGGAACTTGAAGAAGATGAATCTAATCTTGAATAGCTTGAAGCCTTTATTGCCAAAATATTACCAAGAGGATCCAGTAAGTATGAAGGAAAGTTGCCTTTCAAATGTTTTTCTTGCAATAAGATTGGTCATTTTGCTTCAAGATGTCTGGAGAGGGTTTCAAAGCCAAACCCTAATAGACCTAGGGTTCAGAAGAAATGCTACTATGTCCAAGAAGTTGCTGATGAAGGACTCACAGATGATGAATCTGATATGGGAAGTACCTCTGGAAATGAATGGGTGTTCATTGCTATCAAAGAAGAAGATCCGATGCTTATTGAATCTACTAGCTGTGTGAATGTGGAAAGTGCCTTAGTTGTTCAGGTTGAAGAAAAGGATGAATGGGTGATTGATAGTGGATGTTCTCATCATATGACTGGTGATAAAAGTAAGTTTGTAAGTTTGGAAAGATATGAAGGTGGAATCATGAAGTTTGGAGACAATTCAGCTGGTAGAATCCGTGGCAAAGGATCCATCTCTCTTGATGGTAAGAATAACACTAATGATGTTTTGTATGTAGAAGGGTTGAAGCATAATCTTCTCAGTGTTGGATAGTTGGTTGACAAAGGGTATGATCTCCAATTCAAGGATGGAAAATGCAGAATTTTGGGAAGCTCCAGAACTAAGATTGCATTTGGTACACAAACTAGAGGTAATATCTTTCATTTAAGTGGTACTGGTAAAAGTTGTTTGATTTCTTAGATTGATCAGAGTTGGTTATGGCATAGGAGAATGTGTCATGTAAACTTTGATAACATTGTCAAGATAAGTACTACTCGGGCTGTGAGAGATCTTCCAAAGCTTGTGAAACCTGCTAATAACATGTGTAAGGAATGTCATTTGGGAAAATAGAACATATCTACATTCAAGAGTAAAGAACAATTTTCAAGTGGATTGTTGGAACTTGTGCACACTGATTTGTGTGGTCCTACCAGAGTTAGGAGTTTGCAAGGAGACAAATACTTTATGTTGCTAATTGATTATTACTCTTGGATGATGTGGGTCACTTTCTTGAGAGAGAAATCAGAGGCTCTTTACAGATTCAAGGTGTTCAAGGCTAAGGTGGAGAATGAGATTGGTGTGAAGATAAAGTGTTTGAGATCTGACAGAGGTGGAGAGTTTACCTGCGGTGAGTTTAATGCATTTTGTGAAAATCATGGAATAAGAAGATAGTTATCTGCTCCTAGGACTCCTTAGTAGAATGGAGTTGTGGAAAGGAAGAACCAGTCTATTCAAGAGGTAGCCAGAACCATGATGATGGAGGCAAATGTTCCACATGTCTATTGGAGGCTGTGAGTACTGCTGTCTACACTCTTAACCAGGTGCAAATCAAAGGTAATATTGGTAAAACACCTTATGAACTATGGTTTGGTAATGCTCCTACTATGAAATACTTTAAATTTTTCAGTAGTAAATTATATATCAAGAGAGATGAAGATCTAGGCAAGTTTGATGCAAGATGTGATGAAGGAATATTTCTAGGTTATTCTAACCAAAGAAAGGCATACCGGTGCTTTAACAAGAGATTGAAAAGGATTTTTTAAAGTGCTAATGTCAAGGTTGATGAAAGCAAGGAGAGACCTTCTATGTCTTGTGGATACGAATCAAATGATCAAAATGAAAGTCCAAATAAAGGAAAATAATTTCAAACTCAAACTCAAATTCAGATTGCTCCAGAGAATCTAGTGACTCAAGAAGCTAGTGCAAATGTTGAGGAACAAGTTCAAGAATCAGAAGTTCAAGAAAATCCCAAAACTCTCAAGTATGTAAGGTTGAATCATTCTAAACATCAGACCATAGGAGATAAAAATAAAGGTGTTCAAACTAGAAGAAAAATTGCTAAAGAACAAGTGGAGTATTGTTTGATTTCAAAGATTGAACCAAAATCAGTGAATGAAGTTTGTAATGATGAAAGTTGGGTAAAAGCAATGGAAGAAGAATTAATGCAAATTGAAAAGAATCATACTTAGGATCTTGTTCCTAAACCTGAAAACAAAAATGTAATTGGAACTAAATGGGTCTTCCGGAATAAATTGAATGAAGATGGTGAAGTTGTGAGGAACAAAGCAAGATTGGTGTGCAAAGGATATTCTTACGTCTAGAGGAAATTGATTTTGAAGAAACTTTTGCTCTGGTGGAAATAATTAAAGGAGTCAAGTTATTTCTTACCTTTGTTGCTTACAAAGATTTCAAAGTTTACCAGATGGATGTCAAGTCAGCATTCCTAAACGAAGAGTTGGAAGAAGAAGTCTACATTGAGCAACCAAAATGATTCTAGTTGTCTGATCAAGGAGATATGGTCTATAGATTGAGGAAAGCATTATATGGACTTAAACAAGCCCCAAGAGCCTGGTATGTAAGATTAGATAAGTATCTGCTAAAGTTAGGTTTTAGAAAAGGCACAGATGACAATAATCTTTATTTCAAAATTGATCATGAACATCATGATTGTTGAGGTATTTGTTGATGATATCATCTTTGGTGGAAATGAGAGCATGTGTAAAAAATTTGCTAATCAGATGCAAAGTGAATTTGAGATGTCCATGTTTGCTGAAATGAATTTCTTCTTAGGCCTGCAAGTCACTGAGTAAGATAAGGGAATCTTCATATCTTAGTCTAAGTATGTGAAAGAGTTGTTGAAAAAGTTTGGAATGGAGGATTCAAAACCAGTGACCACTCCTATGATAACTAGATGTAAGTTGAGTAAAGGTGATGACTCCTCTAAGGCTGATCAGAAAAGGTATAGATCAATGATTGGAGGACTACTTTATCTAACTTAAACCAAACTTGATATTATGAATGTAGTTGGCCTTGTTGCTAGATTTCAAGATGATCCTAGATAATCGCATGTTGTAGCAGTCAAAAGAATTTTTAGATATCTAAAGGGGACATCTGATCATGGCTTATGGTATCCTAAGGATGATGATTTCACTCTTCATTCATATACAGATAAAGACTAGGTAGGAGATGTGGATGACATGAAGAGTACTAGTGGTGGTGCATTTTTCTTAGGAAAGAGATTGGTTTCTTGGTTGAGCAAAAAGTAGGAAGCAATATCTCTGTCTATTGCTGAGGCAAAGTATATAGCAGCAGCAAGTAATTACACTCAAGTTTTGTGGTTGAAGCAAATGTTGAAGGATATCAAAATTGTGTTTGAAGAGCCAGTTACAATCTTCTATGATAATTCAAGTGCAATAATCATCTCAAAGAATCTGGTGTTGCATTCAAAGACAAAGCACATATCCATCAAGTTTCACTTTTTGAGAAAGAAGGTAAATGAGAATGAAGTTAGATTGGAGTCTATTTCTTGAAGGATTAGATTGTAGATATCCTCACTAAGCCTCTACCTAAGGACACTTTTGTGTATCTTAGAGTGAAGCTAGGGGTTATTATTCCTCTTGTTCAAAACTAAGGTGCACTAGTGTGCATCAGCCTGGTAGAGCTCACAATCATATCTTGTGATCTAGATTGGTGTTAAGGGGATTCTACTCAGGGGGAGTAGTCAGTATGTTAATTCTAGAGTTCAGTTTGGTTTTATCTAAGAAACAAAAAGGGAGGGAGATGATTGCAAATATGTGCCCTTTTCCATTGATGTCAAAAGGGGAGAGAAGTCATGTGAAAACCTCATAAGTAAGTAGTTGTTGGTGAAAGGGGGAGCAGTGAAGAAAGTGGTTGCAGGTGTGATAAGAGAAATGGGGAGAAGTCCTTGTCTTGATGGTTGAATCAGTTTTTCACATCATATGTTGCCATTAATGAAAAAGGGGGAGATTGTTGCAAATATGTACCTATGATGTGTTGTCATTGATGTTAACATATCTCTTTGTCAGAGATAGTGATGACAATGCAGTTCAGTAAAGTAGATTGCTCCGCATTTCCACTAAGACAAAGATTAGAGTTTGCAAATCAAAGGGTTTTGTAGAGGATTGTTTGAAGTTGTTCTAGTTAAGATTTGAGAGGTCCACATGGAGGATTGGCGAAGTTATATCCATCTAAGTAGAACCAGGTTTTACAATTGTTCAGAGGTAATAGAGTGACAAGAATTTGGTCTGGATTGCTTTGCATTGGAATATTATGGTTTGCAGATCTAGAGGTATGTTTAGAATGTTGGTGTGTATCCTCAACTCAAGTGGTTCATGGTTTGGAGGTCTGTAAGCAATCTTTCTAGTCTGACAATCATGACAGTTAGTGTTCTTAAGTTCCCATATGAAGATGCAAGTGATTCTGGTGATTTGAGGTGGTGCAGTTTTTCTTGTTGGTTTCATTGTGCTTGTGGAGGTCTCTGGATCATGTGCGTATTGTGTTGGTGGTCTGCATTGAGGATTGAGCTCATAGTTGAAGATTTATCCTTGGGTGTTGCTATTCTTTCTAGTCTTGGCCGACCGGATGCTTCGTACATGTTGCAGATGATCTAAGAGAAGTTCTATGGAGCATGGCATGTTGTTTGAGGAGGATTTGAGTGCCACCTATGTTTGGCTGACAGTGTAGTGGTCCGCATGTAGCATTTTGTATTAAGTCAAGTTTTTTTGTAAATGTTTATAATGTCGATCTTGGAGATTGTTCCAATAGTTGATAATTGTAATGCCGACTTTGATGTTCATTCCAAGGTTGATGTAGTGTATAAATACTTGTAGTTGAGTCATCGAAAGCAGTCTTTGAGTGAAAATGATAAGATTCTAAGAAAGGTCAAAAAGGTAGAGCAGAGAAGAGGAAGAACAGAAGAGAAAGAGCAATGATGATGCAAAGGTAGCAAAGAAGTGTTTGGGGGCAGAGTAGAGGTGTTGTAAGCTTCAATGGAACTGAACCCTAGGATGGAGAAGATGTTGTTTCTCAATTCAACCTTTTAGTGTTAACCATCTGAATGTTTTTGTAGACAATGAGTCTCTTGGAGCAGTGAGCTCTGGGTAGTGTGCCCGAAGGCAGGTGCCTTCCCATTTTTCTATTCTTTTAACAAAGAATAAATCTTGTGGGTTAACCCCCACCGTGGCTTTTCCCTTAACCGGGTTTCAATGTAAAAATCTTAGTGTTATGTATATTGATTTTGTTTCTACTCATCTGTTGTTGATTCATGCATTCATGGTTATATCATTAATCTGTTAATAAGTGGTAAAGAAGATTAAATGCAGCAAGAGATAAAGTTTTGTGACAACTGATTCACCCCCCCTCTCAGTTATCTTCCCTAATTTCAATAAGCATTGAACCTAAAGGACCAAGGGAATCTGCAGTAACAAAGAAGGAAAAAGAAAAAGAAAAGAAGGCAATAGTAGCAGTTACTGAAGAGGATAGATACCAAAAAAGACAAACCCAAGGAGATTAAAGGAAAGGTTAAAAAGATTGAAAGAAGAGTACGAGAAAAGGAAGCTTCAGAGGAACAAGACATAAGGCAAATCATCAGCCGGCAAGTAGAAGGAAGAAGCTTGCATGGATGTGAAGTAGGAGAATATGGAAACCAAAAAGGAGGAAGATGATTGGGATGCTAAAAGTTGAAATGAAAAAGAGAAGTTCAGAAGAGAGATTGAATTAGAGTAGAAAAGTGTAAATATGTGCCCTTTTCCATCGATGTCAAAGAGGGAGAAGTAGATTAGTGAAAAATGGATAATCATCTCAGGGGGAGCAGGAAAATAAAGTGTATACAGTAAGGGGGAGTAGTCAAGCACTTTTCACTAAGTGTTGTCATCAATGCCAAAGGGGTAGATTGTTGGCAAGAGACATTGCTCTAGTATTGACTTGTATGTTGTCATTGATGGAAACAAGGCTCAGAGAACCTATCACCATGACAAGAAGAGATATCTCTGGAAGAACATGTTGGATTCTAGGTCTGATTGACAGAAAATAGCTAAGTATGGAAGGTATTCTAATTGGAATATAGTAAGTTAGCTTGTATGCCTTTGCAATTGAAGACTTGTAGATGCAGTTCAGGTATGATATTAATTGGTGTTTGATAGTGTTATGCTTCAAAGATTAAGTCTTGATCTTCTCTGGAAGTCATCTTGAAGAAATATCTAAGTCCAAGTAAGCAGAGGTATAGCAGGAATAGTGAATAAGGTCTAGGCAGTGGTCTGCATTCCTCCGCAGGTGAGTGTTTTGTTATGTGGTTTTGAGGTGTTCTAAACACTTATATGAAGTGTCTTATTCCAGAGTTAGGAGATCTAAAGTTCAACAGAAGGATAGCTACAAGCTGTTAAGTATCGGCATAGTGTTTAACAAAGTTTGACAGAGATAGAGTATGAGATTTGATGGTTTGCATTTCTCCGCAAGATGATATCATGCCTTAAGGTTCTGAAGGTAAGATTGGGAATGTGAAAAGAGTCTTTGATACGATTTTAGAAGTGTCTTGTGATCCGCAGTAGAAGTTGTAAGTCAACAGATGAACCTGTGAAGCATGCTCTTGAGGAACAGGCCGACTGGTGAGATAAATCATGATGTAGAGAAAGGATAGTGTGTGAAAGATCTATTTAAGTATTTAAATGATTAGACATATATGAACATATTTGGAAAAATATTTGGGTCCGCGCAACATATAGTGCATTGGATTGAGTGACAAGGTACATCTTTCTATGTACACATTTCACTTTTTGGATGCTGACCTAACTTTGGATCAAATCATATTGCGGATATATAAGAGTGATGAATTTCAGTTGAGTAAGTGTGTGGTGTGTCGAAGAGATGTAAGCATGCAAGTAGAAGAGAAGAGTTAGAAGATCAGTAACAATGAAGATTTGGGATTCAGAATTTAGTTACTAAACGACTGCACCCTGGCATAGTGGCAGATGCTTAAGCAGTATTCAATTTTTATGTGCAAAGCAAGGTTTCATCATCAAGGCAATTAGCTGGCAGTAAGTAAGCCTTCATCAAGGTTTAACAACCCTTATTATAATCTTGTTAGGTTTAGGGTTGAGGCAGTGAGCCTGCTAGACCTAGTTATACTTCATGGAAGTAAGCCAACATGTTCTAGGCCAATGGAGTGACCAAGCTTGAACATTATTTTTTTAAAGATTGCACAATATATATGAGAGCTAATCCTCTCCATGGTTTTCCCTTCTTGGGTTTTCCACATAAAAACCTTGGTGTTCATGTGTCATATTTTCGTGGTTGTTGTTCATATGCATATTGTGTTTATGTTTAATTAGATTTGGGAAACAACCAAATATGAAAGTGCATGAAACAATTTTTAGAACACTAATTCACCCCCCTCTCAGTGTTCCTGACAATCAGTAGAAAGTGCTTTGGCTACTCAGGTCATTAAGGACAAGGATGAATGGGTTATTGATAGTGACTTCTCTCACCACATGATTGGTGACAAAAGTAAGTTTGTGAGTTTGGAAAGATATCATGGTGGATTGGTTAGGTTTGGAGATGATACAACTTGTAGATTTGTGGGAAAGCATCTATTTCTTTTTATGGAAAGCATAATACTAAAGATGTTTTGTATGTGAAAGGATTAAAGAACAATCTTTTGAGTTTGGGTCAGATGTGTGACAAGGGCTATGATTTAAGCTTCAAGGACAATGGATGCAAGATCAAGGAAAGCTCTAAAACAGTCATTGCAACTAGTAAGAAGACCAGAGGTAATATCTATCACTTGAAAGGAACTGATAACTATTGCTTGTTGACTCAGACTGATGAGAGTTGGTTATGGCATAGAAGGTTGTGTCACATAAATTTTGATAATATTATTAAGATAAGTACTGCACATGTTGTTAGAGATCTGCCTAAGCTTGTGAAGCCTACTAATCCTATTTGCAAGGAGTGTCAATTTGGGAAACAGACAAGAACAAGTTTCAAAAGCAAGGACCAATCAGTTGGAGGACTACTTGAGCTAGTGCATACAAATGATTATTCTAGAATGACTTGGGTCACCTTTTTGAAAGAAATAGCTAAAGCTCTAGAGGCAATGGTTGAAAATGAGATGGGTTTGAAAATCAAATGCCTAAGGTCAGATAGAGGAGGAGAGTTCACATCAAATGAATTCAATTTCTTTTGTGAAGAACATGGAATAAAGAGAACTATCTAGAACCAGAACTCTACAACAAAATGGAGTTGCTAAAAGGAAAAACAAAATAGTTCAAGAAACTACTAGATGTGATGAAGGAATCTTCCTTGGTTACTCCACTAAGAGCAAGGCCTACCGGTGCTATAATGAGAGGCTAAATAAGATCATTGAAAGTGTAAATGTTAAAGTTGATGAATGTAAGGGAAGGTCTTTAGAATCAAGTGAATATGAGTCAGATGATCCAAATATTTCAGAAGTGGTGTAGCATGAAGATAACTCAGATTAAGAAGAACAAGCTCCAGTAAGTGCTACCAAAACTCCAAGGTATGTAAGACTCGGTCATTCTAAAGATCAAATCATAGGAGATAAGAGAAAAGGGGTCTTAACCAGAAGAAAAGATGTAGAGAAACAAGTAAATTTCTATCTGATTTCCAAGATTGAACCTAAAATTGTGGATGAGGCTTGCAAAGATGTGAATTGGGCAAAGGCTATGGAAGAGGAATTGATGCTGATAGAGAAGAATCAGACCTGGGATATTGTTCCCAGACCAGTAGATAAGAATGTAATTGGCACAAAGTGGGTCTTCAGAAACAAGATGAATGAGAATGGTGAAGTGGTAAGAAATAAAGCAAGGTTGGTATGCAAAGGATATGCTCAAGTTGAAGGAATATACTTTGAAGAAACTTTTGCTCCAATGGCAATGACTGAAGCAATCAGGAGCTTTTAGCCTTTGCAGCCTACAAAGATTTCACAATTTACCAAATGGATGTGAAGTCTGCTTTCTTAAATGGAGAGTTGGAAGAAGAAGCCTATATTGAACAACCGGAAGGATTTCAGTCATCATATCAGGGTGACATGGTATGCAGATTGAAGAAAGCTTTGTATGGATTAAAACAAGCCCCAAGGGCATGGTATGCATGGTTGGATAGGTATCTGATACAGATAGCGTTCAGTAAAGGTACTACAGACAACAATCTCTACTTCAAGATTCATAATGAACGAATCTTGATTTTTTTTTTATTGGTAAAAGGCTGAGGCCATTAATATATATAATTAATAATAAAATACATCTCTATTCAGTGCAGGCATCGATAGGAAAGAACAAAGCAAAGAAAACCTCCGGTCGAGCCCGGGACTTTTGTAGTCCAATTCATTTGAATTTATACATCTTATATGGGGTCAAGCCCCACAAGGATACATCCTTTCTTATACAATTTCTGAAATACAAGTTAAGACATTGCTCATATCCATGGTTTTTCTTCTGATATCCTCTTACTAAATGGCTTTTTAGTTTTCCAACACCTGGGATGTCGTCCATGACATATATCATTAAATCAGCTATCTATAATCCAAGTGAGGGGACTTCTCTTGTCTTGCTCCTACCAGTATACCTGTCTTACCTGAAACCACAGGAACAAACTTCCAATTCTTTTCACATGTTAGCTATACAAAAGAGATACATAGAAATCATTTTCCTGCAGACACCTATTAGTTCTCTAAATCCTTTGCCAGAGAGGGAAGAATAAAAGCTTGCTCTTGCCAAGTTTATCAAAATACTAAAACACACTTGCATCATTATTAACTTAAATCTAGTTGTAAGGGGATATCCCATACTAGTTGACTAATCCACTATATATACCAACGTTTAAATGTATATACTTGTATAAATACAAATATATATATCTAAATGTGGGCATAGGTAAGTGATCAACCATTTCACTAAGTAATGTTGAAAGTCACTGTTGGGACCTAAAATTTTGAAATTTTCTTGTGTTCTTACTAACTTATTTCCAACCAAACCAAAAAATATTTTGCCCAAAATTAGAATAAACAACTGATATATCCCATGAATTTTATCACAAATAATGTAAAAGGCCTCAATTTCTTAACATCGGCAAGACCTTCCTTTTATTATACCGATCGATGCTCCATGAGAAACTAGTTGAAATGGCTATCGACATGATAATAAGGATCAGGGAGAATGTTTTGGAAGACATCGATGGAGAAAGTGGCACCAATGACCTTTCATCAGAGAGAAAATGCATGGTCATGCCGATCGGCATAAGGAAATCCTATCAGCAAATACTCTACAAACCCTCCCGACAGTATAAGTCATGCTGATAGTGGAGTTTGGTAGGACTCTCACCGATCATTCAATGGAATGGAGGGAACTAGTAGTCATTGGTAGGAGATAAGCATCAGAAAGAAAAATCAAGGAGTTTCTGATACTCTAAAGTCTCACCAATTGAAGAAAAGTGCTTCGGCATAGCTTACACCGATATGCATGAAGATCCGGTCCTGATGACTTTTCATAGAACTAGACCCAACAAATTTAAGAGTTTAAATAAATAATTGGTCAAGTCCATCAGATGTATTTTGAGTTTCTATATTTGGCAAAGGGAAACATACAAGATGATATACAAAGCTATATGCATGTTGTGGAACCGAAAAGATTATGAAATGAGGTTTTATTGTTGTATGTTTCATGCATTGTATGTATGTTTCAGGTTATACATTTCAATATACATACAATGTGGAACTCAAGAAAGGTTGAAATTTGGTTAAATGATGCATCATGACTTAAAGTATATCAGAAGATGCATTGCACTTTATATACATTGCGGAGCTGAAAAGTAAGTAAATTGTGGTTTATAAAAATGATAAGTCCGAAGAGGTGATATAAAGGAGTTTTTATGTATTCGGCTTTGTATCTAAAAATTGGATATGAGTATTGTTGCATTTCGGAAGATACAATCAGAAAAGTGATGTGGGCTCCACCGTTTGCATATCGGGCTTGTATAAATAACAATGTATATCTTTGATATACAAGTCGATATACAAATTAAAAGGATGCAAATAAGAGATACAAACCAGATGCGAAAAGAAAGTTAAATGTTGAAAAGTCTTTGTATGTTCGGGGTGCTTGTATGTTTATAATATACATACCTGATATACAAAGGAATAAAAGCATCGCTGGGAATAAAAGGTAAAGAGAGGGTTTGTATAAGATGCTTTGTATATGCGCTTATACAAGATAACATACAAACGGCAATATACAAAGAAAATATACAAGAGAATAATATACAAAACCTGGCATAATTGGAGATTTGAACATTATATACATCGGGTGGGGACCACATATGTATGTTGGAGATAAATGTATATGATATGCAAGAAAGTAATACAACAGGATATATACAAAGGCGGATCCGAAGATAATTTCAATTCATTTCATAAACCCAATAAAGTCCGCGCTTGTATATGAAAGATATGTATTCGATATACAAGAAGGTGATGAAAAGCCAAACTTGAAGGTAATTCAGAGGGCTATTTTATAAAACTAATGGGGTCCACATTTGTATATATGTTCCAAATTCATATGATATACAATATACAAATGCAAAGATTGAAAGGAAGGAAATTTCAACACAATATAGAGGCCAACCACATATTCATATGTATATGAGTCATCAATCATTTAGGTTAACTCCGTTAGTTGGTTTAAAAATGTTGCAAGTCTGATCATAGAGCTTGGCATCCTCTTAGGACTTGTAACCTGTTTTGGAAGACACCGATGGAGAAAGTGGCACTGATGACCTTTCATCACGGAGAAAATGCATGGTCACGCCGATCAGCATAAGGAAATACTATCGGTAAATACTCTACAAACCCTCTCGACACTATAAGTCATGCTGATAGTGGAGTTTGATAGGACTCTCACTGATCATTCAGTGGAACAGAGGGAACTAGTAGTCATCGGCAAGAGATAAGCATCGGAAAGAAAAATCAAGGAGTTTTCAATACTCTAAAGTCACACCAATTGAAGAAACGAATCTTGATTGTTGCAGTCTTTGTTGATGATATTATTTTTAGAGGCAATCAAGGTATGTGCTTAGTTTTTGCTAGAGAAATGCAAAGTGAATTTGAAATGTCCATGTTTGGAGAGATGAACTTCTTTTTAGATCTACAAATAAGTCAATCAAATAAAAGTATCTTCATTTATTAGTCTAAGTATGTGAAAGAGTTGTTAAAGAAATTTGGGATGGAAGACTCTAAACCAGTTTGCACACCTATGATAACTAGTTGTAAGTTGAGTAAAGATGATAACTCACCCATGGAAGACTAGAAAAGGTATAGATCTATGATTGGAGGATTACTTTATTTGACCCAAACCAGACCTGACATAATGCATGCAGTATGTCTTGTGGCAAGATTTCAAGCAGAACCCAAGGAATCACATGTGCTAGAAATCAATAGAATTCTAAGATATTTAAAAGGTACAATGGATTATGGTTTTTGGTACCCTAAGGATAGTGACTTTACTCTCAGTACATATACTGATGTAGATTGGGCTAGAGATGTGGATGACAGAAAAAGTACAAGTGGAGGTGCATTCTTCTTGGGAAAAAGGTTAGTATCTTGTTTAAGCAAGAAACATGATTCAATATCCCTATCTACTGTAGAAGTAGAATACATTGCAGCAGCATGCAGCTGTACTCAAGTGTTATGGATGAAGCAGACTTTGAAGGACATCAGAGTTGTGTATGAGGATCCAATTGCAATCTTTTGTGACAACACAAGTGCCATAAACATATCAAAGAATACAGTGATGCATTCAACGAAAAAGCACATATCCATTAGGTATCATTTTTTAAGAGAAAAGGTGACAGACAATGAAGTCAAGTTGGAGTATGTCTCTACCAAAGATCAGATTGCAGACATTTTTACCAAGCCTTTGCCTAAGGATACTTTTGAGTATCTCAGAGAAAAGTTAGGGGTTATCACCCCTCCTACTCTAAACTAAGATGCATAATAGTGCATCAATCTAGACATGCTCAGAGGTCTGGATTGATGCTTCTCAGGACTACTTCTTAGGGAGAGTACTCAAAGAGTTCAGAAAAGAGATTGGATCAGAGCAAAAGAGTGTAAGTATGTGCCCTTTGCGATTAATGTCAAAGGGGGAGTGAAGTCATGTGAAAAACTTAGATAGACAAACAGTACAAATGTGTAAAGAAAAAGGGGGAGAATCTTGGAGAAAGAAAGAGTGCAAGTGTGTAAAGAGAAATGGAAATATCTTGTCTTGATGATTGTTGCATTTTTTCACATCATATATTGCCATCAATGACAAAGGGGGAGATTGTTGTAAGTATGTGCCTAATCGGTGTTGACATTGATGTCAACATATCTTTTTTGTAGTTGGTGTCAACTGTATATTATTCTATTACTTGGTTAGAAGCTTTGTATGTTGAGGATATTAAGAAAATTAGCCTCTCTAGAAGAAACAAGTGAGTTACAGTAAAGTGCAATATAGACAGTGAGTTGTATGTTAAAAGAATAGTCTGGTAGATTGCTTCGCATTTCTTGTTGGATGAAGATCTTGGTCTATGGATTGGAAGTTACTTAAATGAATGTTTGAAGATGCTAAATCTTGAGTTTGAGCCTCCAGTGTGAAGAATTGAGAGAGTTGCATTCACCAGAGTAAAACCTATTTTTTCTGTAAGTTCAATAGGGACAAGGAGAAAGTATTCTACTCCACATTTCTCCATAATAGAGTATTTTGCTTTGTGGTTCTCGAGGGAAGTCTGGGATGATGATAAGTGCCTATAGTTGTAATGGTTCATGGTTTGGTGTTCCATAAGCTATCTTTCCTTCATGACAGTTGAAGATAGTGAAGTTCATGTGTTCCAGTGTGAAGATTCTTATGGGTAAAGTGGTTAATGGTTGTACAGTTGCTCCTAATGATTATAACGTGCTTGTAGATGTCTCCTGATCATGTTTCTATCTTGACATTGGTCTGCATTAAGGAATTGAGATCGTGCTTGAAGATTGTTCGAGATAATGTAGCGTGTAACCAGTCTTAGCCAACTTGGTTAACTCCAGTAATTGTGGAGATCCCTTGAAGATCATGGAAGAATGTTGAAGCATGGAAGATCATGTTTGAGTCCCATCTAAGGCATGGCATGATCCACATACATCTTTACTTCATCCCCTTTGCATAATGTTGTAAAAGGTCAAGACCTATTTTGTAAATGTTTGTAATGCCGACCTTGGAGATTGTTCCAATGGTTGATGACTGTAATGCCAACCTTGATGATCATTCCAAGGTTGTTGAAGTGTATAAATACTTGTAGTTGAGTAATGGAAAAGATGTCCTTGAGTGAAGATAGAAAGATAATAAGAAAGGTACAAAAGGTAGAGTAGAGAAGAGGTAGAGTAAAGAAGAGGAAAAGTAGAGCAGAGTAGAGGAATTATTGTACTTCAATCAAAGACATAAAAAAGTGTTGATCATAGTAGTGAGCCACCAGTAGGGTTTAATAGCCCTCAAGGTTTAACATCCCTTATTGTAATCTTTCTAGGTTTAGGGTTGAGGCAGTGAGCCTGCTAGACCTAGTTGTTCTTTATGGCAGTGAGCCAGTATGTTTAGGTTTGTAGATGACCAATCTTGAACATCATTATTTCAAGATTGCAATATCTATTGATAGATAATCCTCTCCATGGTTTTTCTCCACCTTGGGGCTTTCCACATAAAATATGCTGTCTCTTGTGTTTGATGTTGTATCTGTGGTTAAGTTTTTGATTTCATGCATTCATTGTTAAATAATAATAATAATGGATAAGTGATTAATGTTTAATTGTAGAAGTGTTTAAGTTTTTTAGACAACTGCTTCACCTACCCTCTTAGTTGTCTGATGCATATCAACAGGATTTATACTCACCAATTGCATTTACTTGTTCAAAAGTTTCTAAATTATTTTCAACAAATCCATTTTGTACATCTCTTGCAATCATTGCATTCCATGAGACAACATTTATTTGAGGCATCATGTCAAACAGTTTGAACTTTCATTGTATATGCTTCTACACTTTGCATACATGTCTTGTAGGGTACTTACAACTACGACATTTGACAAAATTCCTATATCATTTATGCTTTGATGCAAGATAACTCCATAGTGAAGGGTGATTGATTTGTTTTGGTGGGATGAGGGTGTAGGGGTGGGGTAGGGTGTTGCAAGACATAGCATCACTAGGAAAAGGGTCTTTGTTAACCATAACATTTATGACAATAATATACCAATTAAACTTTTTTCTAAGAAGTGGAAATTATGTCAACCTATATTGTGAAAGAATAAAGTCATGAAATGGCTACCATAGGGAATAGCATTAGGTCTTTAATTGTTCATTTAGTCATGTACACAATGTCAAAAGTCATATTTCAAAGTTCATAATTAGTGGAATTAGTTTTAAGTGACGAGAGTGGGCTGTTGTGAGAAATAAGACAATATGGACTAGGCTGATGGTTAGTATGCATGTGACTTGTATGCATTTTAAATAGCACTCAATGAAATATTTTAACCTTTTTTCATAAAGGCATAGCTTGTATTGTAGACAGTCATGCTTAACTTGATTCAAATAGTGCCACATTGCAACATCATAGTGTTGCTTGATATTGACAAAGATGTTACAAGTTTATTGCCTACACAAACATGTTTTGTCTTTGCCTTTCCTTCTCTCTTAGCATTTGTAATGGCACCATTAAATTGATTTCTTCAACAATTACTTGGGAAGGATCTATGAAACTTTCTTATTATGTGACTAGCTTTCTTTTGAGGAATGAATTTTCTTTCTTCACTTGGCTCAATAAAGTTGGAAGTGTGTCTATTCATCTAAATGTGCATTGAGATGTGCTTGAATCTAGGTCTTTTGAATTTTTGGGCCAAGGAGATGGTCTTTGTTGAAGAATAGTATGATTTTTCTTTATGTGGTCACATTCAATGCTCATTCACTAGCATGTTGGAAATTGGATTTTAGTGCTTTCTTTGGTGTATGATTTGAATGCTCTTGTAGTCTTATAGAAATTAGGTGTTGCAAATATGTGCCTAAGTAGTGTTGTCATTGATGTCAACATATCCTTGTTGCTATTAGTGTCAATTGTATCCTATTTTTGTTATCTACATAGAAGACCAGATTGTTGAGGATATTGAGAAAATTAATAACAATCAATGCATGCAGACCATATAGCTATGTAGAGGGTTGTTAGAGGTTGCTCCATTCAAGATTTGAGAAGTCCGCATGAAGATTTGAAGAAGTTATGGGCATATAAGTAGAACCAGATTCTGCAGTACTTAGAAGAGACAGTGTGACAGTAAGTTGGTCTGATTGCTCCATAATGAAATATTACGGTTTGTGGATCTACAGACATGTTTGGGAAGTCAGTGTGTATCATCAACTCCTATGGTTCATGGTTTGGAGGTCCGCAAGTGATCTTTCTAGTTTGACAGTTATGGCAAATAATGTTCTTGAGGTTCTGGATGAAGATACAGATGATTCTAGTAAATTTCTTTGGAGTGAATGTTATTGATGATTTCAATGCACTTGTGGAGGTCTCTAGATCATGTGGCTACTATGTTGGAGGTCCACATTGAAGTCTGAGCTAGTTGATTGAAGGTTTCTTCTTTGAGGTTGATGTTCTTCCTAGTCTTGGCTGACCAGATGTTCCTAGATTATTGTGGATGATCTAAAGAGTGTTTTATGGAGCATAGCATGGTTGTTGAGGATGATCCAAGTCTCAGTTAGGTTTGGCTGACAAGTGTAATGATCTGCATCAAGTTTAGCCAACATTGTTTATCATTCCAAGGTTGATGAAGCATATAAATACTTGTTGAAGAGTTGTGGAAAATTATCCTTGAACAACTGAGTTAAATAAAAAGAAAGGATCAAAAAGTAGAGAAAAGAAGAAGAAGAACGAAGGGAGTCTAGAGTGAAAGAGTTAGTGTAGAAGAATTTGAAGATTGGAGTAGAAGTTCTTGAGCCATCAAAGGGACTAATTCAGGCATGAATAGAGATGTTATTTCTCAGTTCATTATCTCTGTGTAAATCATAATCTCTTGTAGGTAGTGAGCCTTTTCTTGAGCAGTGAGCTCTGGGCAGTGAGCCTGAAGCATCTGCCTTCTATTTTCTTAAGTACTTTTAACAGGGTACGTAATATTTGTGGGTTAACCCCCACTGTGGTTTTTCCCTTAACTGGGTTTTCCATGTCAAAATTCTTGTGTTGTGTGTTCATGTTGTTTCTGCTCTTGTGTTGACTCATGCTTAAATGTTTGCATCATTAATCTAATTATAAAGAAGACTTAAAAGTTTAGAAAAGATTAAAGTTTAGGGACAACTGATTCACACCCCCCCTCTCAATTGTCTGAATTGTTTCTAACAATTGGTATCAGAGCCAACTACCTCTAAAAGAAGCTTGACCACTTGAGGAGATCCAAGATGTATTACAAGAAGGAAAGTCCAAGATTTGATGGAACAAATTACTCCCTCTGGAAAGTACACATACAGTGTCATCTAGAATGTATGGGCGATGGCATTTGGTCAATAACCAAGAAATTGTATAAGATTCCAAAGATTGGACCTTCAAATGTAGATGAACTCAGAGATGTTGAATGCAACACTCAAGCCAAAGAAGCATTGCTAAGTGTCCTTTCTGACACCGAATTGACAAATGTTCTAGATTTACAAACTGTTAATGAAATATGGAGCAAATTGGAAAATCTGTATGAAGGTGACAAATATGTTAAATGTGCCAAGCTACAAATCCTGAAGGGAAAATATGAAATGTTGGTGATGAGTGAAGATGAAAATATTACTTCCTACATGCAAAAAGTAAATGAACTTATGACCGGTATCAGAAATGCAGGTGGAGTATTGGATGAATCAAAAATTGTTGCCAAAGTACTCAGATCCTTACCTGCAGCCTACAAACACAAGGTTGCAGCCATTGAATAAATTAGGATAGTAACAACTGTCACAAGGGATCAGTTGGTTGGAAAGCTTTCAGCATTTGAAATGAGTGAGTTTGGAGATTCTCTTCCCAAGTTTGAGACTGCATTCAAGGCTAGTATGTATGGAAAGCAAAGATATGATTCAGGTGAAAGTTCTTTAGCTAGAACAAATAGATTTATCAAGACAAGGAAGGATCTTAAATATGATGAGATTGAGACTGCAGACCTTGAATCTCTCATTGCAAGATGGATACCACGAGGATCTGGTAAGTATGAAGGAAAATTTCCACTCAAATGCTTTGCTTGTAATAAGATTGGTCATTTTGCCTCAAGGTGTCCAAAGAAGTTTTCAAAACCAAACCTTAATAGATACAAAAGTTAGAAGAACTGTCTCTATGTCCAAGAAGCTAGAGAAGAAGGAGTCACAGATGATGAATCTAATCATGGAGAAAGTGAATGGGTGTTCATTGCTATTAAAGAAGAAGATCAAATGTCTACTAAATCTGTTGGCTGTACAAATGTGGAAAGTGCATTGGCTGCTCAGGTTGTTGAAAGGGATGAATGGGTGATTGATAGTGGATGCTCTCATCATATGACTGGTGACAAGAGTAAGTTTTTGAGTTTTGAAAATTATGAAGGACTTGTGAAATTTGGAGACAACTCAGCTGGTAGAATCTGTGGCAGAGGATCCATCTCTTTTGATGGCAAAAACAACACCAATGATGTTCTGTATGTAGAAGGACTGAAACATAATATCAGTGTTGGACAACTGGTTGACAAGGGTTATGATCTTTGATTCAAGGATGGAAAATGCAAAATCTTGGAAAGATCTAGAATTGAAGTTGCATCCAGTACTCAGACCAAAGGTAACATCTTTCACTTAAGTAGTTCAGGAAAAAGTTGTTTGATTGCTCAAACATATCAAAGTTGGTTATGGCATAGAAGGATGTGTCATGTGAATTTTGATAACATTGTAAAAATAAGTTCCACTCAAGCTGTTAGAGATCTTCCAAGACTTGTGAAACCTGATAGTATATACAAAGAATATCAATTGGGTAAACAGACCAAAATTTCATTCAAAAGTAAGGAACAAGGTTCAAGTGGGAGATTGGAACTGGTACATACTGATCTCTGTGGTCCTGCTAGAATTAGGAGTGTACAAAGAGACAAATATTTCATGTTACTAATTGATGATTACTCCTGGATGATGTGGGTAACCTTCCTAAAAGAAAAATTAGAAGCACTTGATAAGTTTAAGATATTGAAGATGACGGTTGAAAATGAGATTGGTGGGAAGTTGAAGTGTCTGAGATCTGATAGAGGTGGAGAATTCACTTCCGAAGAGTTTGATGCTTTATGTGAAAAGCATGGAATAAAAAGACAGTTATCTACTCCTAGAACTCCCATGAAAAATGGATTTGTAGAAAGGAAGAACCAGAACATTCAAGAAGTTGTCAGGACCATGATGATGGAAACAAATGTTCCTCAAGTTTACTGGAGGGAAGATGTGAGTATTGTTGTCTACACTCTTAATCAGGTGCAAATCAAAGGAAATTCTAGTAAGACTCCTTATGAACTATGGTTTGGTCATCCTCCTACTGTGAAATATTTTAGAGTTTTTGGTAGTAAATGCTATATCAAAAGAGATGAGGATTTAGGCAAATTTGAGGCAAGAAGTGATGAAGGAATATTTTTGGGTTACTCAACTCAAAGTAAGGCTTACCTATGTTATAACAAAAGGTTGAGAAAGATTGTTGAAAGTGCAAATGTTAAAGTTGATGAATGCAAAGAAGGCCATTCCAAGTATTGCGGATATGATTCAGATGATCAGAAGGAAAGTCAAAATAAAGAAAGACAAGTTCAAATTCAAACCCAAACTCATATTGATCCAATAACTCCAGTAACTCAAGAGGTTAGTGTAGATGATGATGAACAGGTTCAAGAAGTAGAAGTTCAATCAATTACCAAAACTCCTAGGTATGTAAGACTACATCATCCTGAAGATCAAATCATAGGAGATAAAAATAGAGGTGTCCAAACTAGGAGAAGAGTTGCTAAAGATCAAGAAGAGATATGTTTGATTTCAAAGTTTGAACCTAAATTAGTAAATAAATCTTGCAATGATGAAAACTAGGTCAAAGCAATGGAAGAAGAACTGATGCAAATTGAAAAGAATCACACTTGGGATCTTGTTCCCAGACTTGAGGACAAAATGTGATTGGAACCAAATGGGTCTTCCGGAATAAACTAAATGAAGATGGTGAGGTTGTAAGGAATAAGGTAAGGTTGGTATGTAAAGGCTATTCTCAAGTGGAAGGAATTGATTTTGAAGAAACTTTTGCTCCAGTGGCAAGGATAGAGGAAGTCAGATTATTTCTTGCTTATGCTACTTTCAAAGATTTTAAATTTTATCAGATGAATGTCAAATCAACATTTCTAAATAGAGATTTGGAGGAAGAAGTCTACATTGAACAACTGGAAGAATTTCAGTTATCTGATCAAGGAAATATGGTCTAAAAACTGAGAAAAGCATTGTATGGACTTAAGCAAGCCCCAAGAGCCTGGTGTGCAAGATTGGATAAGCATTTGCTCAAGCTCAAATTCAACAAAGGTATAGCTGATAGTAATCTCTACTTCAAGATTAATCATGAGGACATTCTAATTGTTGAAGTCTTTGTTGATGATAGCATTTTTGGTGGAAATGAATGTATGTGCAAAGCATTTGCTGATCAGATGAAAAGTGAGTTTGAGATGTCAATGTTTGGTGAGATGAACTTCTTCCTAGGTCTACAAATTGTTCAGTCAGATAAAGGTATCTTCATATCTCAGTCCAAGTATGTGAAGGAATTGTTAAAGAAGTTTGGAATGGAAGATTCAAAGCCAGTAAGTACTCCTATGGAAACCAAATGCAACCTAAGCAAAGATGATGATTCCCCAAAGGAAAATTAAAAAAGGTACAGATCAATGATTGGAGGATTGTTCTATCTGACTCAGACCAAACCTGATATCATGAATGCAGTTGGGCTTGTTTCCAAATTTTAAGTTGATCTAAAAGAATCTCATGTTGTGGCAGTCAAAAGAATCTTTAGATATCTCGAGGGGACAATTGATTATGGACTATGGTATCCAAAGGACAATGATTTCACTCTTTATGCATATATAGATGTTGATTGGGTAGGAGATGTGGATGACAGAAAAAGTACTAGTGGTGGAGAATTCTTCTTGGGAAGAAGATTGGTCTCTTGGATGAGCAAAAAGCAAGAGGCAATTTCTCTGTCTACTACAGAGGTAGAGTATATAGCAGCAACAAATAATTGTTCTCAAGTTTTGTGGATGAAGAAAATGCTAAAGGACATCAGAATTGTGTTTGAAGAACCAATCACAATCTTTTGTGATAATTGAAGTGCTAGAAGAATTTCAAAGAATCCGGTATTGCACTCAAAGACAAAACATATATCTATAAAGTTTTATTTCTTGAGAGAGAAAGTAAATAAGAATGAAGTCAAACTAGAGTTTGTGTGTTCTAAAGATCAAATTGTAGATATCTTCACTAAGCCTCTTCCCAAGGATACCTTTGAGTATCTTAGAGGAAAGTTAGGGGTTATTACCCCTCCTTATCAGAACTAAGATGCACTAAGGTACATCAGTCTGGTGGAACTCACATTCGTATCTTGTGATCTAGATTGATGTTAAGGAGGTACTACTCAAAGGGGGAGTAGTCAGTATGCGGATGTTAGGAGCAGTCTGAAGCAAAAAGAAGAGGTGGCAACTATGTACCCTTTGTCATTGATGTCAAATGGGGAGAGAAGTCATGTGAAAAACTAGTTGCTGATGTAAGGGGGAGTAGTTGTAGAAGAGAAAGGGGGAGAAGTTCTTGTCTTGATGGTTGAGTTTGGTTTTTCACATCATATGTTGCCATCAATGACAAAGGGGGATATTGTTGCAAATATGTGCCTAAGTAGTGTTGTCATTGATGTCAACATATCCTTGTTGCCATTAGTGTCAACTGTATTCTACTTTTGTTATTTGAATAGAAGACCAGATTGTTGAGGATATTGAGAAAATTAATAACAATCAATGCATGCAGACCATATAGCTATGTAGAGGATTGTTAGAGGTTGCTCCAGTCAAGATTTGAGAAGTTCGCATGAAGATTTGAAGAAGTTATAGGCATCTGAGTAGAACTGGATCCTACAGTACTCAGAAGAGACAGTGTGACAGTAAGTTGGTCTGGATTGCCCCGCAGTGAAATATTGCAGTTTGTGGATCTAAAGACATGTTTGGGAAGTCAATGTGTATCATCAACTCCTATGGTTCGTGGTTTGGAGGTCTGCAAGTGATCTTTCTAGTTTGACAGTCATGCAGATAATGTTCTTGAGGTTCCAGAGGAAGATACAAATGATTCCAGTAAATTGGTTTGGAGTGAATGTTATTGATGATTTCAATGTGCTTGTGGAGGTCTCTGGATCATGTGGCTACTATGTTGGAGGTCTGCATTGAAGTTTGAGGTAGTTGATTGAAGGTTTCTTCTTTGAGGTTGATGTTCTTCCCAGTCTTGGCTAACTGGATGTTCATAGCTTATTGCAGATGATCTAAAGAGCATTTTATGGAGCATAGCATGGTTTTTGAGGATGATCTTGTGAGGGGGAAATAGGTTAATCAAAAAGATTATAAAAACCCAAACATCTACAGAATCTAAAGATAAAAGGAGATTAAAACAAATAAACAACAATACCTACACCTTTACCTTGCATCTTCCGTAGTTCACCTATCTCTCTTTGATCTTGGTGATGAAGCCCTCAGAAGCTTTTGCTCCCTTGCTTGTTAAAGATGACAAAGATGAAATGGCTATGATACTTGTGTATTTGAAGATGAGCTTCAAACACACTAATGGAGGATTGGATGAGAATGCTAAAGGGAATGGGGGTGCCAATGGCGCGCCGGTATCCCTGTAGCATAAGTTTGCATAAATGAAGGATATGAAAATGAAGAATAAGAGGGTTGTATTTATAGAGAGGTGTAGAAGAAGATCAATGGTTGAGAATAAAATGGAAGATCGACGGAAGAGGATTTTTGAGGAACGTGCAACAAATGGAAGAAAGACATGTGTCATTCAAAAAGTAGCTTTGTTGAGTTAACTCCTCTCTTGATGAGGATGAGATTTGATTTTATTAAATTAGAATTTATTTTTCTAATTTTAGAGAAAGTTTGCTTTAAAGATGCTTTAAAACTGTTTTTGCTTTTGTATGACAAGAGGAAAGTATTTTTGGAAGATAAGAATGATTTTTGAAGATAAGAAAGCATAATTAGATAAATTTATTTATTTAATTGAGGAATTAGAACATAAGAAAGCAAATTAAATAAATAAATTTATTTAATTCACTTTTAGAAGATTTGGAAGATAAGAAAGCAAATTAAATAAATAAATTTATTTAATTTATTTTTAGAAGATTTGGAAGATAAGAAAGCAAATTAAATAAATAAAATTATTTAATTTACTTGCACATGATTTTGGAAGAATAAATAAAATATTTAAATATATTTTATTTTGTAAAGATTTTTGAAGAATAAAATAAAATATAAAATATATTTTATTTAGTGGATATTTAAGATTTTATTTAAATAAAATTTGCATTTTATTTAAATTTGGAAGAATAAAAGTTTTTAATTAATTAATTAAAATTATTTAATTATTTTTAGAAGAATGAAGTTGGTGAGGATGAATTTAATTAATTAAATAAATATAATTTATTTAATTAAATGAGAGGAGATGAATCGAATAAATAAACAAATTTATTTATTGATAGAAGAAAGTGAAGATGAAATAAATATTTAAAATATTTATTAAAGTAGAGTCATGCCAATTTTAGGTGTATACATTTTGCCCCTCTTTGATGCAATGTGTTTTATCACATTGTTTCAAAGAATAAGAATTTTTGACAGTGATATATGCCCCAGTTTGCCCCTAGTACAAGTTTAACAATAGGATGCCCCCTCGAGAGATTGGACGGGGAGAAGGTAGAAGGCGTGAGACGGACAATCTCATGATGAGATAGGTTGACAGGAGAAGAAATGATTGGATGCAGAAGAAAGAGGAGAATGATATGTGATGCAAGATAAAATGATAACACACACAAGCAAGAAAGCAAGTATTCACAAATGATATAAGAACAAACAAGGTATTGCCCAAGTCAAGTGATAAACCAATGATATAGATCGATGATGTTTGGTGTCAGGAATGAAACATGTCGTGTAACACTCTGGGTCTAGTTTTGACAATGCAACATCCTGTCTAAGACATTGGATATGATAACGATATACGATAGTGTTGTCATGGCAGGGAACGATATATCCCTAGAGCAACACGAAGTATAGTTATGACTGATTGATATGGTTTACGACAAGATTAGGATCAAGACTACTGGTTGTGATTGGATCATTTGACAAGATTGACTTGACTCAATTGGTATGGATTAAGGATAAACTTGCATTTGGATCATTGCTTGGATTACAGCTAGAACTGTTGACAACAGATATGAAGACAGATAGAAATTTGATCGATAGAAGAATGACTCAATAGAAGAAAATCACAAGCTTTTGTAAACATTGATTCGCTGCATTTTGGATCTTTATTGGATTGGATATGGAGTGCAATTGGATGCGCTATGGATATGGATATGAACTGCAATTGGACACGGTATGGATATGGATATGGATATTTGTCATCTTGATCTAGCAAGTATTTTGGAGTGCTTATTTCATCATTGGGCTTTATTATGTTGTAAGAAAATACAAGCATCTAGGTATAATTAAACCGAGATGACCTGAGTATTCCTTATATGGATTTTGATATAGCAAGTTGATACAAGCATCTAGTCAAAATTGAATCTGCATGACCTAAGTACTTTGTGCGTTTCAATAGACAAGGATTGCCCCTTTTCATGTTCAGACCTTTGAGTCCTCGATGATCTTTTGTTGATCATGTTGTTAGACAAAAGTCATCACATTACTAAAGTTTAATCCACAAGCAGCAGACAAAGAAAAGATTATGCCCCCATCATAGCATCTCTAGCTTTTGGCATCCTTGAGTAGCATAGGAAGACATAATGACAAAAATTCCAGACCTTGTAAGTTACCCTGTTGACAAAACATTCTTGCATTAGATGTGTCTTTTTGCCATAATTGATATAGAATTGGTTTTGAGATGTTTTGGCATGGTACTTTGCTTTGTTTTTGCTTTGGATAGGTTGATGTTTTGTGTCAAGAATTTCTATTTAGGAAATCTTGTTTTTGTTGATCTTGCTTGTCTAGTGAAAGATATCACAATCCTTTATTGGTATCCTCTTAGAACAGTGGCATTCAAGAATCCAAATCCGTAACTAGGTCAAGGAATTGCCCCTAATTTTAGACAAGGATCGACTTATTATGGGCGAGATGACAACAGACATGAAGAGACAAACCCTAAGGGACTGACCTAGTGCCTCGGGGGCTCATTGCTAAATGGCCTTGCCTACATGATGACACAGAGGCAATGTAGTTCAGGGTGAACCCTGATGGACCTAAGACCTAGGCGATGGCGAAGATGCAGAAATGATACGGACTCAAATGGACAGAATGACTAGACATGGGACAAGTGGGATAGTGGAGCCTCGGGGGTGCATTGAGAATGGCCTTGCCTATGTGATAACTCGGAGGCGACGTAGTTTGACAATGGTTCAGAGAACTGGTTCAAGATGAATGATATGGAAGACACAAGAGACATGAAGTCAAAACAGATGGAGAAAGTGGTTTGTCGCAGAATAGCACCTGTTTACCAGGTTTTCACCACTTGCTTTTATTTGCATGGAAGCTAGAAGTACACATGACGCCTGTTTGCTAGGTTTTCACCATGGTACCTATCCTAGGCGCCTGTTTGCCAGGTTTTCACCATAGGACAATTTTTGTTATTTTTCTATTTTTTTGATTTTTTTTTTGTTCTGCTTTTGATCACTTTTTTGATTTTTTTGGAATTTTTCAGGACTCCATTACATTGGGGTTTTCAGGTATAGAACTTGCAAAGATGCATGCTGTTGATAGGATCATCAAACAGTTCACCTTCAGATGTAGCCAATTGATATGCCCCCGATCCATAAGTTGCAATGACAACATATGGACCTAACTAGTTGGGTTCAAATTTTCCTTTCTTTTCTTGGTCTTGCTGATTTCTTGGATTTTCTCTTAGGACTAGGTCACCCACTTGGAATATTTGGGGCTTTACTTTATGATTGTAGCTTCTGGACATGTGCTATTGATATGCTTTCAGATGGTTAAAGGCATGTTGCCTTCTTTCTTCAAGTAGCTCTAGTTCTTGGAGTCTAGTTACTCTGTATTCTTCATCAGTTATGAGGCCTTTTAGTGAAACTCTCAAGGATGGGATCTCAACTTCAATGGGCAAGATAGCTTCAGATTGATAGACCAGGGAGTATGGTGTTGTACCTGTTGCTATGCAGATGCTTGTACGGTAGGCCCACAGCCCAGGATTTAGTTAGACATGCCAATCACGGCCAGCATCATTGACAGTCTTTTTTAGAATTTTTAGAATGGTTTTATTTGATGCTTCAGCTTGACCGTTATCTTGAGGGTAGTATGGGGTTGAAAAGCAGTGCTGGATATGGAATTTATCGCATAGTTCCCTGACATCTTGGTTTTTGAAGGGTCATCCATTATCAGTGATGATGGACGAAGGGACACCATAATGACAAATGATATAGTTCAGAATGAAAGAGGCAATCTGCTTGCCTGTGATGTTGGCTAGGGCCACAGCTTCAATCCACTTCGTGAAGTACTCTGTGGCAGTGATAATGAATTTATGGCCGCTTGAGGAAGGAGGGTGGATCTTGCCCACTAAGTCAAGTCCCCACTGACAGAAAGGCCAAGGAGTTGTTAATGACTGTAACTCCTGCGTTGGTGCATGTATCAGGTTCCCATGGACTTGGCACTTCTTGCACTTCTTCACAAAATGATAGGAATCTTGTTCCATTGTTGGCCAGTAGTATCCCATGCATATGAGTTTCTTGGCTAGGGTCGGACCACTAGAGTGGGTCCAACATATCCCATCGTGTATTTCGCTTAGGGCAGTTTGATATTCCTCTCTATCTAGACACCTAAGGAGAGTACCATCGAGACCTCGGCAATAAAGGGTGTTTGCAACAATGGCATACCGGAATGCTTGCCAGATAAAGGTTCTTTTTTGGTTGTTGGAGAGGTTAGGTGGGAGGGTGTTCTCTTTTAGATAGGCAAATATTTTACCATAGAGTGGGGAATCGGCTCCAACAATGTGGCAAATGATATGGGACTCTAGGGTGTCATAATCAAGATAAGACACTGGCTCTACTAAGAACTCATATTATGTTTGATTGCCTAGAATGTCGAGGAGAGATACGATTGTGGCCATTGTGTCTATAGCTTTATTCTCGATCCTTGGTATCTGTTCAAAAGATATCTTGACGAAATATTCCTTAAAATCATCTACCATTCTTTTGTAAGGAATCATTTTCTCATCCTTTGTTTGGTAGTTGTCATTCACTTGATTGATAACTAGCTGTGAGTCACCATAGACTTGAAGTTCATTGATGTTCCATTCAACTGCTAGCTTGATACCGATGACCAGAGCCTCATATTCCACTACGTTGTTAGTGTAGGGGAACATTAACCTGTACGACTTTGGAATAGTGTCCTCATTAGGTGTGATCAATAAGATACCTGCCCCTGATCCATGCTGAGTATATGAGCCATCGAAGTACATTTTCCAATTTGTTGTGTTGACATGGAAGATAGATTCATCTGGAAATTCAAAGTTTAGGGGGTTGTCATCAGTTAGAGGTGCCTCTACTAGTTGATCTGCAAGCACTTGTCCTTTTATCAATTTTCTATCCACATATTCAATATCGAACTCACTGAGAAGCATGACCCATTTTGATAATCTACCTGTTAAGGCAGCCTTGTTAAGTAAGTATTTTAGTGGATCAATCTTTGCCACCAATTTAACAGAGTGTGATAGCATGTAATGTCTCCATTTCTATGAGGCGAAGATGATAGCTAGACATGCTCTTTTGATTGGTGTATATTGCAGTTCATATCCAACGAGTATTTGACTGATGTAGTAGATAGCCTGTTCTTTTCCTTCATAGTTCTGTTGTGCAAGGAGAGCTCCTAGAGCTATTGGTGTAGCTGAGATGTATAGTAGTAGAGGCTTGCCTTGAATTGGTGGCATCAGCACAGGTGGCTTCATTAGGTATTCTTTTAGCTATTGAAATGCCTATTCACATGACTCGTTCAATGTGAAGGGGACATTTTTGTGTAGTAGATAGGAGAATGGGTGGCACTTGTCTGCTAGTTGGGAAATGAACCTTCTAATAGACTGTAATTTTCCCTGTAGGGACCTCAATTGAGTCAAATTTTTAGGAGGTGGCATTTCCATGATTGCCTTCACCTTAGCAGGATCGACTTCAATACCATTTGTAGACACTATGTATCCTAGTAATTTGCCTGACGTTACTCTGAATACACACTTCTTTGGATTAAGGTGCACACTGAACTATTCCAGTCTGTTAAAGATCTTGTCTAGTACAGCTAGATGCCCTTCTCTTGTGAGAGACTTTGCCAGAATGTCATCGACATAGTCTTCCATTATGGTGTGCATCATGTCATGAAAGATTGTTGTCATGGCTCTCTGATATGTTGCGCCAGCATTTTTCAGACCAAATGGCATGACACACCAACAGTAGGTGCCCAAGGATAGGTGAATGTAGTTTTGTGTTGGTCTTCTAGTGCAATCTTTATCTAGTTGTATCCCGAGAAACCATCCATAAGTGACAGCATAGTGTGTCCCGCTGTAAGATCAACAATCATGTCTATGTTGGGCAGGGGGAAGTCATCTTTGGGACAAGCTTTGTTCAAGTCTTTGAAATCATTGCAAATTTTGACCCTGCCATCTAGTTTAGCCACTGGTAGTATATTCGAAACCCATTCAAGATAGTCTATAGGCTTGATAAATCCCATATCTAACAACTTTTTTAGTTCTTTAACCATGAGGGCCACATGCGGGTGCATCTTTCTGAGTTTTTGTTTGACCAGTTTAGCTCCTGGAGCTAAAGATAAATGATGCATGATAAGATTCGGATCTAGCCCTGGCATGTCAGCATATGTCCAAGCAAAATTGATTTGCTTTCTCTTGAAAAAATCTATGAACGCTGGTTTTTCATGTTTTGTTAGAGCTTTTGCCATGTGGACCATTCTGGGCTCATCCCCTGTGCTGACATTGATTGGTTCTGCCAGTTCTATTAGGATTGACGATCTCTCTTGATGTGTAAGATTGGGTAGAGGGTCAACCCTTCCATCCTTCGGCACCTCAGTGAGGTTTTCACCATTGGATACGTCTTTATTTTTACTATTTTGATGATCTAACACTGCCGCGGAGCAGTTTTCACCATTAGATCGTTCTTTTATCTTGATATTTTTATGACTGAAAGGCTTGGCACTCTCTCCAAAATAGGCCTTCTTGTTGAGTTCAATAGCATAGCCAGCTCTATGGTCCCCTGCGGGTATGTGATCTCTAAGCTCAAGATAATCTATAATGGCTTTGTCATTCTCAAAGGTATCAAGCTCAGGGGTAGTGCCTTCTAGGTCCCAGTCTATAAGTTCAAGGAGCACCAAAGGTAAGGGATCATTAGGTTGGTCTGTTTCCACGGAGTTGATGGTAAGGATAGAATTATTGAAGGAATGGACAAAGTTTGCAATGGTACTCTCTATTGTGGATCTGTCAAGGGAGGTATCATTCTTTCCTCGCAATTGTCACTATTGTTATTATGCGAAATAGACTCTAGCGGTCGATCCCTTGGACCTTGTCTCTCATTTGCAGGGGTTGGGTCATACTCATGGACAACGTCAATATCCTTTTCATCACAAGACAGCTCAGAGAGGCTATCCCACTCGTATTCATTAGAGTCTGTTTCACTCCCCAATTGTATTCGCTGAATTTGCTCAACTAGATTGCTAGTAGAGGTTTCTAGTTGTTTTCCTTTATTCTTGCTTGCGTGGTTGTTTCTTGGTGCTCTAGTATATCCGAGCCCTATATTGTCTTGGGTCGTTAAGGTATGAGGTTGGATGGGTTCAGTGATGCCATCCTTTCTTGAACCAAGTGGGCTGTGTCCTTCATACCCCATTCTCCGTAGCATTTGTAAGCCTTGACCATATTATTCCGTTGGTATAGTGTGATGGTCATGTTGCGTTGAGGAACTAGCTTCATCCTTTTATAGCCACTGTAGGATATCCTTTTCATCACTTTTATCTTCTAGGCTTCCCCATTTCACAAATGGTCCTTTGGTAGGCTTCTCTACTTTGGGTGCTTTTAGGATAGGTCTCCCATAGGATCTAGGAGATAGAGGCAGTTGTGCCAAACAGAGGGATTGAGAGATTGTATACTCACCCAAGCCTTTATCTTTGAGTTGGAGTTTAGGTTGAGATGCTCCTGAAGAGGAAGCAAGTGTAGCTAGGTCAACATGGGAGGAGGATGAAGCAGAGGCATGGTTGTTGGGGATTACAACTTCTGGTTTGGGCTGAATGGAGTTGTAGTATTGATAGGGGTTAGGATCACCTTGGATGGTGATCTCTTGTCCTTCATGTGGGAACTTGATACATTGATGGTATGTAGAAGGTATTGCTTTCAAAGCGTGTATGCATGGTCGCCCAAGGAGGATGTTGTATGCTAGCTCCATGTTAAGGACTTGACAAGCCACATCTTTCACTACTGGGCCCACTCTAATTAGTAGGGTAACAATTCCTTTGGATGTTCTTTCTTCCTCATCATAGGCTCTAATGGTGATTTTCCTTTTCGGATCTATAGCCTTCTCTGAAAACCCCAATGTAAGGATTAGCTTCAATGTGCAGATATTCAAATCAGCCCCTCCATCGATTAGGACTATTTTGATCTTGTGCTTGTGTATGAAAGCTTCAATATGAAGGGAGGCGTTATGGGGTTGAGTGATAGACATATCATCCTTCTCAGTGAATGATAGGGAGTGCAGTGTGGTGATGTGACCGACCATGGTCTGGAATTGCTCTTCAGCTAGGTTTGTGGGGACGGAGGCTTCTGTTAAAGCTTTATCAAGTATAGACCTATGAGAAGGAGACAGACGCAGAAGTTCCAACATGGAGATGTGCACAGGTGTTTTGTGGAGTTGATCCACGATATTGTATTGACTAGACGGGGGAGTAGAAGCTCCTCTAAGGGTGACCCTGTTACTACAAGTAGTAACATTGCAATCTGGATCCTTGTTGATAGTGATCACATTGATGTGTGAATCACCTTCTGAGATATGGTTAACAACATAGTCGAAGCCAACATTTGTGTAGTTTGCGTTGTTAGAGCCACTGTTGTTTCTGTTGGAAGGTCCTCCCTACTCGTAGTTAGGAAGAGGATCCTTGAATGCCTGATGATCACTGTTGGAGGTATGTCCGTGAGATTGTCTGTTAACGGATATTTTGTTTTGCTCTATTAAGTCTTGGATTATATGCTTGAGTGCAATACAATCATTTGTCTTGTGCCCCCTGTTTCGGTGGTATTCGCAGAAGTCATTGTCGTTCCACCAATGGGGTTTGACCTTTGGTTCATACTCTCATGCTGAGGGAAGTGTTATGATATTGTTGGCGATTAGCTTCCATAGGGCAGTTTCTAGTGACTCATCCAAACGTGTGAATTTTCTCCTAGGTTGAAAGTTGGTAAACCTAGATTCGGTATTTCTTGGTTTGTTTTGTAGGGGGTTATTTTGAGGTGTTGATAGGTTGAAAATTGGTTGCTTAGGTGCTGCATTCTTGGCATCCACCACCCCGTCATTCACAACATTCATGTTTTTCATCCATAATCTAGGTTTGTCATTGTTGGTGTTGGTATTGGAAGCATCTTTATAGAGATTGATTTGACCTTTCATGATTAGGGCTTTTTCTATGATGAGGCCCATCTTAATGACCTTACTAAAAGAAGTAGGACATTGGATTTGGATTTGGTAGCTTAGGTCCATTTGCAGATTGTGGACGAACATCTCTAGCATTTGTTTCACCAGTATTTGGTGTGGGCACTTGCTTGCCAGTTGTCTCCATCTCTATAAGAAGGCAGCAAAAGATTCTCCTCCTTTTTGTTTGGTGTTAAAAAGATCCAATATTGAGATGTCATGTTCAATATTGTAAGAGAAGTGGGTGACAAATTTGTCTATAAGCTCATTGAAAGTTTTAATACCAGGTGGAAGTCTAGAGAACCATTCCATGGCTTGCCCACCTAGGCTTTGTGGGAAGAGTCACATAAGGTAGGTGTTGTTATGTGTGACCTCGAGACAAGCAGCATTGAATTCTCTGATGTGATCCCTTGGGTCACCCTTTCCTTGATATTTGTCAAACTTAGGCATCTCAAATTTTGAGGGGAAAGGTATCATGACCAAGGCCTTATCGAAAGGATATGGTGAAATATCCTCTAGGGTGTAGTGTTTAGTCGATGCTCCCATTTTCATGTCTGAAATTTATTGTTGGAGAGCTTCATATTTTTGGTTCATTAGACTTATGGCATCCAAGGAGTCAATTGTTGCTTTGCTCTTATCCGTGGGTATTTCATCTTGTCTACTTCCTTCAGGGATTCTCTCTTCTTTAGTTTCTCTTAGAGCCTCTACATCATAACCTTTAGGAAGTTTTACTCCTAGGCTTGCTAGGTGTAAGAAGAATTTTGTAGGGTCTTGTGCAAGCACCCCTTCTAATAGACGTTGAAATTTTGGGTCATGCTGCATTTGAAGGATCTCTTCCATAGAAATTTCTTCGTCACTTTCGTGACTATTGGGAACACTTTTCTCTGCCATTTCTAATTGTTTTTGTTGTTGTAATCTTGTTAAGACCATGCAAAGGTAATAAAGAGATGGGATGAAGTGAGATTTTGAGCAAGGTGCTAGAATGAGATAAGGGTTTAGCAAGGTTCTTCTTAGATCTAGGTGGAGTCAAACAAAGTGGGATATAGAAAAGTGATAGTCAAAGCTAGGATGTTAGAAATCCATTACTTGATGTTGACTAGTCTTGCACAACCCCCTAGTGGAATTCTGAAAGGATAAGTAACCCTTGATATTGGAGTTTTCACTAGGTTTTTGTTTGAGGTTTTGATTTTGATCAAGAAAAATTTGGCTATAACCTTGTTGGAATTTGAACAGATTTGGTGGGACTTTGGATGAAATAGCAGAGATGACAAGAAGGAGAAATGGTTGATTTGCAAGGTCTTAATCAGATTTCAAAAAACTGAAACAAGTTTGAAATGGTTTTTGAAAAATTTGGCTCTTGGAAGATACTAGATTTTGCTCTCTGGTTTAAATGTGCAACAATAGGAGTCAAATGCACCAGAAGTTAGAGTAAATGTGCAAAAAGTTAGCTCAGATGTGCAACATTGGCAAAGTTTTAAATGTGCAACAACAGATGCTAAATGCGCAAAAAGTCAGGTCAAATATGCAATATGGGCAAATGCGCCACGATAGAGTGCAAATGCATTGGAAGTCAAATCAGATGTGCAACTCTAGTTTTTCTATCTTGTTTTCTTAGGATTTTTTTTTGCAGAACTTGGAACGTTTTCTGGATTTTTCAGTTTTTGTTTGAAAAACTTGGTGTTTCTGATGATGTTCAATTATGGAAAAAGCATAGCAAACACATAGAAGTTTTCCATGATTTTTATCTTTTTATATCTTTTTTGTGTTTTTGGACTATTTTGACTCAAAGATAAGTACAACCTAGGCTAGATGGGACAATATTCGTTGAATCCTCTGGCTATACAAACTCAAAGCATGTAGCTTTAGGATCTAATAGCACTGGCTGCCCTCCACAGCACTCACTTCTCACGCATATCAGATCCGAGTTTCCTTAGGCTCGTACCCCCACCGAACCTTAGGATTGTCCCTGCTACCTCTACTAAGAGCCACAAGAATCAAGGCCGCTTCAAGAGCTCTGCCCTTTGCATCAACAAATAAGGGTTTTTGGCTTGCTACACAATTGGTTCTTAGTTAGGGCAACCGTTCGAGTGGTTACACATGCGACAGCGCTACTCTCCGTTATGGAGTCTCCTAGCCTCAAAGGGGTACACCTATGAGGGTTTTGGGGGAGGTTGGTCGTCGGTGTAACACAGCAGCACTCGTTGCTTGAGGTTTTCACCTCAAACACAATTTATTTTAAGTGGCTTGGTAGGGCTTGGCTTTAGCCTGTTACCACTCAAAGGCGTTCCCACTTGGACAAGCGTGCATCCAAGGGCAGGCCCCCCTAAAGGTTTGACAAATAGAATGACAAGTCTGGCACTTTGATCACCCAGTTAAGGGGAGAGCATAAGCCTATTGTCATTCGCAGGCACAGAAAACACTTGTTAATCTAACCTAGTTAAAAGTAGAAATACTAAATGAGCTACTCTACTTGTGCACTCACACGATTGTTAACTTGGAATTGTTTAGATCATAGCAATGCTCATTACTTATTGTTAAATTGGAAGTGATTAAGACATAGCATTGTTCATTTTTCCCATTTGTAAAGATAGCAGTGGTCTAATCTAGGAAAATAGATCAACAATGCAAAGATAGCAATTGAGTTCAGTTACTTCCTTCCTAGTTATGAGCTATGTGAAGGTTTGTATGAAATGCACTTGTTACTTTACCCCTAATTAGTCTAAATGAACTAGGCAAAAGTATCTAGATGACCTAATCCAGCCACTACCTCTGCAAAATAGATGTTAGTTCAAATATGCAAAAATCAAAAAACCCTAAAGCAAAAAGTAGAATTAGATGTGCAACACTGCAGCCTGAATGCGCAGAAACAAGAAGTGCATGCAGCTTTGTACAGAAGCGCAAGAACAGAAAGCAAATGCGCAAAAGCATGAGGTATATGTGCCACTACGACAGATGCATCGTTTTACAATGTAAATGTGCCAGAATACGGGTTATATGCGCAACTAGAGTGCAGGCGCCAAAATAGAAATCGGATGCGCAACTTTGGTGGTCGAGTGCGCAAAAAGGCCAGATGTGCCAATTGCTGAGGTAAATGTGCAACTAGGACGCAGGTGCCAAAGCAGAAGGTATATGTACCGTCTGGGAGGTCAGATGCTCTAGTTTTTCAAATGCACAGCTTCGAGAGGTATATGCACCGTTTGCGAAGTTGAATGTGCTAGAAGACTTTGTTAGAAACCTGTTCGTCACCTGTATGGACTTGTCACTTGAAAACACTCATTTTTTTTATTAGTAAGAGGGGCAAGGGCCCCACAGTGGGCGCCAAAATGTGAGGGGGAAATAGGTTAATCAAAAAGATTATAAAAACCCAAACATCTAGAGAATCTGAAGATAAAAGGAGATTAAAACAAATAAACAACAATACCTACACCTTTACCTTGCATCTTCCATAGTTTGCCTATCTCTCTTTGATCTTGGTGATGAAGCCCTCAGAAGATTTTGCTCCCTTTCTTGTTAAAGATGACAAAGATGGAATGGCTATGATACTTGTGTATTTGAAGATGAGCTTCAAACACACTAATGGAGGATTGGATGAGAATGCTAAAGGGAATGGGGGTGCCAATGGCGCGCCAGTATCTTTGTAGCATAAGTTTGCATAAACGAAGGATATGAAAATGAAGAATAAGAGGGTTGTATTTATAGAGAGGTGTAGAAGAAGATCAATGGTTGAGAATAAAAGGGAAGATCAACGGAAGAGGATTTTTGAGGAACGTGCAACAAATGGAAGAAAGACATGTGTCATTCGAAAAGCAGCTTTGTTGAGTTAACTCCTCTCTTGATGAGGATGAGATTTGATTTTATTAAATTAGAATTTATTTTTCTAATTTGAGAGAAAGTTTGCTTTAAAGATGCTTTAAAACTGCTTTTGCTTTTTTATGACAAGAGGAAAGTATTTTTGGAAGATAAGAATGATTTTTGAAGATAAGAAAGCATAATTAAATAAATTTATTTATTTAATTGAGGAATTAGAACATAAGAAAGCAAATTAAATAAATAAATTTATTTAATTCACTTTTAGAAGATTTGGAAGATAAGAAAGCAAATTAAATAAATAAATTTATTTAATTTATTTTTAGAAGATTTGGAAGATAAGAAAGCAAATTAAATAAATAAATTTATTTAATTTATTTGCACATGATTTTAGAAGAATAAATAAAATATTTAAATATATTTTATTTTGTGGAGATTTTTGAAGAATAAAATAAAATATAAAATATATTTTATTTAGTGGATATTTAAGATTTTATTTAAATAAAATTTGCATTTTATTTAAATTTGGAAGAATAAAAGATTTTAATTAAATAATTAAAATTATTTAATTATTTTTAGAAGAATAAAGTTGGTGAGGATGTATTTAATTAAATGAGAGGAGATGAATCGAATAAATAAACAAATTTATTTATTGATAGAAGAAAGTGAAGATGAAATAAATATTTAAAATATTTATTAAAGTAGAGTCATGCCAATTTTACGTGTATACAGATCTAAGTCTCAATTAGGTTTGGCCGACAAGTGTAATGATCCGCATCAAGTTTAGCCGACCTTGCTTATCATTCCAAGGTTGATGAAGCATATAAATACTTGTTGAAGAGTCGTGGAAAATTATCCTTGAACAAATAAGTTAAATCAAAAGAAAGGATCAAAAAGCAGAGCAGAGAAGAAGAAGAGCGAAGGGAGTCTAGAGTGAAAGAGTCAGTGTAGAAGAATTTGAAGATTGGAGTAGAAGTTCTTGATCCATCAAAGGGACTGATTCAAGCATGAATACAGATGCTATTTCTTAGTTTATTATCTCTATGTAAATCATAATCTCTTGTAGGCAGTGAGCCTTTTCTTGAGTAGTGAGCCCGAAGGCATGTGCCTTCTATTTTCTTAAGTACTTTTAATAGGGTACATAATTTTTGTGGGTTAACCCCCACCGTGGTTTTTCCCTTAACTAGTTTTTCCATGTCAAAATTCTTGTGTTGTGTGTTCATGTTGTTTCTACTCTTGTGTTGATTCATGCTTAAATGTTTTCATCATTAATCTGATTATAAAGAAGACTTAAAAGTTCAGAAAAGATTAAAGTTTAGGGACAACTGATTCACCCCCCCTCTCAATTGTTTGAGCTATTTCTAACATTGGGATGAGTTGGAAAGAGTTAATTTCAATCTTTGTTTGCACCTAAATTGTTCCTAGGATTTGTTGGCACAATAGGTCTGATATTTGGATGTATCAGACTATGGACAACAGAAACAAGGAAGATTTGATGTGTTAGAGCCTAGTTTTTGTTTTTTGTCATAAACAATGATAGGTGGATGGAGAGAGGTCCTACAGACCATGAACCATAGGTCTTGAACATCTTTGAAGGGTTGACACAAGTTAAGGCATGACTATCCAAAGAGGACTGATTTCACAGTCTTAGGGTGTAAGAGTTGTAAGCCCATGAATTGTTGCATTGTTGAGTCATCACATAGGAGTTGTTATGATCATTTAAACAACAAGTCAAGCTTGCCCCATGATAAGTACATTGTCTCAAGGCCTATTGGATCAAGAATCTTTAAAGAGTTCAATGTTAGGGTCCTATAGAGGTACACCTAGGAGCATAAATGAAGATGGTGTAAGAAAACATTGTCATTTTGTCTTGTCCTAAAGAAGGTCCTTCCTCTGCATTAAGATCCCACTTTGGTATAGGTAGAGAGGATGCAATGTGGAATTTGTCTTTACACCCACTGATTTATTTTTCTTGAATATTTCTAAAGCCTTATCAATAAAACCATTTTGTGCATATCCTACAATCATGGCATTCCATGAGATTCTATTTCTTTAAGGCATCATGTCAAACTATCCACTTGTCTTCTCTATTCTTCCACATTTTGCATACATGTCTCCTATGATAGTTGCAACTACAACATCTTACAAAATTCCCATATCCTTTATGATTTGATGGATGTCCATGTACCGTGTTCTAAAGATCTTAGTTTGGCACTAGCAGAGAGGATGTAGTCAAAGGTTGTGGATATTAGCTTTACACCCACCAATTGGTTTTGCTTGTAAGTTTCTAAAGCCTTAGTGAAAAATCCATTATTTGCATATCCTGTAACCATACCATTCCATGAGACCACATTTCTTTGAGGCATCATGTCAAACAGTTCACTCACCTTGTCTATACTTCCGCATTTTGCATACATGTCTTCTAGGGCAGTTGCAACTACAACATTTGATAAAATTCCCATATGAATTTTGTAAGAATATGTATGAGACACTATATATTTCTATATGATTACCCTAATTAGTAAGAATTAATACGAAATAAGCATAATGGCAATAATTAGCATTCAAGGATTTCTAATGAAGACCTAGGGTTTGGGTGCTAATGGCAACTCACCAAACCCTCAAATCAATCTTAATTTGAAGAGATTTTATGATTTAAACTAATACAGATGCTCGGGTATCCCATGATCATATTGAGATATAATAATTGCTTTGTTTCTTGTAGGGTTTGTTTCCATGCTTCTAATCATAATAATCAAGGTTATGGGACAACAAGGTTATGGAATAGCTCTTGTCATGTCATATGAGGAGATCATGGCCATAATACAATCAATATGTTGTGAATTTCAATAATAAATTTCCATCTGTCCAAACCCTACCATCGTACACAGTCAAGAAGGCTTTAATTTCATGCATTAGAAAGGTTCTAGGAGTGACATTGTGTATTACATAGCTTGTGGGGCCGAATGGACTATGCCAACATGTCAGGGTGGGAAGGTAAATGCCAAGAGAGATCTCATTTTGTGTGCCGAGTGCACTAATCGTTTGGGGTAGCAAGCTACCGATAAAGTCCTTTAAGATCCCTAAGAAAAAAAATGGCAAAACTTTGAAAGAGTAGTTCTCAGAATTTGTGGCAGCTAGGAACATTTTGTTTGGACCTATAAGTGCATGTAGGGTCTGTCTATAATAACCTCTCTTGGTTTCAATCAACTCCTATCCATTTGACCATGCCAGAATCAAACACATTCTTGCAAAATGCTTCAGTTCCATGTAGTCGAAAGGTTGCTAGGTGCCATTTTTTTTGTTCTGCTCATTACGAGGCTAAATCAACTATACCAACACATTGGGATGGGTAGGTAAATACCAGGGGAGGTCTCATTTCATGTGCCAAGTGTCTCAATCATTTTGAGCTACAAGCTACTGGCAAACTTGAAAGGTGCTTAGTGTCGATAGCTTGCAGGCCAAAATGACAGGGATGTTTGGAACATGAAACAAGACCTTCCCTACCATTTACCCATCCACCCCGATGTGTTGGCATAGTCCGTTCAGCCCCATGATGAGTATAACAAAAAATATGGCACCTGGCAACCTTTCCACTGCATGAAACTGAAGCATTTTGCAAGAATGTGTTTGATTTCGGTACGGTCAAATGGCTAGGAGTTGAATGAAACCAAGAGAGGTTATTTTAGAAGGTCTCCACATGAATCTATAGGTCTAAATAGAATGTTCTCAACTACCACTAATTCTGAAAAATACTCTATCAAAATTTGGTAATTTTCTCATCTTAGGGATCTTAAGGGACTTTGTCGCTAGCCTGTTTCCCTGGACAATTGGGGTGTTGCAAGTATGTGCCTAATCAGTGTTGTCATTGATGTCAACATATCTATGTTTTCATTGGTGTCAACTATGCCCTCATTTTGTTACTTTCTTGAAGATGTTGAGGATATTGAGAAAATTAGATCATCCGGTAAAAACAGTGAATTGTAGAGAAAACAGTGCATTACATGCAGAAGAACATTCTAGAAGAATGCTCCGCATTTCTTGTAGAACAAAGATCCTTTCCTATGGATTGGAAGTTATTTAGAAGCTTATCTAAAGATATTACATTCCAAGTTTGATCCTCCAAAATGAAGATTTGAGTAAGTTATGTTCACCAAAGTGAAAATAACTTTTTTCTATATGATTAGCAATGACAAGGAGAAAGTGTTTTGCTCCACATTCCTCTACATTAAAGTAATTTGGTCTGTAGTTTTGGAATTGTGTCTATGATGATGCTAAGTTCCTTCAACTACAATGGTTCATGATTTGGTGGTTTGCAAGCTATCTTTTGCTTATGACAGTGGATGTTAATGTTGTTCCTGTGCTCCAATTTGAAGAATCTTCTTGACAAAGTTGTTAGAGATCATGCGGTTGTTCCTAGTGACTACAATGTTCTTATGGATGTCTCTTGATCATGTTCCTACATTTGGATTAGTCTGCAAAGAGGAAAATTGGATCATGAATGAAGTTTGTTCATGCAGACCCAGTGCTAACATTTGTCTTGGCCGACCTGGTTAAATTCATCCTTTGCAAAGATACATCAAAGATTATAGAAGCATGTTGTGGTGTGGAGGATTGTGTTTGAGTCCTAGCTAAGGCATGGTGTGATCTGCATACATTCTTACATCTTTTTCTTAGCTAAATTTGTATTAGGTTCAGACCTATTTTTGTAATGCCAATCATGGAGATTGATCCAACAATTGATGAATGTAATGTCAATCTTGATATACATTCCAAGGTTGATGAGTTGTATAAAAGTATGAAATGAAATTATAAAAAAGTGTGTGTGTGTATAGAATATGAAGAGATAAGTGTGAGAGTTTGAAAGAGCAGAGCAAAGGAGTCATTTGTGCTTCAATGGAACTAAACCCTGGCATAGAGTAGATGCTATTCAAATAGTTCACCTTCTTGGCAGTGAGCTAGCCTTCGACAGTGAGCTATCTTTGTAGTGAGCATTTTGGGTAGTGAGCCTCTATTTTTCAGTATTACTATAACATATATATTTTGTGGGCTAACACCCACCATGGTTTTTCCCTTTTAGGGTTTTCCATGTAAAAATTTGGTGTCTCATGTGTTGATCGTGTTAATGTGTTGAGCTTCTCATTTTATGCTTTCATCATTATAAGTAATTGATAATTTGATATTCATAATTGGTTAAAGTTTTTGGATAACTGATTCACCCCCCTCTCAATTGTCCAGTGCATTTCAACAATTGGTATCAGAGTGTTCCTTAGAAGAAAGCCTAACAGCTTGAGGAAGATCCAGGATGTCATTTAAGAAGGAAGCTCCATGCATATGTAGTGAAATTGGTCACTATGCATCCACATGTCTAAAAAGAAAACTAAGGAACAATGATGAAAAAGAGGTGAGTACAAAAGGTAAAAATATGTCTCGAGATAAAAACTATTGGGTTATTGATAGTAGCTACTTAAATCATATGACTGGTGATAAAAGAAAATTTACTCATTTTGAGAAGTATAATGAAGGATTAGTTAGATTTGGAGATGATTGCACTGCTAAAATATGTGGAAAAGGATCAATCAGTCTTGATTGGAAAACAACATACCAATGATATTCTTTATGTTGAAAATTTAAAGAAAAATATCTTGAGTGTTGGATAGTTATGTAGAGAAGGTTACAGTCTTATATTTTAGAATGATGCTTTTGAAAGTAGAGAGAGATCCAGAACTGTGATAGCTGGTGGGAAAAGGACAGAAGGAAATCTTTACAATCTCAGAGAAGGTGAAATTATCTATTCCATAACTTAGAATAGTAAAAGTTGGCTTTGGCATAAGAGATTGTGTCATGTCAATCCTAAGGTTCTAGCAAGATTAAGCTTAACCCAAGTTGTGAAAGATCTAATAGAAACTATGTTCTCAAACAATATCATTTGCAAGATGTGTCAAGTTGAAAAGCATATTGAAGGAAGCTTACAGGTTGAAGAAAAATCCTTAAATGAATTGCTGAATTTATTCATACAAATCTCTACGGTCCCACAAAAGTGAAAAGTTTTCATAATGATAGGTACTTTATGTTATTTATTGATGACTATTCTAAAATGATTTGGGTAAGTTTTCCCAAAGAAATATCATAAGCCCTAGATGCATTTAAAGCCTTCAAAACAATGGTTGAAGAGGAGTTGAATGTGAAAATCAAATACTTGAAGACTGGCAAAGGAGAAGAGTTTATATTTGATAAATTCAATATGTTTTGTGACACTAATGGAATAAAAAGACAGTTATATAAATAAAATAGAGTGATGGAAACAATGAGTAGAACTGTTCAAAAAGTTGCTAAGACAATGATTAAGGAAGCTAATCTACCAAAAGATTATTGGAAAGAAGCCATGCCTACTATTGTCTACACTCTAAATAGAATTCAATGCAAAGGTAATGATACAAAAACTCCTTATGAACTATGGTATGGTAAGAGTCCTTCAGTGAAGTATTTTAAAGTCTTCGAAAGCAAATGTTATATCAAAAATGAAGAAGTGCTTGGAAAAAGTAATGCTAAATATGATGAAGGGATTTTTCTTGGATACTCTACTAAGAGTAAGGCCTACCAATGTTATAATAAGAAATTGAAAAGGATCATTGCAAGTGCAAATGTCAAGGTTGAAGAAGAGGAGACTGAACTGAAGGGAATGCAAACAAAAGGACACAAATCTCCTAAAATACAAACAAATTGGTGCTTGATTGCTGATATTTAATCCATATCAGAAACTGAAGCCTGCAACATAGTGAAAACTCTTGAAAGTGAAGGGTCCAAGAATATTCTTGAAAACCTTGAGAAATTTGAAGATGAAAGTACAAACTTGAAGGGAAATTTAATAGAAGCAAATGAATACATCAAAGAGCTAAGTAAGAAAATCAAAGAGCTCAAGCAAAGACTCAAAGAGAATAATGAAGAATTAAGGCCAGCAAATGAAAAGAAAGCAAAAATTGAGGAATGACTAAAAAGTAGAACTAAAGATTGCATAAAGCTTGAAGAAGAAGTTGTAGATCTGAAGCAGATCTGAAACACTCATGGCCTGAATGAGACAAACTCAGTGAAAGTATTGCTAGATTGAATAAGAAAATGGCTATGGCTAATCAGGGAAAAGAAGATGTGATGTCTATGATAAATGCAAGTCCTAGAGAAAATCAAGAAGAAAATGTTGAAGCCAAGAAGGACAAAGGCAAACAGATTTAGATTCAAAGGAATAATTCAAGAAGACCACCAATCAGGCAAACAAATGTGCAAAGGTATCCATCCTTCAATGGATATTATTTCAATTGTAATAAGTTTGGTCATAGAGCTACTCAGTGCAAGAGTAGAATGAATCAAAATATTTTCTCTGGTCAATGTTTCAATTGCAAAAGGATTGGTCACATAGAAAATGAATGCAGAAGTTTGGAAAGGGATGGTTTTTACAATGCAAGGAATACTCAATCATTCAATGGAAAGTGCTTTGCTTGCAATAGACTTGGGCACATGGAAAATCAAAGTAAATAAAGGATGAATTCATTTAGAGGAAGGAATCAAGGAAAGGGAAGTATTGTGTGTTATGATTGCAACAAACTTGGACATATGGCAAAATTTTGCAGAAGTAAGGATGTGAAAAGAAATTACTATCCTAAAGAAAGGAAAACAAAACAGAGAAATGATAAGGGAAAAGAAAAAGTTGATCTGGTTGAAACTAAGAAAGAAATGGGCAAGATATGGATCAAGAAAGATGTGATTGAAGTCAAGGATGGATCTGCACTAGCTTCTAGTGTAGATAGTTCCTCTGGGAAGTAAATTAGGAGCTCTGGCTCAGGGGGTCTTATTGAAAAATTTTCCTCCCTAGCCAAAAGATTGATGCTATTGACCCAACATAAAGAGACAAGATCAAGGATCAGCAGTAAAAGTCTAAGTTAGGACTGAGACTATGTTTGTCAAGGATGAAAGAAGAATTATGAAAAAGTTTGGGTTGATAGAACAAAATTGTTCTCAGTATAAAGTAAGTTTTCATGATGATTGACAATACCTGATCAACTATGAGGCAAATGGATATGAACTAGTTGAGTCTTCATGAAGTAGTGAAGAAAAAGGAAAGAAAGTGCAAGGTGAAAAAGCTCTAGAAAGGACTTCTAAGACCCATAGGATTTGTGCAAGAGCATCACACCGAAGATCAAATCATTGGTCACTCATAAGAGAAAGGATGGTAGAAGAATACACTAAGAAGAATTAGACTTGGGAACATGTCTATGGATAAGAATGTATTTAGAATGAAGGAGGTTTTCAAAATTAAGTGGAGTGAAAGTGGAAAAGTGACCGAAGAAGTCATTGTTTTACCTAGGCGAATAAAAGCCATCTCTAAGGGGGAGTAGCTAGATGTTTCTGGTAAAGTAAGTAGATCAGAGTAGAAGCATGCAAGTATGTTCCCTTTTCCATTGATGTCAAAGGGGTAGAGAAATCATGTGAAAAACTCAAGGGGAGAAAGAATGCATATGTGTAAAGAGAAGGGGGGAGAATCTTGTCTTGATGGTCTTTTCAAATTTTCACATCATATGTTACCATGAATGACAAAGGGGGAGATTGTTGCAAGTATGTGCCTAATCAGTGTTGTCATTAATGTCAATGTATATGTGTTGTCATTGGTTTCAACTATGCCCTCATTTTGTTACTTTCTTGAAGATGTTAAGGGTACTGAGAAAATTAGATCATTCGGTAAAACAGTGAATCGCAAAAAAAATAGTGCATTACATGCAGAAGAACAGTCTAGAAGAATGCTCCACATTTCCTATAGAACAAAGATCCTTTCTTGGGGATTGGAAGTTATTTAGAATCTTGTCTAAAGATGTTACATTCCAAGTTTGAGCCTCTGGAATGAAGATTTGAGTAAGTTATGTTCACCAGAGTGAAAATAGCTTTTTTTCTATATGATTGGTAGTGGCAGGGAGAAAGTGTTTTGCTCTGCATTCCTCCACATTAAAGTATTTTGGTCTGTGGTTCTGGAATTGTGTCTATGATGATGCTAAGTGCCTTCAATTGTAATGGTTCATGATTTGGTGGTCTGCAAGCTATCTTTTTCTTATGACAGTGGATGTTAGTGTTGTGCATGTGCTCCAGTTTGAAGAATCTTCTTGACAGAGTTGTTAGAGATTGTGCGGTTGTTCCTAGCAACTACAATGTGCTTGTGGATGTCTCTTGATCATGTTCCTACATTTTGATTGGTCCAAAAAGAGGAAAATTAGATCATAAATTTGTTCATGCAGACCCAGTGCTATCATCAGTCTAGGTCGACCTGGCTAAATTCATCCTTTGTGGAGATACATCGAAGATTGTAGAAGCATGTCATGGCATGGAGGATTGTGTTTGAGTCCCAGCTAAGGCATGGTGTGATCCACATACATTCTTACATCTTTTCCTTAGCCAAATTTGTATTAGGTTCAGACCTATTTTTGTAATGTCGACCTTGGAGATTGATCCAACGGTTGATGAATGTAATGCCGACCTTGATGTACATTCCAAGGTTGATGAGTTGTATAAAAGTATGAAATGAAATTGTGAAAAAGTGTGTGTATAAAATATGAAGAGATAAGTGTGAAAGTTTGAAAGAGTGGAGCAGAGGAGTCATTTGTGCTTCAATGGAACTGAACCCTGGCATAGAGTAGATGCTATTCAATCAATTCATCTTCTTGGCAGTGAGCCACCCTTCTATAGTGAGCATTTTGGGTAGTGAGCCTTGTATGCAGTGAGCCTCTTTTTTTGGTATTGCTATAACATATATATTTTGTAGGCTAACACCCACCATGGTTTTTAACTTTTAGGGTTTTCCACATAAAAATTTGGTCTCTTGTGTTGATTGTGTTAATGTCTTAAGCTTCTCATTTTATGCTTTCACAATTATAAGTAATTGATAATTTGATATTCATAATCGGTTAAAGTTTTAGGACAACTGATTCACCCCCCCTATCAGTTATCTGGTGTAGTTCAACATGGGGCACTTGGCACATGAAACAATACCTCCCTTGGCATTTACCCACTCACCCCTACGTGTTGGCACATTTCGTTCAACCCCAAGAGCTATGGAATGCAAAATGTCACTCCTAGCACCTTTCGAGTTTACCAGTAGCTTGTAGCCTGAAATGAATGAGACGCTTGGTGCACAAAACAAGACCTCCCCTAGTATTTACCCACCCACCCAGACGTGTCGGCGTAGTCGTTTTACCCCCAAGACCTATGGAATGCAAAATTATAGTGTTAGCAACTTTCTACTTTGTCGGTAGCTTACATCGCAGAACGACTAGGACACTTGACACACAAAATGAGACCTCCCCTAGAATTTACCCATCCACCCCAACATGTTGCATAGTCAGTTTAGCCCCATGATGAGCAGAACAAAAAATATGGCACCTGGCAACCTTTCCACTGCATGAAACTGAAGCATTTTGCAAGAATGTGTTTGATTCTGACATGGTCAAACAGACAGGAGTTGAACTAAACCAAGAGAGGTTATTGTAGATGGACCCCACATGCACCTGTAGGTCCAAACAAAACATTCCTAGCTACCACAAATTCTAAGAACTGCTCTGTCAAAGTTTGGTAGTTTTTTCATCTTAGGGATCTTAAGGGACTTTGTCAATAGCCTACTTCCCCGAATGATTGGGGCACTTGGCACATGAAATGAGATCTCCCCTAGAATTTACCCACCCACCTTGACATGTTGGCAAAGTCCTTTTGGTCCCACGACCTATGGAATGCAAAATGTCACTACTAGCAGCTTTCCACTACATGAAACTAAAGCATTTTGCAAGAATGCATTTGATTTCAGGACATTCAAACAAACTGGAGTTGACCAAAATGAAGAGAGGTTATTTGGATAGACCCCACATGCACCTATAGGTCCAAACAAAATGTTCCTAGCTATCATGAGTTCTGTGAACTACTCTGTCAAAGTTTGGCAATTTTTTCGTCTTAGGGATCTTAAGGGACTTTGCCGATAGCCTACTGCCCCAAATGATTGGGGTGCTTGGCACATGAAATGAGATCTCCCCTGGCATTTACCCACCCACCCTAACACATTAGAGAAGTCAGTTCGGTCCCACAACCTATAGAATGCAAAATGTCACTCCTAGCACCTTTCCACTACATGAAACTAAAGCATTTTGCAAGAATGCATTTGATTTCAGCACAGTCAAATGGACTGGAGTTGACCAAAACTAAAAAAGGTTGTTGTGGATGGACCCCACATACACCTGTAGGTCCAAATGAAATATTCTTAGCTTCTACAAATTCTAAGAACTGCACTATCAAAGTTTGGCAGTTTTTACATCTTAGGGATCTAAGGGACTTTGTCGATAGTCTGCTGCCCCAAATGATTGAGGTGCTTGGCACATGAAACGAGACCTCCCCTAGAATTTACCTACCCTAATGCATTGGCAAAGTCTGTTTGGTCCCACGACATCCTTTAGACTTCCAAAACTTCTAACAACAACCACAACTCATCAACATCAACATGACCTTAACAACATATTTTGTGATCAAAATCAACATCATGAGGACACTAAAGAAATATTTGACACATGAAGAAACTGAGAACACTTAATACATGGAGCACAAAGAAGCATGAATACATGAACAAACTCCTATCATGAGGAAGAACCACAACTGAATCCAACTCCTGAAAGCATGACATGTTATGATGACGAACCACAACCAAATCTGACGATCCAATGGCATGAACCAATGACATGAGCAACTATGTCCTGCTATTATAACATGATAAACATGAATGTTATGAACTAACATCCAAACCCTGTGACATCAATCTTGATATGACATGAGTGAAACATGAGTGAACAAGATTAAGACCAATAAGGATCAACTTCATCCATCACTTAGATCTAACCCCATGAAGCATAACATGATGATGATGCATCACTACAACTTTGTGCATCAAATCACATACTCTATGAAGAAGCAAGTGTCTTTATATCACAAAACCCAACAACATATCCTAAAAGCATAATGGTATCATCAAACAATAGATAACCAATAGACCTGCACAATTATGCATTCCTTACTTTCAAGCAAATGCAATTGGCATGTGTAAAACCAAATTCATGTAATGATAATCGATCATCATATTAAATATTTAATATAAACTATCATATACATAATATCATGAACATAACATCTAGTTTACATACAAAGCTATATAGGCATGTCTAAACAAAGCCATACAAGCATATATTCAAAAATATACATCGGTAGTTCATAAAAAAGTATGTATACAAAGCCATCTAGGCATACAAAAAATGTCCCCAAAACTAGTTTCCTATGGACTTTTATGAAATAATTGGTGGTCCTTGCTTGACAGTGAAGATGTAGAGCCAATCAGTGACTCATCCTCTCTCTGTTGTCGAGTAGACCTCTTCGATAGAAGTTTATCCAACTCCACTTGTTAATACAATCAAACAATATATGCACATTAATATAGAAAATGTGTGAAATATACATGTCACATATTTAATCGATCACTTACCACCATCTGATGATCACTCTCCATTATCTTGTCTCCATCTTCTTTATCCGTAGTTGGATGGGATGGAGTTGTGACCTCCTATGAGAAGCATCAAGAAACAAAATTGACTAAACATAAATATCATTTATGTACATCAAATGACATGAGATAAAATAAGAAATACAAAATTATGACATTTTCATGTTATTGGCTCATACCTCGATCAAAGGATAGGAATCCTTGGCAGAATGGAGTGGTTGAAAGAAAGAATAGGATTGTTCAAGAAGCTGCAAGGACAATGGCAAGAGAAGCAAACCTACCAAATGTATATTGGAGGGAAGCAATTCATACTATTGTTTATATAGAAAACAAAGTACAAGTAACCATCTAGGAAAGTTTTATGCATACTTACAAATTAATCCAACGAACCATCCGGGTCTTCTCTACTCTTTATTGTGTCAAGTATTGCCTCGTGGTTAGACTCACACACCTTCCACAAGGTCTTGTTCAAGGGTTTACCCCAAAATTGTATCAAATGAACATTGGTTGCCACGAAAAGGTTTGAGTAATGAAGAATCTTCTAATGCATGTCAAAGTCCTTGAATAGCCAAACATTAACACTCTTATGTGGCTACCTTCTAAGCCATGTTCTAGTAACAACCACTGAGCCTATAGGGTATTCGATGTTTTCTCCATCTATAACTAGAGCCTCCAATTTATTTTTGGCCTCAACACAATGACACAAGTAATAATGTGTTCCCTCTTCATTATTTTCATCTACAATAACTGCATAAACATGCCCTACATTGATATGTGTAGCAAATTAGATGAAATTAGTCAACATTACAAAAATACTACAAAGTAAGATAACATTAGGAATTTCAAAAACTATGCAAGGAGATATATTACCTGATTGAACTAGATATGATATGTGGTCAAAGTCAACTGATGATTCCATCTCTGTCAGTTCAAGTGCCATCAGGGGTCGATACATGTCAAGTGGGTTAAGATAACTTAACCTCCATTCGTCAACCCACTCCTTTGACTCACACTCATCCCAGGCTTGAATTGTACATAAAGAACAAAAGCATGTCATCTTCCACATATGGATACTCCATGAACCTACAATTGAGCTTTTGAAAGAGTGTAGCTCACTTGATCCTATCAGTGTACAATAGTCCTCATATGGTGCAATGTTAGTATCATCTATCAACCAAAAAAATCTACAAACTGAAGACTTACCTTCATTACCTAGACCCATTGAAGCATTACACCACTCGATGATTGGTTTTGCATCTATCAACTTTGCATTGTCTTTAAACTTTAACTCTTCTCATGTTATGGCTCTTTTGATACATGCTCTTGCACCATCATGCCACCCCTTTCCATTTCCAGCCTCACAAAAGTTCCACATATGTTGAACACCTATAATATTATGCCTCTTTCTCAGCTAATAGAAATTATGTGAGTTCTTGAATTGTGATGTGTAGTTATTTGACCATATGATATGCTGACTAAATGATATGCCCCTTCTAGACAAATCATTGTAGAACACCTGAAAACAACCTTGCATGAACTCTATAGAATGCATGCAATCATCACTAATATAAAAATAATAGTCCCTTATGATCTTTCTATCATCCTCTGTACTATCATTCGCATGAATGAATGTGATGTGCACAAATATATAAACCTGTGTTGAGTTGTAATATTGTGATTGCACCTCGTGTTGTGGTTGTAGACTAGTTCTTTGCAAAGTCGATGACTAAAACAATGCTACCAAGTGGAAATTGTCCTTGCATAACTTGAATTGCAAGTCCAACTATCAAACCCTATAGGTATGCCTTACATACTCATACACTATACTGCCATGAAATGTAGACATAAATTGATACACTGAAATGTTTTGAATAACCAATTCACTCCCCTTTGCTTCTTTACCATCTTTTGTATTGTAAGCCACTATTTTATACTTTCCAAACTCTACTAGTTCATTTCCAACTGCATTTGTGCTTTCCATATGTTCACATATTGGCATATGTTGCAAGCCACCGCAATGTTGACATGTGCCATCCAAGCACAATTTCCTGTAGAATATATGACCTTCCTCTCTTTCACATAAAATTATTGATATGAATTCACTTGAAGTAGTTGGTGGGGCACGTATGCCACAATCCTGCAAAACATTTTTAGAATGCAAATCTAAACATATAGACTGATAAACATCAAAATTGTTAGAAAATTTAATATGTAATCTACAACAACAAGTAGTGCGTGTGTGATTTATTTTGACAGAGAAAGGTTTTAGCATTTCAAAATATCTTGGAGAAATTTTAATTTGAGGATACATCTCTAGAAATTTTCCAAAAAATTATGTTTGATTCATATCCAAAAAATGCTTTGGATGTGACTCACAGTTTCAACTACCGATTCTCCTTCTTACCACATCCCTTTGATTTAGAGATACCCTTGTGTAATTCTTCCAAAAGTCTTCAATTACTGATCTCAAAGCTTCAATAGCAACTTTGTCTTTCCATGGGAGTCTCCCAGAGAATGACCACAATTTATTAGTGTTTAGGTCCTCAACTCTTTCATGTCTTCCAATGGCTCTCATTGGAGTTTTTCTACTTATTTTCAATGCTTGACTTGTCTTTATAATGAGGCGAGCTTTCTTTGTTTGTTGGTTTACTATTGTCAATGTAATGACACATCATGTGACATTACTATCCTTGGTGCATGAGGTGGAACCCACACTCTCATATACACTCATTAGATTCTTGATAATTGATTTTTCAGTTGAGGCATTTGATGTTCTTAGGCAAAGAATCTTCATAGTGGGCCTAAATTTTAGATTTCTCATCAATTCAACAAATAGTTGACATCTTCCAGTTTCATTTAAATTCTCAAAGAATAATTTCCATATGTTATTCGTATATCTTTGGCAAGTGCACATGGGAATCTTATCCTACATCGGCTTCAATACATTCTCATCGATATTGATTAGAAACTTTGGCTTCCTATGCAAAATTATTGGAGGAATTTTAATTGGTAAAGTTGACTCAACATTAGGAATTTCTTCAATATGTACTTGAGATGGGATAGATGACGTACCTTCATTTCGAGGTGAAAAAGATGAAAATGGCATACCTTCAACTTGACATGTGAATGATGGCATGCCACCAAATTGAGAAGAAAATGAAGATATACCTTCTACTTCACATGTGAAAGATGGAGTGTCTCCAATTCAAGAAGATAATGATGGTGTTCCTTCAACTTGACCTATGGATGATGGAGTGCCTCCAACTTGGAGATTCACTTTCCTCATTGCATGAAGGTTTTGCATTCATTTCCTTTGTGCTACCAATTCCATCTCTCTCTTAGCTTCATTAGATGTGTCATTTTCCTCCTCAATTTGCAATGGTGGAATGCCTTCTTGTATGGTTGACAATTTCCTACTTTCCTAAATTCACCTCATTCTTTCTCTTTTCCTCTCATTCTCAGCCTCATGCTCTTCTGGTGTTAGATTCTTTTCTTGTTTCCTTGGCATGATGTTGATTTCTACAAGCATGATGAATAATAAAATGATAATTAGAACCTTTATAATGATAATGAATAATGGTCACAATGAAAAAAATACAAAATAAGTTATCATGTTTGGTGATTTGCATCACTTTAGGAGCTCCAATTTCATGAAATTCATCACTGTCCTTGTTTATTAAGATATGGTAGACCATGATCAAAGTCATCATAAATAGGACAAAAATCATTAAAAGATATGATAGACCAAAAAATTGTCCCAAAAAACACTCAAATTCCTTGAATTAACAACATCAAGATCATGATCTAAAACTCCCCTAATTTTTGCTTAAATGTTCATGTGTGAGCATTTCGTGGGCTAGGGAAATATCATGGAGGTCTCTAAAATACTTTTAAACTCATCCAAATGCACAAATATCATGCACCTCCCCTTGTGGTGAAAGACTAGCTTGATTTATACCCATTTTCTTAACCAAATCAACAACTTGTTCTTCATGTTCATGGCTATTGTAGGTTTGATAAAAGTAATTTTTATGATGCCTAAGTTGTGCTTCTAATGGATAGTAAGTCTGAAATTCTGAATGTATCAAACTATGAGGGTTGTGAAGGGTAGTTTGAATGCTATCAAAGCAAGATCAGAGTGTTTTGTGATAGGAGAAGGTGTGGAGGATGTGTATGAAGGTCTTACAGACTTGTTCAAGGAGTTTTTTGAACTTTCTTGGCAATTATTTGATAAAATGTCAAGATTGTCTCAAGTAGATTGCATGAGATATTGAAGCCCTAAAACCGTGACCAGTCTAGTGTGAACCTTTTTGGTGTGTGTAGACCTTGAAACCTCCTTGAAATCACTTGTATGCAAGGTGTTAGGGTTCCCACATAAGTGGTTAAGTGTTAAAAACCATTTGTTCTTGTTGATTCTTAATCCAATTAAGTTGTCTCTACTAGGAGCAGCAATACAAGAAGTTGTGAGCCAATGAGTTGTTGTATGGTTGGGTCATTACCACATAAAAGTGTCCAAGATCATGTTCAAGATCTTTTGAGCCCCAAGGCAAGTCTACCATGTCATCTGCATTTGTTCAAACAAATTGGTTCAAAGCCCCAAATAAGGTCAATGCTAGAGTCCTAGTAAAGTGCACCTAGGAGCATGATTGAGAAATGTGTAAGAACGCTATCTATGATAGTCTTATGCAACATTTGCATGACCTAGCACCTTTAAAGATTGCACAAGGATAGCTTCTTCAACTCAATGATATGACCTTGGACCATTTTCTATGCTATGACTACTATAACTAATTATTAACATGACTCTCACCAGGTGGTTGGGTAACTCTTTTGTATTATAGTCCTTTTGTAAAATGAATGATGTGTGTTCTTGCTAAGTGGTAAACCCTCTTCCAGTGATCAACATTGAGAAATGACAATTTCAAAGGCTTATAACCACATTTGCACTGATGACCACACTTTGTAACTTTAATAAGATCAAGACAATCCTTCAAAACTTGCCTAGCAACCTAAAATATGACCCTAGCATAATATGGATAGTCACTAATTTGACTATACTATTGGACAGTCACTAATATACTGGACAGTCACTAATTTAACTGTACTATTGTACAATCACTAATATACTAGATAGACACTAATTTAACTCTTCTTCCATGAGGATTGTCTTGCAAAGTGTCATAGGACTATTACTAAGTATGCCCCTCAAGATCCTTGTCTTCCTAAGGATTTAAGAGCCTTATTTCATATGCATTTTCTTTGATTAACATGGTTTCATGACAAGTATAATGGCTCTTTCTATGGTTTCAAGTTAGGTCAATATGTCTTCACAATTTCAACAAGTTACATGAGGGTTTCATGGAGGATTATTCACATGTGAACCATAACAAGGACTATTATTAGTCAAGATAATGTCATGATAAGGTCATCCAAATGGTGCCATAACAATAGGAAGATTTCATAGGAAGAAGGAAATGTTTTGATGGTAATGGAAAGGGTAGATGAAGAGGTATTTTGTTGTCTTATATAGTCATGAACAAGTCAAGAAGGGACTATGACAATCCAAAATAATCAAAGACTACCCAAGCCATTAGGACACTCACATACAAAGGTCTCCCAAGCTGTCAAATTCTTGAGTGAGGACTATAAGAGAATGGTACAACATTACTAAAGGCCCTAAAACCCTTAAGGAAACTACATATGTAGTGAGAGGGATTATTACAATCCAAGATGGTCAAAGAGTACGGTCCTTGACTTCTTTAGGGTAGCCATACCTAGGACTATCATAAAAATCATTAAACTAATCACTATAATTTAGGGTATTGAAAGGTATATAGTTTATTAAGGTAACCACCATCATGTACTAACAAAGGACAATTGGGAAATTTTGAAATATTGTTGTATTTGTGCATACAAATCATCATGAATAGGTGCACAAGGAATGTCCTATCCCAAGACACTAAAGAGGAGTTATCAAAAGGACACCTAACAATTATGTCTAAATTATCAATAGAGACAAGTAGGATTGTCATAATAGGGGCATAGGATAGTCTAAGATTCAAGCCATTGCATGGTTCTATTGAATGAATCATTATGCATATTAAGGAATAAATCCTTCTATATCATCCTAGGGAAAAAATTAAGAGTCTTCTAGAATCAATTTTGGCTCCATTGATCATGAATATGAGTATGACAAGTAATTGTTCACTAAAATTATTTTATGAAGTATTTGATATTGTTTTTCTCTTGTATAGGTGAAAATTGGTGAAATGAAGGAATGAAGGACAGAAACAAGGTAGAAACATGAGGAACTTGGAGTCTCTTTGACTGAACTAATTGATATACCTAGACACATATATCTCTTATAACATAAAGGACATAAAGACATAAAGACATAAAGAACATAAGAACATATATATGTGAATTCAAATGGACATAAGTTGAACATACCTTAGAATTCGATATTTCAATTGACCAGTTCTCCAAAATATGGCTTCAAAATCCTTAAATTCTTCTTTTTCACAAGTTTGATTATGAACTCTATATAACTCTAGAATAGGATTAGTGAAATTTATGGAAAAATCAAACATATATCATCAAATTCAATCTATATATTAATGGTAATTAGCTTTCAAACAATATCACACATGAAACATGAAACTTTCAGTTTAAATAATCAAATTTTCTCCAAAAACATGCAAAATCAATTCTTCTACGTTGAAAATACAAAAAAGGTGGTGGATTGATCTAAAAATTATTCTCAATATGTCAAACAACATGAAAAATGTTTTCTTGTCAGATATACTACATGAAAAGAAGGAATAACAGTCATGTGGGGTCTGAAGCATAGATCCCACATGTTTTTTTTCCAATTTTTCATGCTTCCCATAATGCTAGCGCATTATAACACTCTCATGTTATAAATCAAGTGTGTTCTGGGAAGCATGAAAAGATAAATCTTCATGCATGTAAAAGTCATAACCTTCTCAATGTTGGTGCCAAAATCATGGTCTAGGATGTCATGCTTTCACATAAAATATATTGTAACTATGCATGTAGTGAATCAAATAGGTAATCAGGTGATGGTCCAAGAGTATCCCTAGACTCAAATATCCATGTGGTTCATGAAATAGAACTTGTCTATACTAGGAAGGACAAATGTAACCTTGTATCTACATGGGAGAGTCTCTCTCTCTTTATTTCTCTATCCTCCCTCTCTACAACTCTATCTGCCTCTCCTTCTCTATATATCTCCCTTCCTCGATCGACCCCTTGGACTGTGGAGATAGAGGGGCAAATAGAGAGATAGAGAGGGATAGGTGGAGATAGAGACGAGGAGAGGGAGAGAGGGGGATTGAGATAGAGATACATATATATATATAGAGAGAGAGGGGAGATATAGGGAGATAGATCTAGTGAGGGAGAGACAGATAGGAAAATATAGAGAGAGAGGTAGAGAGGGATATATTAAGAGATAGGGTTATGTGGATAGATAGATATAGGGAAAGAGATGGAGAGATGTCTAGAGACATGGGGAGAGATATTTCAAGAGGTAGAGGGATAGGGAGAGAGATAGAGAGGAGGAGAGAGAGATAGCGAGGTATAGATTAAGAGATAGGGATATGTCCAGAGAGATAGAGATAGGGAAAGAGATCAAGAGATACAACTTCTAGAGACATAGGAAGATAGATTTGAGGTAGAGATTGGGAGAGTGATAGAGAAGGGGAGTGAGATAGTGAGGGAGGGAGAGATAGAAAGGTAGAGTTAGAGAGAGGGGATCAAAAGAGAGCAATATAGAGAGATAGGGAGAGAGTGATAGAGAGGCAGGTATAGTTAGAGAGGGATAGAGGAGATAGAGATATCTCTCCTAGGCTCGGTCTCCTCTATATCTCCCTATTCTCCTTTACCTAAACCATAAACCTAAACCTCTAAACCTTAACCCCTAACCCATAAACCCTAAACCCTAAATAATGCCCCTAAACCTTAACCCCTAAACCCTAAAAACAAGCAACCCTAAACCCCTAACCCCTAAACTATAAAACCTAGAAGCAACCCTAAAACTCTATCTCCCAATCTCTATTGGTCCCCTCTCTCTATCTCTCTCTAAACCCTAAACCCTAACCCCTAAACTTGAGCAACCCTAAACCCTGAACCCCTAAACCCTAAACTTGAGCATCCCTAAACCCCTAAACCCTAACCCTAAACCCTAAACTCTATTTACTTGAGAAACCCTAAACTCATGTAAACCTCAAATAATGCCCATGACCCGTAAACCCTAAACTTGAGCAACCGGGCTAAACACCTAAACATATAGTTCAATAGGGGATGATGGAGGATCAATGGGAAATGGATGTAGAATTCTTGGATCTTGATTATCATTATCCTCACTGGGATGTGATTTGATATTCATCCAAGTTATTTGTTTGATTATCTATGTTTTCTTGGGGACCAAGTGTCTCATCATGGGATATTGATCCAGATAATGAATAGGACTAGCACAGGATGATAGATAGGGATAATGAGATGATGGATAGGAGTGATGTGGGTTACTTTCTCATGGATAAGATCTTGATCATAGATAATATCTTGATCACAGGGAGGATAAACATGGATAGTGTGATATTAGATATGGATAATGTAAGTGGGGATGCATTGATATTCATTAGATTGGGGAGTAAGAGGTGGTGATGGGGCTTCGCTATGAGATGTTGGAGGATCAATAATGGGATCGATGTACAAAGGGGTTGACCATGATATGGTAAGGGAACTGAGATGGGATTAGATGGGATGTTTGGATTTTGATTAGGATGGGTGGTTGGTGTTTCCACATGCTTTGGACTAGGCTCTTGACATAGCTATTGGGTTTCTTAGATGGATGTGATGGGTTCTTTGATGAGATCAATAATCTTTGGATGTTTGACAACATGGCCACATGATGGGGTTTGACTTGGACTTATGGTAGGAGACTCTTCAATGAAACTTAAGCAACCCTAAACTTATAAACCTGACCAACCCTCTCTCTCTTCAAAACAAGAAAAATAGGACTCTCTCTCTCTCTCCATCCTCTCTCCCTCCTCCTCCCTCTCCTCTCCCATGTCGACAAAAAATATGGAAACAAGAAAACTAGGACATGCAAAGAGGAATGAGGATATAAATTGGGATGATGAAATGGAAACAAGATAATTTATGAAATTTCATTGGATGGGAAGAATGATGAGGAGAGGTAGAGAGGGGAGGGAAGTAGAGAGTGAGAGAGAGGATAGGAGGTAGAGATGAGAGGGAAGTAGAGAGTGGGAGAGGGTAGGAGGTAGACAGGGGAAGGAAGAAGACAGAGAGAGGGTAAGAGGTAGACAGGGGAGGGAAGTAGTGACTAAGAGAGAGGGTAGGAGGTATACAGGGGAGGAAAGTAGAAAGTGAGAGAAAGGGTAGGAGGTAGAGAGAGGGGAGAAGAGAGTGAGAGAGAAGGTAGGAGGTAGACAGATGAGGGAAGTAGAGACTCAAAAAGAGGGTAGGAGGTAGATAGGGGAGGGTGTTAAATACAAGGAACACTGAGAGGGGGGGTGAATCAGTGTTCTATAAAACCATTTGATTACTTATTCTTTAATCCATTTACTAAACTCAATTATGTGAAAGCAAAGCAAACAAATGAGCAGCAATCACAAAGACATAACACATAGACACCATGATTTTTATGTGGAAAACCCAAAGAGGGAAAAACCACGGTGGGGGTTAACCCACAGAAATTTATTAGTTATAGCAATACCAAATTACAAGAAGCTCACTACTCAAAAGAGGCTCACTACCTAAAGAAAAAGAAAGAAGAAGGGTGTCTCACTACCAAAGATGAACTTCTGTGATTGTATCTACATATACATGGTTACAGTTCCAATTAAACTCATAAATACTTACTCAGAACTCTTCATTTCAGTATGCCCCTGTTTCTCTACTTTACTCTTACATATGCTCAAGATCTCTCTTCATTTGCTACGGCCACTCTATCTTTGCATATTTCACATCCACATACATCACATCACACTACTCAACACTCAAACACAGAAATCCATCCTCTATTTATATCTGCAAGTAAATCTTTCTCATGATTAGGTCAGCAAGCAAAATGTGAAAAATTTATACCAAGTGTTATATCCTGTCGGCTTGTTCTTGTGTCAAATCTTCAATGTGGATCCAAACCATCATGTACATGTCTTCATATGTGTCAGCTCTAATCATACCACTTACATTTATAATCCAGCTCATATTTTGTCTCCGCATAAGGATTTAACTAGCCTGTCGGCTTGTTCCTTAATAACATATATGATAGGTTCCTTTGTCACATCACAACTCATGCTGCAGACCAAATGAGACTTCATGAATCATATTTAGCAATCATTATTGATCTCTTAACATGTCTTCAACTCCATAGAAAAAAAACATGCTAATGTGGAGGAATGCGAACCACTTCATTCTGCACTAATCACTATTTCTATCTTACTTATGTTGATCCAAACTTAGCCTTTTCATCAGATGACTTCCAGAGGAAGTCATGACTTGATTACTGGAATATAAGAGCAATAGGTATCTATGAATATCATACTTGAACTACATCTTCACATCTTAGCTTGCGGAGGAATACTGACCCTTTTCTGTCTCATACCTAAACATTTTCCATACTTCGCCATTTTAGGGCTTCTAGACCAAAATGCTTGTACCTTTTTGCCAGATTAGGATTATCTTCTAGAGTAATGTGTCTTTGCCATTGTGATGAATGATCTTTGTCTTATTAACATCAATGATAACACTCAAGTCTAATACATATCAGTGTCTCTTGCCAATAGAGGGAAGTATAGAGTGAGAGAGAGGGTAGAAGGTAGAGAGGGGAGGGAAGAAGAGAGTGTGATGGGGAGCCTCAGTCGGTAATACAACTACTGTTAGCCACCTTGCAACTTGTTGCACCGACCGTTATAGTCACTCCGAAATGAGGTCTGACATCCCTGACTATCGGCATGAACAATACCATCGGCAAACACTTATGAACCTTGGCCGATGTGCTGATACACCAAATTAGCATATGCTTGGCATGACCTGCTATTACCGGTGGCAATATCCTGATTCACCATTATGACAGGTCACCATTTGTATCTGACAAAAGATACATTCTCCACATACATTCCCAACATGCTTTTGCGATATGCATTCGCAATATACATTCAGTGAGACTCTTGTCTTCGGTGAATGCTTCCAACTCTTCTGTCGATGTCGCACCTCTGCCTGATGGCATCTACCTTCAGCGTATCCTTCCCTATCGGTCAGACTTTCTCCAGAACTGTTGATAATCCGATCACCCCAATCTGAACCTTAGGCCATGACTTTCGTTCAGCAGCTCAATCCTCCCTTCAACGAGACTATCCTCATCGCTCTGAGCAAGGAATATTTCATCGATGGCCTCTGTCTCACCAATACCAGCTGCAACTCCTCCAATCCAAACCCTAGCACATGGAGATGCTAGGTAATCTACTGTGCATCTCGCAGTGTCTAGATCCTCTGTGCCGCAAAATGATGAAACAAAATAGGAAAAAAAAAACATATTGTACAACAAAGCCATTCCACTGATTTCGACAAAAATCTCACCAGTGGAATGCTTCACATCGACATTTCTCAACAACAGAAATACAGAAGGGAAATCTATAACTAAACGATTTGTAATTATAGAGAACGGGAAACAAATTGATGACATAGAAATGGTTCGATTTCTTCTTCACAATGCTCGATTACATTTGCACAAATGCATTCAATTACAATATCTTATCATCCTTGATTTTTTTCATCTCCCTGGATTTATAAACTCGCCAGAGGAATGCCAACCCTATTCCAAGCCGCTGGGAGAATGATTTCAAGCGGCTGGGAGAAAAACTAACCATCTCCAAGCGGCTGGGAGAAAAATCGTCTTACTACTAACAATTTGACAAACATGACCTAAGTCCCTTGGGACTTACAAAATGAACCTAGATACAAATTGAAATTACATGCATTGGTCAAATAGACCTTATTACAACCCAAAACATGATTTTCTAAACAAAACATGATTCAAATGCCTCATGGAGGCCACCTTGGGATAGGTGCTCTTGCACCATACACCCCACCTAGAAAAGAACTCATGTCCCATGAGTTGAGTCTATGTCTTGCTCCACCTGTATCCTTTGTTGCATCATGCCTTTCCCATGATCTTTGGACTGCAACTTGCTTCCATGGAATCAAAAACACATGCCTAGCATTGTAGGCTCTACTCACACCTTGCCATGAGTGATTGTTTGCAACCAAACCCATACTTTGCTTGCCATTCTTCCTTACTATCATCTCTACCTAAACACTTGCATTCAAAACCTTGTTTGATATTGCTTGTACTGCTGCTATAGTAGAATTTGTTTTCCTTCCAACTCTTGTTGGCTCTAGAGGACAAACAATGGTCCCTACTATGATAGCATCTCTTTCATTCCAATCAACTTGTGGCTGCTTGTAGACCTGCTCTTTGACCTTCTTCTGATCCATCTCAGACATTACCATCTAATCTCCATCATTCAAAACTGAAATCTCCTTCAAACTTTGATCTTTGGTAACCCCACTCCTTGAGGTATCCTCAAATGTCCATGTCTCTTCTTCATGCATCTTCACAAACTCTTTCTTACCCACCAAAATAATCTTGGTTGCTTTCTTTGTTTTAGTATCCTCCTGTAACGGTGTCATCACAAAAGTCTTTCCATCCTTCTTGATGGTGTATGTGTTAGCATATCCATCATATAATGCTTGCCTATCAAATTGCCATGGCCTAACTAAAAGTAGGTGACAACACTCCATGGGCAAAATGTCACATAAAATGCTCTCCTTATATTCTCCAATCTGAAAACCAACATATGCTTGTTCACTTACCAAAAGTTATTGACTATCACTTACCCAAGATGCTCTGTAAGAAGTTTGATGAGGAATCCTTTCTATGTTCAATTTATCCACCATTTCCCTAGATACCATATTATCTGTTAAACCAGAATCTATCACTACCTTGCATATTTTACCTTTGCTTTTGCAATTGATCCTGAAAAGAGCTCTCCTTTGTGATGGTTCAGTCTTCACTGGTGCTTTGAGCAACATCCTCTTGATCACCAGACTTTCTCCCACTTCCGATGTCAAACTCACTTCAGGAGATGTCACACTCCCTGCATCCTCTTGAGTCAATGTGGTTCTTCTCTCATGACCATGAGAAGTTGAGGCCTTCTCTGGACACTTATAAGCCGGGTGCCCTATCTGATTATAATTATAACATCTCATGTTGGAGAACTTGGATTCTCTATCTAATCCATTTGTCCCACCTCTTTGATTTGGCCTTCTTCCTCAGTAGCTTCCTCTGCTACTTGAGTCTCCAACTTGTTCTTCTTGGAGAGACTCACCACTAGGCCTCTGGTTAGGACTTCTTCCTCCAAAACTACCTCTAAAATTTCTATCACCTGTTCCTTTACTCTGCTGCTCACCTTTCCTCTATAGCTTCTCTTCAGCTCTTAATGCTACTTGAAAGTATTTTTCCACAGTTTCAGGGGTAAATAAACTTATCTCATCTTGAATATTGATCCTTAGACCATTTAATAACCTTGCTACCTTGGCTTTTTCATCCTCCATGTACCCAAAATGAAGAGTGTACTTGTGAAACTCCTCGATGTAAGTAGCCACATCCATATCTTTCTACTTGAGATTCTACATTGTCCTATAAATCTTTACCTCGTAGTCAGATGAAAGGAACTGGGACTTGATCTTCTCCAGCATTCTACTCCATGAAGATATCATACTTTTCCCATTCTTTACCCTTTCTCCTTGGGTGTAATTCCACCATGTAAGTGCAGCACCTTTGAGTTTAGTTTTTGCAAACTTAACTCTCTTACTTTCAGGAACTTCTTTGTATTCGAAGTAGTTGTTCAGAGCCTCAATCCACTCCATAACTTCATCAAAATTCATCTTTCCACTGAACATGGGAATATCTATCCGAGCCTCTGAAGAGTCCTTGCCAATTGCCTTGATGGCTTCCAGGAATTGCTTTTGTTCAACTGGTATCTTTGCCTCTGCTTGTTCTTCTGCTTCTTCCTCTTTCTCTTCTTCTTCATCTGAATCTTCCTCTATCCTTTTTCCTATCTTCATTGCCTTCAATTCTTCTTGGAGTGCTTCTCTGACTCCAGTTTTGATCATCTCTTCCATTTCTTGAAATTTCTTGACCACTTCAGTGGTCATCCCCTTTGGAGGCATATCGCTAGCCTCTCCTTCACTTTCTCTATTTGACATAAACATTCATAGATAATGCCAACACTTTTGCAAATCCTCAATTCAACTACAACACAATGCTCAATTAGCTGTCCATCCTACACGCTACTTCATAGACCCATTCCTCTTGTCCAACAACAGATCCTGGAGATGTACGACCACTCTCTCTCGTAGTGGCCTCACTCTGCACCCTCTTCTAGCCAAATCTCTATTGGTGAATGGTCACGATAGACCTCATCATCACCTACCCACACACTATAGGAATCATGTTCCTCCTCGTAGCTAGATGGCACGAGCAACTCTTCATCTACCTTCTCAGTGACAGAAATCAAATACACAACACCTCTGCCCAGAGCTTTCACTAGCTCTGATAACAATATGATGGGGGCCTCAGTCTGTAAAACAACTACCATCGGCCACCTTGCAACCTGTCGCACCAACCGTTATACTCACTCCGATGTGAGGTTCGACATCCTTGACTATCAGCATGAACAATACCATCAGCAAACACTTATGAACCTTGGCCTATGTGTTGGTACACCAACTTAGCATATGCTTGGCGTGACCTGCTATTACCGGTGGTAATATCCTGATTCACCATGACAACCAGTCACCATTTGTATCTAATGAAAGATACATTATCCACATACATTCTCAACATGCTTTTGTGATATGCATTCACAATATACATTCGGTGAGACTCTTGTCTTCGATGAATGCTTCCAACTCTTCTGCTGATGTCACACCTCTAGCTGATGGCATCTACCTTCTGTATATCCTTCCCTATCGGTCAGACTTTCTCCAGAACTGCCAATAATCCAATCACTCCAATCTGAACCTTAGGCTGCGACTTCTGTTCAGCAGCTCGATCCTCCCTTCGGCCAGACTATCCTCATCACTCTGAGCAAGGAATTTTTGTCGATGGCCTCTGTCTCACCAATACCAGCTCCAACTCCTCCAATCCAAACCCTAGCACATGGAGATGCTAGGCGATCTACTGTGCATCTCACACTGTCCAGGTCCTCTGCGCCACAAAACGATGAAACAAAATAGGAAACAAAAAACACATATTGTACAACGAAGCCATTCCACTGATTTCAATAGAAATCTCACCAGTGAAATGCTTCACATCGACATTTCTCAACAACAAAAATACAGAAGGGAAATCTATAGCTAAACGATTTGTAATTATAGAGAACGGGAAACAAATTGATGATACATAAATGGTTTGATTTCTTCTTCACAATGCTCGATTACATTCGCACAATTGCATTCAATTACAATATCATATCATCCTTGATTTTGTTCATCTCCCTAGCTTTATAAACTCGCCAGAGGAATGCCAACCCTATTCCAAGTGGCTGGGAGAATGATTCCAAGCAGCTGGGAGAAAAACTAACCATCTCCAAGTGGCTGGGAGTCTAACCGTCTTACTACTAACAATTTGACAAACGTGACCTAAGTCCCTTGGGACTTACAAAATGAACCTAGATACAAACTGAAATTACATGCATTGGTCAAATAGACCTTATTACAACCCAAAACACAATTTTCTAAACAAAACATGATTCAAATGCCTCAGGGAGGCCACCTTGGGATAGGTGCTCATGCACCGGAGTGAGAGAGAAGGTAGGAGGTAGAGAGGGGAGGGAAGCAAAGACTCGGAGAGAGGGTAGGATGTAGAGAGGGGAGGGAAGTAGAGAGTGAGAGAGATGATAGGATGTGCAGTTGCCCTTATAGAAATGTATGTAAAGTGTGGAAACATAGACAAGGCATGTCAATTGTATGATGTAACACCTCAAAGATATGTTCTGTAATGGAATGCAATGATTGCAAGATATGAAAAAAATGGATTTGTTGAAAAGGATTTAGAAACTTCCAAGCAAATGCAATTGGCATGTGTATAGCTAGTTATGCTGAGCATAACGCAAGCACATTATAATGTGCTCACGTTAGTTATTTCACATAACATGAGCACATTATAATGCGCTCCCATTATGCTCACCTTTATTTGATGTGTTTTTATCAGTTTTTAGCGAAATCTAGAGATAATCTGGAGCATGCTCCCCATCAGGATGGCACTTTTTTCAATGAAAACTAAAAAAAATACCACCATAATCTTAAGCTCTTTGTTAGCTATCTAACCTTATATTTTTTTTACATTTTGAGTATGTTAAGGGTTTCATCTTGAATTTATTTTGTTATGTGTCCATTTTTTGTCAAAAACCAGTGTCTAGTATTTTTGACTTTTTTTAACCATTCATCAAAATTTGAAATAAGTTACATATTTAGAAACAAGACTCTATTCTACACATATTAAAAAAAATTTAATTTTTGATTAGTTTTCAAACATTTTAGGGGGAAGCATGCTCAAATTTCTATTTTTTAGGATGTGTCCACTTTAAAAATTACTAAAAAATCAATTATTCATGAAAAATTATCAGAAAAATCAATAATAAACTTCATGGTGTTAGCTAATTTCTCACCGAAGCGATTATTGAAATGCTAAAAAAAGTTAACATTTTAGGGGGAGCACACCAGACGCTATGTTATGTTTTTTGAGAAAAAAAAGGACCAATTTGTGTGCTCCCCCTTTTTGAACCCCTTAATCTCAACCATTTTTAGAAAAAAATAGTAGTTTAGAAACTAGATTCAGAGCACTACAACTCTTGTTTTTGTTCCATCTTCAAATGTTGTGTAGCTATCTTCAATTTCTCATCCAACATCAATGTTTCCTGATTTTAGAAAAAAAGTGGCATCTTAAGAGCCCATTTTGGTCCCTCATCTTTGTGCATTTACCCTGATCCAAGTCTATATTAGGAGTCGAGTTGTTGAAATAACTATCTTTGTCGAGATGTGCAATATGTAGGTCTTTTAAATAAATTAAAACAAAAATTGGGTACCTACACAAGTGAATATGTGTGTGTGTGTGTGTGTGTGTTTTAACCTAATTTGTACTCATGTGCTTTATAAATGACCTTGTAGGAGCTTGTTAGTGACACGTTTCATCCTTTTGATGTCATTCCAGGTACAACACAGGTAGAGCAGGAGGGCAAAGGAGACGAGCAACCTGATACGGTATAATTTAAAATTTAGATTATATTTAAACTTAATTATACATTGTGAACTTAACGTAAATTTTGATAAAATATATATGTTGACATGTGTTAAATTCTTTTTCTTTTATAACATGAAACATGTCCTATAGCTAGGCATGTAGAGATAGGTCTTGGAATAGAGGATGCACAACAACCTCTTATGGTACAATTTTTAAATATGATAAATTATAAATTAAATTGAATTAAATCATTTTTAATCATCTTACATCTAATTTCAACTTTCTTTCTCTTGTATGTAGATTGATTCAAAGCATGTAGAGACAGGTGCTAGAATAGAGGATGCACAACAACCTCTTACGGTACAATTTAAATATGATAAATTATAATTAAATTGAATTAAATCATTTTTAATCATCTTACATCTAATTTCAACTTTCTTTCTCTTGTATGCATAGATTGATTTAGAGCATTTAGAGATAGGTCCAAGTGCACCAGAGCATGCAAAGAAGCCTCACAAGGTAATTTAATTTTATGATATTAAATTATAAATTAAATTACCATTAAATAAATTTTTTAATCTTCTTACATTTGATTTCATCTTTCTTTCTCTTGTATAGAGTGATTTGGGTCATCTAGGTAGTCAACGTGGTGTGAAGAGGTCTCTTGATTATAGAGAAAATATGAGTTAGATTATTTAATGGGCTATATTTGATTATTTCAGGTGTACCACATATATTATTTCTCATCATGGACTTATATTTTATGTTGAACATGGACTTTATATTTCATGGGTTGTATTGTCATGGACTTAATATATTGTGAACATGGACTTTATTTCATTTCAGTATTTTATGGTCTATTATTGTTAAATAGTAATTTACATGCATGTGCATTTATGTATTTTATGTCAAATTAATATGAAATTGATAGGACATATTTGTACTTTACAAAAAATTCATAATCAAGACATTAATAGGACATTAATGTGAAATTAAAGACAAATATGAAGTTAAAGTTGAAACTAATAGGACATTGAAATATTTGTACTTTACAAATTTAGTGATTCATAGTCAAGGCATTAACTTATCAAAGAAGTTCTAAAAAAATTACTTTAGAGGATCATATTTACTTCAAAGTACATGTAGATCATATTTCATCGCTACAATTGCTTAAGGGGATCAAAGAAGTTCTCAAAAAATTGCTTCAGGGGATCACATATGTCAAAGTACATGTCTCATATTTAATCGCAATTGATATAAAATTAAGTATTAGACTTTAGGGAGACTCGTCATATAACAAATGATATAATTAAGTAGTAGAAATTAGGATGACTCATCATTTAACAATCACAAAAGTTATACAAAAATAATTTTAATGAACTAATATAATGTATGTCATAATAGGATGTCTTAAGGGGTCCTAATAGGACCTCTTAAGGGGATCAAAAAATTCAAACTACATGTCTCATATTGGATCACAATTGATATAATTAAGTATTAGACTTTAGGGTGACTCATCATAACAAATTTGGTGAAGTTGCCCAAGGCAACCAAACTTAACAAGAGACGCATTGTGTTAGGTTCCTACCATTGAAATGTTGAATTACCTACTGTAGAAGTCTCTCGGCTTAATAAGTTTAAAGATTTGTAAAAATATGAAATGTAAATATGGTTTGTAGGTTTGATCTTTACACTTAAAGTCTTTAAAATCTTATTTGTCAATGATATCTAAAAATAGTCTACAATCTTTTTTAGGAGGCCTAATTAGTATAGGATTGTGTTGGATGAAGTACCATACGTCTTGAATGTATCCATGAGAAAGGAAAACATAACTATGGTGAGTGCATCACAAGCTAAGTGGTTGATCAAAGCTAGATGGAATCTCACTCTCTTATTGATAAGAGGGAAGGGAAAGTATGTAGGGGAAAATGTTTAGAGGCTCCATGAGCTCCATAATAATCACGAATAAAATGAATAATTATGACTTGCTCTTAAAGCCAAAAGGGTTGCACCCTGAGAAAGAAATATATCATGAAAATTAATTATTATTGGATTGGCTTTTGCCCAACATTGGGTTGTATCACAAAAGTATGTACAAGGATAATAAGGTGAAAAATCAAATGAAGAAGATGTTGGAATAAGGGGTGATAAGGCCAAGCACATCCTCTTGTGGTGCTCCAATAGTCATAGTTCTTAAGAAGGATGGTACATGGTGCATGTGTGCGGATTATCAAGGATTGATAAAATTATACTAAAAATAGGTGTCAGTTGCCCCAAATTGATGATTTTCTAGATCATATCCAAAATTCCAATTTCTTCACAAAATTATACCTCACATCACCCAAGGTGTCACGAAGTTAGAATCAAGGAGGAAGACTTAGTTACTATAATGTTCAATACTAATTAAGGTATCTTCTAGTTGTTGGTTCTACCTTTCAATTTAAGTAATACGCTGTACCACCTTTATGCAATTGATGAATGATTTATTGAGACCTCTTATTTATACATTTTTCATAGTCTACTTAGATCATATATTTGTTTTTAGTAAGACTTATGAAGAACATATTGCTCATCTTGAAAAGGTGTTTCAAATTAAAATGGAGAATAAGTTACTTTTGAATGCTAAAAGTGTGAGTGTACAAAGACTTAATTGGCATATTTTGGTCATGTTGTGGGAAATGGAGAGAAAAGGATATATGCATCAAATATTTCTTCATTGGAACAACATAATGCCTCCATAAGTTTGTCAAATCATTTTCTTATGTGGTTTCTTGTTGCATTAAGTTAAGGGGAATGTCAAGAGTTTTCATTTGGGAACAAAATAGTAGTTTTATTTATTAGAAGTTAAGCACAAGATTAGCATGGCTCACATACTAGCACAAGTTCCCTAGCCTACAACAACCATTTGAAGTAGAAACAAACATAAGAAATTATGCCATGGATGGGTGTAGTCTTATTACAAGGAAATAGACACATTTGTTACCATTTTTAAAATGTTAAAAATGATATTATAAGTTACTACAATACATATGACAAGAATCTCTACACCTTAGTTTTAGTGATGAAGAAGTTGAGGTTTCAATATAGCCTAGGCAAAGAGATAGTAGTACACATTGACCACCAATCTTTGTGATACTTGCAAGAACAAAAAATGTTGCAATAATCATGGAACTAAAAATTAATGGGGTTATTTTTAAAACGTCATATTGTCATTAATTTCAAGCTTGGTGTTACAAACAAAATGGTGGAGATGGTATTTGGGTCACCTCTTTTATCCAGAGTGAGTATGCTTAGCATGTTGAAGCCCTTTGGAAAAGAGGTATCTACTAAAGATTACATGCATGACAATAATTTTTGGTGAAATATATTAGTTAAAAAAAGGTATGACTATGGGGTCCAAGGGGATTCCCCTATAGAGCAATACCTTATCACTTGTATTCATATTGGAGTTTTTTAAATAACCAAAATGTGACCAAATATATTCCTTTAGTATTAGGGGGGAGGGGATATTTTATTTTATGTGATATAGGTAGGCGAATTGCGTTGGGAATCATGTGAAAAATGGGTGGGATGTTTATAGTGTTAGTGTAAATAGTGTCGTTAAGTGCTTAGAAGCATTGTTGGAATTTCTTTTGCTAGGGTAGGGAAGATGACTAGCTTCCCACCTTATGCCTTAATCAAGTCCCTTGAGGAACAAGTTAGAAGACACACCAAGTAGAAATGCAAATGTATATGTCTACTCTTATGATCTCACATGTTGATGCAATGCTCTAGATAATACTCAAGTGATGTGAATGGTTGATGCCTAGTAATTAAAAATGAACCAATGAGGAACAAGTTAGAAGACACACCAAGTAGAAATACAAATGTATGTCTACTCTTATGATCTCACATGTTTATGCAATGCTCTAGATAATACTCAAGTGATGTGAATGGTTGATGCCTAGTAATTAAAAATGAACCAATGAGGAACAAGTTAGAAGACACACCAAGTAGAAATACAAATGTATGTCTACTCTTATGATCTCACATGTTTATGCAATGCTCTAGATAATACTCAAGTGATGTGAATGGTTGATGCCTAGTAATTTAAAATGAACCAAGGATTTGTCTTTTTATACAACACTCTAGCATGCAAATTTGAATATTTCATCCTTGAGTTGGTGGGCAATGACTAGTTAGAAGCTAGAAGGCTTAAGCTCAAATTAAATTTGGTTTAGGAAAATGGGGATCAATCTTACACATAATGTTCCAAATCAAGTTTGAGGTTGCAGCAACAATTTTGAATCAAGATTGAAAATATTAAATTTGAGAATTAGATCTAAACAACTCAAAAGTAAAGACTCTAAATTAAATAAAAATAAGTTAAATACCAACTCTTACTAAAATATCTTATTTAAAGACTAAATTATTATATTAGAGATAAAATATGAAAGTAAAGACTAATGGAAAAAGTGCTATGATACATTTTTCATCCTTGAAAATGTTTGTACTCCATCATTACTTGATACTTCCCAACTTTCTCAGTATGATTACATGCTTCACTTTCATAAGACTTTTTTTTTTCAAATTACTGTACATATATGCCAACTCAAAACAATGTTTACAAAATGTGGCTATGCCATCTCAAGAAAATCCAAAACTTGTGGGGAATGTTGCAGGTCTTGATGCCACTGATATCAAAATGATACAAGCAATATCAATATATCATCAAAACATGTATTTTAATTTATATAAAACTATCTATATACACAACTTGTACCTGTATTTACAAGTGTCTCATGCATATGTGTATAGGTTTAATCTAGGCATCCTCTCCTTTTTGTTTCAAAGTATGAGATCAATGCGATGCTGGCTTAAAGATACAAAAAAGGATAATAAAACAATATTAACTATTAATGTCCAAGCAAAATCAATATATAATCAAAACATGTATTTAAATATATTTTAACTAATAATTACCTATTTTTACCAAGTATTCCATGTTGTCTAGGTTGAATTGATACATAGACTCTCCTTTGTGATGATGACCTAAGGATATAAAAGGACAGTTAAATCAATTTCAACTAATAATGCACAAACAATATCAAAACATGTATTTAATCTATTTAAAAGGACAATATAAAACTAAAACTATATTTACCTATATTTACTTATTCCATTGTACCATCTCCATCCTCTCTTTTTTCCAATGCATCTATGATTGTCTCATGCTCTTCCATAGAAATTATCCATAGCTCTTTATTTGTAGGTTTTCCACAATACCTTAATAGTTTTATATTTGTTGCCACCACCAAATGTGAGTAGTGTATAATCTTCTTATGTGTTTCATAATCTTCAAATGTAGGTAAACCATTCTTTCTTATTAGGTATTTTTGTAGCCAAGTGCCAACAACCACCACCGAACCTATTGGATAATGATAGCCATCATCAAAGAAGTTCTCAAAATTTGCTTAAGGGGATCAAAGAATTTCTCAAATTTTGCTTAAGGGGATCACCGAATCTATTGGATAATGATAGCCATCATCATCTTCTTGAGGTTCTATTAACTTATGTTTAATCTCCACACAACAAGCCAACCAATGCTCTATTTCCTCTTCATTCTCCTCAGGTGCAACAACATACACATGTCCTGCAAACAAAATTTGATTCAATAACTTGCAAATGTCCATATAATTTGACCAATCTAAATACAAGCATTCATATGTATATAAATAGATAAAAGCACTACAAAATAGTAATAAAGTGAAATAAAATGAAATAAATTTAATTAAATTACCTTCTTGTACAACGTCTGAAACATGATCATAATCATCTAATGCAGACACTTGATCATTGTCTTCAATTGTTGTCTCATATTGATCGTGTGCTTGTGTGGGTGTCAATGATCTTTGCTTCCACTCTTCAACCTATTTTGTATTCTCACATGTTTCCCAATCTCCTGAAATACAAAACTGACAAAAACATGCAAGCTCTCTTGTCTAGATAGTCCATGTGCTTGCATTCAAACTCTTAAATGAATGTCATTTAGTAGATCCACTTATTGTCTCACGATTAAGTCTAGGTAGAATGTTCTCTTCTTCAACCAACCAAAATAATCGGCAAACTATAGAGTACTCACTTGATCTAGGTGTAGATAATCTTGTATTGCACCAATCCACAATCCCATGTGCATCTTTAAATTTTACTACATCCTCGAATTTAAATTGCTCTATAGCAAGAATTCTTTTAACACATGCACCAGCTCCTGTTGGCAAGAGACACTATATGGATTCATGGTTGTTTTCATTGATGGCAACAAAGGTCATCCCACATATCCGCAAGTCATGATGTGTCTCTACCAGAAGTCAGAATAAAGAATGTTGTGGTCCGGTGAAGAAGAACAGAGCATGTGGCAAGGTCCGACAGATTGGTCCGGACCTCTCAGAGGAAGTGTCTTGGTGCAGTGCGGATTTGGGGAAGTCAAGAGGACTACCTTGAGTGGTATATTCCAAGGATTTAGCCTCCGGTGATGGACAAGGAAAAAGATATGAATGGTTGAGTACCGGATTCCTGAGAGACAGTGAAAACAGAGGAAGAACTAACTGGCAGAGTATCAGACTGCTTTCCGGATGTGTTACTGTTGATGACAGAGGTTGTGAAGGCATGAATCATGTTTGGCCGACATGATTAATGATATCTACAAGTATATGCTTGATCCGCATTGCTTGGTGAGGAAGGATTCAGCCGACAGAACAAAAGTTTGTAAGAAACTGGACTGTTCCGGATGCCGACTAGAAAGGTGATGAAATTACTTGTGCGGATATATATAGAGGATGGATTTAGTTGTGAAGGGGGTGTTGGTGTGGAGATATATGCGAATAAGTCCAGATAAGAGCAGAGGTAGCAAAAAGGATCCGGTATGTGAAAGATAGCAGAATAAAGAACAGAGGAAAGATGAAGTGCAGCAGATCAGTGTACTGAGCCTAACCGGAACTGAACTCCAGCATATGCAGATGCTTCCAATCAGTTCAAGACTGTGATTCTCATCACTTTGTAGACAGTGTGTCTTCTTGTAGGCAGTGGGCCTCTTGTGAGCAGTGTGCTCGGGCAGTGAGCCCTAATTGGCAAGTGCCATTTTTGTAATTTCCTATTCTTCTAACAGAGAATAATTTTGGGTTAATCACCCCGTGGTTTTCTCCCTTAACAGGGTTTCCACGTCAAAAATACTGTGTCATGTGTTTCTTATTTCATGGTTAATGTTTTTGTGTTTGATTTTATGCTGCATCAATAAAAGGAAAGTTCAATAAAGGAAATAATTAGGATAACTGATTCACCCCCCCCCTCTCAGTTATCAACAATTGGTATCAGAGCCAAGTTCCTCCTAATAGAGCCTAACAGCTTGAGGAAGATCTGGGATTTCAAATGGATGCATATGGTTTAAGGGAGCAACTCAAGACTGCTCTTGAGGATCTTGAACAGTCAAATTCTGAAGTCAGTGAATTAAAGGAAAGACTCAAACAGGCTGATGAATTCATGAGAGAATTAAAAGACAAATTAAGTCTCTCTATGAAAAAGAGAAAGGAGCTGCTTCAACAGTTGGCAAGACAAAGTGAAGAAAGCAATACAAATGAAGAATTGACTGAGCAAACCAAGTTATGTGAAAAGTTATCAAAAGAAGTCATTATGTTAAGACATGAAATGGAATCAGGAACTATAAAGTTTACTCAAGAGATTGAAGAAAAAAGAAAGGCTGAAGACAATCTAAGACAATCTCTTAAAGAAAAATCAGAAGAATGCCACCAGATGGACAGGATTATCAGACATCTTGAATCTAATCTTGAAGATGCCAAAGATAATGAAGGAAAACTTGAGGATCAAATTGCCTCTCTCAAAAGAGACCTTCAAACAGCAAATGAATATAAAGAGAAATTCAAGATAAGTTCTGCTCAACTTGAAGTTCTTCTTGGAAGTCAAAAGAGGACAGATGACAAGTATGGTTTGGGATATGAGAAAGGAGAAAGCTCCGGATCCGGTCAGAAGATTCTTGGATCAGAAAATCTAAGAAGCAGGCCTAGAAGACCTCCGGTAAGACAGCCAAATGCTCAAAGATATCCATCCTTCAATGGATATTGCCACAGCTGCAACCACTTTGGTCACAAAGCTAATCAGTGCAGAATGAGAATGAATCAGATTAATTCATCCTTCTCCGAACAGTGCTTCAACTGCAAAAGGTATGGACACAAATCCCATGAATGCAGAAGTATGCAAGTAAACAAATCATTCAAAGGTAGATGCTTCACATGCAATAGAGTAGGTCATATGGCTAATCAATGCAGATCAAGAGGATATCAGTCAAATATGCAAAGAAATGTTATTTGCCAAATCTGCAATAGGTCCGGTCATAATGCTAAAGTTTGCAGAAACAAGAATCAGGACAAAAGAGGTCCGGTGTATAATCAGAATCAAGACAAGGGTAAACAAAAGATGAATGCGGATGAGGTTAGGAATCAGATGAGCAAGATCTGGGTGAAGAAAAGTTCAGAGAATGTAGAGGTTGGATCCGCACCAGACTCTGGTGCTGATATTTCTTCCGGAAATTAAAAAGTGAGCTCAGGCTCAGGGGGAGACTCAAAGAAAATCTTGTTCCCCCAGCCAAACAAGTGGTACCGGATGTGGCACAAGATGCGGATCAAAGGGTTTGTAGATATGAGTCTTGAGATACTTCAGTCAAGTTTTCAGAGGTCCGCATGGAGTTATGAAGAAGCTGTGATTGATCAAATAAGACCTGTTCAGGGAAATGCTCCGGTATGATAAAGGATTACAAAAAGGTTCGGAAAGATCTGGAAATGCACTATCTTGTTCTGCGGATTGGACAGAGTGTTTGGGATGTTCTTGTAATATGTTACCTCGATTTATTCATGACTGAAAGATCCGGATGATATCCACAGATCAGGACTAATCCGGGATACTCCAAGCTATCCAGACAAGGCAAACCGGAATGATGTAGGTGAAGCATTTATTGCAGACAGATATTAGGGTTCGCGGAGCAATTTAAGGGATTTCTCAAAGGTCATTTACTCATTCTGCACTCGAGAAGAAGCGAAAAGTGGAGCTCTGCAACAAGGTTCATCAAGCACACCAAGGATCTCCTGTCGAAGCTATTGCATAAAGAAATCAATCCAACCACTCCGTGCAAACCAAAGGCGCATAAGGTATTCTCCGTTTTTCATTACCTCAATGCAAATCTTTGAAGAATGGCTACTCCAAACATAGTTAAGATCTCTGATAGACCTCGCCCCTCATTCAAGAAACATCCCTACAAATCATTGGAGGTAGACCCACTAGGAGCCTTCTCTAGTGTTCCTCACGGAGTTTTACACACCGAAGACATTAGGGTTTACATACATGCAAACATTGAGGAATTTGGGGAATTCAAATTAAGAGACCTCTATCACAAGCAGCTGATAGACAATGCTTTTGAGCTTAAACCAGAGTATAAGGATATTCAGAAGAAACAATTTGAGCAATTTATTCATTTCCCCTACTTTGAAGAAGATGAATGGGTCCGGTATGTACTGAGCAGGATGCATGACAAATTTCTATGGCTAGATAGACCCTGCAAGATCACAAAAGAGGCAATTAGAGCAGTAACTGGTCTATACTCTTCCGGAGGGGTACCTATCCTCAAATCTGTCAAGAACAACATTGTAACTGAGGCCACCGGATCAAAATTTGACAAGAAGGCAATGACCATTGAATATATTTCGGATCCGGATATCAAATATGCATCAATGATAATAGGATACAAGATCTATCACTCCAGCAGGGAGAATTCTGTATCCGGAACTGCAGTATACACTGCCTTTGAAATGCTAAGAAAGAATGCAGAATATGACCTCTGCGAACTACTGCTAAGCCAATTGATGGAAAATATACAGAAAATCAAGAAGGATAAGAAGAATTCCTTCAAGTATGGTACTCTTATTGTATGTCTATTCTTCTACTTCATGAATGAGCTACCCGGAACAAGTGGATGGGTATGGCAGAATGACAAACCTGTTGCAGTCCAGATAAGAGACTACTTGCATGGACTTGGGGATGCAAAAGCGAGAAATTTAGCTCTATGGGGATACTTCAAAAACTTTCAGAGCATGATGCAAGCAAGAGAGAGAATTCCCCAGTCTCTTGTTGAAAAATACAAAGACTCAGTGTGCTTTATGATTGACACTGATCAGTGCCTAATGGAGGCAGTAGAGCCAAGGACTGTCTGGATCATGCCCATGGGGTATGAAGTGGATGAACAGATAGTGGAGCTGCATGTTCAACACATGCTAAGTCAGCCCAAAGATCCTAAGGCAGAAAGGTTTGGAACCTTTGAGGAGCTGAGTGTAAAAATACATGTAGAACTCAGGGAACCTGAGATCAAAAGAAAGGTGAGAAAAGAAGTAGAGCACATTGCTCAAGGCCTAGGCATCTCAAAGGAGGCACTTGATGCCAGCCGGGAAAAGAGGAGGAAGGCTGAGGAAGAAGAGAAAAGTAAAGAAAGTGCTCCGGTTGAAGCTCCCACCCGGACCAGATCATCAAAGAGACCTGCACCTCCCACAACCAAAAGTTTAAAACCGGAAGTCCAGGCATCCGGTAAGAGATCCAAGACAAAAGCCACAAGGGCTTATGGAAGCCAAAAGGATGAAGAGGAAACAGAATCAGATGAGGGAGTAAAAGAATTAAAGAAACAGAAGAAGAAAGGATCCGGTAAGCCCTCCACAGGCCAAGACAAGGATGAAATGGCAGAAGGATCTGTTGAAAAGCCCACTCTGTCTCTAGAGAGCATAATCAAGTCGGTCACGGTGGATGGAAACCTTCAACCAATGACTGAATCATATGATGACTTCAGTGAGGCCGACCAAAAGACTCTGCAGGAGGCCACAGTAAAATATCTTAACATATACAATAAGGCTTTCATTGAGATCATATCTCTCATTCCTAAAAGCCTAGAGAAGGAAATGGAAGTAAGAAAGAATAATGCTCATGCTAAAGATCTTGAGATCCGGGAGCAGATAGCTATTCAGCTATATCCTCAAATTGATCCCAAGACAATGAACATTATCTTCAAGGACTGCAAAGATGAGTTCAGAAGCAAAGCCAGGATGAATCAACTCATGCTTGGTGAGACTGACAAAGTGGCCCAAGAAACAGAAGAGATCCTCCGGAAGGCCTTCAAAAGGTTCAATCTTCCTGTTGTAGAGGATTTAGGTACAGAAACAACTGAGGACTTGGGACCCTCTGCTCCAGAAGAAGTGGCCCATGAACAAGCTAGCATCTCTCCTCCGGTTTCCCCTACAGTCTCCGGATCCAAAGAAGAAGAGCAATTACAGGAGAAGGAAGCAGTGGTGAAAGACAAAGAGGTTGACAGTTCTAAGATTGCAGAAGAAAAGAAACATCCGTCTCCGGCAAGAGACACTGCATAAACTGTTCAACAATTTTTGAGTAAAGAAACTTTAGAGATTGATGAACCGGAGCTTCTAAAAGGCCCATTTGATTTTGACTCTCTCTCTCCGGTACAAACAATGAAGATAGCTTCATTTGCAAATGCCAAGGCAAATGAAAAGCTCCTGAAGTCTCATATGGAAGACTGTGAGTTGATAGAGGCTGCTTCCGGAGTACTTGTAAAGATTATGCCATCAATCCAAATAGATCCGATAGCCTCCACTTCCGGTAATCTAAAAACCTTAGTCAGCAGTGTTGATACACATTTTGACTCTCTAGAAAAATCAGCTGAAGAAAAGGTCCGGAAGGAATTTTTGGATAAGAGATTTTCAGAGATATTAGAATTAATCTCTAAAGATAGGAAGATTGTAAGCATTGGAATAAAGAGCTTAGAGAATGCTCTTAAGGATGGCGGTGACATCTATAAATTTTGTATATCCTGGTCAAAGGCAACAGCAGCATTTGACAAGAAAATAAAAGAGGAACAGGATAAGCTACAAAGCTTATCTCGAAGTTTTGATCCTCTCTCTTCCTCTATAATAAATCAAGAATGTCAGACTATTGCAGTCTTGAATGAAATAAAGAATCTTGAGAAGGAAAGGAAGAACATCACCAACCGGATGGGAGAACTTAGAAGGATTATAATCCCTAAGTTGGAAACTATGCATGAGGCCATCAGTGATGCTCAGACCACCGCCCAAACAAAAGATCCGACAGATCTCAAGCGGGCAGAAGCTTTTGCATTTTTGCTAAGTGGTCACATTTCAATTTTGGATAGAATGAAGCAAAGTTGGGCTACAGAAATGATCCAATTGCAGACATCCTTTGCAGACATTCTTCAGTACATGTGAGTATGTAAATATGCGGCTATATAGAGAAAATTTTTGAAAATTTTGGTGTGCGGACCCTACCCTTTGCCATTGATGTCAAAGGGGGAGTGAGGAGCAGTGAAAAATGAGGGATCCAACTAAGGGGGAGTTCCGGAAATTGTATATAAGGACAGAGCATCAGCAAAGGGGGAGCATAGTGAAAACACTTAGTCATTTTTCACTAAGTGTTGCCATCAATGCCAAAGGGGGAGATTGTTGGCAAGAGACACTATATGGATTCATGGTTGTTGTCATTGATGGCAACAAAGGTCATCCCACATATCCGCAAGTCATGATGTGTCTCTACCGGAAGTCAGAATAAAGAATGTTGTGGTCCGGTGAAGAAGAACAGAGCATGTGGCAAGGTCCGACAGATTGGTCCGGACCTCTCAGAGGAAGTGTCTTGGTGCAGTGCGGATTTGGGGAAGTCAAGAGGACTACCTTGAGTGGTATATTCCAAGGATTTAGCCTCCGGTGATGGACAAGGAAAAAGATATGAATGGTTGAGTACCGGATTCCTGAGAGACAGTGAAAACAGAGGAAGAACTGACTGGCAGAGTATCAGACTGCTTTCCGGATGTGTTACTGTTGATGACAGAGGTTGTGAAGGCATGAATCATGTTTGGCCAACATGATTAATGATATCTACAAGTATATGCTTGATCCGCATTGCTTGGTGAGGAAGGATTCAGCCGACAGAACAAAAGTTTGTAAGAAACTGGACTGTTCCGGATGCCGACTAGAAAGGTGATGAAATTACTTGTGCGGATATATATAGAGGATGGATTTAGTTGTGAAGGGGGTGTTGGTGTGGAGATATATGCGAATAAGTCCAGATAAGAGCAGAGGTAGCAAAAAGGATCCGGTATGTGAAAGATAGCAGAATAAAGAACAGAGGAAAGATGAAGTGCAGCAGATCAGTGTACTGAGCCTAACCGGAACTGAACTCCAGCATATGCAGATGCTTCCAATCAGTTCAAGACTGTGATTCTCATCACTTTGTAGACAGTGTGTCTTCTTGTAGGCAGTGGGCCTCTTGTGAGCAGTGTGCTCGGGCAGTGAGCCCTAATTGGCAAGTGCCATTTTTGTAATTTCCTATTCTTCTAACAGAGAATAATTTTGGGTTAATCACCCCGTGGTTTTCTCCCTTAACAGGGTTTCCACGTCAAAAATACTGTGTCATGTGTTTCTTATTTCATGGTTAATGTTTTTGTGTTTGATTTTATGCTGCATCAATAAAAGGAAAGTTCAATAAAGGAAATAATTAGGATAACTGATTCACCCCCCCCTCTCAGTTATCAACAGCTCCATCATGTTCTCCTTTACCATGTCCAACTTCAAAAAATCTCCACATATGTTGGACATTAAGTTCCTTGTGAACCCTACATAACCAATAGAACATTCGAGCATTCTTGAACTACCCCCTACAATTATCTAACCATATGAGATGTTCTTATTGGCAAGAGACACTATGTGGCTTCATGAGTGTTGTCATTGATGGAAACAAAGTCTATCCCACACATCCGCAATACATAGTATGCTTATAACAGAAGTCAGATTGAAGATTGTTTTAGTCTGGTGAACAAGAACATAGTATGCAACAAGGTCCGACAATCAGGTCCGGATCTCTCAAATGGTGTAACTCAGTAAGTTGCAGACTTGGGTAAGTCAAGAGGGGTATCATGACTACTATATTCCAGAGATTTATCCTCTGGTGATAAAGCATGAAAAAGATATGAGCATCTAAGTGTTGGGTTCCAGACAAGCTAAGCAGACAGAGAAAGAACTGAAAGACAGAGCATTAGACTTCAATCTTGATGAGTAAAAGGTGTTGATCAAGCTATTTGGGGGATTATACATTGTTGGCCGACATGATTAAAGAATTATATGCCAATGTTTTTGATACACATCACAAATCAAGCATGGATTCTGCTGACAGATCAGTAACTTGCAAATATCTTGAAGTGTTCTTGTTGCCGACTTGGAAGTTGATGAGAATCCTTTATGCAGATATATATACCAGATGGATTCTAGTATGTAGGTGTGTGTGTGTGAATAAGGGATGAAATAAAGTGCGAAGAAAAGCAGGGATATGTGTGAAAGCAACAATTCAAGTCCGGTATGTGACAAAGCAACAACACTAAAACAGAGGAAGAATGAAGTGCATCAGATCAATGTATTGTGCCTAACTAGAACTGAAATCTTGCATTTGTAGATGCCTCTCATCAGTTTAAACACCTGATTACCTTCTGTAAGTTTTGTAGACAGTAAGTCTCTTGTAGGCAGTGTGCCTCTTGTGAGCAGTGTGCTCGAGTAGTGAGCCCTAATTGGCAAGTGCCATTTTGTACTCCTTATTCTTTTAACAAAGAATACAATCTTGGGTTAGTCACCCCGTGGTTTTTCCCTTAATAGGGTTTTCCATGTAAAAATCCTTGTGTTATGTGTGTTGATTTTATTTCTATTCTTGTGATCACATATGCTTATATGTTTTGATGTTGCACTGATTATTAAAGAAGAAAAGAAAGTTAAAGAAATGTTGAGATAACTGATTAACCCCCCCTCTCAATTATCTGCCTTGTTTCCAACAGTTCTATCATCTAGATTCCTCTTTCTCTTAAATTTATATAAAATATACTAAAATAATATTGAACAAACTCTAACGAGTGTAACTGGTTGTCACTCAAATAGAAATGATACTCCCTCAAAACTTTTCTATCATCCTCTGTGCTTTCATCTACATGTCTATAAACAATATGAACAAACATAGCCACATGCACTGAATTGTAATATTGTGATTGGATTTCCTCTTGTGGAGCTAGAGTATAGTTTTTTCGCAAAATCAACCACTGATAGTATAATACCAATTGAAAACGTGTTTTTGCATGTGCAAAATTGTCCATCAAGCCATCGAGCTTGTTGAGAGTGCTTGACATATTTTGGTACAATCTTACTCTTAAATTTTGATATGAATGCATGTACACTAACTTTTTCTGTAATGAAATCACAACGCTTTCCAGATTTTTCATCTTTTAAAGAATAGTCAAAATTCTTAAATATTTTAACATCCACTAATTGTTGTCCAAAGTTATTTTCAACACTTTCATGCATACAAACTCTTAAGAAAGAAAGATTGCCACAACTAGTGCATTGTCTAGAAATACATGAACTTAAATAAAATAATTTCCCATTAGATCTTTCACAAAACAAACTTGATATAAACTCCTTTATTGTTTCAAGTGGCATATTAATACCACATTCCTACATAGTCATGTTAGTATGTAAAGTACAATGTATATATCGAAACACATCATAAAAATAACGAAATTGAACATGCATTTTACAACAACAAGATATTCGTTTCTTATTAATCTTTACATACCAAGATTTACATTTTTCAAAAGATCTTTGACTTATTCTAATATCACCAGGTAACACTAAATCAACACAATTTTTTTGGTAAAATTCAGTTTGTGTTGTATCTAATAGGTGTTTTAGATGAGGATCACAAACTTTGAACCCCACTCTTAATTTTAAAACATCCCTAGCATTAGATGATACCCTAGTATTATCATGCCAATACTTTTCAATCAAAGATTTGATTTCAGCATTCAGTGTCATTTCAGATATCGGGAGTTGACCACTAAAACTCCAACATTGGTTGATTGGATCATTTTCTACACTTTCTCTTCTCTTTGTCGCTCTTACCAATGTTTTAGGATGTATTTTTAGAATTTAACTAATATTGCTTACCATTCTTCTATTCAAAGTTGTATTATTAGCTATAGCAGTTGTTATAGCTCATCTGTTGCATTCTTATCTTTAGATCGACTATTCGTTCCAATAGACTCAATGGCACTAAGAACAATAGAAATAACATGTTTTAGTGATTGATCTTTTCTTCTTGGTTTAACAAAAATGCCTAACGTTTTCATAACTTTTTTCATTTTCCACATTCTCATTAATTGCATCATTAGCTGGCATTGAAATGATAGTTTTTTACGATAAAAAATTATTTGTATAATCTATTCGCATGTGTTCTTATTTGTCTCCAAAAAATCTTACCAGGAAGATTATCCAAAACATCCTTTTCAATTTTAAAAAGAAAAAAAAATTATTTTCAACATCACATCCTAGATTTTCATTTTCAACTTCAAAATGATTTTCATTTTCAACTTCAAAATGATTTTCATTTTCAACAACAAAATAGTTTTCATTTTCATTTTCAACAAAAGGATTTTTATTTTCATTTTCAACAACAAAACCATTTTTATCTTCATTTTCAACAACAAAAAGATTTTCATTTTCATTTTCAACAACAATTTGACTCAAATCTTGATCTCTACGAATATTATCGATCTCAACATTGTTATATCCAGCTTCTTTTAAATGTCCTATAAACACCGTTTCCATTTCATTCAAAGATGGATTTGTAGACATACCTAGATTTGTGTCTTTTGAAACATTCTCCATAGCATTGAAAGGGGGATTTGAAGACACACTAGGATTAGTTTGTATAATCGTATTAGTTTTGAAATTCACCTCTTTCAAATTTGCATCATTTACATCCATGGTCTCCTCAATGTTTTTATCTTCAATAGTTGTGGAATTGGATGCTTCAGCATTATTCATTGATTGAATCTTTGTTCTTCTATATCTTTGTCTTTTTGCCTCCAAGTTCTCTCTTTACTTCAATTTCTTCAGGGGTCAATACCTTCCTATCTTTCCTCTTATTATGAGCTTGTGATCCCATGATTAAAATTTTTTGAAGTATGTACAAATGAATGTCAAAAACTTGAAAGCCTTTCTTCTTTGTTCCTCCTTCAAACAAGTAGGAATTCAACAAAAATCCACTCAAACTCTGTCCCAATGATGCCTTCTTTCAAAATTTAAATCAAATCCCAAGTTGAAGAACCCGTAGAACATAAAAGTTGATGGAAAACATTGCATATGTCACTGTCAGTCGTACATAACAAGTTGCAGGGTCGATAGTGACAATCCATATTAAAAAAATGGTTAAAAGCAAAATGGGATCTCATTTATTAAACGGGATCCCGTTTCTTATTGTACCAGTACAATAAGAAATAGGATCATTTTTAGTAAAATGGAATCCTGTTTATTGAACGAGATCTCATTTTGAAAAATTTGAATTCTAGGCCTAGTTTTTGCTTTGTTAACCAGTTTGTGAAAAGGTTTGGGGACTCGAACCTAGGCTTTGGACCTAGTTTGACCTGCAAGTTGAAGGTCATGTTAATGTCACAACAAAGTAGTGATTTTGAGCATATGTCTGAAGGCTTTTTTTGCATAATTTTTTGATGAAATTAAAACCCATTATAGATGAGATAGTGTAGCTTCCAAATATGTATTTTTTTACAATTAGATTATTTTTTCTATTTTTCAATTAATTTATGATGAAATAGGTCCATAAACTTGAATTATCAGGGTTTTTTAGCATTTTAATAACTTTTGATTAACGTAACTTTTTGAAAAACAAATTGTACAAAAACGTACTTCAAAAAATTCTTTTCAATCTAAAAAAAATTTTAAAAATGATAAGTTTAAGTCATCTTATGCATGACGTACACGACGATTTTTTAAAACACCAAATATGGCTAATAAAACATTAACCAAAAAAAATTCAATAAAAAATTATAAAAAATATGCAAAATGTACTTCAGTGGGCTATAAATCTTTTCCCAAAAGGATTTATAAAAATATTATTATTTAGGTCAAAATATGGATGATGTACATGTGCATGGTATAATAAAAAAAAGTGACTTTTAAATAGTGATTTTTAGAAACACCTATTGAAAATTAATTTGTACCATCTGGGTATTCAAATAAATTACATATTTGGAAACTAGACTCTAAGTACTACATTTTATGATTAGTGAATTTTTTCAAGATTCCATCTCTAAGTGCTTCAAATTTTAAGGTCAAATGTGACAAATTCTAAAAAATCAAGGAAAACACTTCCACTTTTTGGTCAAAAAGTGGACACAACTTCTTGCACACACCCATGCATTGGCCAAAAGGTGATACTCAGTTTAAATTTATGGTTTGATGCTAGACTTGTTAATGGGGTGCTAGCAACTATTGTAGCTATTGTCTACAAAAGTGATAGCAAACCCCTTGATTTGTCAAGCTTTTATTGTTCTTAAGTTTGATTATTATGTCAGACTACCTTGGGATTCACACAACATGTGCCTTGTGTCGATTGTTCATGTGATGGCATGGGCTTTGATGATCCATAAAGCCCAAGGTATTACACTTGACAAGGTGTCAATAAATATTAAGGTCATCGACCTTTAGGGTTTAGTGTTCACCACAGTTTCATGAGTTCAACGTTTGGTGGGTTTGTCCATCTCCCCGACCTTTACCTTTCAATGATATCCTTGAATGCAAGACAATGGATTTATCTCTCTCAAAAAAGGGAGGAGGGTCGGCTTGTGGCTATTGCAACATTGCTTGCATAGCCATTATTGTCATCAAAGTATTTCAAACTTTTGATCTCTACCCTATGTACAATGTATTTTATTCAAAACTAAATAAAAATTTTGTATTCATCTACAGTGTTATTCTTCCTAAAAAAATTACACTAAATACATATATACCGATTGACATGCCTATTAGGGGAGAGGAGCCAATAGTTGAATGGGGTCCAATTGTTGTTATAGTATTTGTGGGTATAGGAGCTAGTACTTGTGGGTATAGGAGCCAACAGTTGAACACCCTATATACTATATATTGTAAATGATTATTCCAAATGTAAATAAAAATGATCAAATGTTGAACATAAGTACTTATAATTGAATGAAATTGCTAAAAAGCAATAAATCATGTGATGCCACATCGGCGCACCAACAAAACATGACTTAATGCACAACTATTGGTCCGTGTCTTTTTGGACTTCTCAACAAAAAACATACTAATGTGGCATCATATTTGATGATGTGGACTTGAAACCTTAGTTATAAGTAGGGGCCTTGCCAAATAAGGTGTTGTAAAAATTTTGAAGTAATTTGAAATTGCCATGTATGATTTTGAGAGACACCAAGTAGGGTGTTCAACTACTTTTATATACCAATAATTAAATTAAAATAAATGATTCAAAATAAATCTAAAAACAAAACAAGAAGTACAAGGTATACAATTTTCATCATTACAACAAGAGACGCATTGTGTCAGGTTCCTGCCATTGTAATGTTGAATATGACATTGTAATTATAATAAGTTTAAAGATTTAGTAACAAAAGCATTTAGATTAATGATTAGTATTTAGGGTATAAAGATTAGTGTTTAGTGTATAATGCTTAGGGTTTAGAGTTTAGGTTTATGATGGAGTGTTCAACCTTGAGGGTTTAGGGATTAAATTTAATTTTCAAGGTTTTAGTGTTAAAAATGAACTTTGTAGAAATTTTTTAATTTGTAAACCATTTAACTTTATTAACATAATTGTATAAACTAAATATGTAAACACACATGTAATTTATTTTAACAAAATTGATTGTCAAAATTTTAAATTCGTTAATATAAATACTTTTGCTACTAAATCTTTAAACTAATGCAAATCAATACACCATTAGCACGAAAGTGAGGCAATGAGTCCTTGTTATATAATATGTTTAATATTAATACTAAATATATTATATTATTATAATACATTGAATAATTATCATTAATATATAATACTTTATTTAAACAATATTTATTATATTTAAACTATTATCTAATAATTATTAAAGAATATTAATTAATAATTAATACTTTTCATACTATATTTAATATATATAATATATTTAATAATTATTTCATATAATTTAAATTAAAAAAACACATTTAATTGTTTGGAATTTTAAGAATATAGAATATTGGTTATTTAAAAAAAATAAAGTTGTCATTTAAAAATTATTATTATGACCTATATAGTCTATGTCTATTATATCTATGTGCATATATATATTCTACCTAATTTACACATTATTGACCTAATGTATGAAAGCATTTTATAGGAAGAATAGTGGCTTCCTAAATTTTACTCCACGCTACATACAAAATATTATATATAATATTAATGAAGATGTATTTTATTGCAGAGCAACACCTGACAAGAAATTTTGCACTACTTCGGTGAACGCCATCTATACTGTCAACTGTCGATAGATAAAAGTTGCTCACGTTTTGAAATGTGTAAAATTCAGAAAGTTTGAACCGCATTTACACCATTCCGTATAACATGCCTGACATGGATCATTATTACCCTATGAATTGTAGTTGTGGATTTCCGATCAACAATTGAAAGTATTTCTGTAGATTTTTATGAGTACAAGATAGTGCCAACATGGTACTTATCTATTATATATGTATTGAACATTTAAATTATAATAAAATTTAAACAATAATTATATTTTTCACTCTTATTGTTCACATAATTAACCAATAGGAAAGCAGATAAATGACATTTATCAAATTATGAAAAAAAAATTAATTATCAACTATAACATGTTTGTAAAATAAATTTAATACTTAATATTGATTGGTCAAATAAATAGTAGAAATTGTATCACATGGATGCAATAGACAGGAACTAATAATATTACCCACATATGTTGATAAAAAGCGCCACAAACATGCTAAGAACACCAACTAGGCGTCACTAAGTGTCTCCCACCTTTGGTAAGACAATTTGTCTTTAGAATGGAAGTCAGCTAACGCGTGACTAGGGGCACTGGGCATGTTTCAAAATATCATAACATGTGAACAACATCTTTTCTAAATATAGGACGGAAACTTTGATGACTCATTGCACTCGTTCGTTGTCAGCGTCCCTAATTGATAAGGCGTTCAAACCCACTATAAAAAAAACAGGCGAGCTGCTGGGTAACCGTACTTTCTGTGCCCACAGAGGATTGACAGGCCACCTCTTACTTCGTAACTTCACGTGAAAAATATTTTAAAAGTTCTGCAAGCTCTTAAGGAGAGGATTACCTGCTAAGGTACTGATAACATTAATTTCATCCTCAACCACGGTCCTTTTGGGAGTTTAATTCAAGATACCTACTTTCTTTTATCACCAGCTCTGTAAACGTCAAACTCTCACCGACACAGCACTCAAATCCGTAGTCCGCTTGACCTTTTATCTGACGTCTTTCCTGTCCATTGCATGTGGGAACTGGAACAGCTTCCCCTCTCGCTACGGCCTGCAAATTGACAATTCCTCGTACATTTGACCTTTTTCTTATCTTTAACCATAGATCACAGAATGTGATAAATATAATTTTTTTATACTTAACATTTAAAAACACTCTTATGAAAATATTATGTCGCTAATCTGTAGCTTGTTAATGCCGTAAATTACGCTACATATTTTGATCGACTCGTAGATATTTACAAGCTGTTAGTGGACATAAAACGTAATCAACGCAGCTGACTGATCTAAAATTTTAAGTTGACAGACAGCGTTCACTGCTAACTGTTATGTCTTTTTTATTCACTTTGGGCACGTTTCCTAAAGCTTGATTTTCTTTCTAATCCCCAATTGTTGGATATTCTTGTAAGTTAAAGAATGTCAAGCCTCTAATCACTCGCGAGGTTTTCTTTAACTAATCCTAGCAATCGCACCTAGTGTGCGGTATTTGCAATCAATGTAACTCTTAAACTATTTTGAAGTTTAGTATTTGTAATGAATGTAGTAACTTTTAATTAATCCAAAAAGTACAAAGAAGTACGTATTTTTTTTTTTTTTTTTATTTTTACAATGAAAAGCATGTCATCATTTTTATTTCATTTGCATATTCCAAACTAACATTTTTACACATAAAAAGTAAACATCTCCGCTAAGACAATAGATTGTCTGAAAGCAATAATGTGAAGGTAGAAAGCAGAAATTTTGTACCAAAGAATTGGAGGCCAACATTCACCTATTTAGTTATCAATTGCACCAAGCATAAGCATCAGAAGAATCCCTCTAATCTAGAATTGTAAAACTTCATCAAACCACATTAGCACATAAATCATGCATATGATCTACAAATGGACTTGCTCCATAGCACAACCCAAAAAAGGATCCCTATAAGCATACCATCTTTGCAATGATTGAAAACCTCATTATGACTTTCATCTTGACAAAAACACTATGATATAATTTATGGAATATGCAAATTGTAGCAAGGATACAATAAGCATTCACTAGAATCAACATGGGAAACTCTAAATTTTTTCCTTTGCAAGATAATTCTGGTGAGTTTTTAAACTAAGATCAGGGCACAATGATTACTATAAGGAGATGCTTCGAAAGAAATCCCAAGGGACCTCTAAAATACAATGGAAAACCTTTATCTAGGTTAGACAAACCAAAACCCCATAGTGGCTACAAAATAATGAACTCTTCAAAGCTTGCAACAATGCCTAAATCCTTCGAAACATATAGTTGTGAGTGAGATATAAATACTCACCTTTGACATCCTATGAAGCTCAACATAAATAACTAACTTAAACAACTGCCTCCATGCTCCAACGACCAAGACACCATCTCTTGCAAGGCACCATAAATAAAAACAAATTAGGTTTGCATTTGAGAGGCTTGGCTTCTTGGAGAAGTTTTAAGTTTCCCTAGGCAATCAAAACACAATATGCTCAAGTAATGTTAACACCATATTCGAACCCCAAAAAAAGCTTATTATTTAAAAAACAAAAAAAACAAATGAGAGTTGAGACCAATCTCATCTATTGTGCCAAAAAATATATAAACCATCTACAACCTCCTTTTTTGGGCACCATTTTTACCATCACATGTTGAACCCAAATATATTACAAGAGAGGTCACATATCAAAATTGTAGTTCCTAGAAGTGATTCTACGGGAAATCATATTGGTTTAAACAAAGATAAAGTTCTATTGAAGATAAATGTATGGACTTCTTGAAAGAACTTTAACTCTAAGTGTAAATAATAGCACCCTCTTCTTGTGGTATTTAAGAGCTTATACTAAAGACTAAACACATGCACACACCACAAAACATGCAATAAGCAATAAGATAAAACCAATGAGGTTGCATGTAAGTTGGGAACCTTTTGGTGGAGACTACACATGACCTTCACATCTAAAACATTACAAATTGTGGTACTTTTTGCAACCCATTGGAGGCTTGCTTCAAGAAGCTTTCTAATGGGAAAAGAGGAGACAAAGCTTTGTAACACAATCAAGTCACTTAATGTACACTTTCATCTTGATATCATCCACTTTGATGTTAAAAGCATGACAACAATGGCAATTTGAACAACAAAACTAGGATACACATCATAAGATACACAAGAAACATGTACAAGTGTAAATATCATAGCTTATTGCAAGAGAAAAAATTAACGTACTCAATAGTATGGAAAAAATAAATTAGTAGTCTACAATTATTGATACTTTGTTATTTTCTAAATTGTTATCTTGTTTACAAAAGTAAAGGCTTGTTTGGAGATATAATGATAAATGCTCAAAGAAGATGGTACATTTTTTGCCTCTTCCTTGCAAGACTTGTGATTAGCATGAATGGAAATACTACAAGCAAAGTTATAAAGAATAAATGTTTTTTAATACTAGTGAATTCTTTATATAGCACTACACCCATAGTACCACAACAAGTTTAACAAGTTTCAACATGAAAAGAGTTTTCTGGCCACATTGAGTAAACGAAACAAACATGTTGAAAAATGCTGCCTAATAAGATTGACCATTAGTGTGAGGCCCATTCATTTATGGCATATTTAGTTGCACTATTAGATATGTTATGGTTGTTATAACTAGACTTTGGACTTACTATTATTGGACTACCTAGACATTAGACTGTTGATTTTAGATTTATGATATTTGGATGGACTACAGTAGATATTGTTACTTTGATTAGATTAATTATTTGCATATGGTGATGGTGACCTAATAATGAGATAGCTTTATCATAGTTTAATTTTATGTGATGGGGGTATGTTTTTAATTGATCATATATGTTGTCTAATTATGTGTTATGGATTATGCTATTAAACAAGTTGACGTGAATTGAAATTGAATGTATGTGTTTGATAGATTAACGTAATGCATATGTGATGACATTAGAAGATATTGTGGAATGATAATTGAATTTGTATTGATATGTATTTGATATCTATATGGATTATGATTATCGTGTGGAGTATAGATGTTTGTATTGAATATGATTATAATTGGAATTGAATTCAAATTGCTTCAACTATATATGCTTATTGAACATATTGACGTGTGCAATTGAGATGTGCATGTACCTTCCATGACCAATAGAAATTTGGAGGTCAACTGGAAACCCATGTGAATTCCTTGTGATGCCTGACCTTAGTCTATATGGGAACTAAAGTCTTTTGTAAATGTATAATGTGTAATGTGATTTATTTACTATGATTAATTTAGTTTTAAAATTGTGCGTAAATGTGAGTTGGCTTGGCTTGGGTGGTGAGTTGTTTGCTTGTGTGTCTTTTTTAAAATTTAAAATTTGGGGTCACTTTTGAGGGGCTTGAGAGGTCTTTTTAATGTATATTTTATTGATTTTAAGTCCCTAGGTCATGTACATTGGGGTTGGGGGTCTTTTGGGCTTTTAATTTTTGAATTTTGAGTGATCTCGACCACTCCCAAGTTTCTTTGAAAGAAAGTGGTGTGGGTAGGTTTTGGGAAGAGCGATGGTGGACTTGTTACCATCTCCTCCCATCCTCCTAGGTTTGGGGATGAGGGTTTGACCATGTACCCCCTCATCCCAAGGCTTCACACTTGTGGGAGCACATCCTAGGAATATATTTGGAGAAGAGTGTACAGGTACACTTATCTCCCCTAGGTCTCACACATGTGTGAGAACTGTTGTGATGCTCACAACATGCCCCATTTTACCCTTTAGCAAAATGAGGACCCCCTATTGTGGCTCATGCTTTTTGGCTTGTGTTTCATCCTACTTGGTGGTAAAAGGGAAAAAGGTATGTAATGCAAGAAATGCTTGAAAGAATCAAAATACCCAATGCTAGAGAGAAATAGAAGGTATTAGGGAATTCTGTGTGAAAAATGATTTAAGATTGTTTTTTGAACCAACTTGAAATTCTTAGTATTTTGTGAACTATGAAGGTTTTGGTAAAATGAATGTTCGGTTAAATTTATGTCATATACAAATTTATTTGCATATGAGGTGCTAATAATGTTGTATTAGAGTATAATTGGGTTTTGTATCTTGTCTTTTGCATATACATTTCAAATGTGCAAACTTTAATATGCAAAGACAGACCCGATTAGGTTCAGAGGTTAAGTGCATAAAAATTGGAATCTATGTTTGTATTTGGGTATTGTATTGTATGTTTGAAATCATGCTTTCAATATACAAATCGGCTAACATACAAGGTGAACCCAAAAGGAATATGTAACCCGGTTAGTAAAACGTTGAAATCCAAAAAAATGTTATATTATATCTATATGTGTGATTGAGTCCTCCATCCATACATCATTTTTGTTTTCTTTCTCTCTTTTGGGGAGGGGTTTTTTCCCACGGGGTTTTTCTCCTTTTCTCTGGTTGTAAGAGATTTCTTTTTTACATTGTAAATGGGTACCTAACATGGTTGTGTAGCTAGGACCCATATTGCATATTCATTTTACATAATAATTCTCCCTAAGTCGCACTTAAGGGGGGTGTTGGAGTAAATGATTTTTACCATTTACCTGCTTAAGCTTACTTAGGTAGAATAATTTAATTAATCATTTGGGTGGTTGGTTCCCGTATCAGGAAGTTTCATACCTATGACCTAATTTTCATGGCTTTAAAAAGCCTGTACAATATGTAAATTATGTATCTCAATTTATTCACTCTTGTTTGGTGAAATGGCCTTGTGTTGCCTCTCTCGTTTTCTGTGAAGGTTATTTTCTGTAGATGGTGCTCCTAGGAGGTGGATGACACCAACAATATGCATAAGTGTTTGCATCTAAATTACAAATACAATAGATGATTTCAAAAGGAGGTTAAAAATGGTTAAGTTTTTTCGGGACCCATAGATACATTATTGTAGGATGTATTCAATATGCATAAGGTAATATACATTGACATATGCAAAAGTGGACATGACAATGATTTAAATATGGTGTATAAACTAAGGTCCGCACTTTTGTATGTATGTTAGATTGTATGTATTGGATAAACACGATATACAAAAGGGTAAGGATACAATGCCGAAACTGATGTAAAATCAAAATGAAATGGATACAAATTTCAATTCCGCATTTGTACGTGCGAATATATGTATCATATGTACATTGTAGAATATAAAGGTTAAATACAAAGTTGGGCATGAAATAAAGTGCAATATGTTTTATAAACCCGCACAGGTCCGAGTGTGTATGTCTTGGGGATTGTATAAAAGATATGCATAGCGATATACAAAGGAATATACATAACGATATACAAACCCAATATACAAAATGTGAAATACAAAGAAAGCAAATATGGGAACTAACGCATACAAAGTTTAAAATGCAAAATTAAATGGAAAAAAGGCGTAGTTTGAATTGTATGCATTAATTGCTATATTCAATGCACAACTAACATTAAAATGTAGAATTTAAACGGGATAAAAGTAAAATTTGACTATGTTATTTCATAATTGCATTTCAAGGGTAAAACTGTAGAAGATTTTCACAAAACGAGAAAAGGTGATTCGAAAGGCTGGATGGAAATTCATGGAATGGTAATGGTAAAGGTTGAAACAATAATTGCAGTTGACATTCATAAGGTCAGAACGGTTGCAAATTACAGGTATGTACATGAAATGTCGTTAGATTATAGTTAGGAAAAATTAGGGTTAATTACAGTAATTTCATTAAGAAAATGATGCAAATTGTTAGTCATTACTGTAGTTAATTATGCAAGTAGAATTTGATACTGTTAAATTCTGAAAATCTTTATTAACAGAAAAGGATAGGAAAAAACCCTAGGGTAATTAGTAAAAACATAAAATGACAGTAAAAACCCTAGGATTGTACACAAACAAAAGGGTAAAATGTATAATTTCTTGGCAGGATGGCACCCAGACAAAAGAAGGTGGATACTACGGCCAAGGAAGGAGAGAAAGTTAGGAAAGAAAGAAAACCAAGGAAAGAAATGGTTAGGGAGGAGTTGCCGCTAGTTCAAGGATATTCGTTCTTGATAGACAACATGGGAGGAATGGTTACGGATACGAACATGGGTCATTATGATGTAGCAGAGGTGCTATAGAAAATCATGGCATCAAATGCCACCACAGATATGAAGGAAATTTGGAAAAAGGGATTGTACTGAGATGCTGGATTCCCATTGGCAATGTAGGCCAAGAATTTGATATTGGAATGTATGTATTGATATAATTTGAGTACCAGGAAGGTGATGTATAATGAGTGAACTATTATAGATTTATCTATAGAGGGCATAGCCAGAACTTTTGGGCTAGAGATTAAAGAACAAATGATGGACATTGATATTGATCAATATGCTGAGGATTATATAAAAAATGAGAAAGAGTGTAAAATTGCTATCTTTTATGGATGTTATACAACAAAAAACAAGCCTAAAGCTGTTGTAAGGGTGCTGAAGAGTTTGTATAGGATTGACTTTAAAGAGGAAGTGCACATCATGATCAAATTATTGAGCAGAATGGCTGGATTAAAAGATGTAACAAAGTTTGAGCCGTGGATGTTCACCATCACCCAATATATTAGGGAAAAGAAGGATGGAACCATTCATTGGGCTAGAGCTATGAGCACAACAATATACAAACAAATAATGGCATTTAAGAAGAATAGAAGGTTTCATTTGTCTTCCTATGTAGTTTATGTCTGTGTAGTTGGAATGTCACCATTGGTTGGAATAAACAGAGAGGGTACCTTGGGAAGTGGCCTAGGTCAGAAATTGGTATATGATCATTATCTAGATTTGCAGGAGGAGAATGCATTAAGGAAATATGCATTAGTAAATGATGTTTTTTACACTTATATGGTAAGATTTCTAACAGGGGATAAAGACAAAAGATTATCAGAGGACGCGACAAAGGCTATAAGTCTTTTCAGTTCTTAGTATATACAATTTTCTACTTTCACCTACATTAGAATTGAAGGATTTGAAGGTAAACCATTCAAATTGTTGACATATCCTCCAGATCGGTTAATTGTGTTAGAATTCTCAAGACAGATTCAGAATGTATTTAGAATGTATAAAAGGAGATTTGGCAGAGGAAACATCAAGTTCCCCTAGATAATTGATAATTATTCATGTTATAATGAAGAGGTAGTTCAAGAATCAGAGAAAGAATTAAGATATTATGGTTTTGAGGAGTTTGAATTAGCTAGATGATTTGACCCTTTTCACAAAATTCAAAACTACATTGATAAGAAATACAGGCATCAAATCCATATTGAAGATTTTTGGTCAGACTATGAGAATGAGAAAGAAGTAAGGAAAAGTGCTCATCAGAGATTGACACTGAGTCAAATGTGAACCATGGGAGAAATCACTGTGCCTCAAGAAGTTACAGATGATGGTAAAATATTACACCACAATTATGAAAGTAAAGGAGTGGCATTATTGCCCATCGGTGAACTCAACTGGGAAGAAACAAAAGAGACATATTTGGAGGTAATAACCAAACTGGTTATTTTGTTTTCTTAAACATGGTTAAGTGATAAGATGGAAGCGCCGAAATCTCAAGGTATTGTAGCCACTTATCAGAAAAAGGGAAAGAAGAGAGAAAGAGAAAGTACTGATGAATTAGAGTGTTTTTATGAAAAGAGAAGAAGATTCGTAGAAACTACAGTTCTTGACAAGGATGAAAATGCCACACTTTTGGATCCCTATGCTCTTGGTATTACAGTTACCATTCCTTTAGGGACATTCATGGAAGAAGGAGCATCAAACCAAGGGGCTAATGTGGAACAGTCATAGACATCAAGGGTCACTGTAGAACAAGTGCAACATAAAGAAGTGTCAACATGACAGGATACAATTGAGCCTATGATCATAAGTACCCCAAAAGGGAAAGCACAAACACCCACTATGATAGTTGATGCTTCACAAGTGGAAACAAGGCAAAAGCCTGTGTCTATTGAATCTACGCAAGAAGAGAGAAGATTAGGCTACATAAAAGTCAAGCAAGAGTTGACTGAAGAGAAGCTGCAAGAGTCAAAGGCCAAGGGGTCAAGAAGGTAAGAGAAATTGTGAATATAAACAAAGATAGTAGTGATGAGGAGGGGTCACAATTTGGAGCTAATATAGAAATAGAAGCTGAGGAAGAAGAGGGAACATCAAAGACCTCTCATATAATGGAAAAACAAAGTGCTCAGATAGAAAAGACACAAAGATCGATGGCAAAGGATGAAAATATACAAAAAAACTTGGAGGTAGTAAACCTTTTTGGTCAATTTGTATCACCAGAGATCATAGAAAAAGTGCAAGCTGTTGCACAACAAGTAGAAGAAGCAAAAAAAGGAGGAAAAGATACAAAGGAAACATAAGTATTTTCAGGTCAGCCATCACAATCAGAAAAGATAAGCAAGATAGAGGAGGTGCAAGTTCAAACTAAGGTGCAAATAGGGGAAACAATGCCAACAGGCATTTCTGATACTAATGTTTTAAATGCTCTTAATGTTGATACTGAACAAGGTGAACAAGAAGAGAATCCAGAGGAGGGAAATATAGAGAAGGATACTGAAGAAGAAACAAAAGAAGAGGAAGAAGAAAAAGAGAATGAAGAAGGACCACAGTATCAAGATAATGCATCGCCAAGTTAGCAGTACATGAGCAACCACCTCCAGATTAGCAACAACAACAACAATAATAGAAACAACAAGAGCAAATAGAAATAGAAAAGCCTCAGGAAGAGGTGATAAATGAAGAAAAAAGAGCAGAAAAAAGTAAAGAGATACCAACTTGGATAGGATTAGAGATTAGAAAGGAAAGGACAGAAGTATAGTTGGTGCCCATTGATATCAAGAGTCTATTAGGTGGACATCCACAGAAGGAGAAAAGAAAAGCTTGAACTATGTCAGCCATCAAAAGAAGTCCATCTGGATCCAGGACTTTGGAACTAGCTATACCACAGAAAGATAAGGAAAAAGGAGAAATGAGCCTTGAGGACTATCAATTGTTGAATATAGATCTCGGGTATATGACTAGAGAGCAGCATATTGTAGAATGGAATGACATGAATAAAGTGACCATGGAAATGATGAAGGATAAAGATAAACATGATTATTTGAAAGGACATATTGTCCAATTGCAACAGTTCATACAGGGGGTGTTTGACCCCAATGTCAACATACCAGATCTACCTACAGACTTGGCTATTTTATCAAAGGACTAGGTTACTAAATTGGAGAATAAGAAGATTGAAGCAAATATTTTTGAGAAATGGTTTAATGCATTTATTCAAAAAGGAGAGAGTACAATAAAGCAGACAATTACCGGTTGGTCCATTACCCTTACAGAGAGAAATAATTGCAAAATTATTTTACATCATTACCAGTCTAGAGTGAAAGAAAGTGGTAAAGAATTGAGCCAAGTTGAGGCCATGAATGAGAAAGTGGAAGAACTGATAAATGAAGAAATAATTACACCACAGATAGCAAATCTAATTGTAAGATACAAATTAGATTTGAAGTTTGAAGAAGACATATTGGGAAAATGCATAGAAGATACTCAAGAGTTGGAGCAAAAGGCTGATGACATTTAATAAAGAGGCACGTGAAGATAATTTAGAAGCTTATTGGACATGAGTGTCTAGAGATTCCAGTGTATGATGCAGGTATGGTAGTGAAAGAGTTTAAATTCCTTTATTCACCATGCCTAGAAAACCCTTCACGTAATCGGAGTACATAGATTGATTCCATCATGGAATTAAGCGCTAAGATAAAGAAATATTACAAAAGTAGAGAAGATGTGGAACAACAAACCAGGATATTGAAAGAGAATGTTGAGTTACAACAATATACATGGAAGGAAAGAAAAATAAGTACTCATACTTCTCTAATGATGTTGATAGCCAGGTATACACAATATTTGAAGAAACAAGAAGATAATTTGCAAAGATAGGTACTGGCAGTTGAGGATAATTCCCTTTTTTGGGATATTTCAGGTACTTTGGGTGTTGGTTATTTTATCTTTTGTATAAGTCAGCGAATGTAAAAGTCAATGAAGATATTGTATAGTTAATAGATCCTAATGGCATCCTTTGAGTCAAAAGGAATATTCCTAGAGATATTTTCAGAAACGGTTTCGAAATGTTTTCCACCATAGATCTAGTGAGTTTTGAATTGGAACCATTGATTGGGTTTCTTTGTAGCCATAGCAGGGGAGAATTCAAATCTATATAAAGAACCCTGCTACTGGCGTTTTAATTACACAGAGTTTGATAAAGACATATGTTACATTTAGGTGAGAGAAGTAAAATACTTTGAGCTAAATTTGTGTGAAGTGGAATGTGCCTGTGTCTACAACGGAGATAATGTGGAATGTCTAGTTTCTCCTTGTATCTGTGAAGTGTCTGTGAGTTTTGATTAATTGCTAATGTTTTCAAAGAATTTGAAGTCAAAATACATTGTAAATTTGAAAGATTTTTCATATATTAATGAATGCAAACATCTAGTTGCTACGTCTATTTCAAGAGTGCATTAAATTCATGTATTCTTTAGTGTATTTCCTTTGATGATCACATTTCTGTATGTTAATTCATGATACTGCTTAGGATAAGCATACATGGAATTTACTCCTTTGAAGCATTGCAATTGATTAAACTTGTATACATGAGTAGCAAAGAAATAATTCCTACATAATTGAATTTTCTAACCCTATCTTTTCTAAACTTTTTCCCAAAAAATCATAAATAATTAGCATGCATGTAGAAATCTAAAGGAAATTGTCATATATTTGAGTGAAGAATAAGGAATTGTAAAGATCTTTGAAAGTTTTCATATAAATCTAAGAAGCAAAGTTTGTTTTATTGAAATTTATGCAAAGCTTTGTTATAAAATGGTAAATACACGCAAAGGTTCACTAACTCTGGTGTAATTTGTAGTTATTTACATAAATAGACCAAGTCCAGTAAGTCACATATTACTTTAGTTTCGTAAGGCCCCTTGAACATTACAGCTCACAACGAACCACTAAACTTCCCAACACAGTCAAGAAGTGACTACCGAAGCCTTGGAGTTGAGAATTATCTTTGTATAATTCTCCATGCTTTTCAAGAGAGACTGAGTTCCTTTGTGAATTTAATTCAAGTTGATTATGTCTAAAAGCATACATCAACAAGAACCATGAGGAGTCAAATCACTCCTTAGAGTTTGAGGATTGGTTGAGAGGGATAAGATGGATTCCATGTGGTACCTTCTCATTTGGAAAGGAGGTGTGACATGCCATCCATTACATATTCCATCCTTGCATCTTGAGAAAGCACCTTGCATTGTCATTTTCACTTGTTGAACTTTGAGATTTTGAGAGAGAGATTTCGAGGTTGAAGAAAAGGGCTAGTGGAGCTCTTGGAGGGACTTCACTAAGATTTGTGTATAGGAAAAATTGGATTAACAAGATCAAGCATAGATAAATCAAACTCAATCCTACAACCTTCAAGAAATAGATCAAAGACAATAACCACAATTCAATGCAAATAAACAAAGAACATTACCACCTAAGATTGTATTTATTTCTTGGTTTATATGTGGATTTCTCTTGTACTTTGCATAACCATGGTTGCAACAAGCATGAATGGATGATATGCTCAATGGATGTAATGTGCTCAATGATATGATAGCTCAAAGCACTCTATGAATGCCCAAAGCTTAATGATCATGGAGGGTTTGTGAAGAGATGAATGGATATATTTATAGCTTTTAGAGAAGATTGATCAACGGTGGAGGAAATTCAATGAAATCAATAGATGAGATAAATTGAGAAGAAATGAAGGAATGTGCACACGACAACTGTCCATGTAAAAATATGTTTTATTGAGTTAGTTATTTTCTTAGCTAAAGATAGGATTGATTTTCATAAAAATAGAATGCTTTTTCTATTTTATGAATTGATTGTTAAAAACAAAGATTTAAAGCCAATTAACTCAACTTTTGTTTTTCTTTTTGACATGCTATGAATAAAATTAAATAATAAATTATTTAATTTGTGTGCATGGAGGAAAAAATGTTTTTAGAAGATTGAGAAGATAATTAGAAATTAAATAAATAAATTTATTTAATTTGTTGTGCATGATGGAGGAAAATAAGAAATAAATAAAATATTGATTTTATTTATTTAGAAGAAATTCAAAAAGTCAAACTTAAATATATTTGAACTATAATTTTAGATGAATAATTAGCTAATTAAATAATTAAAATTATTTAATTGTTGTAGGTGATGGAAAGATATGGAATTAATTAAATAATTTGGTTTATTTCATTCATGGGAAAATAGAAGAATAAAGTGGTGAATTTGATGAAATTAATTTAATAAATAGGATTTATTCAACCACTAGTAGAATTTTGGCAATAAATGATTAAGTGACTAAAACTTTTAGTCCCAACAACTAAAAATGACTAAATTCTACTAATTTTTTGCAACTCAGCTATAAATGAATAAATAAATGACTAATTGGTCATTGACTAAAAAATTATTTAGTCACATAAATAAAAATGACTAAATAGTTAGTCACCCAAATACAAATTAGATAAAATTTTAAAACGAACTTTTCAGGAAATTATTGGTGGGATGTATTGGCGTGATTCACTATTTGCATTCACTCCAATATTTTTCACTATTTGCATCGCCATCATACCCTGTTCTATATCTTCCTTCTGTTTGTACTCAAATCTCCAACTCCTTACTGGATATCACTATCACCATCACACTCTTCACTTGGAGGCACTCTAACATGCTCTTCATGCACTCAACTTGGAATATCTCCAACTGTTCAGAGCTACTTGTGGTGGACTCACTGAAAAATAAAAGGTTAGGAATGTAGAGATCAAAGTACTTTCCCACAGCTACTTTGCACTGAGGTGTTTTGAGTTATAGCAGTTACTTGCATGGGTGATAAAGAGGAGAGGACCTAGAGACTTTTAAAAAGGCAGGCAAGGAATTTAGAGTTTGTTGCAATGAATTTGAAGTCGGCGAGGCCCTCTACAGCGAAGTTTGATTTGGGGACACCCTTTGCAACGAATTCAGAGGTAATTTGAAAGCCTCATTACATATATAAACACAAAATCTATAGCTTTTTGATTGGCAACTTACAGTAGCTATAATCTATTGCTCTTAATAATGTTCTTTTACAATCTTGCCACTATTCTGCTTCATAATTTGTTCGAGCTAAATATAATAAAATTTGGGCGTCAGTGCCAAAATAGAATTTCCTCAAATAATTTTGATACATTTTCATTGCAAGTGCAAACTATCCTTGCGCAAAGTAAACATGTGCTAGATTTACCCACACATTAAGTATCTAAACAAAGATGTTTCCTGTTGTAGCTTCTTGTACCTGTGTAAAAATTTCCTTTACAATATCAAATTGACCCCTTTCAGCTAGCATAATGGCTACTCTATTTGCAGCACAAACATTTCCTGGTCTCTGTGCCAACACTTTACAATACAGTTCTCTAGCCTTCTCAAGATGTTGTGCCTCCACCTTTGGATCCCTCCTCTCATTGCAAAAAGCTGCAAAATAATTCCAATTTCCAAGTGAAATGTCAACATAAGAATTCTTTGCATCTGATTCACTTTGTGGAGCTTTAATTATTTCTTTTACTTTAAGCCAATCATATGTTTCAATTCCATTTTTCCAAGCATAAATAAAGCATTTGATGAGTTTTTATCCAACTTAAGTGCATCCCCAATCAATTCTAGGCTTAGTTGGATCTCATTTTGAGCCTGAGCCATGGCTGCAAGATGTAGATATGCATCCACATAATCAGGAAACTTGAACAATATTAGCCTATATAAAAGATTTTCTTTTTCAGCATTATGTAGTTGTTCAAACAACCTACCAAGATTAAATAGTGTTGACTTTATCCCATGGTAGCTCAAGTGAAACACCATCTTCTTCTAGTTGATGGAAGAATTCCATATCCTTAAAGAGCATAGGAAAAATTGTAGAATTGGCACTAGGGCTTTTATTTATGAATTCAACCCAAATGCCATTTCTTAATGCCTCCATAAAAGTTTGTTGAGCCAACTCTAGTTCATCATGCTCAAAATGAAGAACCCCAATGTTGTTTAACAATTGAATGGGTACTCCTTCTCTACTCTTCTTCAGAAGAGACTTTGCTATCTTAAGAGAATCTAAGGATGCACTAGGGTCTGATGATATTAATAACTCACCCATCTTGATAAATGCATGGGCATCACGTGGATCTATGCGAGTTGTCTTTCTTAAAATTTCCAAATCCTTCTCTGTCTGCCCTTGCTGAGCATATATATGGCGTACAACTTTTAAGCTCTTACAATTCTCAGGGTGGACCTCTAGAACCTTTTCAAAATTTGAGAGAGAACTCTTAAGATCTCCTAGCTTCAATTGAAATTGTCCACAATATCCTATGGCCTCTGGCTTTTCTTGACTGATGCCATGCAGTAGCAGCTAGTGGTGTCATAATTACTTTTACTATGATAAGATCATGCAAGATTATAATATGAATGAGATTTCATGAGAGGGTGGTCAGTTGAAACAAGAGCTATCTCAATCAACTGTTCCACAAGAAAATGCTGCCCTGTGAAGAAAAAATGGTTTGGTAAATGATTCAATGCCATTGCATAGTACGAGTATAATTCAAAGGCTCTACACATCTTTTCCATTCCTTCACGAACACTACCTTTTTCACTAACCGTGAGAATCCTACAAGTAAAAAATGCACAAAATTGACCACAGAGATTTATGTAGAGGCAAAACATGATGCAAAGGAAGGACTCACACACAATAACCTTGACACATCCCAAACAAAGTTTCAATACATTTGATGCAAATTTGCATGCTTGTTCATTCTTGATAATTTACTCCTAACCTAAAACAAGGAAACAACACCCTAGTGACACTCAATCATTGAAGACAACATGGAATATGGGAAACTTGATTTATTTAGACCTATAACAACATCTTCTAGGGGTTTCCAAACGTACATGACCTAACCAAGTGATTAACACAATGATTTATGTAATTTAGGTCTTGTTGCCACTAGGTGCATTCAAGGTGATGACTCCAAATAAAGGTAAGAACACTTGTCATATGAATTCCCAGGCTTGTGTAGGCCATAACAACATGCCACTATGATTCTTCACCCCTCAATTGACATACAATGCATAGATTATTCAAAGCAACAAAGAACCTAGGGTTTTAGGACTATCTCACAACAAATCTATACACAGTCAATCATATCTTCTTCACATGTGCCAGTCGTGAGTTTTCCTCTTGCAGGGATGTGGATACGTGTGGGACAGAGATTTCCACCAATTTTTAGGATTTTTGGATGGTGGAAACTCTGCCCATGATCAAATTTTGCTCCCTGGAAACCCTATGTAGGGTTTAGACTCGCACTCACCAAAAATGCAATATCTCGCACAAAACTTGATGAAATTCTACCAAACCAAATGCATTCAAAAGCTATATTTTTGTTGCTAATATATATTTTTTTCTATGTGTTGAACATTACAGATGGATCAACATCGAAGGTTGACTATGGATCAATACCATGCATTTGATGAGAGAGTAGCCAATGAGAGGGACATGGACAAATGTCCGTGTCCATGTAAAGACTGTCGTGGTGGAAAGGTGAGAAAAAGTAACCTGATTCTTTGACATATGATAAGATATGGGTATAGTGGTATAAGTCCTTGGGATTACAATTATTATGATATGATAAAATTGCAGAGTGTGAGAGATGAAGAGGCAAAAAACATAGATGAAGAGGCAACAATGTTAGATGAAGGGTTTGAAGTTGATAGAATATTGAATGAGGGTCTAGATGATGATTGTGCCAAGTCGATGGAGGATGCTTTAAATCTTGTGTATGCTAATTACAAGTTAAGTCATTTGACAACAATCCTTCAAATTATTAACTTGCAAGTGGTGCATGGTTGGACAAATGAGAGTGTAGATCAGTTATTGGCATTATTAAGTTTGTTGTTACCACTTGACTCCACATTGCCAACAAAATGAAGTCAATATAAAAAGAAAATCACTAAGCTAGGCTTAGGGTATGAAAACATCCACACATGTGTTAATGGTTGTGTATTATTTTGTAATATTCTTGCAAGTGAGAGTGAATGTCTGAAATGTCATGAAGCGAGGTATAGACAAGGGTTTAAATAAGTTGTGGTTCCTAGAAAGGTTCTTTGCCACTTTCTAATAATCCCATGATTACTCTGAATGTATAGGTACAGAGACATTGCTAAACTTATGCAATGGCATGCCCAAAATAAGAGCACCGATGGAAAACAACATGTTCCTGATTCTAAGATGTGGATGGAATTTGATAATAGATGGCCTAATTTTTCTCAAGATCCACATAATATAAGGTTGGGTTTGGCTCTAGATGGGGTGAACCCATTCTTAGATCAAAGTACTAAATGGTCAACTTGGCCAGTGTTTTTAATAAATTATAACTTGCCTCCATGGTTAGCAAGTAAACCATTTTTCTTAATGCTATCATTGATTATACCAAGAAAGAAAAGTGTGACTTCAGATACAATCGATGCTTATCTAGAGCCATTATATGATGAGCTAATAGAATTATGGAAAGAAATTGAATCAATTCAATCTTTAAGGGAGGGTCATTCAATAAAATTCACTTTAAGAGCCTCCTTATTTGATGCAGGAGCATCCCTGGTTCAAGACCAATCTTGCATCAACCAAAAATATTTGCATTTCAGTTTGTTTGTAGTTCAATTTGTTTCTTTTCATTTTCCAGTTCACTTTAGTCAAAAGTAGTTTTTGTATTTTGGTCTGCATTCTACCGTAGTTGCATTTCATACCTTGCAAAGCTGGACATACCATCTAGACATGTTCATCTACATCATATCTAGAATTTAGAGAATTTGGATTAAGAACCAAGAAGATATCGCTGTCAAAAGATCGACTGTTTTCTCATAACAGAGCATCCTGACAATCTCAGACAATCAGCTAAAGGAGAAGACCTACGAAGCATTTCCCAACTTGTGGAGCCTAATGACACATCATTCAATGATCTATGGCTTGTGGTTGACCTTTCCCAAGACCAGCACATCATTCCATTCATTTACAGAGGAGTTATATTCATTTAGGTCTAACCTATTGTTAGGAAAAGTGTCTCAACCTTGCAACTTCGAAAGATTACTATTCTTCCTAGTTTTGGTCTTTTTGAATACCCTTTATCTTGGAAAATGGTCTGGAAACTTCAAAGTTTCCAAAAGTTTCCAAACGAGCTTAAAATAGCGAGACTTACTATTTTTAGTAAGTCCTTCAATTGACCTTGGGTTGACCTAAAATTTTCCCAGAAGGTGTGGAATAGCTAAGTAAACATCTTGGGTGATTTTTGACTCAAGATCATATCTGGATTGTGAGATATTAAAGTTTCTATTTTTTGAAACTATCAAAAAAGTTTTGAACTCAATTTTTGGGTATCAAAACTTCTCTAAATGTCCCAAAATTTGTTGTAATATGTGAAGCTGGTTACAGGGTGATAGAACACTTCACGAGCTTTTCGACGCATAAAATAGTTCGTCAATCAGACACACGGATCAAAAGTTATGGCCTCTGGAAGTTGGACCTTTGGTTTTGGGAAATATAAAAATGTGTTGGACACATAAAATAGTTGTAAAGGGGAGAGTTACATGTGTTGGTGTGTGGTTTGACACATCACAAGGCATCATTGATTGGAGATAATTTGGATGCCACTTTTGGGTGGTTTTTAGCTCATGGTTTTGTAATTACCATTGGCGATGTACTGTATTGTATCTCCTATATATCAGGTACTTGAGATGGAGGTTGCATGTAGAATCATATAGATGTTGAATTACCTCCTAGATATCTGGTTGTGAATACTCCTGTAAAAGCTTGCTCTACAAGTATATTGTAATCTTCATGATTTTTAAATAATATATTGAGCGGCTTTGGAGTGGGGTTTTTTTACCTAAAAGGTTTTTCCCCATGTATATCTTGTGTTGTGAGTTTTGTTTTTGCATTTTTGGAAGTTGTTATTATCTTTCTATTAATGTGCATCTTAATTTGTAACTGTAAAACTAAAAAATTTGCATAAGTCTTTCCTCATTAGATCAGTGTAGGAAGTATTTTTTGCATACCTTGCTTCCTTTCAGTTGGTATCAAAGCCTAATCACCTTTGGTTCTAGTTGTTGGGTAGAGGGTTTTTTGAGGTAATCCTCATTTGAGTGGGAGCTTGTGTAGAGGATTTTGAAATATTTGTTGCAGGTAAGAGATGGCGAGTACATCTAGGAGGTTTGAGATAGAGAAGTTTAACGACAGTAATTTCAAGTTGTGGAAACTCAAAATGGAGGACATGCTTGTAGATCAAGATTTATGGGAAGCTGTATCTGGTACAAAACCAATGGCAATGTCTCCAGAAGACTGGGATCTCAAAGATCGAAAAGCAAAGGGTTTGATAAGACTATTTGGCTGATTTAATGGTCCTAAATATCCATGAAGAGAAGACTGCAAAGGATCTTTGGAAGAATCTTGGAGATGTTTATTAGGCAAAATCCCTGGTGAACAAGTTATTCCTAGGAAAGAAATTGTATTCTCTGAAGATGGAAGATGGATGATCTGTCACTAATCACATGAATACATTCAATATGCTTGTTGCCTAGTTAACTTCTATTGGTGTGAAGATGGAGGAGGAAGATCAATGTATGACATTACTGTGTTCCTTACCAGATTCATGGGACCACCTTGTTATGGCCATTGGGAGTACCACTTCCACCTTCAAGATGGAAGATGTGGTTTCTTCACTATTGTCTGAAGACATGTAGAGAAAGACTTCTAAATTGGTTAAGGAGGCTCTTGCAGTTCATGGTAGATCTAAAGAGAAGGGAAAGAAAAGGATAAGAAGAACGAAGAAAAATGAAGATACAAATCCTGTGGGAGATCTAAGTCTCCTGGAAAGTCCAAGGCCCTGTGTTGGAACTGTGACAAACTTGGTCACTTCTGCAAGGAGTGCAAGGAGGAGAAAAAGAAAAATAAGAAGAATCATGATTAGGTTCTGACAAGTCCTCTCAGTATGAAGGAGAAGTGTTTGTCGCTACCTTGGCAATGCATGCATATGAGGATGTGTGGCTTATTGACTTTGGTGCATCTTTTCACATGACCTCGCATCGAGGTTGGGTTTCAAAGTATGAAGAATACAATGGTGGAAAGGTGTACCTGGGTGATGATTCTCACCTAGATATTATTGGCCATGGAAGAGTCTTGATTCGATTCCTTGATGGATGAGTAAAGGGAATCAATAGTGTTCTACATATCCCTGGTTTGACATGGAACCTTCTTTCTATAAGCAAATTGAATGATGTGGGTGTGCAGGTTGTTTTCTCGAATGGAGGATACAAGACGACTAGAGGATCTATGGTGTTGGCTAAGGGTGTTCGGATTGGCACTCCGTTTCAACTTGACGCATGCGCAGTACAATGCAATAATGCCTCTATTTCAAAGAAGAGAACTTTAGAGTCTTCATCCTCACCATTGGAACCAGTAGCAAAGAAGACTATTGCATCTACTTCTGATGGTTGTGCTTTTTGGGTACCTAAGGGTTCTCATTCTATGGAGATGAAACTTCTAGTTGAGAAGACAATGTTATGGTATCAAAGGCTTGGTCATGTTGGTGAAAAGGGTTTAAGGACTCTGAAGAATAAAAATCTTGTTGAGGGTATCAATAATTATAACCTTGAGTTTGATTTCTGTGAACATTGCATTTATGGAAAACAAAACCATGTTCAATTTTATTCTAGTTCTCACAAATCTTCTGAAGTGTTGGACTTGATTCATTTTGATGTGTTTGGTCCTGTTAATATTCCTTCAATTTCAAAATCTGTTTACTTTGTTTCATTTATTGATGATTACAGTAGAAGGACATGGGTGTATTTCCTTAGAAGTAAATCTAAAGTCTTTAATAGATTCAAAGAGTTTAAAGCTCTTGTAGAGATTCAAAAGGATAGAAAGATTAAGTGTTTGAGGACTGATAACGATGGTGAGTACTGTTCAGTAGATTTTGAAACATTTTGTAAAGAACAGAGGATTGAGAGGCACAAGACAACTTTGTATACCCCTCAACAGAATGGAGTTGTAGAGAGGATGAATAGAATGTTGATGGAGAGGGCAAGGAGTATGCTAAGTGGAGCTGGTAATGAACAAAAGTTTTGGGCTGAAGCTGTTGCTACTGCTTGTTACCTAGTTAACAGGTCTCCTACATCAGTGCTTGTTGATAAGACACCTATGGAGGTATGGTCTGGTAAAAGACTTTATTAGGACACATTTGAGTATTTGGTTATGAGGCATATGCACATGTACCTAAGGACAAGAGGTCTAAGTTGGACAACAAGGCTGTAAAGTGTATCTTCATCGGTTATGGCATCAATGTGAAAGGGTACAAGCTTTGGGATCCAGTAGCTGAGAGAGTTCTGTATAGCAAAAGCATGATCTTTAGAGAGCTCAATCCTTCTTCTGATGTCTTGCAGCCACAAAAAGAAGAAAAGAAAGATGATGTGGTTCAACTTCCTTCCACTCTTGAGAAAGTTCAACTAGAAACATCTATTAGACTTGATAATGAGGAAAGCTCTAGTAGCTCTAAAAGTTCAGAAGAAGATGAAGAACCTCAACCTCAACCTTTGAGGAGGTCCACGCGGATAAGACAACAACCTGATAGGTTTGGTTATTCATTGCATGATTCCAATTGTATTTTTTCTTTGATTTCTAACATTGATGAGCCTAGAATTGTGAAAGAGGCTATGGGTATGAAAGATGTAGGTTCCTAGAAGGAGGCCATGGAAGAGGAGATGACTTCTTTGGAAAAGAATAATACTTGGGACTTGGTGCCTTTGCCTGAAGGATGAAAATCTATTGGATACAAATAGGTGTTCAAAAAGAAATTTGGTGTAGATGGTAGTGTTGAGAAATATAAGGCTAGATTAGTTGTGAAGGGGTATTCTTAGGTGGAGGGAACTGACTATAGTGAGATTTTCTCTCTCGTTGCAAAGATGACATCTATTCAGTTCTTGTTATCTCTTGCAACAGTGTATGATCTAGAAGTGGAACAGATGGATGTGAAAACAACATTCCTTCATGGTGACTTGGAGGAGTAAATCTATATGTCACAGCCAGAGCGCTATATGGTGAAAGGTAAAGAAAATCTGGTTTACAAGTTGAACAAGTCTTTGTATGGTTTGAAGCAGTCTGCTAGGATGTGGTACCAGAAGTTTGATGCTTTTGTGTTGAGTATTGAATTTTAGAGATCGAAATTAGATCATTGTATTTACTACAAGTTTAATAATGATCACATTCTCATTATTGCATTATATGTTGATGATATGTTACTCATTGGGAATGGTAAAAGTTTGATTTTTGATTTGAAGTCTCAGTTGTCAGCACAATTTGAGATAAAAAATCTAGGGGTAGCTCGGTACATTTTAGGAATGGAAATCAAAAGAGATAGAGCAAGCAAAAAAATTTGGTTAGGCTAGAGTAAGTATGTTAACACTGTGTTGGATAGATTCAACATGATGGATTGTAGACCTTTAACTATTCCTGTTACAATGGGGACAAAGTTGATGAAGGGGATAAATCATAAAACACACAACAACAGAAATTGCACATAGAAAATAGAACTTTCTTTATTGATTTAGACAACTTATTACATTACAGAAGCTCAAATACAATAAGAGGAATCAACTCTCCACAGGCTGTAACACATTACAACTTTCTATCCCAAGCCTCTGGAATCATTTGCCTTCTATAACCCCAAATCAACTAGGGTTTATGTTTTCTCACCTATTATTGACTCTACACTTCCCCATTAACTATATTACCACCCAGGGTTCCCAAAAATGGTTATTAATAGCCTTTTTTGGTGTCCAACAAACTAATTTTGAAATTTGCATCTCCCTCCAAAAATAGGTCAACTTCTGGGAGCCATAACTTTTGATTCGGGTGTCCGATTGACGAACCGTTTTATGCGTCAAAAAGATCCAGACTGCTTTATGCGGTAAGAACTCACTCTATTGGGTCAGCCATTTTTAGGTCCATACGGGGCCGTTTAGTGCCTCAAACCTGAGTTTGAATAATTTTTAGGCATTTTTCAGGAAACAAAAACTTTAATATCTTTCAGCTCGCAAATGATCTTTGCATGATTCCTTCGCCAAAGGTCTTATTTTCAGTTATGAAGCTCCTGTAAAATTTCACTTCATTCTGTGCCCAAATGTAAACTTTCTAAAAATAATAGGTTGCTATTTTTAGTAGTTTGGAAAAATGAAAAGTTCTACATCATTATTCATGCGATTATGGAACTAGAACCACAAATTTTGAAAAGAAATGGAAAGAACATCAACAATTTTGAAATACGTCATTTTTTGGGTGATGCAAGATTGCCCTTACACCACTGGATGCTCCTACATCAGACACCCAAGGTAATTTGAGAAGTGACCCTGTCACGTCTCAGGTGTTTGTGTGAGGACAACCCAAACGGTCAACCTCTGCCTTAGACAACCAAGAAGAATCTTCAACAGGCCTTCTTTTCCATTTCACCAAGTATTCTTCAAATTGCATGTTCTGAGTACTTCTTCCCACACAGCTATCCAAGATTTCTTCTATCTCCTCTATTGAAGTAGATGCTGGAATACTCCACTGTTCTTCTATTGGTCCATCCTCTGTTCCACCTTCATGATATTCTGATAAATCAACAATGTTGAAAATAGGGGAAATGTTGATCCCACTTGGCAGCTCTACCTCATATGCATTTTTTGAATCATGTATTCTTCAAAATTCTGCATGGTCCAAATTTCTTCATTTTCATCTTATTATATGTTCCAATTAGGAACCTTTCTTTTCTCAAGTGAACTATGACTTCATCTCCTACCTGGAATTCTTTATATCTCCTCTTCTGATCTGCATTAGCCTTGTACTGAATATTCATCTTATTAATATGCTTTTTCACATCTTCATGCAAATTCTTCATATGTTCTGCAAAGTCTTTAGCCTCGACACTTATCTTTTTTCCTTTGTCCAGATTCCTTAAATCTGAAGCATTTCTTGGACTATTCCCATATATAATTTGGAATGGTGATTTACCAGTACTCCTATTGATAGAATTATTGTAAGCAAATTCTTCCTGTGGTAAAATCAAATCCCATCCCTTGGGCTTATCTCCTACTAAGCATCGTAACAGGTTACCCAAACTCCTATTCACCACTTCTATCTGTCCATCAGTCTATGGATGGTGTGCAGAATTGAACTTCAAATCTATTTTCAACTTATTCCACAATGTCCTCCAGAAATAACCAACAAACTTGGTATCTTGATCTAAAACTATGCTCTTTGGTAGACCATGTAATCTCACCACCTCCCTGAAAAATAACTCTGCAATATGAATAGCAGCATTAGTCTTCTTGCAAGGAATAAAATGTGCCATCTTCGAGAATCTATCCACCACCACAAAAATGGAATCATGTCCTCTCTGTGTCCTTGGTAAACCAAGAACAAAATCCATACTAATATCATCCCATGGCTTCTCTGGTACAGGTAGTGGCTGATATAGACCTGTATTCTGACTTGTTCCTTTCACCATCTGACATACTCTGCAACTCTGCACAAATTTCCTCACATCCTGCTGCAACTGTGGCCAGTAACAATTTTTACCAATAATAGCAATGGTCTTATCTTGACCAAAGTGTACAGGTAATCCCCCACTATGCTTCTCCTTTATCAGGTTCTCTCTCATGGAACTCCTCAGAATGCATAATTGGCTTCCTCTAAACAACATGCCATCTTGGATTATGAAATCCAACCATTTTGTCCTATCCAAAGTAACAGGTTCTGGACAAGCTTTCCAAGTCTTTGCAAAATCTGGATATTCAAGATACAAAATTTTGAGCTCATCAAACCCAACAACCTCTATCTTCATTTCTGTCAACAAATTTTGCCTTCTGTTCAAGGCATCTGGAACTCTGTTGGACTTCCCACTCCTATGCTTCAAAACAGAAGTATAGCTCTGCAAGAACTCAACCCATTTTAAGTGCCTTTGATTTAACTTTCCTTGACTATTAAGATACTGCAAAGCCTAATGATCAGTATATAAAACAAACTCCTTTGGCAACAAATAATGTCTCCATTTCTTCAAATCCTAAACTATTGCATAAAACTAATGGTCATAAACATAATACTTTTTCTTGGCATCATTAAGCTTCTCACTAAAATAGGCAATGGGCTTACCTTCTTGGCTCAAAATAGCTCCTATAATACTACCACTAGCATCACAATCTACCTAAAATATATTATTGAAATCTAGAAGTACCAAAATAGGTTGTTCTATGACTTTCTGCTTCAATGTATCAAAGCTCTTATTTTCTCCTTTAGTCCATATAAACTCTTTTATATCCCCTCTCATCACCTTAGTTAGGGGTGCACAAATGCTACTAAAATTTCTGATAAACTTTTTGTAAAAACTTACCAAACCATGAAAAGATCATACCTCCATATCACTCCTTGGCGTAGGCCATTCAATGATAGCTCTTACTTTTTCTGGGTCCATCTTAAGATCTTCCTCCAAGACAACAAATCTCAGGTATACCAACTCCTTTGCAAAACTACAGTTCTTCAAATTGATCAACAACTTCTTCTCCCTCATCTTCTCCAAAACTTTTCTGATATGCATCATATGCTCATCTCAGGTCTTACTGAAAATTAAAATATCATCTAAATAAACAATAACAAAACTTCCCAAAAATTCTTTCAGCACCTCATTCATAAGCTGCATGAATGTGCTCGGTGCATTAGTTAGCCCAAATGGCATGACTAACCACTCATACAAACTCTCCTTTGTCTTGAAGGTTGTCTTCCATTCATCTCCTTCTCTGATTTGGATCTAGTGATACCCACTCTTCAGGTCAATTTTTGTGAAGTACTTGGCTCCACTCAAACAGTCCATTATGTCATCCATTCTTGGCAATGGAAACCTATACTTGATTGTGATCTTATTGATGGCCTGAGAATCTGTACACATTCTCCATTCTCCATCTTTCTTTGGTGCTAGTACTACAGGTACCGCACATGGACTTAGGCTCTCCCTTATCAGTCCCTTCCTTAACAGCTCTTGAACTTGTCTGTTCAGCTCTTCACTCTTTACAGGAGTCATTCTGTGGGCTGCCTTATTCAGCACACTAGCTCCTGGTATCAAATCCATTTGGTGACTTATCTTCCTCACCAGTGGTAAACCTTCTGGTAAATTATCAGAGATACTATCCTAAAATTCTTCCAACATATCTGAGACTTTTACTGGTACATCTTTACATTTCTCTTGACTAATCTTAGGAATCAATGCAAAACAATGATGCTCATGCTTCATACCCTCCAAAAAATTTCTACCATCTACCAAACAAATTCTGGAAGTACTACATACCTTTTCTTCCACCTCCTTCAAGGGCTTCAACTTATGACAAACTCCATCCTTTGTTAGGGAATATGTGTTTTCACATCCATCATGGACAATGTTCCTATCATACTGCCATGGCCTGCCCAACAACATATGACATGCATCCATCAGTATGATATCACACAACACCTCATCATGGTAGTCCCCAATCTTGAACTTCACTTAACACTACTCATTGACTAAAGCTCTATGGTCCTTCTGCAACCATGCAATCTGATATGGATGTGGATGTTTTCTTCTTGTCAACTTCAACTTGTTAACCATCTCCTCTGAAACAAGATTGTTAGTGCTTCCATTGTCAAAAATAATATCACAACACTTACCTTCACATTTACACCTTGTGTAGAATAAATCTTCCTCTAATTTGGTTCTTTCTCCTCATTCAACAAAGTTCTTCTAACAACTAGGGTTTCTCCCCTTTCAGCATCTTCAGAATGCTCAGACTATGCATCTTCGTCTACATGTGAACTCGTACATTACCTTTAGGTCTTCGATTTGTCCTTCCTTGATGTTGTGGGCACTCATATGCTCGATGCCCTTCTTCTCCACATTGGAAACAAGTTCCTGTGAAACCTCCTCTTCTAGGTCCTTGCCCAAGTCTACCTCTTCCTCCTCCTCTTTGCTCACCATTGTTCTGGTCATGAGGTCGGTAGGTATTATCTCCTCTCTGATATCGACTGGTGCCAATTTCTTCACTTTTCCTTAAATCTTCATTTCATAACCCATAAGGTCTTCCACCAGTCCTTTCACCTTAACCTCTTCCCCTTTGCTTATTGTCAAATCTTTTATTCAACTTCTCTTCCACCTTTAGGGAAAAATGGTATGCATCTTCTATGGTGGTCATTCTGACTAGGCTCAACTACTCTTGAATACTCAGCTGCAACCCATTAATGTAACGGGCTACCTTCTCCTTATTGGGCTCTGCATGGCCTATCCTAATATTAATTTTATAAAACTCTTATGTATACTCCTTAATAGACTTGTTACCTTGCTTCAGTCCTTGCAACTTCTTTAGCAGCTCCATCTCATAGTCCACAAGAATGAACTGCTTCTTTAGTTTCTCCACTATCCAATCCCATCTGATGATCTTTCCTTTTCCTCTTCTGTTCCTCTCTAATTGGACCTCCTTCCACCAAATACTAGCATGGCCCTTCAACTTTGTTTTTACAAACTTGACCTGATCTGGGTCCTCAACATCTTCATACTTGAAATACTCCTCCATGTCATTGATCCAATCAATAAGCTGTTCTGGATTCAAATCTCCAGAATATGTAGAAAACTCGATCCTGGGTCTCTTTCCGATCTTTGAAATGGCCCTTAACAACCTAACTTCTGCAAGATCTCCTACAACTTCTTGTTCTTCCTTAGATAGATCTTTTTCAGCTTCATCCTCACTTTCTTCTCTTGTTCTTGGCTCAAACCCTCTTCACAGCTCCTCTTACAATGCATTGATTTGCCTTTGTAGGGCTCTAAAACCCTCTTCCATCAAAGCATTCCTCCCAATACGATTTCTTCATGGAGGCATCTCGATGTCCACAAGAAACCCACAACCTCAGGACTTGGTGTAAACTGCCTCACGGTCAGCGATTTGTCTACACACTCAGGAACCCTTGCTCTGATACCACTTGATGAAGGGGGCAAATCATAAAACACACAACAACAAAAATTTTCCATAGAAAATAGAACTTTCTTTATTGATTCAGACAACTTATTACATTACAGAAGCTCAAATATAATAAGAGGAATCAACCCTCCATAGGCTGCAACACATTACAACTTTCTATCCCAAGACTTTAGAATCATCTACCTTCTGTAACCCTAAATCAGCTAGGGTTTCTATTTTCCCACCTATTCTTGACTCTACACTTCACCCTTAACTATATTACCGCCCAGGGTTCCCAAAAATGGTTATTAATAGCCTTTTTTTGCAGCCAACAACCTAATTTTAAAATTTGCATCTCCCTCCCAAAATAGGTCAACTTTCAGGAGCCATAACTTTTGACCCAGGTGTCTGATTGATGAACCATTTTATGTGTCGAAAATCTCATGGAGTTCTCTATGCGCTAAGAACTCGTTCTGCCAGGTTCGGCCATTTTTGGGCCCGTACGGGGCCGTTTAGTGCCTCAAACCTGAGTTTGAATAATTTTCAGGTATTTTTCGAGAAACATAAACTTTACTATCTTTCATCTCGCAAATAATCTTTGCATGATTCCTTCGTCAAAGGTCTTATTTTTAGTTATGAAGCTTCCTGTAAAATTTCACTTCATTCCGTGCCCAAATGCAAACTTTCTAAAAATAGCAGGTTGCTATTTTTAGCAGTTTGGAAAAATAGAAAGTTCTACATCATTATTCAAGTGATTATGGAACCAGAACCACAAATTTTGAAAAGAAATGGAAAGAACATCAGCAATTTTGAAATACATCTTTTTTTTGGTGATACAAGATTGCCCTTACATCAGTGGATGCTCCTGCATCAAAAGTTATCTGTTGAAGATTGTCCAAAGTCTCCTTCTAAGATAGAGGATATGAGCAGAGTTCCTTATGCTAGTGTGGTTAGTAGTTTGATGTATGGATTGGTCTGCACAAGACCAAACATTGCCCAAGCAGTGGGAATCCTTAGTTGATTTATGGCTAATCCTGGATGGGTGCATTAGGATGCAGTGAAGATAGTGTTCAGATATTTGCAAGCTACTTCTAAGTATTCCTTATGTTATCATGGTTATTCTACAAGACCTTAACATTCATTTTGTATTCATGGATTTGTGGATTCAGATTAGGCATGTGACATTGACAGTAGGAGATCCACCAGTGCTTATGTGTTCACTATGTTTGGTGGTGCTATTAGTTGGATGAGTAAGCAGCAACCTGTGGTCGCTTTGTCCACTACTGAAGCTGAGTACATGGCAGCAACTCATGCTTGTAAAGAAGTCATTTGGCTTAAGAGATTGTGTTTTGATGTTGGGTTTGATGCGGGGAAGATTACTATTTGTTGTGACAATCAGAGTGCCATATGTTTGGTGAATAATCCTACTTTCCATGCAAGGACTAAGCATATTGATGTCCAGTACCATTTTGTTTGTGACATGGTAGAGGATGGGAAGGTAAACTTGGAAAAAGTTGAAACTTTGATGAATGTTGCAGATCCTTGACAAAACCTGTGAGCACAGAGAAGCTCAGATGGTGTTCATAGTCTATGGGCCTCATGGCCCCTAGTAATTAAATCATGGTGTTGATGCTCCCTTTGCTCTTGCAAGCTTTCGACAAGTGGCCAAATGTTAGCAAAAGTGTCTCAACCTTGCAACTTCGAAAGATTACTATTCTTCCTAGTTTTGGTCTTTTTGAATACCCTTTATCTTGGAAAATGGTCTGGACCCTTAAAAGTTTCCAAAAGTTTCCGAACGAGCTTAAAATAGTGAGACTTACTATTTTTAGTAAGTCCTTCAATTAACCTTGGGTTGACCTAAAATTTCCCAGAAGGTGCGGAATAGCTAAGTAAACATCTCGAGTGATTTTTGACTCAAGATCATATCTGGATTGTGAGACATTAAAGTTTCTTTTTTTTGAAATTGTTGTAACTAGTGAAGTGGGTTACAGGGTGATAGAGAACTTCACGAGCTTTCTGATGCATAAAATAATTTGTCAATCGGACACCTGGATCAAAAGTTATGGCCTCTGGAAGTTGGACCTTTGGTTTTAGGAAATGTAAAAATGTGTTGGACACATAAAAGAGCTATAAAGGGGAGAGTTACACGTGTTGGTGTGTGGTTTGACATATCACAAGGCATCTTTTATTGGAGATAATTTGGGCACCACTTTTGGGTGGTTTTTAACTCATGGTTTTATAATTACTGTTGGCGATGTACTGTATTGTATCTCCTATATATTAGGAACTTGAGATGGAGGTTGCCTGTAGAATCATATAGATGTCGAATTACCTCTTGGATCTCTGGTTGGGTATACTCCTGTAAAATCTTGCTTTGCAAGTATATTGTAATCTTCATGATTTTTGAATAATATATTGAGCAGCTTTGGAGTGTGGGGTTTTTCACCTGAAAGGTTTTTCCCCATGTATATCTTATGTTGTGAGTTATGTGTTTGCATTTTTGGAAGTTGTTATTATCTTTCTGATAATGTGCATCTTAATTTGTAACTATAAAAGTAAAAAATTTCAATAAGACTTTCCTCATTAGATCAGTGTAGGAAGCATTTTCTGCATACCTTACTTCCTTTCACCTATCCGTGTACACACATTAAAACTCTTCATTGGAGTTTGTGATCTTCCTTGGCTGATGCGAAGGAATCTTTTGTACCAGAGATGATATATATAGATGTAATAGATCCTTAGGAAAGTAGATTGAGATTGAGATAGTTCTCATGATTTAAAAGATAGATAGTTTGGATTCTTTATGAAGGAGCCTAAAACCTATATCTTTGTATATTCTAATATTTTATAATCAGGCCTATGAGCCCTATTGTAATCCCGCATGTTACCAGCTGATTTGTATTTGAATTCTATGATATACTAAATGACTAAGACTGCATTTGTTTCACATCTATGAGTTGTTTCCGTTGTGTTTACTTATGCTACATGGTCTGGATAGTTCATTCTGTGAACCCTCCTACCATGATGGCACCAAGTGGTATTAAAGAGAAAGTTCAAATCTTTGGAAGTGAAGTAAGTAAAGTTAGTGAAGGAACTCCATAAAATTTTTCTATGGATAGATCACCGAATTGAGGTAGGTTACTTGTGTCGCAACCGATCGCCGATTGTGAGGTAGTTGTCACCTTGTAGCCCGATTGCCGAATCTGAGGCAATTTACACTTGATCCCATGAAGATGCCATTAAGGAGAGTTGCTGCTGCTAGAACAATAGCTGGTAGAATGGATGAGATGATGGAAATGATGAAAATAATGTGAATTCTTTTGGATGTTGTTGAAGAGGATAGGCAAAGAGGATTGACATCGAGAACTAATGTGGAAAGTGATGATTAAGAGGAATTTCAATCTGTTGAACAAATTGGTGAAACCCTAGGAGGTGAAGAAGAAGAAGAGTCAGACCAAGTGAAGATGTTGTGAGCTATTTCAAAGATTGGATAAAGACCTAGTGTGGATGTACCCAATTACACTAGCAATTTGAATCCTGAAGAGTTGATTGACTCGATAAATGACATGGAAGAATACTTTGAATATGAAGAAGTTGAAGACCTGAAGAAGGTGAAATTTGCAAAGACAAAGTTGAAAGGACAAGCTGCTATATGGTGGAAAGAAGTTCAATTGGAAAGAAATAGGAGAGGGAAAGAAAAGATTACAAAATGGGATAGAATGGTGACAAAATTGAAGAATCAATTCATACCCACTGACTATGAGTTGGAACTATTGAAGAGATTGCAAAACTTGAGACAAAAGGAGAAATCTATGAAGGAGTTTACTGAAGAATTTCATAAGATGACCATAAGAATAGGACATAGTGAAGAAAGCAAGAAGAAAGTGGCTAGATACATTAATGGACTGAGATTGAACATTCAAAAAGAACTAAGCTTGGTAAGGATGACATCTTTAGAGAAAGCATATCAGTTTACCCTGAAAGTTGAAGAGAAGCTGAATAAGAGGCATGATCAGAGATAGAGAGGCAGAGGAGGTAAATTTTAGAGAAGTAGAACATTTTATGGAGGAGACAGATCACATCCGAAGTAGAACAAGTCTAACATCCCATTTAAGAAGGATGAAAGAGATAATAATGCTTACCGGAAAGATGACATAATTTTTTACCAAAGAGGAAACCCTAGTGCATACCGGAATCAAGGATATAGAAGAGAAGGAAGAGGATTAGATTAGAGAACATTCAGAGGCATTTGTTTCAAGTGTGGAGGTGAAGGACATAGAGCATTTGAGTGTAATTAGGGTAGTACAAGAAAGAAGACAGAGAACAATGGAAGAGAAGCCTATGTTGAAGAAGAACATGTTGGATCACCTAGTTTAGTTGGAAAATTGGAGAAAGGAGAATCACTTGTAATGAGGAGAGCATTATTTCAAGTAGAAATAAATGAGGAACCACTGTAGAGGAAGAGTTTGCTCAGAACCAGATGTAAATCAGGAGGTAAGTGTTGCAAAGTTGTGACTGATAGTGGTAGTTCTGATAATCTAGTTTCAGAGGAGATGGTGACTAAGATGAAGTTGGAATATTAAAACACCCTAAGACCTATTAGATAGAATGGATTCATGATGATCATAAGGTACTAGTAAGTGAACAAGGTTTGGTGAAATTTTATATTGGATCTTATCATGATGAAGTATTGTGTGATGTTATGCCTATGGATGTTTGTCATATCTTGTTGGGTAAACCTTTGCAGTATGATAGAAAATCTATACATGAAGGGAGAAGGAATACATACACTATAACAACAAATGGAAAGACAATTACTTTGATTCCTTTAGAAGATGATCCTAAGAATGAAGTATGTGGGAATATTAGAATTTGTTTGGTAGATGGAAGAAAATTTCTGGATGGTTTGAGACATGAGAATATGTGTTATGCTTTGATTCCTAAGAAGCTTGAAACATTAAAGAAGGAGACTGAAGAATCACAACTAGAGGAGATAAAAGAGTTTCTGACAGAGTATGAAGACATCATATTAGATAATGTATCTAAAGGATTACCACCAATCAGAAGGATCAGTCATTACATGGATCTTATACCTAGAGCTAATTTGCCTAACAAAGCAGCACACAGAATGACACCAATAGAGAATGAAGAACTAAATTGATAAATAAAAGAATTGTTGAGGAAAGGTTTGATCAGAGAAAGTTTGAGTCCTTATGTAGTACCTACAGTGCTAGCACCAAAGAAGGATGGAGAATGGAGAATGTGTACATACTCTAGAGTAATAAACAAGATCACAGTTCAGTATAGATTTCCTTTACCCAGGATGGATGATATCATGGATTGTTTGAGTGGAGAAGATATTTTAAAAAGATAGATTTGAAGAGTAGATACCATCAGATCAGAATCAAAGAAAGAGACGAATGGAAGACTACTTTTAAGACAAATGAAGGATTCTACGAGTGGTTAGTAATGCCTTTTGGATTGACAAATGCACCAAGTACTTTCATGAGGTTGATGAATGAGGTTTTGAAGAGATTCTTGCATAAGTTTGTTATTGTATACTTGGATGACATGCTGATTTTCAGTAAAACAAAAGAACATTTGTGGCATATTAGACAAGTTTTGCAGAGGTTGAGAGAAGAGAAATTGTTGATAAACATCAAGAAGTGTAGTTTCATGAAGGAAGAACTAGTGTACTTGGGATTTGTGATTTCTGTAGAAGGATTGAAGATGGATCCTGAGAAAGTAAGAGCAATTGTCGAATGGCCTACATCGGAGAGTATTGGAGAAGTTAGATCATTTCATGGATTGGCTAGTTTCTACTGGAAGTTCATCAGAAATTTTAGTTCCATTTGTAACCCTATGACAGAGACAATGAGAGGTGACAGAAAGGATTTCAAGTGGACATCTAGAGCAAACAAAAGTTTTGAGTTGTTGAAGCAGAAAGTGACAGAGCAACCTGTTTTGGCATTACCGAATTTCAATAAGGTATTTCAAGTTGATTTTGATGCAAGTGGAAATACAATTGGAGCAGTGATAAGTCAAGAAGGTAAACCTAAAGCATATTTCAGTGAGAAGTTGAATGATGCAAGGAGAAGATATTTAGTTTATGATCAGGAATTCTATGCCATAATTCAATCCTTGAAGAAGTGGAGACATTACTTGTTGCCTAAGGAGTTTGTGTTGTATATAGATCATCAAGCTTTGTAGTACTTGAGCAGTCAAGGTAAGTTGAATCAAAGACATATGAGATGGGTAGAATTCATGTAGAGTTATACTTTAGTCTTGAAGCATATGAGTGGTAAATCAAACAAAGTTGCTGATGCATTGAGTAGGAGAAGGAACTTGCTGACAGAGATGAGAGTTGAAGTATTGGGATTTGATGAATTAACTAACATGTATGAGGGAGACACTGATTTTATAGAACATTGGAAAGCATGTAAGGAACCTGGTGTGACAGATAGGAGTAAGTGGTTGTATTATTTTATTCAGGAGGATATGTTGTTCAAAGGAAGTTAGTTATGCATACCTAGAAGTTCAATGAGGGATAATTTGATCAAGGAGAAACACAGTGGAGGATTGGCATGACATTTTAGCATTGATAAGATAGTGGCTTTGGTAAGTGAAAACTACTTTTGGCCTCAGATACATAAGGATGTTAGAAAATTTGTGCCTAGTTGTAGAATTTGTCAAGTTGCAAAAGGGAATAGTTAGAACACGAGATTGTATAAACCTTTAACAACACCGGAGAGACCTTGGGAAGACATAAGCATGGATTTTGTAATGAGATTGCCTAAGACACAAAGAGGACATGATTCAATATTTGTAGCGGTGGACAGATTTTCAAAGATGGCTCATTTCATACCTTGCAAGAAGACAACTGATGCAGTACATGTAGCTAACCTATTTTTAAAGGAAATTGTGAGATTGCATGGATTACCTAAGAGCATACTTTCAGATAGAGACACTAGATTTCTTGGATACTTTTGGAAGATACTTTGGAAGAAGATGAAGATAGATTTGAAGTTCAGTTAAGGTTTTCATCCATAGACTGATGGACAGACATAGGTAGTGAATAGGAGTTTGGGAAACTTGTTGAGATGTTTGGTTGGAGACAAGACATGAAGTTGGGATTTGATTCTACCACAAGTAGAGTTTTCATATAATCATTCAACAAATAGTAGTAGAAGAACACCTTTTGAGATTATTACCAGAGTGAATCCTAGAGGAGTTGCAGAATTGAGAGATATCACTATAGAAGAAAAGAGAAGTGCAGAAGAAGAAGAATTTAAAGATCATATGAAGACAGTGCATGATCAGGTAAAGAAGCATTTGGAGGACATGAACAGTAAGTATAAGGAAAGAGCAGATGAGAAGAGAAGACATAAGGAATTTGTAGTTGGAGATGAGGTAATGTTATACTTGATAAAAGAAAGATTTCTAGTTGGGACATATAACAAGTTGAAGATGAAGAAGTTTGGACCTTGTAGGATACTCAGAAAACTTGACTCAGGGAATGCATATGAAGTGGAGCTACCAAAGACATTGGGTATTTCACCTATTTTCAACATTGCAGACCTATATCAATATCATGAAGTAGAGTTCAGTGATAAAATGGAGGAAGAATTGAAGAAATAGTTACCAAAACAAGCACTGGACTAGATTGAAGAGATTCTGGACAACAAAATTGGACGTAGCACCAGAGGAAGACAATACAAAGAATACCTTGTGAAGTGGAAAGATAGACTGGAAGAAGATTCATCATGGATTTCCCAGGCTGAGGTGGACCCTCTTGGTTTCCCTGTAGCCCCAACAAAGTGAGGGACTCACTTTTTCAATAACCCCAGATGTCTGATGTAGGAGCATCCCTAGTTCAAGAGCAATCTTGCATCAACCAAAAACATTTGTATTTCAATTTGTTTGCAGTTCAGTTTGTTTATTTTCATTTTCTAGTTCACTTCAGTTAGAAGCAGTTTCTGTATTTGGTCTGTATTCTACCGCAGTTGCATTTCATACCTTACAGAGTTGGATTTAGCATCTAGACATGTTCATCTACATCATATCCAAAATTCAAAGCATTTGGATTAAGTACCAGGAAGATATCGCTGTCAGAAGATCAACTATTTTCTTAGAACAGAGCATCCTAACAATCTCAGACAATCAGCCAAAGGAGAAGACCTGTAGAGCATTCCCGACTTTCGGAGCCTAATGACACACCATTCAATGATCTATGGTTTGTGGCCAACCTTCCCCAAGATCTGCACATCATTCCATTCATTTGTGGAGGAGTTCTATTTATTTACGTCAGACTGATCTGTATACACACGTTACAACTCTTCATTGGAGTTTGTGATCTTCCTTGGCCGAGGTAGAGGAATCTTTTGTACTGGAGATGATATATATAGATGTAATAGATCCTTAGGAAAGTCAATTGAGATTTCAAGATAGTTCTCATGATTTAGAAGATAGATAGTTTGGATTATTTGTGAACGAGCCTAAAATCTATATCTTTGTAAATTCTGATATTCTGTAATCAGGCCTATGAGCCCTATTGTAAGCCCGCATGTTGTTGACCAATTTGTATTTGAATTCTATGATATACTAAATGACTGAGATTGCATTTGTTTCACATCTATGATTTGTTTCTGTTGTGTTTACTCTTGTTGCACGGTCTAGACAGTTCATTCTGTGAACCCTCCTATCGTGAGGGCACCATTATTGTTTACGATCCATGATCTTCCTACATATAGCACATTGTCTGGTCTCAATGTTCATGGATACCATGGATACCCTGCTTGCAAATTTAAGGATTTTGTGAGGCACTCAAGAAGTTTTTTGTAAGTGTATTTATTGTGGACATCATGCTTACCTTAAAATGGATCAACTATATCATCGACAAAAAACATGTTTCAATGGTCAAGAAGAGAATTGTGAAGCACCATTGCTAATAACAAGTGATTGCATTGTTGAGAATGGACAAAAAAGAATGTCATTTATTGAAAATGATGGGATTGTTGGTAATAGATATTATCCATGTAGTGAAAGTGGTGTAAAACAGTTATACATATTTTATAAGTTGCCATACTTTAAGGATATAGCCATTAGGCATACTGTTGACTTTATGCATATTGAGAAAAATATAGCCTATGCTATTATAGAAAATCATTTTGGTGCTTTTCATACTATTTCATCATGTGAAGACTTTCAACAACTAAAGATTCATCGAAATCTTTGGGTTGAAAAATGTGCTGATGAAAAATATAGACATCCTAGTGCTCCTTATGTCTGGACAAAGGAACAACATGCACAATTCTTACAGTTGTTGTCTCAAACTCACTTTCCCATTGGATATGTAAGTAGTAGTATTAGAAGCCAAACTGACATTAATAGCTTAAGAGGCCTCAAGACCCATGACTATCATGTCATAATTGAGAATATTTTACCTATTGTGGTAAATATATCAAGTTTGGCAAAGGGGCCAAGATTGGTAGTTATAAGGTTGGGCCTAATATTAAAGAGAATGAGTTTACATGTATTAGATCCTTCAAACTTTGATAGTTTGAGGGAGGAGGTTGTTGAAGTCCTTTGTCTATTGGAATGACAATTTCCACCAACAATATTTAACATTTCTATGCATCTTTTGATACATCTAGAATATGAACTAGATCATTATGGCCCATTAAGAACAACATGGATGTATCCTATAGAATGATATATGAAGGTTTTGAAAAAAATTGTTCATACTAGGGCAAAATTAGAAGGCAACATGTTTGAGGGATATTCAATGCAAGAGGCGATGGGATTTTGCACAAAATATATGAAAGATTTTAAAAATGTCAATCGATGTGTATGGGATGATGACGAAGATGAAAGAGTTGTAGGTGAAGTATTAGAAGGCAATGGATGTCACTTCCATCTATCACATCAAGAAAGAAGTGTGATACATGCCTATATTCTTCAAAACATAACTTCGTTCGATAAGTGGCATAGGTAAAAAAAAATTACCCAATAATTTATTTACTCAATTGCATTTACACATAAATATTATTAATCTTACTATTTGTACGTTAATATTCTTTGTAGAAAATATGAAGAAGATAATCAAACTTGGATGCAACATCAACCTCAAAAGTGCAGACGTCATGATTTGATTGGAGGTGATTCTTTTCCAAAATTTGAAGAATGGATTGCTAATGGAGTCAGTGATGCAAAAGAAGAAGGTCAAGATGTAACAACGAGAAAGTGAACTTTCACAATCTCCACATATATGGGCTATGTGTTTTAGTGGAATGTGTGCCTATGGTAGTCATTTAAGAGTGGAAGAAAAAGACAAAGGAAAGACAAATTGTGATTGTGTTGTTAGTGCTGAATTTCTTCACAAAATTGAGAAGAAATTTTATGTTGGATTCATCCAAGAAATTATTAAAGTGGATTTTGGTGAAAATAGTCCTATATTATTAAAATGTAAGTGGATCTGACCATCCATAATACAATTTGATGAGTATGCATTTGTACACACAAATACAGGGCAACTTTTATTAGAGATGAACGAGCCGTATGTTTCCCCTCTTCAAATTAACTAATCATTTCTAATTGATGATGTAAGAAGCCCAGGATGGTTGTATGTCATTAAAATAGAGTCTCGTTCTAGACAAAATTCATGGAAGTTGTCGATATAATGCCTAATGGGCAATATGTTAATTTACAAGAAACATTCGAAGAAGTGGATGAAGACAATGATGGAGTGTTTGAAGAAGAGATTTTGATTACCAATGAAGAGATTGGGAGAGAGAATGAGCATCATGTCATAGATGAGGATGAGGAAGAAAATCAAGCAGATGCAGACATGAGTGATCAAGATTCTAATCTTGTTGACAATGCAGATGATTATGATGATGTTTTGTCACCTTAACTAGCCTGTGACCTTAAGAGGTTATCTTATCACCTAAACTTTGGTTATATTTATGGTGTAATTTATTATTGAATATAATAAAGATCTGAGTATAGGTATGCTTATTCACTATTGTTTTACTGATACATTTTTGAATGTAATCATCATTATTCTATTGGTACATTATATACAAAACCTGAGATGATCACTACTGATTTGAAGTGCATATAAAGTTAGGTTCAATCATTCTTCTTAGTTTTCTTACTTTGGTTGAAATTAATTTTGTTTAGTTAGAATATAATTTCTTGTATGTCCTATATGTTTTCTAGATGCTAGACTTTTCTTGTATGTTCTAGATGATAGATTTAGTTTGTAATACAGATTCTAGCCTCCACATGCATTGAATATGCTTGTGTGAAGGATACAATGATAAACATTTGTGATTTAATAATACATATGGATATCTTAACATTAGGTGAACTAAGCCTCCTCATTACAAACAAATAAATATTCTCTTAGATATCTTAACTAGAATTCAAGCACTAGATTGAATCTTCTTCTCCATTGATTGCTTCAAATAGATATTACAATATAACAGAAGTCTCCTCATATATGTTTCTATAAATTCCTATGATGATATCAAAATTTGGTTTTAGTTTCTCTTTTATAAGAGAAGCAACAAGCTTCAGACCGTTACAAAATATGACATCTTTTCAAAATTCATGCCTCTTCGTATAAACTAAACATTAATTTTTCTTAAAACATAATTAAGAGGAAACAAAGAAAGTAGACAATATTGATTGGAAGCCCATATCACTTGCAATACACTTGTAGTATGTTAATCAACATAGGAGACCTGTGATCATCCTGATCTGGCAAAGTCCCCCTATCCATGATAGAGTGTTTGAAGGCTCAGTTCTTCCACTACAACATATTCAAGGCTCTATTCTTCTGGAGGAGCCAAATACTCTTGTTCCCATTAGTATACTATGTACCAACCTGGTCCATCTGTGAGTTCCTTACCTCGCTCCCAGAGTGTTAGATTACAACCCTCTAAGGGTTTTGAAGAATTATTTAAAATCCCCTCTGTGGCAAACTCTAGCAGTTCTCTAGCCTTAGCCATCCCTGCTAGACCTTCATGCACCCATCAAAAGTTTTATGAATTAGATAATGGGTTGTATAGATGTGAAGATTGCTCTTTTGTTTTCAATCCTCCCAGATCCGGCCATTTCTAAATGTTTTTAGCCCGACAAGCCATTATGCCTGAACAAGATATTTCTGAGTCCAATGAAAAGGTCATAACCACTCCTGCAGGTCCTTGTCCAGTACCCAGAACCATTCCTCCTTTTAAGGACTTTATATTGTTTAACACTACCGGTACTTATAAAGCTAATTTCTGGCCTCTGCATTTATTTCCTGTCTCTGAAAACTCCCAAGGTACCAGCCAAAGCAAATTGCTTAACTGGACAAACCTTTGTCTAAGGAAATCCATGCTCCTTGCTGAGGATAGAAAGATCTGGCATCAGATCGAAGCAGTCAAGGCTGATAAAGCACGCCTCAGTGCTCAAGAGAATTTCCATTCTCTTATTTCCACTCTTGAACGCTTGGAAAAGCATCTTACTAATCAGTGGATGAACTCTGTTAACAAAGATCTTCAGGAACTTAAAGCCCAATATAATGAGTTCAAGAGTCAAGTTGAAACCTGGTGGGTTGCTCAGCAACGATCTTTAGATCAATAGAGAGAACTTCTACAAAAAGTTAGGAGTGAAGTAAAATTAGATTGTGATGTGTTTGGTTCTCAACTGAATACTACAAATATACATGTAAAGCATAATGCTCAGAGACTCACTGAAATCTCTAAAGAAGTTCATTCAATTATATAGTCACAACTCCTCATAAGTGATTCCATCAGATCAGAATCCTCCAGCATATAGCCTGCTCTCCATGAAGAGTCTAGGACTATTCAGTCCGTGACCCATACAAGTTGTCACCAACAAACTGTAAGGACAAAGAATTTCCCTTCCAGTGCAAAGGGATATTTACAGGCTCAGTATGAAGGACCTAAGTTAACCACTAAAGTTAGGCAGCCTGTAATTGAAAAGGTTTATGATCCCTCTACAGGGAATCTAAGAGAAACCACTCTAGAGGAACAAGCCAAAGGAAAGTTCCAAATGGATCGTGGTTCTAGTTCTAATCCTAATGGATCTCATCCCATTGATACATTTAAAAATATTCAAACTCTGAAAGCTGACACACCGCCCCTTGTTAATTTTGATCATTTTTAAGATATTAAAAATACAAGCGGAATAGATGCAATGCGAGCCTAGATAACAAATTATATATCCACTAATGCTGATGCTGATAAAAAGCAGGTGATCAAGTAGGCTCTTAATGCAATGACCGGTGTTGCACGACATGTCTGGGATAGACTAGATGATGCTTACAGAGAAATGCTGTTAGATAGAGGTACAGATCAAGTCTGTGCTCAGTTGAACCGTCTATTTGTTGGAAAAATAGACACCAGAGAAAAGTTGGCCTACAACAAGTTTATCAAAGGTAAATGTAAAGTCCTCAAATATTTTAAACAATATTGTGATGTCCAATATGAGAATTTCTATTTGTCAGGCTGTGAGCAGAATCATGAATTCATGTTCACTACTTTTCTGAAAAGTTTTGGTACTGTGATAGGAGAATTCTATCACAAGAAAGTTCTTGAAAAACTGGTCACAGAAAATATAGAAATGAAAGAACTAACATATCCACAGTTAGTTCAATTCTTAACACAGATTAATGAAGAGATCTGTGAAGAAGGAAAAGCCAAGAAAGAAATAAAAAAGGTACAACCTTTACTTTCTTCATCTGTTTGCTACCAGATTATGCCTTCTAATTAGTTCCCAGAAAAGGGAAACTCTTCTTGTTATAATTATGACAGTTCTGAAAAGTCCTACAAGAAGAAAAAGAAGAAATTCAAAAGTAATTATCCCAAGAAAAAAGGATACTTCAGAAAAAGAGATAAGAAAAGAAAGAATTCCAAGAAATAGAAACCTACCTGTTATATTTGCAAGGGTGATCACTTTGCAAACAAGTGCCCAGATAGAAAAAAAAAAAAGGAAAAGGTAAAATCCATGTAGCTAGAGAAGCAGGTGTTGAAAATGATGAATTTGAATTCATCAATGCTTATCCATCAGACTCAGAGGATATTATCCTCTCCAGTTTAGAATCAAGTACAGAATTTGAGTCTGAAGAATATGTATCAGCTCAAGAACAAGCTTAGGTCAATCTAATGACTAAAGAAGTTTAATCCTCTGATGAGAATTCGAAAGTCTCCTACTGCAGAATGCTCAGAAGGGACACCCGTGCCGAATTGGACAAGGTAATTGAAGATATTGTCCAAACTGAATCCTGACTCCATACCATGGACATGGGTCAGGAAACGTGGAAGAAGCTAACCACCCAATTAGAACAGCTTAAATCCAGAAAGTATTTCTTACTCCAATAGGAAGCTCGACCTCCTAAACTCCCCGTGAGAAGATCCTCTCTTCTCCAATATGGTCTATCGGTCTCTCCTACAGAAATTCCTGAGCAACATGGTTATAAACCATTACAGCAAAGAGAGCCTTGGCCTCTCGGACCTCCAGCTCAATGGCCACAGCCACTTGGGCCTTTGGATCAATGATCCATCATTAATGCTCCTTCTCCAGGAAGTATGGCAAGACACATTTGGAGAAGAAATAGAAAAGCCTTTCTTGAAAAGGTTGTTACTCAAGATCAGGCAGAAATTTTAGAAATTGATGATGAGAAAAATTTCTATCTCACAGAAGAAACGGAAAAAGCCCCTGAACTTGATAAGTTTGTTAGCCAGTTCAATTCTACTGGATCCATACAGTTGCCTGCTCAAGCCTCTTTCATAGAAGAACAACTGTATTGTGAAGAAAAGCCCTACAGCCCTCTCATTCATCATGCTGTAGAAGAACAAGGTGAACCCAGAGTCACCTTTGAAGAAGGTTCAAGTAGCCGCCAGATGAAAGCCTACAAAAGGAGTGCCAAGCCAACTACTTCATGTCCTGGAATAATCCTGACAATCCACTTTCCAGGTATCATGGCATACCCACTATCATTCCTTATTGATACTGGAGCAGATCTGAACATTGCCAGGTACAATGCTTTCCCTAAAGATGCCTGGATTGAAGGCACTATAGGAATTAGTTTTGGTAATTCTGAAAAGGAAGATAGTTCCTCCTTTTGCATTGCTCCTATTCAAATTGGATTAGATGGTTTTACAGATAATCTAACATTTGTCCAATATGAAGTTGATGGCTATGATGGCATAATTGGAAGCAAAGCAATTCAACAATGGGAACCTTTCACCATTGATTCTGATTTTATTATAATTTGGAATACATATCAGCTTCCAAGGATTTATCAAGATCTAGCTTATACATCCAAGCTAGAAAAGGAAAAGAAAAAGAAACCAGTTAATGCAGTTTGGTTAGCCAAACAAATGGATGCAGGTCAAGAATCTCTTATAGGGATTAAAACTGCCTTTGCTGACACAGTCATGACAAAAGATTTAAAGAAGCAGAAAAGGAACCTGACATGTGATCTCCCTCTTAAACGGGATCCTCAAGGTAATGAACTCATGCCCAAGGCCAAAGCTAATTATTTTTTAATGAGTTCATCTGAAGCATTAACTTGCAGAATAGAAGTTGCAGAGCTTGAAAGGCTCCACATTATCCAAACTTCTAAATCTCCATTCTCATGCCATGCAATGTATGTACCAAAGGTCGATAAGAATGGTAAAGAATTACCTGAAAAATGGCTAGTTGTAAATTATAAGCCGTTAAATGACTGTCTTGTTGACAATAGACATCCTCTGCCTAGTAAGGATCATATCTAGCAGACTATCCAAGGTAGTCATGTATATTCTAAATTTGATCTTACAAAAGGGTTCTGGCAAATAGGTCTGAAAAGTGCTGATTTCTATAAAACACCCTTCTCTGTTCCCCAAGGCCTCTATGAATGGAATGTTCTTCCATTCGGTATTAAAACTGCTCCTTCCATTTTTCAGCAAAAAATGGATGTTATATTCCGACCTTATGCCACATTTATCCAACCCTATATTGATGACATTCTTGTCTTCAACCAGGATATGCCTCACCATCTTGACCATCTCTGTCAATTCCTCTCTATTTGTCAACATAATGGTCTTGTTGTCAATCCCACAAAGTCTTTCTTTGCTCAAACCCACATTGTGTTCATTGGCATCAAGCTTCTTCCGGGGGGGAGAATGGAGGCCCAACCACACATCCTGCACAAAATTTCTACTCTTGCAGTCACCAATGTCAAGGAACTACAACACTTTTTGGGCCTTGTTAATTATATTGCAGGATTCTATTATAAGCGTGTTGAAGATAGAATTGAGTTGAATAAGCTTCTGGGAAAGACACCACCACCATGGACAACAAAGCATGATGCATTGATTAATCGCATCAAGCAAAAATGTTCCTAGTTACCACCATTAAAGCTGCGAGGTAAAGGTTTCAAAATTGTTGAAACTGATGCAAGTGAAGGTGCCTGGGCAGGTGTTCTTCGAGAACAGAAAACAATCTCCTTCAATCCCAAAGATAAAGGTGAGATTGTTTGATACATTTCTGGTAGTTTCAAGAACAGTGAAGTTGACTACCACAGTACTTATAAAGAGATCCTTGCTGTTGTCAATACTTTCCAAGCTTTTTAAATGTTCATAGCTAATAAGAGATTTCTGTTGAAAAGTGATATGCAAAATCTACGCGGATTCTTCCGAAAAGAATCAAAGAATAAGGTAGTAAGAGGATGACTCCTTAGATGGGCTCAACTACTCAGTACATATGAATTTGATTTTGTTCATCTTCCAGGAGTTGAAAATATTTTTGCAGATTTTATGTCAAGAGAGGGACATTTTGATAACCCTCAAGCAAATGGAGTTGTTCAAGTCATCTCCATCAGAGAACAAAGATGGTATGAAGAAAGTCGTCATGAATGGAGTACAAATCCTTTCCAACGAAGGAACCTGCACAACTTTCAAATGGCCAAGGATTTTCTCTTTGATCGGTTTAAAATGTTAATTGCTAAACAACAACTAACATCCCCAGGTTTATGGACCGATAGGCCATTCTTTTAGTTCTCAACTGAAGATGAACCCATTGATCCTGATGTTGGACATGTACTTCAGAACTGGTGTGGAGATTTTGTTCTCCCAGTCAAATTCCTAAATCCTCCAGTTGCATGCCCGGAGCAATGGTTGAATGCAGAACATGGTAAGAATTTAATCAGAGACCTGTTTCAAGGACCTTATTGACTAGCAGATGATTTATAGTTTGAAGGAACTTCAGCTTACACTAGATGCATTTTCAAACTTGTTTTTGATTCTCCTATCGATAATCCAATTAGCAGGCATCTCTGCCAAATCTATGGTCCTACGAGTTCTTCTTCTATTTTCGAACATTGGATAGTAGGAAATCACTTGAGATACTTTCATGCTCACCAGACTCCTATCTGGATTCACACAAAAACCTACCGAATGAATGGACCTACACCACAAGCTATGTCTAGAGGATTATACGACCCCTATAAGTTGAAAACAATGAGTATTATCTGGAAAGAACAAGAAGGAAGTCGACCACCCGGATGCATTCCTCATTCATCCACACAGACCTGTGCAAATTGTGTCAACTGCTCCGCTGATGATCCAAGAATACCAACTTTCGGTGCCAGTGGGAATTATCATTCTCCTGACTGTACTCATCCTGATGGTGAATTTTGTGAAGGATGTTTGTTCAACCAGCCAGGTCCTCTCAACTCTAGTAACTCCGACAGTACTAGATCTTAGGCTAATGGATGGGCTTGTCATCCATCGAGAGCATCTATCATCTCGTTGAATGTGATAGACGTGGGCCCTTCCACGGTAAAAGGGGAAAGCTTACGTGCCTCACAGTAAGCATGAGTTATTCTTCTCGTGATCAAAAAGTAACTTTGTAAAAGTTTATTCTGTTTGAGTCTTAGTCTGTCCCCTATTATCTTGTTCATGGATTAATTGGTCCCACCTAAGGAATCTTATCCTCGATCGGGTAATCCTCTGGATAAGGGTTTGTACATGTCCATCTTGTATGGATGGATTCCAAAACTGGACTTCAGAGAAAGGAGGCCATGATGCTCGTTTCTCCCTTGCATGTATAGCCTATCTATTCATCAGCTCAAAGATACTTCCCCTGCCATTGAAACATAGAAAAATCACTAGGCCACTTATAATCTTGAATTTGGAGCAAGTTGGCCTGGTGATCCTTCCACCTTTTGTTTAACAATGCTTTGACATCAATTACAAACTTTGTATATCCAGCACCCAAAGCAATTACTCTGTCCAGAATGATGTTGAAGCTGAGAATATTGATATCTTCATGCTTTTTTAAAAATTCCATGACCTTAGAAACTGTATGACCAAATTCATCCTTCCACGCATCAAAATCCTTGATCTTTTCATCCTCTGTTAGGATTGATGGAATGAACTGGTGTTTGAAAGTGGCAAAAGAATCAATCTTTACCTACATTCTTTGATTTCCACGATTCATATACTGGTACTCATCCAATATCATCTTGATCATTTTCTCTGTTGGCTTTAGAGCTGCAAGAGCATCTTGATTCCATTGTAGAACTTTACACATAGTGATGATTTTGTGATGTGTTGACTGCCATCTTTGATACAAGTGATCTAAAATAGAAAAATTTACTTTCAATTGTTCCATGGCCTAAGACAAGGAAGAATAGCATTCATGCACATCTCTCAACTTGTCAACTACCATTTTCACTCTATATTCCAAAATTTTCTCAAACACTTCAAGAATTTTCAATTTTGCCTCATTCTTTGTTTTCTCGTTTTAGCTTTTCAATTCCTCAATTTCTTTTTCCAACTTCAATTTCAAAATATTGAATTGTTCAGCAGTCACTATGGTATCACCGGTCTCTTGTGGCACATGTGTTTGAAATGACACAATGGCTTGAATATGAGAAGAACTCTCACCCTTCAGTTGTTTTTTCAGGTTTACATTTTAAAGATACAATCTATTTACCTCATCATTCATCTCGATCTGAGTTCTCTCATAATCAAACAATCTTTGCTCTAACTTTATAATAAAAGCTCATGTAAACATTACAGTATGCATAGTGAGGGTAGCTACTTTAGTTGATGATGTGTCTTGGAATGTCTTGGCCATAGTTGTTCCCCTTATTTCTTAGACTACATCAACTAATCTTAGTTTGCTGGTGTTATTTTGTGTTTCCCATATTGCCAAAGTCTCTATTTTTGGATTGAAACCACTACCACTAACACCTTCCTCATAGTCAAATTTAGAAACTAGCATGGGGTCATCTTGATTCCTGACTTGGTCTAACAAAAACATTTTCTTCAACTCAAGCTCAGGAATGATCAGCATGTTGCTCCTTAATATCATTTGTCTAGCCTCATCAGGGCTGACACTTATTTCATCTATTTTCATATTCTTAAAAGTTTGTGAAACAATTTTCTCATGCTAAGATTCATCAACACCCATTTTATTTATTTCCACTTGTTCTTGAAATTCTTTCATCTTCATATTAATCCAAAAATCTTTGAGTTTAGGAGAATTAATGAAATCATCATCCTTCATAAATCTCATAGAAGCCACAATTCTTTCATCTTCTTCTAATTCAGGCTCCCCTTGTGCCTATTTGGCCATTCCAGCCTTTGGTTTGTGTGCTTCTGTTTCTTGGCCAGCAAGTGGCTAATATGTTTCTCCTTCATTTCCCATATTTCTTAGGATAATAGTCACTTCATTAGTTTCACCCTATCCTTCACTCAATTCATATGGAACCAGTGGAGAAACATCCTCAATCCTTTGCGTTTTGGTAGGTGGTGAATTAGGGACATGAGCTAGATCCTGTACTGACATTGCATCTGGTGTAGGCTCTTGAATCACAAATCCTGGTGGTCTTTTGACACTAATCTTGGTAGCCTTTGAAGGCTGCTTCTTAGAATTGCTATATATTCTTTCAAAATTATCAATTATTAGATCTATTCTTCTCAAAGGATCCCTCTCTTCAACAAAGAATCTGGGAAAATTAGGATTTTGTTTTCTCCTATCATCCTCAATCCTTTTCAAAATTTCCCATTTTCTTTTCCTATCATACACTTCTTGAAAGGTGACAAGATTTCTAATCACATCCTCATCAAAATTTATTTGATGGGATATTCCCATTCCTTTGAGGATGGTTTGTTTGACAAAGTTCATGTGACCCTCTGGATCACAAACCCTCTCTACACCTAATTTCAAAGAATATTTAGCCTTCAAATAGGCTTGCAAATCCTCTAAAGTATCAGAACTAATGGACCAATCATCAAACACTATGGAATCAGGAAGAAATCTGCCTTTCTTTTGTTTCTTCATTACATCCTTCTCCATCCACATCATTTGCCACATGAATTCAAGGAATGCAATTCATTTTGGCACAAATTTGGGCAACACATGGGGTGGCTGAATACACCCATATACCTTGATTATAATATGAACTGGCAAGAAAAACCAATTAGCATAGTTATGCATATGACCCTATTTTGGCCTATGGGAAAGAGGCCTCAACATTTCCCTAATCCCTTTTGTTAATCTGGGAGAAAAACTACCAAGAGAATTCATTATTCTAATTGAGAATTCATCATGAAACATAACATAGTCACAGTTCTTGCAATGGCTATCCCATTTGTAACACCAGCACTATGTTGGCAATCTTTGTCCCATTTCATCAATCATGCTCAAATCCATTCTACTGGGCCACTTCCTTCTATTTTGATATGAAATCAAATGACTTAACAAAGAGTAGTATTTTAAATCTATGGGCTTTTTATTTTCTCTTATTTGCAAAAATCCATCATATAGTTTCTTTTCAACGAATGTTACAAAATCATATTCAACATTAGCTTCTAGATTTTGAATTCTCATGGCCATCATCATTAGGCCGATAGGCATTCTACCTTGGGCATCAATACCCAACACCTGACACAAAGAAAAATATGTTCTTTTGAAATAGATAGTAAAATCTTCAACAGAGAAAGGTTCAATTGCAGTGGATGGGATTTCAATTCTTCTTTTATTTGCCCCTTTCCTCATGTGCATAGGCACGTCATCCCTTTTGTGTGTTTTTCTCAAACTATTGTACTCCTACTCACTCTTTTGCAGATCTACTTGTGTGATGGCTTTCTTGCTCAACATGAAGTAGTCTATGATTGCATTCCTATCCACAACCACTAATGGTGACCCATTTGGTAGTCTGACTGTTTTGGTGGCTGAGTGATAGTGTTGTGCCAATGCTCTAATCAAATCCACATCAACAAATACATTTGGCACCACAAGTTGCCAAATCCAAATTCCATGGGTTTCCAACTAGTCCATGTCCATCTTTCTTTCCAAAAAAATACCAAAAAAGGTTCCATCCATAGATAGGGATTACATCATCCTGATATCCTTCTACAACATCCTTGACAATTTCTTAGACCCCTTGTCAACTAAATTTGGTAGGATGTCCAATAATGATTATTGAAGTGATCATTTCTTGGGAGCAGGGGGTCAGTACTCTTACTCACAAACTCAAATTTTTTAGGTGCCATATTTTAGTGCCTCTACGTTCACTAGGGTTTTGATATTTAATTGCTTTACCAGACTAGTTGAAAATAGAGCACAAACCAAAGACCAAACTTTTATGCAAAGAGTGATGGGGCAGACTTACCCAATTAGAAAATGCCTGAGGAGAGAACACAAAGCTTGAATTCACCTTCTACAATCAACACTAAATTTGCTAGAATGAAGAAATGCAAAGAAATCCCAAGTTTTATTGTGCCGTGAAGCTGGTCATTCCGCTATTAACCTGGTTTGTGCCATGAAATTAATAAATCTCAACATTTAATTATTTTCAAACACAGACCATTGATTTGATCCAATCCAATGGATGGGTGAGTATTTCAAGACTTGCAGTCCTTTCCTCAAAAATCAAAATCCCGCAGGCATTAATGATAACCATTGTAGGGCAACATTGAAGTCATTTCGATATTTAATTCCTTACCACATCACTGCAAGACCAACTTAGGGCAATCACGGGACCACGGGACCTTTTGGATAGTTACATTCATCTTCACCACTTACTACTACCTCGCAAGCCTTGTTGTACACAATTGTGGGATGGAGGGATACATGTTATCCCTTATGTCTTTTACAGTGCCACTACCAAGCTTTGGCCTGATCGTTACGGGGCCGTGGGAGCCTTTGGTCTCCCATTCATTGTTTACCGCATTGCCTCCAGTCAAAGTTATCAGCATCATGAGGCCGCGGTATGTAGCATTACTGGTCACTTGAACTCCTTATACCACAACACCACAGGCTCAACTTGAAACCATTGCCGGGGCATGGTGAGCACTTTATCTCGACTCCTTCCTACCACATTGCCCCTGATCATCTCCTTACCTACCACAGGGGTGTGATAACATATTATGTGCCGCTTGAGTTTATACCGTAACATTGTAACTGAATTTTCTTTCACATAGACCTGATATGAGATGCTCATAAATGATTCCTGGAACAATTCTAAAAGGAATATGAATCCCTAATTATGGATTTATGGAAGGAAAATGTATGAAATAGAGTGGGACTATGTGAAATTTTGAATGGTTCTAACACACCTCATGATGAACTAGACTATGTTTTTCCTTCATCTTGCTTGTGTTATGTTTTTATGAGTTCTTTTCTTGTGAATACATCCCTAAGGAAAATTTGTCTGATACTTGTAATTGTAAACATCTTCTTGGTTTTTTACTGCAAATTCTTTTTAATCTGTAAATTGAATTCTATTTTAAGTTTTCATGTGTAGTTATTAGCAGATTGGAAAGTCAACAGTTATCAACTTATGAAGTTTTACTGATTCAAGTTGTTGATTTATACATTATTATTTATTTGGACTTCAAGAAATGAAGAGAAGGGCTGTAAGGTGCAAATTAGATGATAGTGATCATAATGATGAAACTTCACTGACAAACTATGAGTGCCTTCGTAGAGAAAAAGTGGCCAAGAATAATAAATATTTATTGAGAATTGGTTTGACAAACAGGCAAGTTCTAAATCCACTAGGTCGTATATTATTTGTTTAATAGTGTTTAATGAAATAGCCATCAGTTACATGCCCAGTAGGATCAGCCTCTCCAGATCATGTCAACTCAAATGAAGGGTACCAACATGTACTGAATTGCATATACAGTCTCAGTCAGCAAGTTTCACAGTTGGTTGCCTCCATTAACCCTATAGTTTCTGCATGGAATGAGCATAAATCCATGGATTCAGATAAGGTAAGAGGCACTATTGATCTCATTTCTTCTTGTTTGGCAATTTTGTGTACAAATGCCTCTTAATATGTAGATTATTGAAATCTGAGCATAGGAGAATCTACCCCAGTTTCTTTATTGTTAGAGTGATCCAAAAAATGTTCTTTTAGACAAATTTATAGATTGCATTATTTACTTGACATTGAATGCTTTGTATATTTTTTTGCATGATGGTTAAACCACATACAGAGCAATTTTTTCAAAGTAGCAGGAAAGCAAAAATGCCTTCATGATGTCAATAGAGCTGCCAATATTGATAGTGATGATCATGATGAACTAGACAAGAATGTGTAGCATAATCGTCATAGTTATGCTGAAGTTGAGGTAATATAATAGTTGTCAGTTATCTATCCTAGTGTTTTTTCATTCTTCATGCTTAAAATGTTCTTTTGGACAAAAAATTGTAGCTTTTGCATTCTTTAAGCTGTAAGTTAATCTGTCCCAATGTTTTTTCATTAATTCTTCATGCTTAGAATGCTCTTTTGGACAAAAATTTACAACTTTTGCATTCTTTACTTGACTTATATTAATTTTTGGATGATCATTAAACCACATGTAGAGCAATTATATGAAAGCAGAACGAAAAGAAAAAGGCCTTGTCAATAGAGCTCTCTACAAAACTGTACAACTTCATGTCAATGTTGATAGTGATAATTATGATGATGAACTCGACGAGCATGCACATGATATTCATAGTAGCAGTCATGTTGAACTTGAGGTGAGTTCTATGAAACCACATGCAAGTAAGTACTATTCAAGTAAGCAATGGTTGTTTTATTATGTAAATAAGGGTAATCATTACCTATTTGATAGAAGCTGGTTAGAATAGTAGTTAAGTGTAATTAGCTAGTATACATAGATTATGGAAATAAGGAAGAATATATAACTTACATATCAAAGCTTAGAGCTTAGTTGTAATAGAGTGCATACATAGAATTTGACTATGCATTATTGCATTGTGTTCGCGGATGTCATGGTCCTCAGTTGGGGGGACTTCATTGCCAATCCATGTCTCTTTCTGGAGTACTCGTACAGTCTAGCACTATTACAATCTTGCCCTCCATTGGTTTTTACCTCAAAATGGGTTAGCTTTTTTTTTAGAGTAAAAAGTTGCCTCTTTGTTATTCAACAAAATAAAAAAAAGCACATACAAAAACTGATTTGTTCCAAGACATAAGACATTACATACCATTGTCAAAAACAATATAATGTGTGTTTTATATCTCAATATAATGTGTATTTTTTTTTGTTTTTGCAGACATTTAATATTGATAAACTCCAAGAAGGGGATAAAGTTTAGGTATTGGATCCATTTGATGGTGCTACGTCTGTGGGGATTGCGCAAATTCACTCACTATATATTATATGTGGAGTGAAATTGAAAGGAACAGGAGATGCAAATGTAAATATTTTAAAGGTCACAAGTAACATACCCCTTGCTTATTGTTGTGTGGTTACACAACATGCCCCATTTTGACTTGACAAAACAGGAACCCAACTTTTTGCTTCGCTTGGTTTGTGTTTTTTTTGCTTTCTGGCGGTCTGGTAAAAGCAAGTCATGCAGATCATCCTGCATAAGGAAGATGGGGTATGTCATCATCATGAGGTAAATTTGTCAAATTTCATATTTCATATCAATAACCTCATGATTGGAAAGAGTACAAAATTTCATGCAGGTTTGCCTTTTGGATCACCCTCATATTCCTTAGGGAACAAAAGTTATGATGAGTCAAAGATTTGGTCAAACCTGATATTCCGAGGGGAGGATCATATTTCTCAACATCAGTCATCTTATAAAAGATCACCCCGATCTAATTTTATCACTCGATAAATCATTTGGTCTGAAGATCTAGACGTCAATTTTATGCGATAATGGTATTTACCCGTCAAACAACGTCATATTTTGCGAGGGTCACATTCCCAAATATCACAATAATATTCAAAGATCATCCTGTCACAAAATATCACCTGAGTCAATATCTTGATGACATCATCCAAACCTGATAGACAAGAAAATTAACGTGATGATGACGTCATCATCCTTTTTACCTCATAGAGGTATATTTCCAAACATGACCTTTCCTACATTACATGACGATGACGTCATAGTGCTACAATGATGAACCAAGTCATTATCCTGATGACATCATCCTGATATTTATACAAAAGGTCATTTTAGTCTAGGGGATCATTATCTTAAAATATCACCTGAACATTTCAACATCACCGGATCTTTTCGATGTAGGTTTTCCCGCTCAAAGGCGGATGATCATATTACACAAAAGGGGTCATAACTAAATATCACCTGATATCTAAATATCACCTGATATCTAAATATCACCCGATATTTGAATATCACCCTATCATGCAGAGATCACACTACTCCTTTTGCCGCCATGACATTAAATGCGCGCAAGTGCAGTAGGTGGTTCCCACCGATTACAAATGCGATACATACACCTGGTGAGATCCAGAAGTTACGTACAGAAAATCCATGGTTTTAATCAGTTTACCTAGATTTGCCCTAATTTACTCTAAAGAGGAGGTTAAAAGTGAATTCACAGAGTCATTTTAAACTTACCTTGCGATAAAATAAGTTTTTACAGAGCACCGAGCTTCCAAACCCTCATACGACTACCTACGAACGCATACGTCTTTGCACCAGAACAGGACATGTGAGCTCCACTAGTATTTCAATCCCTTTCACATAATCATCAGCATAATCAGGAGAATAAGCGTAATCAAGTAAGTAATTGAAACCCCCCTCATGTTGTTTCTGCATGTCCAGGTAGTATGATTTCTACTGGTTTGAAACTTTGTTTTATGCATGTTATAATGAAGTAATGATACATGAGTATAATGTGCATCATGCTATGAGAATATATTGTTATATGCATGCATGGGAAATATGGTATGGTAAGACTGGTCCTCTTTATTGCAGGAGACCATGGCAGATAAGAGGTTGAGCAAGTCTGAAGCCGAGTTCCTTAAACCCATGTTCACTCAGCCTAAGGGTGTATAGTTTAAATATGGTGCCATCACAGACACACACCAATTGGTCGGCCAAGATGAGTGACGAAAAGAATAACCGCACCTTGTTGGATGCAGTTTTTGTATCAAGAATGTGGAGCGCAGCCGGATTCCCTTACTCCATGGAAGCTCCGGAGCTAATTGTTAAATGTGCAAGGAACTATAACCCACAGACCAGAAAAGTAGAGAAACATGGTAGGGTTTATGCTGATCTATCTATCAAGGGGATTGCAACCACCTTTAGTTTACCAATGGGAAAGAAGGTTGCCAGCATGGATTTGAAGTTAGAAACTAAATATGAAAGTAACAAGAAGGCTTCTAGGAAGAGAATGTACCAATGGAGGGTGAAGAATAGTCCTTATACAATAGTAGCTAAACTGCCAGTGCACATGTACAAGTTTGATTTTGACAATGAGTAATAGTATATGATAGCCCTACTCAACAGAGTGACAGACCAACCTAATGCTAAAAGCTTCAAAGACTGGATGTATGGGGTCATCCTGATGTGTGTTTACACAGACAACAAGCCAATGTGGACGAAAATGATAAGTGATGCCCTACATGACCAACTCGTGAATCTAGGAGGCTTGGACTGTGCATTCTATATGACTTCATATGTGGTATATTCATGTGCCTACAAGGGTACATTTGATGCACTCACAACAGTAGGGAAGATTGGTGGTAGCACAAATGATGCTCACATATGGGATCATTATCCCCAGCTACAGAGAATAAATTACCTCCCTGATTACAAGCTAGTGAATGATGCATTTTCCATGCATCTGGTCAGGACAATGGAGGAAGACAGAAATAAGAGACTGAGCATGGAAGCTCAAGAGATCATTTACACGCATGGTGCTTGGTTCATACAATATACTACATTCTCCTACATTAGGATTGAGGGTTTTACAGGTCAACCCCTCATGCTCCCTAGGTACCCCACTGATGCAGTTGTATTAATGGAGTTCATGAGGCAAGTCTTCACAATACTGGATGCATATAAATCAAATAACAAGATTCCTCCAGTATTGTTTCTAGGTACAATGGGCTGGTATATATACCAGGATTCAGAGAATATCAAGAAGGCCATAGTTGGCCTAGACATGATGAAATTACAACCATTTCCATTAGCAAGATCATATGATCCATATGGTAGGATGTAGAAAATCATGGGGAAACCCATCCATCAGAGGCATCTTGAAGACTTTAGGGCAGATTGTGAGGATGAAGCCGAGGCTAGAAGAAGAAAATACCAAAGGCTAACCCTCAACCAGATTAGGACCTTTGATTGCATCACAGTGCCTGGGCAGTTAAAGAAAGATGATGGTAAGATCATGGCAGATGAGTATGAAGAGAAAAAGATATACAATGACACTATCTCAGCGCCTGACCTTACCCAACTTGAGGATATATCATTGGATTAGTTCATAGGCAGGACCCTACAGTTAACCCAAGCTTGGGTGAATGAACAGATCAACGCATTGAAGAAAAGGGGAGTTGCCATTACAGTGGATAATAATAAAAAGAGACAAGATATTCTTGACAGTGAATATGATGATTTCTTAATTGAGAAGAGGAAATCTAAGGGAGACAGGTTGCCACCCCAGCAACAATAACAAAGCAAGAAACCCCCTAAGGGCAAGAAAATTGATAGTGAGTTTAAAGGGGTGATAATTAAAAGAATAGTAGTAACAGCTGAAGGTGCATCTGCATCTGAATAGGCATCAGCCTCATCAGCACCGCATCCTAAGGATAAACAAAAAGCCAAAAAGATCTAGAGGCCAGCTGTGGAAGTCACTGAGACATATGAGGAAGGTCAAGCCTCACAGAAGAAAATGGAAGAAGATGTTCCTCTTGATGAGGAACCTAAAGAGGAGGATCCTACACCCCTCATTATAAAGAGAAAAGCACCTTAGGTGATGGCCTCCACACCTAAGAAACCAAGAACATCTATGAGAGGTGAGATAAGACATGATCCTATCATGTTGAGGGGAGCAGGTAGTGAAGTGTTCAGAAAAGAGTTACAGCATGATGTACCACTTCCTACCATTGTTCAGTTTAAGACTGAACAAGCATAAGAACAAAGGAAAGAAACCATGGGCACAAGTCAAAGAGGTCATATCTCATTGGATGAGACCGTAGACCTATCAAATGATGAAGTGGTCGATAATGTTGCCTCCCAACAAATGGAGACTCTTGCTGCTAGCACCCGCATAACACCCCAAGGAACACCATCAGTATAGGCGGTAGTGTTAGAGGAACTGAAGCAAGCCAAACAAGAGAAAGAAAAGAGTCCAGAGAGGGTAGCCCAAGAAATGGGGCTTGATACATTGGTCAATCAGGTGACCAGCCCTGTAGTTATTGATTTAGCATACATAAAGGATGCAAGTCCCGAAAATCAAGCAGGTGCTCCTGATAAGGAAGAAAATATTGAGAAGATGAAAGTGGCAGAAGAAGAAAGCCATACTTTAGATTTGGGTCAGCAACAGCAAGACACATCTGCTGAACCCAAAATAGTGGAAGTGCAAGAAAGGGGAGGAGAAGAAAAGGATGCATTAGTTGATCCTACCCCAAAAGTTTAAGAAGTAATTACTATAGGTGTGGAGCAGATTGCAGCTCTAGATCAAGTAGATGCACCTAAGACAGTCACAATAGCATCCACTGATACGAATGTGCCTCAGGATGAGGAAATGCCCAAAGTGGATGAAGTACAAAAGGAGGTAGTGGATGATCATCATGTGGATGCATCGCAAGATCCTCCACCTCAGGAAGAGGCTCCTCCAGAGAAAGAAGTTCCTCAATAGGAGGAAGTACCCCAAGATCACCTTCATGAAAAGCATCATGAGGAAGAAATAAGAAAATCACCATCTCCATCGAGAACCGATGCAGTTACTGGAGATCAAGGTGATCATGATGATGATGATGATGGAAAATAAGGAGAAGAAGATAAAATTCCTCAATGGATCGAGAAAGAGATAAACACATAGTTCAGATTGGAGATACAGGAGTTTGATGTTTCAACTCTATTTTTGGAGACTCTAATGAAGCCAAAGAGGAAGGCTAGGTTAACCTCGGCCATAAGAAGAGATCTCGCTATGGGCAGAAGGACTACCTAGGTAGCCCTTCCTACAGTAGACAGAAAAAGGCAAGATCACTCTGGATGAATTCTAGATTAGTACAGTAGATTTGGGGTTTGCCAATGAGGATCACGAAGGCCAGGAAGGAAAGGATATAATTGATTCATTGACCCGAAGGGTGAAGAGGCAGAAAGAGAAAAATAAACAGCATAAAGAGCACATTGCTCAGCTGCATACCTATATCAAAGGGTTAATTAACCCTGATAATATTTCAAGTGATCATGCAGTCCCATTGACTGCTATTTCTCAGGATGAGGTGAATAAATTGGATCTCATGAAGCACGAGTCATTAATAATGAGAAAATGGATGTCATCCACATTTGATGGAGCGGAGGAAGTAGTGAAAGCCTCTTTGAAGAAGTGGAATTCTTTGAGCATCTCTAGGAAGAGAGTTGACAAACTACAGATGGAGATCGGAAGAAGGTCCTTTCAGTTGGAGAAAGCATTGAGTGCTTTAGATGAAATAAAGAGGATTAATCCTCAGGTTCTCATTAGTAACCAAGTGTTAAGTAATAAAACTTCCATGTTGATTGATATATGGTACAAAGACAGCGAATTTGAATGTGATGTGCTCAAGAGATGCAACAACAAATTAAGAGACATCAGTATGAAGTTGCATGACATGATGTCATATGAGGTAGAGGTCTTGGAGACCTTGGAAGGAAAAGTAGAAGGAGAGATTGAAAATCAGGATGAAGAGTTTGCTATTAAAGCTCTACATAATAATTTCCAGCTAGTAGCTGATGACCCTCTAAACCACCTGATGGAAGAAGCCATGGATAAGATCATGAGGATCAAGGTCAGAGTGGAAACTACAATGAAACATCTAGCAGCAAGAGAAGTAAATTAGAAGCTCTCCGAGGCAAGTACCATATACACAGACACACCATCACCAAAGCAAGAACTCAAGATGGCAAGGAGGTAGAAAAGATAGTACAATCATATGAGAAATTCAGATGTCCATGCAGGTCCATATACAAGGAGATAGTCATCAAGATGATGAAGATATGGGGAGCGATGACCCTAATCATCCTGATGATGAAGAAGAGGAACTTGAAGAATAAAGAGTAGATAAAGATGCGATACCAAGAAGATCATAAGCATCTGATACTTAGGAAAATAAGTAATTCAGATGGTTGCTAGCTGGCAACCTGTGCCAAGAGATAGTGTTGACAAAGTCAAAGATGATTTTCCACCGTAGATCTTAATAGACAAATCTTGATCGTAGATCATGTGTAACGGCTCCCTCATCTTCTTCTATAAAAGGTGCAAGGATGCCTCATTTTGAACATTCGAAACTTAATTGAAATTTGTTTGCTGAAGTATCAGGGCTCATTTCAAAGTTGTTGTATATGTACATGTCTTTTGCATACTTAATGAAAGAGAAGAGCATTTTGATTACAAATCTTCATAAATTCTAAGTAATCTATGTTTGAATTCTTGATATATGCTTTGATTTGCTGCGTCCCTTGGAGTGCTCATCAGTTTTCATGTATTGTCTTCATTCACCATCCTCTGAAGTTAGCATCAACTGTATCTAGCTGTGGAACATCCTGGTGAACATATGGTTTGATTTCTTCTCTTAGACAGTATCAAGTGTGTATGTGGCTCAATAGCTGAAGATTCATCATAAGTTGAAGTTTTACTTTACATTTCTTTTAATTTCAAAACAATTCACCATCGCAATAGCAAATAATTGACAATCAAAAGCAAAAATACATGAAATATGCAGATATCTCATAGATAATTGTAAATCCATAGCATATTGGAGTTAAAGCATGTGTAGTTGATAAATATCATGCAAAGATTTGAGTATAAACATATCATTTGAAGAAATACACTGTATAGGGTAACTTTCTGTGTAGCATCTTTACCGAGATTGAATCCTGATGATCATCAAACGTAAGGCCCCAAAATGGAAACAACAACACACATCAACCACTGAGTAATATCAGTTGATTAAGACCTAATCCACGGAGACTTGGGATCATGAATTATTTGAATTCATCGTAACTTTCAAGATGAGTAAAGGTTGTTGTGTAACTTTTATTCTATGTTTGTTTATGAATAACATCATGATCAACATAAATTGGCACTAGAAGGAGGGCCTCCAAAGTTAGATCATCATTAGTAGTTTAGGTTTGATGATGCAGAAGTGAGGTAAGATTGAAACACCTTTGAATTTCAAGTATTGCTCAAAGATTTACTATAGTAAGCTTGTACATGCTCATCCTGTGTAAAGTTTTCAAGATTAACCATAAATATTGCAAGCTTTGTGGTAGATCATCATGAATTTGTAAAGATTGGCCAATTTTAGGTAAATTTGTCAAAGCTTTGAGGTAATATGCCCTAGAAACCTGATATCCTGTTGCAAGAGTCACCTATACCTCAATATCACCTCATATTTACACTGTTCATGCAAATATTCCATAAATATTCAGTCAGTTCCACTTTCTGACCATAAATATAGCCTCAGCTGGTGAATTCCAACTAATCTTTACCATCATCTAGCTAATTTTCCTCAAATATGAGAAACCCAGGCTCACAGGATAAATACCAGGTCACGATCCACCGGACCTTTCGAAGAACTAGTTGTCAGAGGATTTAGACCTCGAACTGTTGATATCCATCACACTCCTGGTTCTAGTGCATCAGGAGCATCACCAGAATGCCCTCCTGTGACTCCTATTGGTTTACATATACCTACAAGATCTCCTCAGGGTACACCTTTGGTCCAACCTCAGCCGGTTATACCTCAAACTCAACCTCCTCCAGTTGTAATGTCTTTCTTCATGGCAGAATCACCTCTAACTTTCAACGCGTATCATGAGTTACCAAAGAATCTAGATAAAATCTGTCCAAAGTATCATCCTTAGCAAGATGCTGATGATCATATCAGAACTTTTAAAGAAGCCTACTGTAGAGCCAGAATAGAACATCAGGATGTTGTATGCAGGTTATTTCCTTTTTCCTTAGGGGAGGAGGCTTATAGTTGGTATATTAGTCTTGGTCAGGGTTTTATTGGTTCCTGGACAGTCCTAGAGAAAGCCTTTACTGATAGGTTCAAGATACCTATCGATCCTTCAATGAATTATCACTTATTTGCCACAATTAAACGGTTTGAAGGAGAGCCTATTGCAAACTTCAATGCTAGGTTCTAGAAAATGTTATCCAAGTTAGTTACTCCTTATGTTGTAACTGATGCAGCTACCAGGAGCATTTACTACTCAGCTCTGGATCCTTTAACTTCTATGTTCATCAGGAGAGCACATCCTAAAATCACAACTTTGACAGGAGCTTTCTAAAAAGCTATCAAATTTAATCAGCAGTTAGTTCCTGCCCCTACTCCAAACATAGCATTTCCCACACTGCCTGGTTATCCAGGATATCCTGTCCAACCACAGCATAATGGAACCATGATGCCTCCACCTGTAATGCCAGCACTGTTATAGATACCTCCATTGAGTATAATGCCACCTCCAAATGGAAATGGCCAGATGTTGCAATACCCTAGACAAACACAGACACCTCAACTTGTTGACCAGAACCATAACAACAATGGATCTTCATTCTTCAAGCCTTTAACAGAAAATGTAGTGGCCAAAGCTCAAGAAGGAAAAGAAGAGATTAAAGAAATATGAGCTCAGCTAAGGAAGCTCACAACTAAGATAACTCACTTGAGGAGTCAAAATTTCTACTCTCAGCCTAACTAGAATAGAGGCTATGCGAATGACAAACCAAATTATCCTGATAGGGGGTATAACAACAATTATAACAACAATAATGACAATAACAATCCTCAAAGACAGCCTAGAGTGTGGAACACTAGGCCAAACAATGGTTCTTTGCCATCACCTTTAGACAATCAGCCTCCTGGTGAACCAAAACAGACTACTAGAGTCAATCTTGCAGAAGCAGCTCTCACTAACTAGTGCAGAATCCATAACACCAATGCACATGCAGAGTTAGACTATCCTCAATTTAGAATTGCTGCCAGCATTTTTTAGACTGAAGTGTCAAATACTTCAGGAAATCAACCTCAAGTAGAAGGAAATGAGCTTGTTCCATGTGGATATGACACTGCTCTAGTATTAGAGACCTACATGCAACATCCTTATCAGCAGACAGTCCCTGCTCAACAAGAATATACACTGGCTTGTGAGGAATCAGCCATGGCTTTTGAGTCAAATTATGTTTTCCCTTTTGAGGATGAAAATGAACCTTCAAATGAACATGAGGAGGGACATGCCTACCAATAGCAATATCCGGGTAAGCATAAATATAACCTAAGAAATAATGTGACCTGCTAGTCCATTAACATCTTCTTTACCTCCAAACAACTTCAATACACCTCCTGATCCTAAAGCAAGCAATAACCTTGGATTCCCAAAAGTGAATGCTCAGTATCTATCACCATCAAACACAGTATCAAAGGCAGTAAGTCTATTTCATGAATCTAACAAGCTAGTCACATATCTAGCTGATGAAATGAAGAAAATCAAAATCAGCTTATCCTTGTCAGAGTTGCTCAAAACTCCTACCATCAAGAAGGCGTTTATGAAGTCACTAGATGATCCTACTCCTAGAGAGGATAATCATTCCCCAGGTCAAGCCAGTAATAAGGATCATGCTGTTAGAGACAGTAATGTTAAACATAAGGTGCCAGCTACTGTTCAAGCTGTAGAGACTTCCCACATGAAATTATATAGAGACAAAACTGAGTCACCTCTGTTTCTCCTCACCATAAGAATGTTCAGTAAAAACCTACACACCTGTTTAGTAGATTCAGGAGAATCTACCTATGTAATGCCCCTGTCTATATGCAACGCTTTAGGATTACATCCTGCTAAATCCTTGAAGAAAGTCACTCAACTGGACAAAACAGAAGTAAGTGTAGTAGGAGAGTTGACTCACATCCACATGCAGCTTGCATCGTATCCTAGGATCCAACATTATATTGACATTCAGGTTGTTGACATACCTGATACATATGGGATGTTGCTCAACAGAGACTGGTCCAAAACCTTAAACAGATACATGTCTATAGATTTCAGTCACATGTGGTTACCCTGGAAGGGGATACCAAATCAGATAAGAATAGACGTTGAATCTAGAATGAAGCACATGCCCACTGAATACAACAAAACCAATGAGATCATGTACATAGATGTGGAACTTGGAGTTTATTCCATAAGACCTCAGACTGTCAGGATAGAAGAAATTCTGATGTATGACGCTCATCATCATCATGATGATGATCCTCCAGGTGATGAAGTAACTGTAGAATCTGATAGTAACCCTGAGAATGAGAATGAGATGGATCATTTCAGGAATTTTGAAAGACACTTATCCAAGCAGATAATGCGATGTAGATTATTGAATATACCAGCTAGTGATGTTTTAATTGATGGTTGGTGCAGATTACATAATGAGTCACATTCAGAAAAGACTTGCAAAGCATGTATCGATATGATGGAGTTAGAACAAACGTGAAGCGACGCATCATCATCATCATCATCAGAGGTAAGTTTATCAGACAGTGATAATGATAGTGATTCTAATTGTTGTCTATTTCCTGTAGGAACAACAAAGTGTGCATGTCAAGATGAAGGTCATGATTCAATGACAGAAGAAATGCTGGTATGTAATCAAAGTAATAATAAGAGGAAAAAGAGAATCACTCCTAGAAGTGATTGTTTTATGGAATCATATTACGAGCTATCAGATGAAGATAGAGGTAGTAACTTGACTAGATTTGAAGAATTTCTAAACAAAGAGATCCAGAAGATGACATAGCAGCAGAGACTTCCACAGGATGCCTTAATGGAAGGCTGGTGTAGGTTGCATGAGGCACATCACTCAGAGTCTACTTGCTCACTATGTTTACATATCTTGAAGAAACATACATTGTCTCCTCCAGAAGATCATCCTGATGGTGATGAAAAGAAAGAAAAATCATCAGCTTCATAGAAGAAAGGAAAGATGAAATCTGAAAAGGTTGAGTTACCTAAGTTAAAATGGATATCAAGTGTAGCAGCTGTCAGAGCTGCAGAGAAGAAAGAAAATTCAAGTAAACCTTTGGCTGAAGATAAGCCATGGATCTTAAGATTTGATGGATCCAAATCCAAACAAGGTGCTGGAGTAGGGATAGACCTAATTAATCCATCAGGAAAGTCCTACTTGGCAGCTTACAGACTACAGTTCCCCTATACTAACAATGTAACAAAGTGTGAAGCTCTGATTCATGGGATACAATTTGCCCTCAAGAAGAAAGTAAAAATTTTGCATGTCTATGGAGACTCAGAATTAGTAGTTAGACAGGTGAGAGGAATTTACTCCTGCAATTATAAAAAGCTGTTTAATTACAAACACAGAGTGTGGGACCTGATTAAAGACTTTGATGCATTTAATATCACCCACATACCTAGAGAATAGAACCATAGGGCAGATGCCTTAGCTCAGGCTGCTAGTACATTGGATCCACTATCTATTTCTGGTTTAAAAAGATTTTCAGTAGAGCTGGTATCAGTACCTTCTGTGCCTGACAATGTGACCAACCTCCAAGTATTTTACGATGACCAGCACATCTTAGACTTCATCTCCAATAGGGATATATTTGATGCTCAAATCATAGATGAGAACAATACAGAAGATCATGTTTGGGAGGAGGAAGAAATTTTAGAGTTGCCCAGCAATAAGATTCCAAAAGGAATGATTGAGCTAGAGAGAGCCTTTGATCTGGACAACATGTTGAAATAGAAAGATCTTCCAAAAGCTGATGGAGGACAATATTCTCAGGTTAATATTGGACAGAATGATGAAAAGAAAAATGTCCTGATAGGGAAGGTTTGCATAGAAGAAGAGTTAGAAGGAATCACCCAGGCTCTTAAAGATTACATACATGTCATAGCATGGACCTATGATGAACTAAAGACATATGACACATCAGTCATCACACACACCATACCCCTCAAGCTAGATGCTAAACCTTTCAGACAGAAGCAAAGGCCTGCTAATGCTTTGCTAGAACCAATTATTTTTGAGGAGGTTAAGAAACTGTTAAATGCCAGGATCATATTTCCTGTGAGGCACTCCACCTAGGTAGCAAACCTAGTCCTAGTGAGAAAGAAGAATGGAGACATCAGACTATGTGTGGACTTCAGGAATTTGAACAGAGCCTCTGAGAAGGATAATTATCCTTTACCTTCCTTGGATGAGGTCCTAAAAATTGTAAATGGTGCTAAAATGATGTCATTCCTGGATGGTTTCTCAGGTTACAATCAGGTAATGGTGGATAAGATAGACTGAAAACTGCCTTCACCACAAAGTGGGGGATATTTGCTTACAGACGTATGCTGTTTGGGCTAATAAATGCTGGAGTAACATTCTAGCGAGCAATGGTGATGCAAAGTGGCACAAGGGAAGCAACACACAAGGGTTTACTCTATTGTCCTTTGCCCACTCACCCACTTCAACTAGCCTTCAACGTCCCAACCAACCAAAGGCACATTCAAGGCATATGAAGGATTTGATGTCTAGACTATTTTCCAACCCCTAAGGCTTCTCCAACACCTTAAGACAGATCGGCAAACACCTTACCAACACTTGGTTTGATCACCAACTTCATTCAACTCTCTAACCTTGACTAGGTCTAGTGAGGCTACTAGCCCTCCAAATCTAATTTTCTCCACACAACTTGACAAAACCCTAAATGACCAAGCAAGTAAATGATGGATTTGAATACCCTTTAAGGGGTCCTAACAAACTTCCAAACCTCTAGGTCCAACTCTACTCCAGCAACTTAGAACACCCACTAGGTCTCTAGGCCTAATTGATCACTTTAGGGCTAGGTTACAAAGCAAGTGGTCTAATTTGGGGTCATAGATCAGTGACAGGAGTTTGGATTACCTCTACCACACCCAAACAACTCAAAACCACCATTCATTCACTCACCTTATCAGAGTTTTGTCATTTACATCACCCAATTGCATAATTTCAGTCAAATACATAGAGATATTTGACCTAGGGCATCAACTTAAAAATAGAAGACTGCCTTTCCCAGAAAAATGATTTTGGAATCAAGTAGTATACACCCCTAGCCTACATTTCACCATGTGGCATGAAATTTCATTGGTGGGAATGCATTCTAGGGCCAAATTTGTGGGACAGCCCTAGAAAACAGGGTTTCTAGACCAGTTTTGAAAGAAAATTCAGTAACTTTTGACTCCGACCACTTCAAGACCTCAAACTAGTTGCATTCGAACCCAAACTTACTCTAGTTTTAGAAAAGTACATTAGACCAAGAGTTCAGTCTGTACAATCCATACAAAAACATGTTTTCTTCAAAAAAATAGTCAAATTCTTGATTTTTGTGCCCAAAATTTCATACAAAATCTCCTCCTCCATTCTGGGGTGAGAGGACAGCAATATAACTAGACCCAAGTTGGTTTTCAACTATCAAAATAGATTCAACTTCCAAAAATGGGTTGCAACTGACCAAATGTGTCATTTGACAACATTGACAGCATTGGTCACTATGACATTTTGTAATAACACAAAGAGGTCGATTGGTTCAACTTGTCCAATGGAACCTAACCAACCACCATTCCCTCTAAAACATGCCAAAACATAAAAATTTCTAGTTAGACTCAAAAACAAACAAAAAACCAACATTAGACCTACTAGGCCTAAGTGGCATAACTAGGGTCCAAATGGACTAAGAAGGATTTAAGGTTTATATAGTCACCCCAAACCTCTTGACCATACAAAATGGACCAAACAACAATGTTTAGAAGCCTTATTACCAAACACATTGAACAAAAACCATAACTTCTCAAAATGCATCAAAATGCTCTTAGAAATCAAAATGCTGCTCTTTGGTGCCCTGCACCACACACCCACTGTCAAACAGAACTCAAGTCTCTTGAGTTAGGAATGTTATCAAATGTGAAACCTGCCTTCTCAATGTTTTCTCTACTCATCCAAGTGGCATCCTCCTAAGGTTTGTTTAACCACTTCACCAAGTATTCATGATAGGTGTGCCTCCTGGTTTGTTTTGCAATCCTCTTATCCAAAATGCACTCAATCTGATCAGGAGATGAAGGAATCAATTCTTGGAGTGTCTGATCAGTTTGGTCTTCTTCAACAACAGTCTAAGGATCAAATCCTTTATAGGGATAAAGGTCTGAAACATTAAAAATTGGAGACAAAGCAATGCCATCCAGAAGTCTAATTTTATAGGCATTTTCACCACATTTCTTGAGCACTTCACAAGGCCCAATCTTCTTCATGAGTAGCTTGGTATGTTTACCTACAGGGAGCCTCTCCTTCTTCAGATGGACCATTACCAAATCCCCTTCTTTGAACTGCAAATCCCTTCTTTTCCTGTCAGCAAACTATTTGTACTTCTGAGAAGTGGACAACAATTTCTGTTGTACTTGTTCATGGACATCTTTCATGACTTGAATGAAGTCTTCAGCTAAGGCACTACTATTTTCCAGTCCTTTAACCTCCCTAAGTTCCAAAATGCCCCTTGGGTGAGTGCCATAAACAATTTGGAAAGGAGACAGGCCGGTGCTTCTATTGACAGTGTCATTGTATGAGAACTTTGCCTGAGCCAAAATTGAATCCCAACTAGCACCCTGCTCCTTTGTTAGGCATCTTAGGAGGTTGCCAAGTGACCTATTAATCACCTCTGTTTGTCCATCAGACTGAGAGTGATAGGCAGATGATAATGACAAGTTTGTACATAGTCTCTTCCAAAGTGTCCTCCAGAAGTGTCCTATGAACTTGGGGTCTCTGTCTGAGATGATTGACAAAGGTAAACCATGTAATCTAACTATTTCCTTGAAGAAAAGACCTACTATGTGTGAGGCATCATGTGTGGTTTTACATGGGATGAAGTGAGCCATTTTTGAGAACCTATCAACAACCACAAAGATGCTATCATGTCCATTCTTGGTCCTAGGCAAACCAAGTACAAAATCCATGCTTATGGAATCCCAAGGCTTTGAAGGAATAGGTAGAGGAGTGTATAAACCTGCATTTGATATATGCCCCTTTGCTCTTTGACATACTTGACAAGTTTCAACAAACTTCCTTACATCGGTTGGCAACTTGGGCCAAAAATAGTACCTCCTAACCAATTATAGGCTCTTGTCAATACCAAAGTGGCCTAACATGCTGCCATAGTGCTTTTCCTTGATAATGTTCTCTCTAACAGACCCTCTTGGGATACACAACATACTACCCTTGAAAAGATATCCATCTTGTAACAAAAAATCAGAAAAATCAGTGTTATACCTTCCTGTCATGGCCTTGCAAGATAGGTATGGTTCTTTGAAATCTTCATCTACTGCATACTGATCTTTGATGGCATGAATACCTGTTCTTTCCAATTAAATAGTTTGCACAACAAGATTTCTCCTACTTAAGGCATCGGCTACCTTATTGGCCACTCCTTTACTATGTTTTATGGAGAAGGTGTATGCTTGGATGTACTCCATCCACTTGACATGTCTGTGGTTTAACTTCTGCTGCCTGTTCAAGAAGCTCAATGCATGGTTATCAGTAAAAACTCTAAATTCCTTTGGCAATAAGTAGTGTCTCCATTTCCTCAATGACTGAACCATGGCATATAACTCTAGATCATAGGTGGAGTAGTTTTGTTTTGCCTCATTTAACTTCTCACTAAAGAAGGCTACAGGCCTCCCATCTTGACTTAGGACTCCCCCTACAGCCCTCTTACTTGCATCACACTCTACCACAAAGACCTTGTCAAAATCAGGAAGAACAAGGACTGGTTGTTCTGATATTTTTTCTTTAACAGTTCAAAGGCTTGATTGGCCTCATTTGTCCATACAAACACACATTTCTTGCCCCCTTTTATGGTGTCAACAAGTGGAGCACAAATGCCACTAAACCCTCTAATGAACTTTCTATAAAAGCTACACAAACCACGGAAACTCCTTACCTCAGAGGCTGTTGTAGGTGTTGGCCAATTAAGAATGGCTTCAACCTTACTTGGATCCAGTTTTAGGCTGCCCTTGGAGATGACAAACCCCAAGAATATCAACTCTTCTTGTAGGAAGACACATTTGTCAAGGTTGATTCTCAACTACTCCTCTTGAAGCCTCCTGAGCACTTGATGGATATGTCTTATGTGATCTTCCTTGCTGTCACTAAAAATCAGTATATCATCCAAATACACAACAATAAACTTGTTAAGGAAAGGTTTTAGCACTTCATTCATCAATCTCATGAAGATACTTGGTGCATTTGACAAGTCAAAAGGCATGACAACCCATTCGAATAGTCCTTCATTGGTTTTGAAGGAAGTTTCTACTCATCCCCCTCCCTTATCTTGATTTGGTGATAACCACTTTTGAGATCTATCTTGGTAAAGTACTTAGCCCTACCCAAGCAATCCATTAAATCGTCTATTCTAGGCATTGGAAATCTATACCTGATAGTGATCTTGTTGATGGCCCTGGAATCAGTGCATAGTCTCCATGTTCCTTCCTTCTTGGGTGCAAGTACTGCAGGTACTACACATGGGCTAATACTCCTCCTAATAAGCCCTCTATCCAACAAGTCTTTGATTTGTCTTGCCACTTCAGCATTTTTCTTTGGGGTCAACTTGTAGGCTTCTTGGTTTGGTAGGGTGGATCTAGGGATGAGATCAATGCAATGACTAATCTCTCTCTTTGGTGGAAGGGCATCCTTGCCTTCATCAGCTATCACATCATGAAACCTCTCCAATAGTTCTTCCACTTCCTTTGGTCCAATCCTCCTAAGAGGTGACTGCACTTTGGCCTTCTTGGGATTCACATCCTTGGGCTTGATGACTACTGCAAAACATGGCACTTTCTCTTCCTTGAGGTTAGCCAGAAACTCTTTTTCACCTACCAACATAACTGAACTAGAAATGACCTTCTCTTTGCAATCATCAATTAAGGGAGTCATTGTAAACTTTTCACCATTCTTGGACAAATGAATCACATTTTGCTTACCATCATGTTGGGCACTTGTGTCATGTTGCCAAGGCCTTCCAAGAAGAAGGTGGCATGCATCCATATCCACTATCTCACAAAGAACCTTATCATGATATTCACCTATCTTGAATTCAACCCAACATTGCTCTTTCAACACAATTTGTTGTTCCTTAGTTAGCCAAAAGACTCTATAGGGGTTAGGATGAGGCATTCTTTCCAATCCTAACTTAGTCACCATTTCATTAGAAGCCAAATTTTTAGAACCTGAATCTACTATTACCTTGTAAACTTTTCCTTTCACCTTGCAAGTGGTTCTGAACAAGTTGTTTCTTTGGGGCTGCTCCTTGGTGGCTGGCATGATGAGGGATCTAGTAAACATGATGCATTCTCCACTCTTAGGTGCTACAGACTTGGAAGAGGCTGTTTGGTATGATGTGGTGCTTTGACAGTCCTCTTCTTGAAGGAGTTGCACTCTTCTATCTTTCTGATTTGCAGCAATGTTTCTAATCTTCTCCAGGCATCTAAAGGACTGATGTCCAATCTGATTGCAAGAGAAACACCTTCCAATAAACACATTGGGACTTCTGCCCCCACTTCTTCATCTGCCATTGCCTCTCCCTCTAAACTGACCCTTATCAGCACTATTTCTGTCAGTCTGTCCTTAGCTGCCTTCTTGTGATCTGCCTTCTTGGTATCTAGGAAAGTTGTCTCTGTTTTGAAATCTACCCCTACCCCTAAAGTTTTGATTTCCTCTGCCTCTGCTGCTGCTGTTAAAATCCCCTTTTCTTCTCTGCTTATCCTCAATCCTCAGTGCCTTTTGAAAGCACTTATGGACTGTCTCCGGGTTAAAGAGGGTTAATTTATCTTGAATGGAGAACTTGAGGCCATTGAGATACCTTGCAAGCTTCTATTTTTCATTCTCAGGCATCATGGCTTTCAATGTCATTTTGTGAAACTCCTCTATGTAGGTGCTCACATCCATGTCCTTCTGTCTCAAGTTGTGTAACTTCTTGTTCAAGTTGACTTTATAGTCTTCAAGGACAAATTGCTTCTTGATTTCAAGTACCATCTTCCTCCATGTAGAGATAGGGTTTCTATCATCTTCTATCCTCTCATTTTGAATGAAGTTCCACCAACTTAAGGCTGGCCCTTTCATTCTTGACTTGGCAATCCTCACTTTCTAATTTTCTGCCACTTCTTCACATTCAAAATAGTTCTCCATTGCCTCTATCTAATCAAGGCACTCCTCTAGATTCATCTTACCAGGAAACATAGGTAAGTCTGCCTTAGTGTCCTTCCTACTCAACTTTCCAAGTGCATCTAGGAATTGTCTCTCTGACATGCCTCCTTGTGGCTCTTCCATTGGCACTTCTTTTTCTTCATCTTGATCCTCTTCATCTGAATCCAAGATGACCTCTAACTTTTTCTTCTTGTCTTTGTCTTTCTTTAACTTCTCTATCTCAGCCTCCATCCTTTTGTTCTTGGTTGCTTGCTCTCTCACTATCTTTGCCAATTCGGCATTTGTCACTCTTTGAGGATTTTCCTCGTCTTCTTCTCTATCTCCCATCTCTTTGATGGCTCTAATACCACCTGATGTAGAGTGGCACAAGGGAAGCAACACACAAGGGTTTACTCTATTGTCCTTTGCCTACTCACCCACTTCAACTGGCCTTCAACCTCCCAACCAACCAAAGGCACATTCAAGGCATATGAAGGATTTGATGTCCAGACTATTGTCCAACCCCTAAGGCTTCTCCAACACCTTAAGACAGATCAGCAAACACCTTACCAACACTTGGTTTGATCACCAACTTCATACTCTCTAACCTTGACTAGGTCTAGTGGGGCTACTAGCCCTCCAAATCTAATTTTCTCCACACAACTTGAAAAAACCCTAAATGACTAGGAAAGTAAATGATGGATTTGAATACCCTTTAAGGGGTCCTAACAAACTTCCAAACCTCCAGGTCCAACTCTACTCCAGCAACTCAGAACACCCACTAGGTCTCTAGGCCTAATTGATCACTTTAGGGCTAGGTTACAAAGAAAGTGGTCTAATCTGGGGTCATAGATCAGGGACAGAAGTTTGGATTACCTCTACCACACCCAAACAATTCAAAACCACCATTCATTCACTCACCTTATCAGAGTTTTGTCATTTACATCACCCAATTGCATAATTTCAGTCAAATACATAGAGATATATGACCTAGGGCACCACTTTAAAAATAGAAGACTGCCTTTCCCAAAAAAAAGCTTTTGGAATCAAGTAGTATACACCCCTAGCCTACATTTCACCGATTGGCATGAAATTTCATCAGTGGGAATGCATTCTAGGGCCAAATTTGTGGGACAGCCCCAAAAAACAGGGTTTCTAGACCAGTTTTGAAAGAAAATTTAGTAACTTTTGACTCCGACCACTTCAAGGCCTCAAACTAGTTGCATTCAAACCCAGACTCACTCTAGTTTCAGAAAAAGTACATTAGACCAAGAGTTCAGTCCGTACATAAACATGTTTTCTTCAGAAAAATAGTCAAATTCTTGATTTTTGTGCCCAAAATTTCATACAAAATCTCCTCCTTCATTCTGGGGTGAGAGGATAGCAATATAACTAGACCCAAGTTGGTTTTCAATTGTCAAAACAGATTCAACTTCCAAAAATGGGTTGCAACCGACCAAATGTGTCATTTGACAACATTGACAACATTGGTCACTATGACATTTTGCAATAACACAAAGAGGTCGATTGATTCAACTTGTCCAATGGAACCTAACCAACCACCATTCCCTCTAAAACATGCCAAAACACAAAAATTTCCAATTAGACTCAAAAACAAACAAAAAACCAACATTAGACCTAGGCCTAAGTGGCATAACTAGGGTCCAAATGGACTAAGAAGGATTTGAGGTTTATATAATCACCCCAAACCTCTTGATCATACAAAATGGACCAAACAACAATGGCTAAAAGCCTTATTACTAAACACATTGAACAAAAACCATAACTTCTCAAAATGCATCAAAATGCTCTTAGAAATCAAAATGCTGCTCTTGGGTGCCCTGCACCAAATGGACATAGCCTTCAGAGGCTTAATAGGAAAATGTATAGTCATATACATGGATGACTTGATAGTGTTTTCTAAAGAAAGAGGAAACCATGTAGTAGATCTCAGAAATGTGCTGAAAAAATGTGAAGAATATGGGATATCCTTGAACCCTAAGAAGTGTATATTTGGAGTAACAATAGGAAAGTTACTAGGCCACCTGATTACTAAAGATGGGATTATCATTGATCCTGACAGGGTGGAATCCATTATGAAAATACAGCTTCCTGCAAGCAAAAAAGAGCTTAAGTCTTACTTTGGTAAGATCAACTTTGTTAGGAAGTTTATCACTGGCTTTGCAGAAATTGTTAGACCTTTAAATGCCATGCTCAAGAAGGATGCAAAGATTGAGTGGACCTGGTGCAGGAGCACCTACCTGACAGCTGGCCTCCATGAGGCAGTTAGTTTGTTATAGGTTTGGTTAATGTTTCCAAGAAGGTCTTATAAGACCAATGCATGTAATAAGGTCATGTTGACCATACTTTACTATTTTTAGCTAGGTTGTTAGGACAGCTGTTATGCTGTATGTTCGGTTGGATCCTCCCAGCCACTTGGAAGCTCCCAGCCGCTGGGAATCGAGTGGTAGTACTCACAAGCAGATCCTATTTATGCATTAGGATCGGTTGGTTTTAGACATTGAGCAGAGGAGTTAGATTGCAGAGAGAGACTGAATATTGTACTTGCATCTTTTATCAATAAAGAGATCTTGTTTTTGTCAATTCTCTGTTTTGAATTCCATTGTGTAATCAAGTTGCTATTCTGGTGGTTGCATGGATTCGCTGATCCATTCCACCGGTTGATTCGTCGAATCAGTGGAATGGCTATGTACAGTAGGTTAGGATTTAGTTTGCATTTTCTGTTTGTTCGCATGCATGTTTGCAGGATTGCAGTCGAGAGGTGTTGAGAACCCTAGCATGGGTATGTGCTAGGTCATGTTGGTAGTTAGAGTCTGGAAGATCACCCTGAAAGTAGATCGGGTCACCTCAGGAGGTTCGGCGGATCGAAATTCGCTAAGGTTGAAAATTCGTCACAACGGCATCATCAGGATATTTCTGTGTATATCCTGCAGTTACTTCGGGCGTCATCAGAGTAGATGGAGGTGAGCATGATGCAGTCGATTGCATAAAGTGAATGTGCATCGGGGTGATCATCATCAGGTGTTGCCGAGGAGGAGCATATCGGCATAAGGTAGAAGATCAGGTTGATAAAACCATCGCGGGCCAATAATGTTATGTTTGGCCGACAGCAGGATATTGAAGGAACTGCATGTGACGTCATCGTCATCAGGATAATCGTCATCAGGATATCAGGGTGACGTAAGCATCGAAGGAAAGGTGCGTGAAGTTTCATCATCAGGATATATGGGAGGAACAGGATATTTTATATCCTGCTGATGAACATGATGTTGAACATGATGATGATGAAGATAGAGGTTGGCGGTGAGATGAATAGTGAACATCAGGAGGATGTTTGCGCTTGCCGAATGTGATGATGTTGCCGATAGCCGAATATGATGATGCTGCTGACAGGCGAAGGGTCGAAGGTTTGTCTGCAGGAGGATATCGGTCAGCAAGAGAAAATATGATGATGCTGACAATGTTAACAGAAAATATGATGATGATGAAGGGTTGTAGACATACATGCTGTATATCAAGGTTTTAGTGTGGATGCCTCTGCATCATAGTGGTATCAGAGCTCAGCAAAAGGTCTGGGCTGTTGTGTGTTGATTCTGTCACTGAAAGGGCAGAGGTAGAGTTGATTCTGTCACTGGAAAGGACAGAGGTAGAGAAGTGAGAGGTTGACAAAATGCCTCCGAAAGGTAATGGTACTGCAAGGGAATTGCAGGAGATGAAGGAAAAACATGCCAGAGAGATGAGGAAGATGAAGGAGCTTGCTGAAGCACTTCAAGCCAGGCTTGTAGCCTTGGAGAAGAACAAAAAGAGGGAAGTGGAAGACAGTGAGTCTGAAGAAGATGAAGATACTGTTGAAGAGTATGAAGAGGTAGCTGAAGATCTGGATGCTGAAGACCAGAGATTTGCAAAACTGTTAAAGGCAGTGCAGAGTGATAAACCTAAGGTAAAGGTTGATGTTTCCAAGTATAATGGAAGTTTGAATGAAGATGAGTTGCTGGATTGGATTGCTGCACTTGATAATCACTTTGAATGTGAAGATGTTGCTGAGGATCAGAAGGTAAAGATTGCAAAGACCAAGTTAGGAGGTCATGCTTTGGTATGGTGGGATTATGTACAATCCAAGAGAAGGAAACAAGGGAAGTCAAAGATCACTTCATGGGATAAAATGGTAGCAAGGATCAAAGGTAAATTCTTGCCCAAGGATTATGAAATTCAGATGTTTAAGAAGCTGCAATTCTTAAGGCAGAAGGAAATGGATGTGAAGGCATATACTGAGGAGTTTTATAAGTTGAGTATGAGATCTGGTCATCATGAGAATGAGGTAGAAAAGGTGGCTAGGTACTTGGCTGGTTTGAGATTGAACATACAGGATGAGTTAGTTTTAGCTAACCCTAAGAGTGTGGATGATTGTTACCAAATGGCAATCAGGATTGAAGAAAAGATGAATAGGAGACAAGATTAGTCCATGAGAGGAAGGGGCAGCACTATGAGGGGAAGAGGAGCAGCCCCTACAACAAGGCACACCAATGAGGGTCAAGAAGACACTGGTAAAGGACAGGGACAGTCTGATTTCAGAGGTGGATGGAAAGGTAATAGAGGCAGATTTGGAAGTGGTAGAGGTTCTACTACATTTTCAGGAAAGTGTTACACTTGTGGTGAGTTTGGTCATCCATTTTTCAAATGTCCAGAAAGCAAAGGTTCATCATCCAGAGATGATAGAATGAATGACAAGAAAGTACAACTTGTGCAAGAAGAGAAAGTAGAGCAAAGTGTGCAAAGTTCAAACACTTATCAACAAGATAGAGTTCCTGACGGTTATGGGTATCCTGAGGAGGGAGAAGCATTGATGCTAAGGAGAGTTAGTTTGCAGACATCAAAGGATATGATGCAAAGAAGAGCTCTTTTCAAGACCACATGCAAGAGCAAAGGTAAAGTATGTAAGGTTGTCATTGATACTGGTTCAACAGATAACATGGTATCTCAGGAAATGGTGGATAAACTAAATTTGAAAAGGATTCCACATCAAAACCCTTACAAAGCATCTTGGGTGAGTGATAGTCAATCACTTTTTGTCTATGAATAGGCATATGTGGATTTTCAGATTGGAGCATATCATGATAGAGTTTTGTGTGACATTTTGCCCATGGAATGTTGTCACCTACTGTTGGGTAGACCATGGCAATTTGATAGGAGGGTACTGTATGATGGGTATGCTAATACCTACACCATCAAGAAAGATGGGAAGACTATTATGTTGATGCCTGTTGTGATGTTCACAACACGCCCCATTATGCTCCTTAGCAAAATGGGGACCCCTGCTGTCACTTTGCTTTTTGCTTCTGCTTGTGTTTGTCTGCTTTCTGGCAGTTTGGTAAAAATGAGTCAGGTGCATCATCATCATGAAGGTCGGGATGAGGTAGGTCATCATCATGAGGTCAGTTTGTCAAAGTTCATATTTTGCTTCTGTGACCTCATATTTAGAAAGAGCTTGAAATTCCATGCAGGTTTCCCTTTTACATCACTTGAAAATTCGTCCATATGTGGAAGTTATGCACAGTCGAAGTTTTGGTCAAACCTGATAATCGCAAGTGATCATCATATTTTTTATATCCTGTCATGTTGTCAAGGTCATCATGATCTTGGTCTATCACCCGATAAAAATCATGCAGTCGCAATATCCAGACGTCAATCTTAGGTGATAGTGCCCTTTACCCGTCAAATGACCTTATGCGCGTTGTGAGCATCATGTTTTGAGTGTAGCCCGATATTTCATAACAACGAGCATCATGATATTATAACATCACCCGATATTATAATATCATGCTGATATTGGATATCACCCTGACTTAGAAAATCCACCATCTACATAATTTGCATGCGCATGCCAAAATCCTATCGGAGGGTCATCATCCTGATCTTTCACAAGAGGGTCATATTTGCTGAAATTCGCTAAGATGATGATGACGTCATCATATCCTCCTGATCTCCTTTTGCATGATCATGATGATCACCCTATCTTTTAAGGGAGGGTGATATTCCATTCCTCAACAGCATGATCATATTTTAAATATCACCCTAGCACTAACCTGATGATGACCTCAACTCATCCTCATGCTCCGAACACGGAATATGATGGTTACGTCATCATGATATTCGATGAGGAGGATCATCATATTTTTATCCTATCCTATTGTTAAGATCATCATGATCTTGTTTGTCTACCTGACATTTCATAAAATCCTCCTGCCGAGAAATATGACCTTTTGCAAATATCCTGATGATCATCATCATCACATTTCCCTTCGGCAGGATATTTTCCAAAACATGATCCGGTTCGCGAATATGATGATGACGTCATGTTCTAAGTTTAACAAAGGCCCCGGATATCATGATGACGTCATCCCGATCTGATAAACGAAGAAGCAAATATCCTGATGATCATCATCATCACATTTCCCTTCGGCAGGATATTTTCCAAAACATGATCCGGTTCGCGAATATGATGATGACGTCATATTCTAAGTTCGACAAAAGCCCCGGATATCCTGATGATCATCATCATCCCGATCTTTCGAGAGGGTTACCTTGGCCGCAAAGGGGTCATATTACATTCACCACCTGATCATGCTCCTTAGGTGGCCTGATATTACATTTATCCCCTGATCTTAACTAAACATGACGGTGACGTCATCTTTTGCATTTTAATGAAGCCCGGATATGACGATGACATCACCATCATATTCCTTTCCTCAGCAGCAGGATCATATTTCATATCCTCCTATTTTCCTTCGACATGATGATGATGATGGTGTCATTCTTTTCCCCAATATACAGAAGCGAAACATCCTGATGACGTCATCTGGACCTTCGGAAGGGGGAGCATCATATTTCCAAAGTATCATGCAGACGAAAGTTTTAAGTCTTGCTATCGGCCAAACAAAGAACATCGGCCGAGCAATTTTTTGACACGCCGATGGCGATAGTGACGCCGATGGGCGGGAAATGAAGCGGTGGAGTTTTAAAATGTTTTTTGGCGCCCGTGGCATTTTCCCGGTCAGCGATAGTTGACCCGATGGGTTTTGAGCAGTCTGTATGCATTTTGAACGCGTTTTAAGAGTATTTTGGACCCGATTTCCACAATTTTGCACAGTCACCTGGATTTAAACGATTATTTTAATTTCCTGCTATTTATGTGATAAATGAAATACTTATTGCTTGTCTTGTCTTGCAGGCTTGCAGTTGAGGAAGCAGCTGGAAAGTCAACACAGTGACCTCATGGAGGAAGGAAATCCAATCTCAGGAGCAGAAAGATAAAGACGAAGTGCGAAAAAGTCAAGGCCATTCAAGTGAAGAACAAGGTTGCAGCTGAGAGTATTACTACAACAGACAAACTAGAGTTATTGCTGAGCTGCCGGAACTTCTTAGAAGGGGCAATATTTCGCCTAGATTTGACACTGCTTAGAGATATTTTGAAGAGCTGGTTCACCTGTATTTATTACTGTAACCAGGGGTTTGAACCAGGGGTTCAGTTAGGTTTCTGCTGTAGTGAGGACAATCAGAATGTCTTTATATTGTGCCTCTCTACACTGTAATACTTTACAACAGGGGCTACAACAGGGATTTTAGTATTTTGCCAGAATTGTAGAGTCTTTCTGGGCATAGTTTAGTGTAGAAGAAGGAGGTCGCCTGTTTGTCTGCAGTAAGGTGCGCGTGGAATGTCTGGCTGCCTTACTGTATCTGTAAAGCTTGTAAGTTCTCTGTAGTATGATCAATGAAACTGATAGTCATTCCTACATTGTAAATCATGTATGACTATTCGTTTCTAATACAATAGAATCTGGAGTTCTGCATCTATCTTCTAAGTGTTCTCTTGCTCTTCCTGGTGTTTTGAAATTTTTTTTCTTTGAGAGCTTGCAATTTTAAATGTATGTTTTTGAAAATGCTCAGAACTTGCATTTAAAGTTTTTACTGTGGATTTGATCAAATTACTGTGGTATTTACATAGTGCATAACAGAGACAATTAGATCCTTCGGTAGATTAAATGAGGTATAGATTAGATTTTTCTAACTTTTCCCAACCCATCTGAATATTTAGCTGAAAACGTAGAAATCTAAAGGAAATTGTCTCAAATTTGAAGAAGCATGCATAACAGAGCTATAAGTAGACAGTTTTCATAAATGTATGAAGAAGAAAGCTGCAATAAATCAAGAAAACCATCTAAAACTGCAGCACAGTAACACTTTTATGCAAAGGAATGAAAAGTATTGATATATCTCATGACCTTTTTGCATATTCTTAGTCTAGTAAACGACCAAACAAACCTAAACTACGTAAGGCCCCTTGAACATTACAGCTTCACATTGACCAACTGAACTTGACCAACCGAACCATTGTAGACTTGGGATTAGTTGAATCTCAAAGGATTCCTTCTTATCTTTCAAGTATAGTTTCAGTTCATTATATGTGAATTTTAACTTATTGTTATGATTGCATCAAAATAATCATCAACAGTTTTCTGGCGCTAGAAGGAGGGCCTTCTTGAGTTAGGTTTCATTTCAAACTGGCTAACGACAGCAATAGAGTGACTAGGTCTAGGTCCAGTTCAGAAGATATATTTGTACAACTACCTGATACAAGGCGAAGTAAAAACCCTTTAATTTGGAATCCAAAGATATCGCAAATGGGAAGTTCATCTGGAACACCTCCTGGGTCACCTTTTAACATCTGTAGTATTGTAAGTCCTGATAGATCACTATTCAGATCTTTAAATCTTGGTTCAGGCACTCTTGGAGGTCTCAATCCTCCTCTAAATCCTAATCCACCAATCAATCCAGGTATTCCTACAAGTTCAAGTCAAGCTCAAACACCTGCAATGGCTTATTTTGATGTCAATTCTCCCATACTCTTCAATGATTATCATGAGATGCCAAAAAATCCGGAAAAGATATGTCCCAAATACCAGTTGCATCAGGACCCAGAAGATCATATTAGAATATTTAAGGAGGCATGTTTTAGGGCTATGTTAGAGCACGAGGATGTTGTGTGTAGATTGTTTCTGTACACCTTTAATGAGCAGGCCTCTAGCTGGTACGTAAACTTACCCAGTGGTTACATTTCTTCCTAGGCACTTATGGAAGAAGCATTTCTGTCAAGATTTAGAGGACCCATTGACCCTTGCGCTTTGTATCATAAATTGGCTGCTATAAAACGAGGTGAGGGAGAGCTAATTGATAATTTCAATGACAGATTTCAAAAGGCCTATTCTAGGCTAGTACCCCCTTATACCATAGATGATGCTCCCTTGTTGGCTATGTACTATGCTGCCTTGGATCCTTTAACCGCCATGTTTGTGAAAAGAAAACCTGACATAGATTCAATATCCAAAGCCTATAAAGAGGCAGCCTCAGTGAACCAAGAAATGAGGCATACGACTTATAGTCCATTTGTCAATGGAGGAAATTTTGGGGTGCAGAATCAGGCACACCCATGGAATGGAGTCCCTGTGCAGCATGCTCCACTAGTAAATCCAGTTCCTTCTTACACACCTGTGTATAATCCTACTCCAATCCAGGCTATAACTCCTTACACGGCTAGTACTTCCAATAACAGTCAAAATAATGGGCAGCCTTTCTTCCAACTTCCTAGGGATGTAACTGTGGCAAAAGCACAAGAGGATAGGGAAGAAATCAAAGAGATTACTGCACATTTGAAAAGATTAACAACCGAAGTGACACAGCTAAGAAATGAGAACCTCTATGGAAGAAGCAACCAAAACTACAATCCACATCAAAATCACAACCAAGGCCAAAATCAGAATTATAGCCTCAATCAAAATCAGCAGTACAATCAGAACCAAAGCTACAATCAGCATCAAGGCCCCAGTCAGGGGCAACCAATGCAAAATAGGGGGCCAGTGATAGATAATAGGACCTGGGGCAATAATAACAAAAATCAGAATCAACCTAGGCCACCCAAGACATGGAACACTGGGCCCAACAACGGTACTCTGGCTTCTCCTTTTGAGAATACAGATAATCATGGTGCAAAACAAACGACTAGCATACAAATAGCTAGTACAGCACCCAAAAATTGGTGCAGATTTCACAATACCAATGCCCATGCTGAGCACGACTGTCCACAGTTCCACTTGGTAGCTAGTATTTTCAATGTAGATGTACAGCCTCCTACCTCTGAATTTCTCATTCCTAAGGGTAATGAGGTAGTACCCTCAGAATATGACACAGCATTAGTCTTAGAAATGTTTACCTTTGCAACTGTAGAAGAGAAAGAGGATGAATTGCTAGAGGATGAGCCATGCTGTTGTGAAAGTCTTTATCCTGAATCAGCCTTTGTGTTAAATGCTTTTCAGTTTCCTTTTGAATCTGAAAATGAGATATTAAATGAAACAGAAGAGGTGCAGGCCTTTCAACAGACAAATAAAAGCCACACCTACAATTTGAGGAACAACCCTAGGCCGGGAGGACCTTTCACCACTTCCACTCCTCCGAATAATATCAATACACCCCCAGATCAAAATGCTAGCAACAATCCTGCCTTACTTAAAGCTAGTCAGCACACAAATAATGGAACAACAGTGCAAAAGGATCAAGTAAGTAAGACAGAAGCAATAGAGACAACAAGATTAATTAATTGCTTGTCAGAGGAAATAAAGAAAATTAAGGTCAGTATACCTCTAAATGAATTATTGAAGACCCCAGGGATCAGAAATGCTTTTTTAAAATCCCTGGATACATCCATAACAAACAAGGTGTCTGCTGATATAACTGTTCCTAATAGTGATTCACCACCTAAGGAGAAGGGTAAGAAAGTTGAGCAGCCTTCCAATACAAATGTGGTAATACATGCGGATAAGAGGGATACTCAACCTTTCTTGTTAACTGTTAGGTTGTATGGGAAGAATATACACAATCGCATGGTAGATTCTTGTGCTTCAGCCAACGTAATGCCCTTAGGAATATGTAAAACTCTCGGGCTGACTCCCACCAAATCTGCCAAGGTTGTCACGCAATTAGATAAGACCGAGGTTAGCGTGATAAGAGAACTCATGAACATACAAGTGCAGTTAGCTTCAGACCCTAGGGTAAGCCAAATCATTGACATTCAAGTAGTGGATATACCCGTAAATTATGGAATGTTGCTAAGTAGAGATTGGTCCAAGACATTAAATGGATATATGGCTACTGAGTTTTCACACATGTGGTTACCGTGGAGAGGCATCCCAAACTAGATCAGAATAGAGGCAGAGCCCAGAATGAAACATATGATAACAGAGTATAATCGAACTAATGAAATATTATATGCTGCTGTTGAACCAGGAGTCTATAGAATTACCAACAATGGGATGCAGATTGAAGAGATTATGATGTTAAACATTAGAAAGAAGTGTGTTAGCAATAGAACGGCACTATTCATTGAGTCTGACGGAAATTCTTCAGATGAAGAAAATAATGCAATAGACAAATTTGGTCGTGCCATTAGACGAGAGGTGGAAGAGTGCGTTACACACAATCTCCCAGTCCAATGTAAGTTATATAAAAATAGGTGTAGAGTCCATGATAGGCAACATTCTAAGGAGAATTGTGAAATATGCAAAGACATCATTGAATATGAATACAAAAAGTGCATAGGGAGGGTAGAGTCACAAGAGAAAGATGGGAATCCTGATCCAACACTGAGATATGTTCAGGATAATATAGATGCCTTGATTCTAGATTTAGGAAAAGAAATAGAGGACAAGCATAGTTATCTTTCTGAGTTGCAAACTAAAAACACACATATGCAAGATAACCAAACGGAAAAACCCATGAATAAACAAGACAACACCCCACAGGCAATAAAAGGGACAAAGTATGCCAAGGTAAAAGATCAGAAAAGTAAAGATGGCATGTGGACGTTAAAATGTGATGGGTCCAAATCAAAACAGGGCGCAGGTGCGGGTATTGAACTCATAGATCCTCAAGGTAAATCACATTTGGCAGCATATAGATTACAATTTTCCTGCACTAACAATATTGCTGAATATGAGGCCCTAATTTTAGGACTTGTCATGGCCATCAAGAAAAGGGTAAAAACCATCAGAGTATTTTTAGACTCTGAATTAGTAGTCAGACAAGTGAGGAAACTATATGCCTGCAATTATAAGAAAATGATTAGTTACAGACATAGAGTATGGAGTTTAATGGATTTGTTTGATGCTTTTAACATAGAGCACATTCCTAGAGAGCTGAACCATAGGCCAGATGCGTTAGCAGTTGCTGCTAGTACATTAGAACCATTGACACTGACAGGACTAAGACGATTTGCTGTTGAGCTAGTTAACGTGCCCAGTATACCAGACAACGTTACACACTTTCAGGTATTTGGAGAGGATCAACAAATTATTAATTTTCTGACTTGTAATGAGGCATTTGAGGCCCAAATCATTGATGAACAAGAAAGGCCTGAAGTAACATGGGACGAAGAAGATATGATCAACTTAAAGAGCAACTTCTTACCAAAAGGAGTAATTGAATTAGAACACATCTTTGACTTCGACGGGGTAATAAGACAGAAAGACTTACCCAAAACAGAGGGGGGTAGGTGTGATTTACATAACTTAGGGACTGAGCTAAATCCACAAAGTGTACTAATTGGGAAAGCTTGCTCTGAGATAATTAGAAAAGAGGTTCTGGACGTTCTGAAAGAATATAAACATGTCATAGCATGGACTTATGAAGACTTGAAAACATTTGATGAGTCCATTATAACTCACGTAATACCTTTAAGGAAAGAAGTCAAACCATTTAGGCAGAAACAGAGGCCTGTAAATGCCATTCTAGAGCCTTTAATCTTTGAGGAAGTTAAAAAATTACTGTCCGCTGGAATAATTTTCCCAGTCAGACATTCTATCTGGGTAGCTAACTTGGTACCAGTGAGGAAGAAAAACGGAGACATCAGGTTGTGCGTAGACTTTAGAAATTTAAACAAGGCTTTTGAAAAGGATAATTATCCTTTGCCCCCAATAGACGAAGTACTGCAAGCAGTAAATGGCGCAAAGATGATGTCTTTTTTAGATGGTTTTTCAGGTTATAATCAGGTCTTAATTGATAGAGAAGATAGACTAAAAACCACCTTCACTTGCAAATGGGGAAATTATGCGTATAGAAGAATGCCTTTTGGTCTAATCAATGCAGGTGCCACTTTTCAGAGGGCCATGGACGTTGCATTTCGTGGATTATCAGGTAAATGCATTGTTTTTGTATATGGATGATTTAACTGTGTATTCCAAGGATGCATCCACCCACGCTGAAGACCTCAGGAAAGTACTCAAGCGATGTGAAAGGTACGGGATTTCCCTTAATCCTAAGAAATGTATATTTGGCGTAACTGAAGGAAAATTATTAGGCCATGTCATTTCTGAAAATGGAATTTCAATTGATCCGGATAGAATAGAATCCATAAAAAATTTGCAAATACCAAACAATAGGAAAGAGTTGAAATCATTTTTTGGTAAAATTAACTTTGTTCGGAAGTTTATAACAGGTTTTGCAGAGATCGTGCAGCCGTTGAATGCCATGTTGAAGAAAGATGCACAGATGGAATGGACGCCAGTGGCCAAAGCCGCATTTGAAGATATCAAGGAGGCAATTTCTAATGCCCCTGTATTGGCAAGTCCAGACTACACAAGCCCGTTTTACATCTACTCCTTTGCATCTTCTCATTCTGTCGCGGCTGCCTTGACACAGAAAGGTGAAAATAATGGAGAGAGGCCCATAGCATTTATGAGTGCGCCTCTGAAGGATGCATAGCTAAGATATCTAGATATCGAAAGACAGGCATTCGCATTAGTAAAGGCTGTGAAAAAATTTAGACACTACATTCTGCGCAGTCAGATTAAAGCCATAGTACCAGACGCAGTAGTAAAAATGTTGCTGATGCAAAATGAGCCTGGAGAAAAAAGAGCCAAATGGATCACCACACTGCAAGAATTTGACATGGAGATCATTCCCACAAAGCTGGTCAGAGGGCAGGCGTTGGTGCAGACAATAGCAAACATGGATCCAAATCTGATAAAACAACAATATGTATTGAATTCCCAAGACGCATCAGGCTGGTACGATGATTTAAACACCTTCTTGATAGCTGGAAAGTACCCAAGCAAGATGAAGGCTTCTCAGAGGAGAGCTTTGAAGATTAAGGCACAGAATTATATGGTGCAAGGAGGTCTTCTATTCAGGAAGAACCATGATGGAATTTATCTGAGATGCATAAATAGAACTGAAGCTAATAGAGTGTTGACAGAACTACATGACAAGTATGGAACCGGTCATGGTTCCCATTTAGCTACAACACACAAAATACTGAGGGCGGGCTATTACTGGCCCACTATGTTCAAAGATACTAAGAGTCACATCAGAAGTTGCCACACCTGTCAGACTGCAGTAGACAAAGGGAAAAATCCAGCCAATCCACTGCAACCTGTGATCGAATCCAGACCGTTTGCACAGTGGGGCTTGGATTTTATCGGAGTCATCAATCCCCCATCTTCTGCAGGACACAGATTTATATTGACGGTAACAGACTATTGTACAAGGTGGACTAAGGCCAACTGCTGCAAATTTTCCACAACTGAGGTAGTTATCAAGTTCCTTGAAGAAAACATTATCACCAGGTTTGAAATGCCCTATTCATTGGTATGTGATAACGGCCCTGCTTTCTCTTCTTTAAAATTTTCTAAATGGGCATTTGAATATGGGATTATTCTAAGGTTTTCTTCGAATTATTACCCTCAAGGTAATGGACTGGCTGAATCAACAACAAAATTTTATTAGACATAATCAAGAGGTTAATTGCCAAAAGTCCTAGAGAGTGGAATACTCTATTAAGATATGCATTATGGGTAGACAGGACCAAGTTTAAAATAGCTTTAGGTAGCACACCTTATCACTTAGTTTATGGGACTGATCCCATACTTTCGGTTAATCTGAGAATACCAACCTGGAAGTTTGCCAATGAATATCTAGGCTTTGATAACAATAGGGAAGCCAGAATAGTGCAAATGTTACAACTAGAGGAGAAAAGAGGTCAAGCCCTCGAGAAGTTTGCCAAACACCAAGTGGTTGTTAAGAGGTGGTTTGACAAAAGAGCAAGAGTCAAGACATTTAGGATATCAGACTTAGTGTTGTGCTGGGACAAAGCACATGAAAAGAAAGGAAGCCATGGAAAATTTGATAAATTATGGCTGGGTCCATTACAAGTCTCAGAAATAATAGGAGATAACACCTTTAGACTTAAGACCTTGACTAGAGAAGATATGCCATTACCAGTTAATGGCCAGCATTTGAAACACTACTTCCAGGCTTGAGGTAAAAGGGGGGGCAATCCTTTTTTCTTAATGTAAAATGCTGTGGGTAATGTACAGTTCTTTTTTTGTGTTTTCTTTTGGGTTGGCTGTTTGTATAGTTTGTCTTCTGTTTGTTTTTTTGCTTTTGTTTCTTTCTGTTTGTACAGTTTTTTTCTTTTGTTGTGTTGTTTGTATAGCCTATTTGTTTGGTTTGTTTGTTGTCTCCTCAGCAGGGATCTTTATTTTACTTTAGAGTATTAAGGAGCAAAACTAGCAACCATTCAAAACAATATAAAATTTAGGGTATTCAAGTTAATCATTTACAATTTACACATAACTTGTTACTGTCATGAATGTAGAGAGTTGTTCATCTTCTAAAGTTTTGTATTCAATAAATGTGATTGAGGATTCGAAGCAAGTTTCTCACGATGACACACCTAAAATCCTTGGGTTTGTTGAACTTACCAGTGTAGATTTTAGGTGAAAAATTAGAGGTCACCCTTGCTACCATTACAATTCTCAGCTTAATTTCAGCAAGTGTCCACTCCTTGCATCATGAAGTTACAAATTGCTATATCTTATGAAATCTTTCAAAATTAGAAAACAAAAAATAAATAAATAAATAAATAAAGTGGATTATACTGAAAATCCAGATTAAGCCATCTAAGTAACTCTACCGGGGCTATGGACGCTCGCTGGCAGTGGGGCTCTACTTAGGAGAATTGTAACGATAACCTTGCCGTGGCTATGGACGCTCGCTGGCAGCAAGGCTCTATCCGGTCGGCTATGAGGGAATATCCTCACCTACGTAGGCTAATGTCAGTCACTGGTTTGTTCAACCGATCTTCAAGATGAGGATAATTAATCACGTGCACACAACTAAACTGAAAATGGAAATTCATGCATCTTTATTGAATACTTTGAGTCTCAAGCTGAATAGTAATTTGCAGGAAAGATAGTCGGAAGTTATGAGTTCATTTCATCTAGTTTCCTTGAACACTCTGAATTTAATTGTTTTGTTTTGGTTGCTAGTTGTTGTGATGTTCACAACACGCCCCATTATGCTCCTTAGCAAAATGGGGACCCCTGCTGTCACTTTGCTTTTTGCTTCTACTTGTGTTTGTCTGCTTTCTGGCGGTTTGGTAAAAATGAGTCAGGTGCATCATCATCATGAAGGTCGGGATGAGGTAGGTCATCATCATGAGGTCAGTTTGTCAAAGTTCATATTTTGCTTCTGTGACCTCATATTTAGAAAGAGCTTGAAATTCCATGCAGGTTTCCCTTTTACATCACTTGAAAATTCGTCCATATGTGGAAGTTATGCACAGTCAAAGTTTTGGTCAAACCTGATAATCGCAAGTGATCATCATATTTTTTATATCCTGTCATGTTGTCAAGGTCATCATGATCTTGGTCTATCACTCGATAAAAATCATGCAGTCGCAATATCCGGACGTCAATCTTAGGTGATAGTGCCCTTTACCCGTCAAATGACCTTATGCGCGTCGTGAGCATCATGTTTTGAGTGTAGCCCGATATTTCATAACAACGAGCATCATGATATTATAACATCACCCGATATTATAATATCATGCTGATATTGGATATCACCCTGACTTAGAAAATCCACCATCTGCATAATTTGCATGCGCATGCCAAAATCTTATCGGAGGGTCATCATCCTGATCTTTCACAAGAGGGTCATATTTGCTGAAATTTGCTAAGATGATGATGACGTCATCATATCCTCCTGATCTCCTTTTGCATGATCATGATGATCACCCTATCTTTTAAGGGAGGGTGATATTCCATTCCTCAACAGCATGATCATATTTTAAATATCACCCTAGCGCTAACCTGATGATGACCTCAACTCATCCTCATGCTCCGAAGACGGAATATGATGGTTACGTCATCATGATATTTGATGAGGAGGGTCATCATATTTTTATCCTGTCCTGTTGTCAAGATCATCATGATCTTGTTTGTCTACCCGACATTTCATAAAATCCTCCTGCCGAGAAATATGACCTTTTGCAAATATCCTGATGATCATCATCATCACATTTCCCTTCGGCAGGATATTTTCCAAAACATGATCCGGTTCGCGAATATGATGATGATGTCATGTTTTAAGTTTAACAAAGGCCCCAGATATCATGATGACATCATCCTGATCTGATAAACGAAGAAGCAAATATCCTGATGATCATCATCATCACATTTCCCTTCGGCAGGATATTTTCCAAAACATGATCCGGTTCGCGAATATGATGATGACGTCATATTCTAAGTTCGACAAAAGCCCCGGATATCCTGATGATGATCATCATCCTGATGATCATCATCATCCTGATCTTTCGAGAGGGTTACCTTGGCCGCAAAGGGGTCATATTACATTCACCACCTGATCATGCTCCTTAGGTGGCCCGATATTACATTTATCCCCTGATCTTAACTAAACATGATGGTGACGTCATCTTTTGCATTTTAATGAAGCCGGGATATGATGATGACGTCACCATCATATTCCTTTCCTCAGCAGCAGGATCATATTTCATATCCTCCTATTTTCCTTCGACATGATGATGATGATGGTGTCATTCTTTTCCCCAATATACAGAAGCGAAACATCCTGATGACGTCATCTGGACCTTCGGAAGGGGGAGCATCATATTTCCAAAGTATCATGCAGACGAAAGTTTTAAGTCTTGCTATCGGCCAAACAAAGAACATCGGCCGAGCGATTTTTTGACACGCCGATGGCGATAGTCACGCCGATGGGCGGGAAATGAAGCGGTGGAGTTTTAAAACATTTTTTGGCGCCCGTGGCATTTTCCCGGTCAGCGATAGTTGACCTGATGGGTTTTGAGCAGTCTGTATGCGTTTTGAACGCGTTTTAAGAGTATTTTAGACCCGATTTCCACAATTTTGCACAGTCACCTGGATTTAAACGATTATTTTAATTTCCTGCTATTTATGTGATAAATGAAATACTTATTGCTTGTCTTGTCTTGCAGGCTTGTAGTTGAGGAAGCAGCTGGAAAGTCAACACAGTGACCTCATGGAGGAAGGAAATCCAATCTCAGGAGCAGAAAGATAAAGACGAAGTGGGAAAAAGTCAAGGCCATTCAAGTGAAGAACAAGGTTGCAGCTGAGAGTATTACTACAACAGACAAACTAGAGTTATTGCTGAGCTGCCGGAACTTCTTAGAAGGGGCAATATTTCACCCAGATTTGACACTGCTCAGAGATATTTTGAAGAGCTGGTTCACCTGTATTTATTACTATAACCAGGGGTTTGAACCAGGGGTTCAGTTAGGTTTCTGCTGTAGTGAGGACAATCAGAATGTCTTTATATTGTGCCTCTCTACACTGTAATACTTTACAACAGGGGCTACAACAGGGATTTTAGTATTTTTCTAGAATTGTAGAGTCTTTCTGGGCATAGTTTAGTGTAGAAGAAGGAGGTCGCCTGTTTGTCTGCAGTAAGGTGCGCGTGGAATGTCTGGCTGCCTTACTGTATCTGTAAAGCTTGTAAGTTCTCTGTAGTATGATCAATGAAACTAAGAGTCATTCCTACATTGTAAATCATGTATGACTATTCGTTTCTAATACAATAGAATCTGGAGTTCTGCATCTATCTTCTGAGTGTTCTCCTGCTCTTCTTTGTGTTTTGAAATTTTTTTTCTTTGAGAGCTTGCAATTTTAAATGTATGTTTGTGAAAATGCTCAGAACTTGCATTTAAAGTTTTTACTGTGGATTTGATCAAATTACTGTGGTATTTACATAGTGCATAACAGAGACAATTAGATCCTTCGGTAGATTAAATGAGGTATAGATTAGATCTTTCTAACTTTTCCCAACCCATCTGAATATTTAGCTGAAAACATAGAAATCTAAAGGAAATTGTCTCAAATTTGAAGAAGCATGCATAACAGAGCTATAGGTAGACAGTTTTCATAAATGTATGAAGAAGAAAGCTGCAATAAATCAAGAAAACCATCTAAAACTGTAGCACAGTAACACTTTTATGCAAAGGAATGAAAAGTATTGATATATCTCATGACCTTTTTGCATATTCTTAGTCCAGTAAACCACCAAACAAACCTAAACTACGTAAGGCCCCTTGAACATTACAGCTTCACATTGACCAACTGAACTTGACCAACCGAACCATTGTAGACTTGGGATTAGTTGAATCTCAAAGGATTCCTTCTTATCTTTCAAGTATAGTTTCAGTTCATTATATGTGAATTTTAACTTATTGTTATGATTGCATCAAAACAATCATCAACAATGCCATTACAGGAAGCAGCTGCAGCACAGAAGGCAGCCCAAATCATTTTAATGGGAAAGAAGGAATTTGTGCAGAAGCCTATAGGAGCAGGCATAAAGGCAGTTGAGGACACTGCAAGGAAAGAAGTTGTTAAGGACAACAGTTTGAAGACAGTTTCAGTTGTGACTGACAGAGGTCAACAGCAGGTTCAACAACAGGTGTGCAAACAGCAACCAGTTGAGAGGAATGACAAGGATGTTGTCATAGTTGGGACTATTGTTTGTCCTATAAAAGTTGAAAGAAAGACAGAGTTGAACATTACAGAAGTTCAAGAGGTAGTTCAGACAGAGGTTCTGGTCAGACAACCTGACAAACACAAGGTATGTGAGAGAAGGGCCTACATTGACAGACATGAGGATTTACTTGCAAGAAAGCAAGTTACAGTTCAGAAGTCTTGGAGCAGCCGAGAGCCAGCAGAGGACAAAGATGGAACAGGTCAAGACACTGCAAAGGCAAAGTGTAAAGGTGGAGGACTTCCACCTCCTAACTCATGGGACATGAGTTCTTTTCTGTTGGGGAGTATGGTGCAGGAGCACCTACCTGACAGCTGGCCTCCATGAGGCAGTTAGTTTGTTATAGGTCTGGTTAATGTTTCCAAGAAGGTCTTATAAGACCAATGCATGTAATAAGGTCATGTTGACCATACTTTACTATTTTTAGCTAGGTTGTTAGGACAGCTGTTATGATGTATGTTCGGTTGGATCCTCCCAGCCGCTTGGAAGCTCCCAGCCGCTGGGAATCGAGTGGTAGTACTCGCAAGCAGATCCTATTTATGCATTAGGATCGGTTGGTTTTAGACATTGAGCAGAGGAGTTAGATTGCAGAGAGAGACTGAATATTGTACTTGCATCTTTTATCAATAAAGAGATCCTATTTTTGTCAATTCTTTGTTTTGAATTCCATTGTGTAATCAAGTTGCTGTTCTGGTGGTTGCATGGATTCGCTGATCCATTCCACCGGTTGATTCATCAAATCGGTGGAATGGCTATGTACAGTAGGTTAGGATTTAGTTTGCATTTTCTGTTTGTTCGCATGCATGTTTGCAGGATCGCAGTCGAGAGGTGTTGAGAACCCTAGCATGGGTATGTGCTAGGTCATGTTGGTAGTTAGAGTCTGGAAGATCACCCTGAAAGTAGATCGGGTCACCTCAGGAGGTTCGGCGGATCGAAATTCGCTAAGGTTGAAAATTCGTCACAACGGCATCATCAGGATATTTCTGTGTATATCCTGCAGTTACTTCGGGCGTCATCAGAGTAGATGGAGGTGAGCATGATGCAGTCGATTGCATAAAGTGAATGTGCATCAGGGTGATCATCATCAGGTGTTGCCGAGGAGGAGCATATCGGCATAAGGTAGAAGATCGGGTTGATAAAACCATCGCGGGCCGATAATGTTATGTTTGGCCGACAGCAGGATATTGAAGGAACTGCATGTGACGTAATCGTCATCAGGATATCGGGGTGACGTAAGCATCAAAGGAAAGGTGCGTGAAGTGTCGTCATCAGGATATATGGGAGGAACAGGATATTTTATATCCTGCTGATGAACATGATGTTGAACATCATGATGATGAAGATAGAGGTTGGCGGTGAGATGAACAGTGAACATCAGGAGGATGTTTGCGCTTGCCGAATGTGATGATGCTGCCGATAGCCGAATATGGTGATGCTGCTGATAGGCGAAGGGTCGAAGGTTTGTCTGCAGGAGGATATCGGTCGGCAAGAGAAAATATGATGATGCTGACAATGTTAACAGAAAATATGATGATGATGAAGGGTTGTAGACATACATGCTGTATATCAAGGTTTTAGTGTGGATGCCTCTGCATCAGGACCCCAGAGGCTAGAGCTACTTTTGAAGACATTAAAAAAGCTATATCAGATGCTCCAGTTCTGATTAGTCCAGACTACACCAGGGACTTCTACATTTATTCATTTGCTTCAGAGCATACCTCTGTAGCAGTGTTGACACAAAGAAATGAAGAAAAGGAGGAGAAGCCCATAGCCTTCATGAGCTGCCCTTTCAAGGATGCAGAATTAAGATACATGGATGTAGAAAGGCAAGCACTTGCCTTGGTCAGAGCAGTAAAGTAATTTAGGCATTATATACTGAGAAGTAAAGTGATCGCTGTGGTACCAGATGCAACAGTGAAGATGTTACTAATGCAGAGTGAGCCAGGTGAGAAAAGGGCTAAGTGGATCACTATTTTACAAGAATATGACATGGACATCACACCCATGAAACTGGTAAGAGGACATGCTTTAAGTCAAATGATATTAGAGATTGATCTCAATATTACGAGTCAGCAATATGTAATTAATGCAAAGGACAATGGAGAGTGGTACTTAGATATTAGGCACATCCTGATTACTGGAAGATGTCCACCAAGACTACAAGCTTCATACAGGAGAGCCCTAAAAATAAGGTCACAGAAGTATATGATGAAAGGAGGAGTCCATTTCAAGAAAAATTATGAAGGAATATATCTAAGATGCCTAGAAAGGCCAGAAGCAGAAAAAGTGTTATCAAAACTACAAGACAAATTTGGAACAGCCCATGGGTCATCCTTGGCCACCACACATGCAATCCTCAGAGCAGGATACTACTGGCCCACAATTTTTAAGGATACTGCTGAACATATTAAATGTTGTCATGTATGTCAGGTTTTTGCTAACAGAGAAAGATATGCTACTCAACCCTTGCAGCCAGTGATGGAGATGTGCCCATTTGCATAATAGGGATATGGATTTTATAGGACCAATCAATCCCCCATCATCATCAGGCCACAGGTATGTTTTAACAATTACTGACTACTATACTAGGTGGACAAAGAATGTTAGCACCAAGACATGCAATGCTGATGACGTCATCAGATTTCTAGAAAGTAATATAATCACCAGGAATGGAATTCCCTACACTCTGGTGAGTGATAATGGTTCTGCTTTCACTTCAACTAAATTATCAAGTTGGGCTTTTGATCATGGGATCATACTGAATTTTTCATCTAATTATTATCCCCAAGGAAATGGATTGGCAGAATCCACCAATAAGAATTTGCTGAATATCATAAGAAAGTTAATAGAAAAGAACCTTAGGGAGTGGAACATACTTCTGAAATATGCCCTACGGGTAGATAGAAATAGGAATAAGGCTACATTAGGAAACTCACCTTTCCATTTAGTATATGGGGTGGATCCCATACTCCCTATTAATCTAAAAATTCCTACACTATAGTTTGCACAAGAGTACTTGGGCATAGACAATAAACAAGAAGTCAGGTTGCTTCAACTGATGCACTTGGAAGAGAAAAGAAGTCAGGCAATTGATCAATTCACCAAACATCAGGCTATTGTCAAACGCTAGTTTGACAAAAGAGCCAAGGTTAAGGCCTTCAGGATATCAGATTTAGTCCTTGTTGGTTATTTTTTCGAATCGGTAGAGGGTTTGCCAGTTCCTATGCACAGGTTGATTCGGCCAACAAAAATGGGAGGTTGCGTGAGCTACCTCCCCTTCACTTCTGGTTTTGCCGCACCAAGGGGGTATCCCTATTTGATAAAGATATGACCTTGATTCATTCGATGACATAAAGATTTAACTTGATAGTAACAGGCAGAATACTCTCATGTGTGGACCAAGATTTGTGTGATAAATCGCAAGGTTGGCAACATTCCTGGACATATGTGTCTGGTCAGGTATGAGAGTATGCAGGGGTTCCTAATTCCTACTCCTACAACTAATAGGTTGGAAATATGAAATGGTTTAAATTATGGTTTAGATGCAAGACAGGGGTTTTGGATTAACTACTTCACAAGAACAGACTGGTGCCTATCTCAGGGCAAGGAGTCAACATAGATGCATACATGAGAGTGGCTTGCAACTGGCATTCAAGTTTCAAGGGGTTAGATTGATGCTTGCCTTACAAACATCACCCAAGAATGGGTATTTTAACTCTCTCTACTTATGGATATCCCAGCTGACATACAATCTCCTCCACACTCAACCTAAAATAATTTAATCCACTCCTTGAATGGAAGTTAAAGATGAAGCATGTAATACATAAATCTGTATTCTAGAATTTGAGGAACCCTTAGCAACCAAATTCAGAAGAAGAAATGCATATAACAAGTGGAGACAGATAGCAAAACACATGCAAAAATGCATTTTTCATATAACATTAACACTGAAACTGAACATATGTGCAAGATACAACTTAGATGCAACAATAAACTCCACAGAGATACAACAGCCAAGAAAATGCCCTTTATTTTGTTATTTACACAAAAACGCCCAGGTCTTCAACAACCACAATGAGTGACACAGTTTACATTTTATAGCAAAACTGTGTACTTAGCCAAAATTACAACGGTCAACTCAAAAATTGCCAGATACAACGCATTCGAAAATGGCACTTAAAATCATCAATGCTCTAAGCAGAGGAAGGAGAGGGAATAGGTAGAATCGGGAGAAGTGCCGCTGTTTCTAGATTTTCATCTTAAAATTGGTGGTTGACCAGTCACTTCCGTCGCCCATCCTCTGCAAATCTGCCATCAATTGCCTCATCTACCCGTAGTCATTACAGCTCTGCCTATCTATGAATCTTTTCCCACTCAAGTTGGTGTAGACACACAGAAAGTCCTTCCTCGTGGGTTCAAAACATGGTCATCGATCTACTCCCATCGCCGAGATCCACGGCTCAAAATCGCACTAACAAGTCATCAGCCAGTAAAAACGTGCCACGTAGGCACCCCATGATTCTATCGCTTGCTTTTCACTTCCTCATTCTACTTTTTTTGCCCTTGTATATGCATGTTCAGATGTATATACAAGTGTCGGATATACAAGCCGGACCTCAAATTTTATAGAATAGTTTGAAATTGAGTTCCATTTTGGCTTGTATCTCCCCCTTTTGCATATCGCATTGCACATACAAGTGCAATGTACATTCACCTCATACATACAAGGCACGAATTTGAAAAATTATGAAACACACTGCATTCATCTTGAAATCCAGCTTGCATCTCAACCTCTTGTATATTTGCTTGTATGTTGCATATATAATGCGAACATACAAGCCAAATGTACAAACAAAGGACCCCAAATTTTATACACTGCGATTGATTTCCTCCTTGGGTTTGAAATGTATATCTTCTTTTGTATATGGGCTTATATGTGCAAACATAAAAGCAAATGCATATACAACTGGTGGGCCCCATTTTTGACACTGACCGCCGCTGATCTGTTTGCATGTCTTACCTTGTACATTCCTTTGCATACCGAATATACAAACTCGTTTGTACATACCTGCAGGCCCCATCACATGTATCTCGGCCGCACTATAACAAATGCATGTCAACCCTTGTATTTCCTTTGCACATTTCGCTTGCATGTTTAAACATACAAGCCCGATATACAAGCAGGGCTGACATACAAACACAGAATATTCCCAGAATCTTGCGAAAGATTCCCCAATGTATATGCAAGCCCAATATGCATATAAAATGAATACAACTCATTTTTTCACCATTTTCAAAGGCCGATGGAAATTTCTGACCCACCAATGTACAATTTACCTTTGCATGCATAGGGCCTAGCACTTTCTATGAAGTGCGACAAGGATAAATAGTAAAACACTATCAACAGCTCAGGGAACAATTAAATCAAGGTACTAAGGCTCTAAAGGAATAGACACAAGAACCTGCAAACAGATCACATAACCCTAAACTTAGGTGATCACCACTAGTGGCTCCATCTGGGGACACATGCCTCTTGCAGGCATGGTGAGAACTTTGGATCTCTGGGATGTAGACCAGTCCCCTATCCATTGGGCAACAGAGTCAAACATTGCACCACCCTGCATCACAAATCACATTTTTTAAAACATACTTGGTGGCCCAAGGCCACCAAAAAGGAAGAACCAGTGTTTTCCTCTGTCAAATATCTGATTTTCTTTTGATTTCATTGGATCAAGCCTAAAGATGTTGCCATGATTTATCCACAAACAAACCTTGTCATTTTCATATTCAACTATCTTGTCTAGCTTGTCACTATCAACCTTACGCAAACAACAATCAGCATCAAGCAACATGTGAATGCCATATTTATCAAGCAATGCATATTCATATGGCATATAGCACTTATTGTCATCTGTATTAGCAACATGCATTGTAAAATGATCTCCTAGCTAGACTAAAAACTGAAAGTACTCAAAGTCCACCATGCAGCTAGGAACATCAGGGTTCATCTTATCACAAGCTGGCACATCAAAGAAAAAGCTTTCAGATTCACAGTTGTGCACATCTGCACACAACCATCAGTTGCACTAGACTAGAAAAGATGAGACTCAGGCACCTCTTTGCAACAACCTTCATGATGTACATTGGCTTCTCTTTCATCAAGATGAGAACTAGAATCCATATCAACATCAGTACCTAGATTCCCACCATACTCAAATAGATCCTCATTACCATATGTGTCAAAAATGGGTGGTCCAGGTGTTTCAACTTCATCATGGTATGCCACTAGTTCATGGGTAGCAGAACATGCATTTTCATTATCAATGAATTCACTCTGTGGAGGAGTATCAACCTGTATGTTATAAACAAAACTATAATCAAACAAAGAATAAATATGCTCATCATTAGCACTTGTTTCAATTTCTGACTGCTCTTCATCATCTCCATGTGTCTGAAAAGAAGGCATTGATTCACACATGGAACTGCTGCTCTATTTGCTTATTTCTTCTCTATCCTAAGCACAATACTCACAATCATCTCCACAAATCCATTCAAATAGATGTTCATTTCTGTCCATAAGCTCATCATTATTTTCAAAACCAGACACCTCAACCTTGCAATGGGAGTCATCATTGATCCTTCTACTGGCATCTTCAACTGGTGTATTTTCATTTTCATTTTTATCTTCAGATGATGCCATGATCACTTGGTCATTTGCAGCTACACAATTGTTATTCATACCAAAGCCTATGGACAGAGAATTCCGCATATGCTCATTTCTATTTTTTTCTATATTTTCTAAAAACTTGTATGCCATCTGCATACTTGTTATCTTAAATTCCCTCAACAATGCACTAGAGCCCTCCTCGAAAGCTTCAAAATATATGCCAACACAGGCTGAAATATCAGGTCTGAAGACTTCAGGGATTTTTGAAAGGGCAACTGCAAATCTATGATTAAAATCAATAGCGGGCTCTTTATCTTGTCTTTTAATTTCCATTAATCTTGCATCAAGATCAGCAGGTTCTCTTGCAAATTCTTCTTTGAAACAGTCAGCAAGTTCATCCCAACAGGCAAAGGATCTCTTTGGAAAGCTCAAATACCAATTTCTAGCTTTAGCACCAAAGGATCTAACAAAAAAACTCATCCACATATCCTCATCCTTAAATGAATGTCTCGCCATGAAGCAGTGAAAGTTTTGGATATGTGCACCCCCATCACATACACTGTGACCACTAAATCTAGGCATCTGATTGTAAATTTTAGCAGGCATACTTTCAACTTGATAATCAACCCATGACAAATCTAATTGGTCATACAAAGGATCAAAAGAGCTTACAAGAGGGTTATCATTCTCACTAGCAGACACAACAGGGTTACTACTATTTAACTGAGCCTACCAGGCTTCTAAGGATATCAACCTTTTCTTTATCTCTTCAATTTTTTTACTCAATACATCATCCTCCTCTCGACTGAGTATGGGTGAATACATACTTGGATTCATAAAAACTTCACTTTTAGACATCTTATGTCTGTTTAAGACCTAAGGCTTCCCCCTGGCATCTAACTTATGCAATAAAACAACAAATATAAATGGGAAGGAGCTAGGTACCTTTTCTCATCCAGATGCTGAAGCTTTGAACAGAATATTTTTAGATCTCAATAACATACATCAGCCTTTCATGTGCACTAAAACTTTTTTGCAGAGTCGTCACCTCTCCAAAGAGGATTAAAATTTCAAACAACTGAAAGCTCATCAAACATTTTTCTGAGTTCATACCGCCAGCAGAGCACCATCATTCACATGAAAGAATCGGATATGCAGCAATGATTTCACATTATTTGACTCTCTTCATTCACATTATTGGACTCTCTTCATCCACATTATTTGACTCTCTTCATCCCCAGCAGAGTCGCCAATTCTGTTGGTTATTTTTTTGAATCGGCAGAGGGTTTGCTAGTTCCTATGCACAGGCTGATTCAGCCAACAGAAATGGGAGGTTGCGTGAGCTGCCTCCCCTTCACTTCTAGTTCTGCCACACCAACGGGGGTATCCCTATTTGATAAAGATATGACCTTGATACATTCGATGACATAAAGATTTAACTTGACATTAATAGGCAGAATACTCTCATGTGTGGACCAAGATTTGTGTGATAAATCGCAAGGTTGGCAACTTTCTTGGACATATGTGTCTGGTCAGGTATGAGAGTATGCAGGGGTTCCTAATTTCTACTCCTACAACTAACAGGTTGGAAATATGAAATGGTTTGAATTATGGTTTGGATGCAAGACAGGGGTTTTGGATCATAACTACTTCACAAGAACAGACTGGTGCCTATCTCAGGGCAAGGAGTCAACATAGACGTATACATGAGAGTGGCTTGCAACTGGCATTTGAGTTTCAAGGGGTTAGATTGATGCTTACCTTACAAACATCACCCAAGAATGGGTATTTTAACTCTCTCTACTTATGGATATCCCAGCTAACATACAATCTCCTCCACACTCAACCTAAAATGATTTAATCCACTCCTTGAATGGAAGTTAGAGATGAAGCATGTAATACATAAATCTGTATTCTAGAATTTGAGGAACCCTTAGCAACCAAATTCAGAAGAAGAAATGCATATAACAAGTGGAGACAGACAGCAAAACACATGCAAAAATGCATTTTTCATATAACATTAACACTGAAATTGAACATATGTGCAAGATACAACTCAGATGCAACACATAAACTCCACAGAGATACAACAGCCAGGAAAATGCTCTTTATTTTGTTATATACACAAAAACGCCCAGGTCTTCAACAACCACAATGAGTGACACAGTTTGCATTTTATAGCAAAACTGTGAACTTAGCCAAAATTACAACGGTCAACTCAAAAATTGCCAGATACAACACATTTGAAAATGGCACTTAAAATCATCAATGCTCTAAGCAGGAGAAGGAGAGGGAATAGGTAGAATCAGGAGATGTGCCGCCATTTCTAGATTTTCATCTTAAAATTGGTGGTTGACCAGTCACTTCCATCGCCCATCCTCTGCAAATCCACCATCAATTGCCTCATCTACCCATAGTCATTACAGCTCCACTTGTCTATGAAGCTTTTCCCGGTCAAGTTGGTGTAGACACACAGAAAGTCCTTCCTCGCAGGTTCAAAACATGGTTGTCGATCTACTCCTATCGCCGAGATCCACGGCTCAAAATTGCACTAACAAGTCGTCATCCAGTGAAAACGTGCCACGTAGGCACCCCATGATTCTATCGCTTGCTTTTCGCTTCCTCATTCTGCCTTTTTCGCCCTTGTATATGCATGTTCAAATGAATATACAAGCATCAGATATACAAGCCAGACCTCAAATTTTATAGAACAGTTTGAAATCAAGTTCCGTTCTGGCTTGTATCTCCCCCTTTTGCATATCGCATTGCACATACAAGTGCAATGTACATTCACCTCATACATACAAGGCACGGATTTGAAAAATTATAAAACACACTGCATTCGTCTTGAAATTTGGCTTGCATCTCAACCTCTTGTATATTTGCTTGTATGTCACATATATAATGCGGACATACAAGCCAAATGTACAAACAAAGGACCCCAAATTCTATACACTGCGATTGATTTCCTCCTCGGGTCTGAAATGTATATCTTCTTTTGTATATGGGCTTATATGTGCAAACATACAAGTGAATGAATATACAACTGGTGGGCCCCATTTCTGATGCTGAATGCCGCTGACCTGTTTGCATGTCTTACCTTGTACATTCCTTTGCATACCGTATATACAAACTCGTTTGTACATACCTACAGGCCCCATCACATGTATCTCGGCTGCACTATAACAAATGCATGTCGACCACTTGTATTTCCTTTGCACATTTTGCTTGCATGTTTAAACATACAAGCCCGATATACAAGCAGGGCCGACATACAAACACAGAATATTCCAATGTATATGCAAGCCGGATATGCATATAAAATGCATACAACTCATTTTTTCACCATTTTCAAAGGCCGATGGAAATTTCTGACCCGCCAATGTACAATTTACCTTTGCATGCATAGGACCTAGCACTTTCTATGAAGTGCGACAAGGATAAACAGTAAAACACTATCAATGCTCAGGGAACAATTAAATCAAGGCACTAAGGCTCTGAAGGACACAGGAACCTGCAAACAGATCACAGAACCCTAAACTTAGGTGATCACCACCAGTCCTGATGTGGGACAAAGCCCATGAGAGGAAAGGAGACCATGGTAAGTTTGACAAATTGTGGATAGGTCCCTTCCAAATTTCTGAGATATTAGGAGACAACACTTATAAGCTTAAGAACTTGACAGGTGAGGATGTTCCATTGCTAGTTAATGGACAATTCCTCAAACATTATTTCCAAGCCTAAGTAGCTTCATGACAGTCATGTGTATTATAGTGTATATTTGTATAGTTGTTTGTACCATTTTTTTTGTGTTTTGTTTGCTTGTTGAGTTTTTGTTTTGGTTAGTCAAGATGATGCAGCTCATCACCTCAGAAAATAATTAAATTGTTAGGATTCAAGTGATGAGAACACATTCATATATAGGTTATGACTCATTCTAAGAAGTACTCATGATCGGGTCTGTGATATCCTTTCATTAGGGTGCCTTTTCTTGACCAAAGTGAATCTTTCACAATGACTCACCTAACAGCCTTAGGTTCATTGAATACATAAGTATAGGTGTTAAGTGAAAAATCTAAAGGTACTCCCTTGCTACCAATACAATATCGAACCTGAATCAGCAAGTGACCATACCTTGTACACTGAACTTACATGATGACATCAGATATATAAAGTATATAAAAAAAGAGAATAAATTTAGGCCATCTAAGTAACCTTACCAGGGCTATAGATGCCTGCTGGTAGTGGGGCTCTACTTAGGGGGATTGTATAGATAACCTTGCCGGGGCTATGGACGCCTGCTGGTAGTAAGGCTCTATCCAGGTTGGCTATGAGGGATGATCTCCAACTATGTAGCTTAACACCAGTTACTCATGTTTTCAACTTGCTTTCAAGATGAGGATAATTAATCATATGCACACACCTGATCCTTTGTTAGCATTATTGCCATGATGAAACTTTATTATACAAAAAGTTTATGATGCTTATGTTGAAACTATGGGCCTAACCGGTGTTGTCATTGATGTCAACATACTTTTGTTGCATTAATGTTAAGGATTAGATGAGTTATATGTTGAGAATACTGAGAAAATTAGTCTCAGTTAGGAACAGTGAAGAATAGTGATAACAACAAGGTAAAAGCTCAAGACAGGTTGAGGATCAGAAGATGCGGATTAAAGGGTTTGTAGATATGAGTCTTAAGATGTTCTAGTTGAGATTTCAGAGGTCTGCATGAAGATATGAAGAAGTTATGATCTCTCAAGTAGAACCAATTCCGGTAGATGTTCAGAGGTGATAGAAAGGTCCAGTGGGATCCAGAAATGCATTGTCCTATTTTACGGATTGGAAGAAATGTTGGGGAAATCCTTATGATGTTTCATCTTGATTTGTTCATGGTTTGAATGTCTAGAAGCATCTATTCCTTTGTGACAGTAATGGAAGACTGTGTTCTTGAGGTTCCGGAAGAAGGAGAGAGAGATTTCAGTAAGTAGAGGAAGTGCAGATGTTGCTAGTGATTCAGGAAAGCTTGTGGAGGTCCTTGGATCATGCTCAGTTCATGTTATTGGTCTGCATTAGAGTTAGAGCCTGGAATTGAAGAAATACTTCCAGATGAAGGTGTTCTTCCTTAGGCTGGCCGACCGGACGAGTTATTCATCTTGCAGATGTTCCTGTGGATGTTTGCTGACTTAGATGTTTGTTCCTAAGTTGATGTCATGTATAAATAAGGGATTGTGAAGTCATTTCAGTGTGTGACTTGTGGATATGAGTGTGTGGTAGTGAGGAGAAGAGCGAAAGGCAGAGCAGAAGGTCTGGACTTAAATGGAACTGAATCAAGCATGGTGAAGATGCTATTTTCCAGTTCAAGTATGTCATACTTATTCTTTTGTAGACAGTGTGTCTCTTGTAGGTAGTGAGCCTCTTGTGAGCAGTGTGCTTGGGCATTGAGCCCTAATTGGCATGTGCCATCTTTGTTCTTTCTATTCTTCTAATAGAGAATACAATCTTTGGTTAGTCACCCCCTGGTTTTTCCCTTAACTGGGTTTTCCATGTTAAAATCTCGGTGTCTCATGTGTTGATGTGTTTCTTCTCTTGATTAATGCATTATGTTTCATGTTTGATTTATTGCTATATTACTAAGTGAATACAAGTGTTAAAAAGGAAGGAAAGTTTTGGACAACTGATTCACCCCCCCCCTCTCAGTTGTCTGCCCTGAATTTAACAATTGGTATCAGAGCCAAGTTCCTCTAAAAGGAGCTTAACTACTTGAGGAGATCCAGGATGTCATCTTACAAGAAGGATAGTCCAAAGTTTGATGGAACCAACTTTGCTCTTTGGAAAGGTTGCATGAAATGTCACTTACAGTGTATGGGAATGGCGTACTGGTCCATGGTTACAAAACAGTATGTACCTCCACAGGGTGGTCCAACAACCCTAAATGAAATCATAGATGTTGAAAACAATCTGTGAACCAAAGAGGCTCTTCTAAGTGCATTATCTGACTCAGAGCTCTCAAATGTTATTGATCTACCAATTGCCTTTGATATTTGGAATAAACTAGGACTTTTGCATGAAGGAGACCAGTATGTTAAATGTGCAATTGCAATTAAAGAATTTAGAGCTCACACAACATTCACAAGAGATCAATTAGTTGGTAAGTTGGCTGCTTTTGAAATGGTCGAGTTTGGAGATGATCCTCCAAAGACTGAATCTACATTCAAAGCCAGTGCCTTTGTAAAAGGGAAATAAGGGTTTGATTTGGGAGAAAATTCTTCAAGGAACCTATCATGGTATGAAAAAGCAAGAAAATATTTGGAAGAAGAAGAAGTTGAAACTACTCATCTTGAAGCTCTTATTACAAAAAGAATTCCAAGAGGATCCGGTAAGTATGAGGGGAAATTACCTTTTAAGTGTTTTAACTGTAATAAGATTGGTCATTTTGCATCAAGGTGTCCAGAAAGATATTCTAGGCCAAACAAGAACAGACCAAGATTCCAAAAGAATTGTTACTATGCTCATGAAGGAGATGATGAAGGAGTAACAGATGATGAATCCGAAAAAGGAGACAAATTTGGAAGTGACTGGGTGTTCATTGCCATCAAGGAAGAAGATCTGATGCCCTCTGAATCTATCAATCATAAAGTTGAAGAAAAAGCCCTGGCTACCCAAGTTGAAGAGAAGGATGATTGGGTCATTGACAGTGGTTGCTCTCACCATATGACAGGTGACAAAAACAAGTTCATAGATTTGGAGAGATATGAGGATGATTGGGTCATTGACAGTGGTTTCTCTCACCGTATGACAGGTGACAAAAATAAGTTCATAGATTTGGAGAGATATGAAGGAGGAGTGGTAAAGTTTGGTGATAACTCTATTGGTAGAATTAGAGGTAGAGGAACTATTTCTTTTGATGGAAAGAACAAAACCAGTAATGTATTATATGTTGAAGGATTGAAGCACAATCTTCTCAGTGTTGGACAGTTGGTGGACAAAGGCTATGATCTCAGATTCAAGAATGGAAAGTGCAAAATCTTTGAAAGTTCTGGAACAGAGATTGCATCCTGTACACAAACAAAAGGTAACATCTTTCACTTGGCTGGTACTGGTAAAAGTTATTTTTTTTTGTTCAAGTTGATCAGAGTTGGTTATGGCATAGAAGAATGTGTCATGTGAACTTCAAGATAAGCAATACTCAGGCTATAAGAGATCTTCCAAAATTGGTAAAACCTACAAATAGTTTATGCAAAGAATGTCAGTTGGGAAAACAAAGTAGAATCTCATTTAAAAGCAAGGAACAATCTTCTACCAGATTATTAGACTTGGTTCATACTGACTTATGTGGTCCGGCAAAAATCAGAAGTGTGCAAGGAGATAGATACTTCATGTTGCTAATTGATGACTATTCCCAGATGATGTGGGTAACCTTTCTGAAAGAGAAATCAGAAGCTCTGGAAAAATTCAAAATATTCAAGGCTATGGTGGAAAATGAGACCGAATTGAAATTGAAATGTCTTAAGTCTGATAGAGGTGGAGAATTCACATCCGGTGAGTTCATAGATTTCTGTGAGAAACATGGAATAAAGAGACAGTTGTCTGCTCCTAGGACTCCACAACAGAATGGAGTAGTTGAAAGAAAGAACTGGACCATCTAGGAAGCAACCAGGACCATGATGATGGAAGCAAATGTTCCTCAGATCTATTAGAGAGAAGCTGTTAGCACTACAGTCTACACTCAATTAAATTTAGATTAGAAACAATACCGATAAGACTCCTTATGAACTTTGGTTTGGCATTACTCCCACTGTGAGATATTTTAGAGTTTTTGGTAGCAGATGTTACATTAAAAGGGATGAAGATCTAGGAAAGTTTGATGCTAGAAGTGATGAAGGAATATTTTTGGGTTACTCTACTCAAAGCAAGGCATATCGATGTTACAACAGGAGACCGAGAAAGATTGTAGAAAGTGTAAATGTGAAGGTTGATGATGAAATTGAAAGACCCTCAAGAATTCATGAGTATGATGAAGATGATCAGAATGGTGTTCAGATTCAAAGTGTCCAAGCCTCTTCTAAGAAACAAAGTCAAGTTGATCTGGTAAGTCAGGAAGAAGAGATAAGTCTCAATGAGACTGATCAAGAGTTAGAAGTGAAAGAAACTCCCAAAGTTCCAAGGTATGTAACTCTAAACCACTCTGAAGATTAGATCATAGGTGACAAAAGCAAAGGAGTGCAAACAAGGTGGAGAATTGCTCAAAATTCAGATGAGTATTGTCTAATTTCAAAGATTGAACCTAAGACAATGAATGAAGCTTGCAATGATGAAAATTGGTCAAAAGCAATGGAGGAAGAACTAATGCAAATTGAGAAAAATCACACTTGGGATCTTGTTCCCAAACCTAGAAACAAGAATGTGATTGGAACTAAATGGGTCTTCTGGAACAAACTGAATGAAGCTGGTGAAGTAATCAGAAATAAAGCTAGATTAGTCTGCAAGGGTTACTCTCAAGTTGAAGGAGTTGATTTTAAAGAGACGCTTGCTCCAGTGGCAAGAATTGAAGTAGTCAGATTATTTCTTGCATTTGCTGCCTTTAAGGATTTCAAGGTGTATCAGATGGATGTCAAATATGCCTTCCTAAATGGTAATTTGGAAGAAGAAGTGTACATTGAGCAACCGGATGGATTTCAATTGTCTGATCAAGGTGACATGGTCTGCAAATTGAAAAAGGCACTGTATGGACTAAAGCAAGCCCTAAGAGCCTAGTATGAAAGATTGGATAAGCATCTCTTGAAGATTGGTTTCAACAAAGGTACTGCTGACAGTAATTTATATTTCAAAATTGATCATGAAAACATCCTAGGTGTTGAAGTGTTTGTTGATGATATCATTTTTGGAGGAAAAGATAGTTTGTGTAAAACTTTTACAAATCAAATGAAAAGTGAGTTTGAGATGTCCATGCTTGATGAAATGAATTTCTTCTTGGGTCTACAAATCACTCAAAAAAAGAAAGGTACCTTCATTTCTTAGACCAAATATGCAAGAGAATTGTCAAAGAAATTTGGGATGGAAGATTCAAAGCCAATGAATACTCCCATGGCAACTGAATGTAAGTTAAGCAAAGATGATGACTGTCCTAGGAGTGATCAGATAAAGTACAGATCAATGATTGGAGGACTGTTGTATCTCACTCAAACTAGACCAGACATTATGCAGGCTATTGGTCTTGTTGCAAGATTCCAGGCTGATCCTAGAGAATCTCATGTCATGGCAATCAAGAGGATTTTTAGATATCTGAAAGGGATAGTTGAGTATGGTCTGTGGTATCCTAGAGATCATGATTTCTCTCTTCATGCATATACAGATGCAGATTGGGTAGGAGATGTGGATGACCAGAAGAGTACCAGTGGTGGAGCATTCCTTTTGGGGAAGAGATTGGTTTCTTGGCTGAGCAAGAAATAAGAGGCAATATCCTTGTCTACAACTAAAGCAGAATATATTGCAGCAACAAGTGGTTGCACTCAAGTATTGTGGATGAAGTAGATGTTAAGAGATATCAAAGTGGAGTATGAGGAGCCTATCACAGTTTTCTGTGATAATTCAAGTGCAATAAACATACCCAAGAATCTAGTGTTGCATTCAAAGACTAAACATATATCCATCAAGTTTCACTTCCTGAGAGAGCAAGTGAACAAAAATGAAGTCAGATTGGAGTTTGTGTCTTCCAAGGATCAGATTGCAGACATCTTTACTAAACCTCTGCCTAAGGACTCTTTTGAGTATATCAGGGAGAAGTTAGGGGTTATTGCCCCTCTGGTAGTGAACTAAGGTGCACTGATGTGCATCAGTCCGGTGGATATCACAGTCACATCTTGTGGTCCGGACTGATGATGGGGAGCTGCTACTCAGGGGGAGCAGTAGATATGATTCTGGAGTGGTAGAATTGCAAGTATGTGCCCTTTTCCATGGATGTCAAAGGGGGAGAGAAGACATGTGAAAAACGAGTGGTTTCTGATCAAAGGGGGAGTAGTAATGAGAGAGAAGAAATGTGAATGGTGATTGCTGATAGGGGGAGTTGTGATAGTAAAGAAGAAGTTCTTGTCTTGATGGTCAAAATAGGTTTTCACATCATAGGTTGCCATCAATGACAAAGGGGGAGATTTTTGCAAGTATGGGCCTAACCGGTGTTGTCATTGATGTCAACATACTTTTGTTGCATTAATGTTAAGGATTGGATGAGTTATATGTTGAGAATACTGAGAAAATTAGTCTCAGTCAGGAACAGTGAAGAACAGTGATAACAACAAGGTAAAAGCTCAAGACAGGTTGAGGATCAAAAGATGCAGATTAAAGGGTTTGTAGATATGAGTCTTAAGATGTTCTAGTTGAGATTTTAGAGGTCCACATGAAGATATGAAGAAGTTATGAACACTCAAGTAGAACCGGTTCTGGTAGATGTTTAGAGGTGATAGAGTGTGACAGAAAGGTCCGGTGGGATCCAGAAATGCATTGTCCTATTTTGCGGATTGGAAGAAATGTTGGGGAAATCCTTATGATGTGTCATCTCGATTTGTTCATGGTTTGAAGGTCCGGAAGCATCTATTCCTTTGTGACTGTAATGGTAGATTGTGTTCTTGAGGTTCTGGAAGAAGGAGAGAGAGATTTCAGTAAGTAGAGGAAGTGTGGATGTTGTTGGTGATTCAGGCAAGCTTGTGGAGGTCCTTGGATCATGCTCAATTCATGTTATTGGTCCGCATTAGAGTTAGAGCCTGGAATTGAAGAAATACTTCTGGATGAAGGTGTTCTTTCTTAAGCTGGCCGACCGGATGAGTTATTCATCTTGCGGATGTTCCTGTGGATGTTTGCTGACTTAGATGTTTGTTCCTAAGTTGATGTCATGTATAAATAAGGGATTGCGAAGTCATTTCAGTGTGTGACTTGTGGAGATGAGTGTGTGGTAGCGAGGAGAAGAGCGAAAGGCAGAGCAGAAGGTCTGGACTTAAATGGAACTGAATCAAGCATGGTGAAGATGCTATTTTCCAGTTCAAGTATGTGATACTTATTCTTTTGTAGACAGTGTGTCTCTTGTAGGTAGTGAACCTCTTGTGAGCAGTGTGCTTGGGTAGTGAGCCCTAATTGGCATGTGCCATCTTTGTTCTTTCTATTCTTCTAGCATAGAATACAATCTTGGGTTAGTCACCCCGTGGTTTTTCCCTTAACTAGGTTTTCCACGTTAAAATCTTGATGTCTCATGTGTTGATGTGTTTCTACTCTTGATTAATGCATTATGTTTCATGTTTGATTTATTGCTATATTGCTAAGTGAATACAAGTGTTGAAAAGGAAGAAAAGTTTTGGACAGCTGATTCACCCCCCCCCTCAGTTGTCTGCCCTAAATCTAATAGCTTATACTTAGAAAGAGTTAGAATACTATATATGAATGTGATCACTTCACTTGAATCATTGGAATTTGTGTTTTCTTTGGTGGCAAGTTGTTGTGTGGTTACACAACATGCCCCATTTTGACTTGACAAAATAGGGACCCAACTTTTTGCTTGGCTTGGTTTGTGTTTTTTTTGCTTTCTGGCGGTCTGGTAAAAGCAAGTCATGCAGATCATCCTGCATAAGGAAGATGGGGTATGCCATCATCATGAGGTAATTTTGTCAAAGTTCATATTTCATATCAATAACCTCATGGTTGGAAAGAGTACAAAATTTCATGCAAGTTTGCGTTTTGGATCACCCTGATATTCCTTAGGGAACAAAAGTTATGATGAGTCAAAGATTTGGTCAAACCTGATATTCTAAGGGGAGGATCATATTTCTCAACATCAGTCATCTTATAAAAGATCACCCCGATCTAATTTTATCACCCGATAAATCATTTGGTCTGAAGATCTGGACATCAATTTTATGCGATAATGGTATTTATTGGTCAAAGAACGTCATATATTTTGCGAGGGTCATATTCCCAAATATCACCCAATATTTGAATATCACCCTAATATTCAAAGATCATCCTGTCACAAAATATCACCCGAGTCAATATCCTGATGACGTCATTCAAACTTGATAGACAAGAAAATTAACATGATGATGACGTCATCATCCTTTTTACCTCGCAGAGGCATATTTCCAAACATGACCTTTCCTACATAACATGACGATGACGTCATAGTGCTACAACGATGAACCAAGTGATTATCCTGATGACGTCATCCTGATATTCTGACAGAAGGTCATTTTAGTCTAGGGGATCATCATCTTAAAATATCACTCGAACATTTCAACATCACCGGATCTTTTCGACGTAGGTTTTCCTACTCAAAGGTGGATGATCATATTACACAAAAGGGGTCATAACTAAATATCACCCGATATCCAAATATAACCTGATATTTGAATATCACCCTATCATGCAGAGATTAGCCCGCTCCTTTTGCCTCCATGACATTAAATGTGTGCAAGTGCAGTAGGTGGTTCCTGCTGATTACGAATGCGATACATACACCTGACAAGATCTAAAAGTTACGTACAGAAAATCCATGGTTTTAATTAGTTTACCTAGATTTGCCCTAATTTACTCTAAAGAGGAGGTTAAAAGTGAATTCACAGAGTCATTTTACACTTACCTTGTGATAAAATGAGTTTTTACAGAGCACCGAGCTTCCAAACCCTCATACGACTACCTGCGGACGCATACGGTTTTGCACTAGAATAGGACACGTGAGCTCCACTGGTATTTCAATCCCTTTCACATAATCATCAGCATAATCAGGAGAATAAGCATAATCAAGTAAGTAATTGAAACCCCCCTCCTGTCATTTCTGCATGTCCAGGTAGTATGATTTCTACTGGTTTGAAACTTTGTTTTATGCATGTTATAATGAAGTAGTGATAAATGAGTATAATGTGCATCATGCAGTGAGAATATATTGTTATATGCATGCATGGGAAATATGGTATGGTAAGACTGGTCCTGTTTATTGCTGGAGACCATGGCAGATAAGAGGCTGAGCAAGTCTGAAGCTGAATTCTTTAGACCCATGTTCGCTCAGCCTGAGGGTGTGTAGTTTAAATATGGTGCCATCACAGACACACACCAAGGAAATACTAATTTGGCGGCTTGGTCGACCAAGATGAGTGATGAGAAGAATAACAACACCTTGTTGGACACAGTTTTTGTATCAGGAATGTGGAGCACAGCCGGATTCCCTTACTCCATGGAAGCTCCGAAGCTAATTGTTGAATGTGCAAGGAACTATAACCCACAGACCAGAAAAGTAGAGAAACATGGTAGGGTTTATGCTGATCTGTCTATCAAGGGGATTGCAACCACCTTCAGTTTACCAATGGGAAAGAAGGTTGCCAGCATGGATTTGAAGAAGTTAGAAACTGAATATGAAAGTAACAAGAAGGTTGCTAGGAAGAGAATGTAACAATGGAGGGCAAAGAATAGTCCTTATACTGCAGCAACTAAACTGCTAGTGCACATGTACAAATTTGATTTTGACAATGAGTACTAGTATATGATAGCCCTACTCAACAGAGTGATAGGCCAACCTGATGCTGGAAGCTTCAAAGACTGGATGTATGGGGTCATCCTGATGTGTGTTTACACAAACAACAAGCCATTGTGGGCGAAAATGATAAGTGATGCCCTACATGACAAGCTCGTGAATCTAGGAGGCCTGGACTGTGCATTCTATATGACTTCATATGTGGTATAGTCATGTGCCTACAAGGGTACATTTGATGCACTCACAATAGTAGGGAAGATTGGTGGCAGTACAAATGATGCTCACATATGGGATCATTATCCCTAGTTACAGAGAATAAATTACCTCCCTGATTACAAGCTAGCGAATGATGTGTTTTCCATGCATCTGGTCAGGACAATGGAGGAAGACAGAAATAAGAGACTGAGCATGGAAGCTCAAGAGGTCATTTACAGGCATGGTGCCTGGTTCATACAATATGCTACATTCTCCTACATTAGGATTGAGGGTTTTACAGGTCAGCCCCTCATGCTCCCTAGGTACCCCACTGATGCAGTTGTATTAATGGAGTTCATGAGGCAAGTCTCCACAATACTGGATGCATATAAAGCAAATAACAAGATTCCTCCAGTATTGTTTCTGGTTACAATGGGCTGGTATATATGCCAGGATTTAGAGAATATCAAGAAGGCCATAGCTGGCCTAGACATAATGAAATTACAACCATTTCCATTAGCAAGATGATATGATCCATATGGTAGGATGTAGAAAATCATGGGGAAACCCATCCATCAGAGGCATCTTGAAGACTTCTAGGCAGATTGTGAGGATGAAGCCGAGGCTAGAAGAAGAAAATACCAAAGGCTAACCCTCAACTAGATCAGGACCTTTGATTGCATCCCAGTGCCTAGGCAGTTAAACAAAGATGATGGTAAGATCATGGCGGATGAGTATGAAGAGAAAAAGATATACAATGCCACTATCTCAGCACCTAACCTTACCCAACTTGAGGATATATCATTGGATTAGTTCACAAGCAGGACCCTATAGTTAACCCAAGCTTGGGTGAATGAACAGATTAACACATTGAAGAAAAGGGGAGTTGCCATTACAGTGGTGTTGGTTAATAGATTTGTCCTTATTTAAAAATATTCTTTTCTGACTCTATACCCTTTCTTCCTTTAAGAACAAATGAATTAATCAACAAATGGGTGAACTTTTAAGAATAGTTCCCCTCGGAATTGAGGTACAACTCCCTTTAAGATTTTCAATGAATTGAATCTATTTTCATCATTCAGATACACTCTTGACCAGAAAGTGCATAAAAGGCTAACTAACATTCACACATCATTATGGTATGAATGCAATAATTTTTATATAACATCAGCAATCAATAGAATGTGTAGTTAGGGTAAAATTGCAAATCAGGGCAAATGAATAAACATCAATGATAAAAACCCTAGCAATGCACAATGAAGCACAAGACAACATGAAAATCAAAATAACAAATGTAAATGCAAACCGATCTCCACGCTATGCTCGATTTATCTCCATTGCTCTTCTCCACCTCGCATGAGCATGCAAGATTTTGAAGGATTATTGTTGGAGGAATGTTGGGTGCTCATTTCTACAGCATAACATTAAGATGAAGATGATAGAATAAATGATAGATGAAGGATGCAAAGGCTCTAATGATATTTCGACAGCATGTGGATACTTGAGGATCAATCCCTCTTAGAAAATTTGGCAGAATAAGGGTACTTGAGGCTCAATGCATGCTAATGGCTTATGAGGGGGTTGATTTATAGAAAAGGCTTGGTTCAAATGGATGGTTGAGATTAAAAAGCTAAATGATTGATGTGGACGGCTAGGATTGATTTGGTTATCCCACTCTTCAAGGGAGTTGTAGTCATTTGACAAGTGGAGGGAGGATAGGGCTCATGTGTGCTTGTGTACATAAAAACTACTACATATGAAAGATATTAAATAAAAGGCTATAGTACTACTTATCTTTTTTAAATGAAAGAGGCACACATGTCGGCTTAATGATAAGATAAATTAATTAAATAAATAAAATTTATTTAATTAATTAGAAAGTCGGCTTATAATGAAATGTGAGAACTTAATTCAAATAAAATATTTGAATTAGTTGGGATATGAGTTGGATATTAATTAAATAAATAAAATTTATTTAATTAATTGGCTAAGTAGGATAAGGATGGGATTGAATGGGATTTTAATTAAATAAATAAAATTTATTTAATTAATTGGCTAATGGAATAAGTGAGGTTAAGAGTGGGATTTAGAACAAAATGCTACATGATGTCTAAGTGATGTTTTTGATAAGGTGTTGCTAGACATGAACAAAGTTGGGACAAATTTGGGTGTCTACATTTTTCCCCTCTTTGAGATGATGTTCGAGATGATAAGATTTATGTCAAGTAACATCATTTCAAAGAAGCTAAGGTATGGATAGAGGAAAAGGATGATGATGATGTAAGGATATGATGATGATGGAAAGATAGGATGATGATGCCCCCTCGAGAGGTTAGGCGGGTTGGACAAACACGGGTAAGCTCTCGAAAAGAAATGGTTTGGCTAAGAAAGATAGCTAAGGGAATGGATAGAAGAAATGATGATGCGTTATGCTGCAATGAAGGTGAGCAACCATGATGTTTGATATAGCACTAGACGTTATGCACGAAGGTAGAAGGACCAGGGTGACGATGTGTCTTATGCCCCAGTGTAATACAACCTTGTCTGGATACAAGATATGAATATTAGCTGGATTGATACCGATATGATGCAAATGCAAGATAAAATAATAACACACACAAGCAAGCAAGCAAGCATGCACAAATGATTCAAAAACAAACAAGGTATTGCCCCTGTCAAGCTGTAAACCAATGATTGATTGTTTGATTGATGATAGTTGAGAGTGTTGTCATTGCGGGGAAAGCTATATCCCTAGATCAACACAAGGTTGTTTGTTGAGTTGGTTGGCTAATTGATTGATTGATTTGGCTCACAACAAGGCTAGGATCAAGACCATGGATTGCGTTTGGATAATTTGGCTGGATTGATTGACTTGATTGGTATAGCTTAAGGATGGTCTTGCACTTGGATCATTGCTTTAAATGATTTGATTTGATGAATGGATGATTAGATGATATGTGTTGGAATCATTTGCTTTTGATTTGTTGGAGTGATTGGATTTTGTTTTGATGGCTAGCTTGATGTTCTTTGGTTTTGATAATTGCTATTGTTGGGTTGATTGTTTGATGATTAGAGTGTCCACTCAATCTAAGCATAAGCAAGTGTTCTTAGTGTGCTCAAAGGATGTAAAACAAACAAGGTATTGCCCTTGCCAAGTCATAAACCAATGATTGATTATTTGATTGATAATGATAGTGTTGTCATTGCAGGGAAAGCTATATCCCTAGATCAACACAAGGATGTGGGAATGCTATATCCCATTGATAATGATTGATGATGAGTGATTTGGCTCATGACAAGATTCAGATCAAAAACTTGTTGATTTGATTGGATAATGTTCCCTGATTGATTGGCTTGCTTGATATGGATTAGTGTGACTTGGATTTAAGATCATTGCTTAGATTGATTTGATTGATATGATTAGAAGAAGTGATTGATTGAAATGGATGAATGAATGTTATTGATAGGAAGAATTGATGATGATGATTTGATTTTGATTGATTGTTGAAGGAGTTGATTGTTTTGGATGATGTGATTGGTTTTATTGCTTGGATTTTTTTTTTGTTGGATACTTGATTTTTTGGATTTTTTGACATATTTTGATTTTTTTGTGTTTTTTTTTGGGGATATTTTGATTTTTTTGGAGTTTTGAATGTTAATGGATTTACAATTTGGGTAGCCTTTGTGCTAGATACCAATGACAAGGGAGAAAACCAAGTCTAGGTGCAAGGATGGATGTAAGATGGATGGATAAAAGGTTGGGCCACAAGGGATGGAAGGATCATGAGAGTTGGATGGATAGAAGAGAGGATAGGCCATATAAGGGATGGATGCTTGCCTCATGATAAACAGATCTATGTAGGCTATAGTGGAAAGCTCATGATAAATAGATGGGGATAAGCTATAAGATGGAAAGCTCATGATAAGGATATGCCATAGTGAATGGATTAGAAGGGAACTAGGATGTGATCTCCAAAGGCTATGTTGCATAGGAAGAATAACTTGCCCCATTCTAGGTGGTAATGCTGAGGATTTTTACATGAAAAAATTCATGACCAAGGGATGACATGATAGATTTTACATGACGCTTATGACGATAGGATGACAAGATGGATTGGTTTGAATGGGATGGATGATGGATGTGGAAGGGACTTAGTTTGGAAAGAAGGTATGTCAAGAAATATCCAAACATGTTTCAACATTGTGCCCCTATGCTTTCATCAAGATCAAAAGGCAGAAGGATGGATAAATGGGTTCAATATGATAGGTATATGGATGTAATGGCTAAGGATGGTAGTGTTGGTTTTGCTTTTGAATCAGCATTAGGGTTTGCCAGTTCTAATGCACAGGCAGATTCAGCCAACTGAATATAGGAGGTTACGTGAGCTCCTCCCCTTCACTTCTGGTTCTGCCGCACCAAGGGGGGTGTCCCTATTTGATAAAAGTATGACCTTGACCAGCTCAATGACAGAAGGATTTAACTTGACAGCAACAGGCAGAATACTCTCATGTATGGACCAAGATTTGTGTAACAAATCACAAGGTTGGCAACATTCTTGGACATAATGTCTGGTTAGGTATGAGAGCATGCAGAGGTTCCTAATCCTAATCCTACAACTAATAGATGGAAGGATGAGATGGTTTGATGTTTGGATGCAAACCTGGACCTGGTGTATAACTTCAACACAAAGATAGATTGGTGCCTATCCAGGGCTTGGAGTCAGTAGACATACACCTATGAATGATCAACATGAACAACTAAAACTAGATTTTAGGGGGATACATATGATATCTGCCTTACAGATATCTCCCCATACAGAGTGTTAAGCTATCTATACTTATGGTATCCCTATTGCAGTATACCCTTCCCAATATTCAATCTGAAAATAGTTTAATCTACCCCTTGAGCAGAAGTTAAAAGATTAAACATTCAACACAGGAATTCTATGTTCTAGAATCTCAGACATTCCTTAAATACCTAGACTCAGAAGAAAGATACATGCAAAACTGGAGACAGAATTAGCACAACACATGCAAACATAGCATTATTCATATAAGATTGACCATGAAATCAGTGGATTCATGCAAAAATGTACAACAGGAGATACATAAACTCACAAGTTTTACTGCACAGAGCAACCAAAACTAGTTGTATCTTATTACAGAGCCAAAATGTCTAGTTTTCAACAACCTCAAAATGAGTAACACTTCCTGCTTTTAACAGCCAAAGAAGCGTACTCAGCATTAATTACATGACTTTCAAAAATCTGCCAGATACAGATCACACAGGAAGGATGGCGCTCAGAAGTTATTGCTGCAGCAGACAAGGGAGGCCTCGAGCCCTGCGCCACCATCTGGAAGTCTTCATCCATAAATCAGGCCACCTGATCATGTGTACCATTTCTCTTACCCCTGCTACAGTCACCATTGATGGCTCAACCACCCACGGCCACGTGAAAACTGTCGCTGCATTCAAAAAGAATTTTCTTGCCAAAACATGCTTCTTCGCAGGTTTACATTACTCAGGGGAAAAATCCCATATGCACGGTGTGGAGACCCCTTCATTAGTTTAAAAGTAGGCCACATAGATACCAAGTGTTGAGCACTTTTGCCACGCTCGACGCACGCTTCTTCATCTAATACACATCGCCAAGACCCAAGCCATTGACACACCCCACAATTCTCCCACTGACCTCAGTTGTCTCACCGACCGCTACACTACACTTCCCCATCAGCCAGAGATTAGTCTATCAGCCAACCATTTCACCATTCACCCGACAATACAATTCATGCCGATAGACCCTGGCTCTTCCCTTCCGTCGGTGTGACACACACCATCGGAGCATCCAAAAAGCTTCCTGCCGATCTCAAAGGTCACGCCGACGACATCTTCGCCAGCCACACACTGCTCCTCCATCGGTCAGACCCACGCCGATGACACTCCATCAGCCAAACACCTTACATCGGTGGCCCAAAAATTCGCTTCGCCGATAGCCAAACACACGCCGATGGACATCCATCGGCCAGACCAAAACAATCGGAGCACTCAAGAAATCTTTCACCGACATAACAACTCCTGCCGATAACACATCGGCCTCCCACTTCCCCCTCCGATGGGTTGAACCAATGAACCTTTGAACTGGTTCAATAGCTAGGTTCAAAAGAAAGGTTCAACTGCGAGGTTTAGCTTGATAGTTCAACGTCAAAACAATACTCTGTCGGCAACATAAACATAACCCCGCGAACTGGTTGAACCGATGAACTGGTTCAACCCGATGGTTCAACACTGAAGTTTGCTGGCAAGGTTCAAACCTCCAAAACAATACTCCATTGGCAACAAAGCTTCGAACCAATGAACCTTGAACCGTTGAACCACTGAACTTAGAGAAAAAAGGGTTCAAGTTCAAACCGAAATGTCGAAGACACAAAAACGAACCCATGCCGATGGAGAAAACACGAAGACCCCTCCTCAAGAAATGAGATGCAGATGCTGAAAAACATTGAGGGGTGCCAAAACTTAGAACCTTTTGGATATTTCAGGATGGTGCCTGCATGAAAATTGCTAAATTAACTGACAGTGAATTCAGGCACCAACAGGTAGGATGGTATGGTAATGGTAGGATGGAAAATGATATAATGGGATAGATAGTTTGGAAATGGATAGGTTGGATAAGACAATATGCCCCCAAGTGTAAGTGACATAGAAGATCAACCTACACATGATGCCTGTTTGCCAGGTTTTCATCATGGTATTTATCCAAGGCGCCTGTTTACCAGGTTTTCACCATTGGACGAAGGGATTTCTCTTTACTTTTTTTGATTTTTTGATTTTTTCTTTTTTGCTTTTAGAGGGGATGACATGACAATTACACATGGTGCTTGTTTGCCAAGTTTTCATCATGGTAATGGATAGGAGGGACTCAATTCAATGGATGTTGGTAGTCCCATTAGAGATGGATGTCATCGCATGGACCATGTCATTATGCTCATAGATGTTGATAAGGGATTGTGTGGATGGGAGATGGATTAGGTAGATAGTGGATTATGGAAGGTTCATGCAAGGATAGATGGATGGGGATAGTGGACTATGATGTGGATTATATTGGCTTATGGAATGAAGATGGATGAAAAGTTTATGCCAAAGCATGGGCCATAGGGATAGCATGGGGGAGATATGTAGGATAATAGATGAAAGATGGGGAGATGTAGTTATGTGGAGGTGCTGCAGAGTGGAAGGGAACCATGACCAATGGTTGCACACACCATGATAAACATTGAAGCTTTTGATGAGATGGTGGTGTAGGAAGCAATGGGGTTGTTTTTGTAGGAAATGGTTGATGAAGTGATTTAGGAACCCACATAGATTTAGTATTTTTAGTGCTTTTTCTTTGCTTGTGGGATTGTTGAAGAGAATGGAAGTTTTGGATGGAAGTAGGCTTTTGGATGGAGATAGGTGATTGGGATTCTTGAGATGTAGATGAGGATGCCTCATTCGCTTTGCTAGCTATTTGCGTAGGAACCCAAACCATTTTGCTTTTGGGCTTTACATTTGGAGGTAAGGATTTAGATAGCTGTTTAGATGAACTTTGCTTTGATTTTGATTCTTTATGTCCTAAGGTATGAAGACCTTTAGGATTTTTGGTAGGATTTTTAGCTTTATGGGTAGAGGCATCAAAAAATTTTCTTTGGAATCCCATGGGGTAGGTGGAGTGGATGGAATGATTGGAAGCTTTATGCTTAAATGATGTGTGCTTTTGTTGGTCATGATTACGGATGTAAGGATACTTATGAATGATGGGTATGTTAGGTGTTGGAAGCAATGGTGGCAAGGTGGATGGAGGGATATTTGGAGTTGGTAAAAGTGGAGGCAAAGTGGATGGCAGAAAGTGTACGGTCACATGCTTTTGACATTTATAAGATGATGGAGATGGAATGGCAACATATGTTTTGGGTAGATGGTGGGGTTTGTGATGGAAAGTGGTAGGTTTAGGATGCATGAAGGGATTACCAACATCTTGGCCTTGTTTACCTTGGAGCATGTATCCAAGGCCATATGAGCATGGAGGAATCTTGACATGGTTTGGCTCCAAAATACCTTGTTCATAAAGGCCTAGACCTTTGCCTTGGTAGTTCATGTTTTGGAGTATGCGATTGACTATAGGACTTGGTGTGGTTTGAACACTAGACTTGAGTTCATTATTGGATGAAGAAGGTGAAGTGGATAGAGGTTGTTTTTGTCCTAAGGAAGAACATTCATGTATAAGGGTGGTAAGACCACTAGGACATGATAGTGGACTTGAAGTGGAATCAATGGTGGATGTGGAAGGAGGATCATTAGGATCTTGATTAGCATTGTGTTTACTACGATCCAAGTTATTTGTTTGATCTTTTATGCTTACTTGGGGACAAGTGTCTCATCATGACAATTGGATGTTTGCTCATTACGGATAGGGCTAGATGGCGGATGACTAGGAGCAATTTGGATATCTTGCTCATGGACAGATATAGGATTATGGATAGGATCAAGGTGCTCATGGATAGCTTCTTTATAGGTATCATCTTGATCATAAAGAAGGTAAATGTTATGGATAGGTTAAATGAAAGTGTTTTGATCTTGAGTTGGACTAGGGCTTAATGTTTCCACATGCTTAGGATTAAACCTTTGACATACCTCTTGGATTGCTTGAATGGAAGTGGAAGGCTCTTGGATAGGCTCTTGGTCAACAACATGAGAACATGATGACTCTTGACTTGGATTCATAATAGGAGACTCTTGAATAGGCTTGATGGCTTGTATGTCACATGATGGGCTTAAAGGGCTAAGAATGTTAATTGAGTGCTCTTGGATAGGCTCAAGGATAGGTGGACCACATGATGGGATTATGACCTTTGGAAGTTCTTTGGTAGGCTCATGAATGGGTGTTTGACATGGAGGTAGTTTATTCCTAGCTAGTAGCCAATGGATCACATCCTTCGCAAGGGTATGATTGAATGGGAAATATAATGGATGTATGATAAGGGTAGATGGGGTTGGAAGCTTAGGATTATGATTAGGTTGAGGGCTAATTGGATTGGATGGATTAGGATTTGGACTAGATGAGGGTGACACACGGGATTGGGACGATGTGGCATGATTTTCCATTATAGGTAGGTACACCTTGTAAACAATTGGAACAAATATTGGGCATTGATTTGTATTATGGCCTTTGGTCCTATGGTATGCAAAATAATCATGTTCATCATATGGACTTTCTTCACATGGGTTGATGGGGGGAAGTTCAATGAGTTTTTGTTCAAGCATCCTTTGTAAAACTATCTCAGCCGCATCCTTTGGTGAAGGATTAGAATGACATGGTGATGAAGGTGATGGAGGGCTTGGTGGTTTGGAAGGTAGAGGGATTAATGGACTAGGAATGGGATCACATGGTGGTGTTGGGATAGGATTAGTTGGCTCATGTGTTGGTGGGTGATTAGATGATGAAGGCCACTCTAGATCGGTATCTCCCTTGTCAAAGGTAATTAAGTCTTGCATAGGATAACTTGGACTCATTTGATTTATGTACAAGGGGCCATTGGGATTTGGATGTGCTTCTTGTTGTAAAGGTGGATTTGGGCTCATTTGTGCTTGTTGGGGAGGCCATTGATAGTCTTGGTAGCTAGGTGTAATGGTAGGATATGTAGACAAAAGATCTCATGGTGGACCCAAAGATGCGGGCATTTGATCTTGTTGGCAAGGTTGACTTGTGCTCACTTGATTTATATACAAACGGCCATTGGGACTTGCATGTTGTGTTTGTGAAATCACTTAATTGCCTTGTGAATGGGCTTGGTAGTGCATTGGAATGATGGCATGAGGGATTGGATAAGCTTGAGGTGGATGTTCATAGGTTGATGTGGCATTGACTTGGTGGATAGGTGGATTAAGTTGATAGGAAGTGGATGGATATGACATGTGGCTATAAAGTGGATTAGGTTGGTATGGAGTGGCTAAGGATTGATGTACTTGTCGAGCTTGACTAGTGGCTAAAAGGTGTTGGACTTGGGCTACGAAGTGTTGCAGTTGAGGTGATTGGCTTACATGGGGTTGAGCTTTTTGGATGAAGAATTGTAATATTTCAATGGCATCTTGGTTTAGGGGTTGTGATCCTTGATAACAATTTTGGAGGAATCTTTGGAATTTGATTTCTAGGTCCTCTAGTGTAGACATGTTGTCACCAAGTGTTTGTCTTAAGTCCTTTTAGCAAGTGCTTGTTTAGGGATTTGGATGATGATGTGGATTGTTTGGATGACTTGGCTATGTTTGAGATGAAAGTGATTGGGCTTGAATGTTATTGGAAGAATGTGTAGGATGACTTGTCATTATGTGTTTGGGTGTTTAGAGCTTGATGTGGCAATATTCAAACAAATGATTATGCATATACACACATGAATCACTCACATAAGACACATAAGCAAGTTTTAGTTTGGAATAATGTGATGATGGTTAAGCAAGCACGTGAAGACACTTCAACAAGTCCTAGTCAAGGCAAGGCCACTATCACAAGGAGGTTCTAGTGAAAATCTGGGGGACCGGCACCCCACGAGCATCCAGCAAGCCACTTAAGACTTTAACTAACCCTACTAGGAGTTTTAATATACACAAAGGTACACCTCCTTTCGAGTTAGCACTGTATGGTGAGCGCTAATACCAGTTAGACTTGGCTTTCACTTTATCCTCTAATTTTTATAGCAGACCGGATGAAAGTACCGCTTGAGGTCGTTCCCTTGGGGTGGATACCAAGGCAGGCCTCTCTAAGGATAAACAAAAGCAACACAAGTAAATGTTTTTGATCTCCAAGTTCGTGTTGGGACACGAGGAGAGAGCATACACATTTACTTGGTCACACTCGCATGGGGTTCATTAACCTTAGAAATTCAATGTGTGGAAGACAATGCAAGCACTTGTTTGTTTTAAAACCCAAATCCAAATGTGATGAAAGACAATGGTTTGTTTTAGCCCAATTTTTCAATGGTGTGATAGCAAACAATGTTCGTTTTAATCCCAAAGTCCAAATGTGTGATCAATCGAGATTAAGAGATGAAAGATTAGAATGAGTGCACTTGGTACAATCACTTTCCAATTTGCTATAGATGTTGATTGCCAATGCTGTTCCAGCTCCTTAGATGCCCTTACAAGTCACCAATTCCAAAAGGAAACAAGTAAACTTGCAAAGAAGATGATTACATGAAAAAAGATGAAATCTAAAAATTCTGACGAAAATGATCTGATACAGGAGAATGGATTGCATAAACAGAAAGTCCAGGAGATTCTAAGCAATTTGAAAAAAAGTTTCACTGAAAAATGATCAAAATTGCTCAAGTTATGCTCAAATGAAGTTTTCAATGAAGCTAAACTTTGACTGATAAAAAAGATGGTAAAAGGATATAGTCACTTGATAAAAATTACTCTACTGTGTAGTTCATCCTCTCAGCTTTCCAGTGAGTCTTTGTTTGCACAATTTGGCCTCCATATGTGAAAGTTATGATAGAAATACCAAGATGCACAATGACAGCAACCAGAAGCAAGTTACAGTTGCCAGATGCGATTTACTGTTGATTAGAAGCGACCATTATTTTACCACAGGCGAGCCCCTCGAGGTCAAATGCGATTCAGAAAAGCACCAGATGTGATCCACTGTTGATCAGAAGCGAGCCATATTTTGCGACAGGCGAGATACTACAGATCATATGCGACACGAAAAATACAATATGCGGCTCCTGTAGGCTTATAGGCGATGTGGATGAATCTAAAAGCGACCGATTGCAGCCCAAAAGTGATCTGTATCTGCAAAATGATAGACAAAACACAAAACCCTATTCTACATAGGCAAGCGTTGTTAGTTCAGAAGCGATGCATATCAGTTTAAAAGTGGCTACTGTCTATTCATAAGCAATGCACATCAGATTAAAAGTGACCGCCGTTAATTCATAAGCGATGCGCATTAGGTTAAAAGTGACCACTGTTAGTTCATAAGCGACATGCATCAGGTTAAAAGTGATGACTGTTATTTCAAAAGTGATCCAAATTAAAATAGAAGCGATCACTGTTAGGTCATAAGCGATCAATACAGTTTAAAACTGACAACTAACAGCGAAAATACACAGGCAAATTCTGTTGAAGCAAAAGCGATCCGTTTATTACCAAAGGCGATCACTGTCGGTGTAAAGGCAATCCAGAGAGTGATAAAAGCGGCTGCTTCCAGTGTAAAAGTGACATGGAGATACAGATAGTGGCAGATTTTTGTTTAGAAGCGACTGGAATTTACCGTAAGAACCTGCAAAATCTGATCTTCAAAGAAACAACTCCAAAAAATGAAGTTAATCAGGGACGTGAGTCCCACTGGGCGTGCCAAATGTAGTTAGGATAAAATTGTAAATTAGGGCAAATGAATAAAGAGCAATGATAAAAACCCTAGCAATGCACAATGAAGCACAAGACAACATGAAAATTAAAATAACAAATGTAAATGCAAACCGATCTCCATGCTATGCTCAATTTATCTCCATTGCTCTTCTCCACCTCGCATGAGCATGCAAGATTTTGAAGGATTATTGTTGGAGGAATGTTGGGTGCTCATTTCTACAGCATAACATTAAGATGAAGATGATAGAATAAATGATAGATGAAGGATGCAAAGGCTCTAATGATATTTCGACAGCATGTGGATACTTGAGGATCAATCTCTCTTAGAAAATTTGGCAGAATAAGGGTACTTGAGGCTCAATGCATGCTAATGGCTTATGAGGGGGTTGATTTATAGAAAAGGCTTGGTTCAAATGGATGGTTGAGATTAAAAAGCTAAATGATTGATGTGGACGGCTAGGATTGATTTGGTTATCCCACTCTTCAAGGGAGTTGTAGTCATTTGACAAGTGGAGGGAGGATAGGGCTCATGTGTGCTTGTGTACATAAAAAACTACTACATATGAAAGATATTAAATAAAAGGCTGTAGTACTACTTATCTTTTTTAAATGAAAGAGGCACACATGTCGGCTTAATGATAAGATAAATTAATTAAATAAATAAAATTTATTTAATTAATTGGAAAGTCGGCTTATAATGAAATGTGAGAACTTAATTCAAATAAAATATTTGAATTAGTTGGGATATGAGTTGGATATTAATTAAATAAATAAAATTTATTTAATTAATTGGCTAAGTAGGATAAGGATGGGATTGAATGGGATTTTAATTAAATAAATAAAATTTATTTAATTAACTGGCTAATGGAATAAGTGGGGTTAAGAGTGGGATTTAGAACAAAATGCTACATGATGTCTAAGTGATGTTTTTGACAAGGTGTTGCTAGACATGAACAAAGTTGGGAGAAATTTGGGTGTCTACAAAATGCACAGATTCTATCATCAAAGATAACCAAATATGTGAACATGTATTTCACTGAACCAATAAACGATGAAACACATATAATGAGTTGTCCAATGGAAAAGTAATTACCATATGAAAGAAGATTTCACACAGAAACCTAGTTTCAAATACTCAAACGCACCAATCCAAATATGCAGTAATCATTCTTCCTTTTCATTCACAGATGAAAAATGTTTCAGAAAAATATTGTATATATTGTAACCACAGTAGTTCAGTTCAAAAACAAATTTTTTTGTATCTTCTTTTCCTTCGTAATCTACTATATCTAGTTTAACAATCAGAAGCATATATATATGACTGCCCTAATTATCTCATCAAGTAAAACCAAACCTAGAGTTAAAGTAACTTTGACCCTTACGGGATTTAGTTTCTTTAACAAATTGATTTAAAGATCAAATCTTTGAAAATAACATAACTAAAAAACTGAATAAAGGAAATTGAGCGAATAAGATCATGGCTGAGGTAATGGGTTTGAATCTCCAGATTTGTTATCAGCGGTCGGGGAGGCACGTTGAGTCTTCCACTCCTGAAACACCGTAACAAACTCTTGAATTTTAGGAAGGTTAGGGATGCCTATGTGTTTCACCCTTGTCTTCCAGACGTCCTTCTCCCTCCGTATTTTCCCAACCTTTTCCTTGTGTTCTGGAAGTGCGTCGATACAGAGGTAAAGCAGTGACTCCACCTTAGAAATTTAGGAGAAATCTTCAGTTAAGATATTGTCACTTTCTTTGACAAAGCTGATTTTATCCATAAAGGATTGAATCACTGTATCGATATTCTCCTCTGGTTCCCCATCATCTTTTATGTATTTTACATCAATACATTGTAAATCATGCTGTAATGATTGGGTGAACTTGGTTATTTATTTAATCATTTTTGTAATTTCAAACCGCCCTTGCCGTGGTACAAAATTTCTCCATTCAATGTTTTTCTTATTCACATATAGTAGATCTTCATCCAAACCTGTTAAACTCTTTTCTGTCAGAAACTTCACTACTCCATATTTCTGAACCTCATCAATTTGATTTATTACATTCATCCACTTGCCTTCATCTTTCACCCAAGAAGCTATCTGTGCCTTAAGGTCATGAATGGTGGCTGTAGTCTGATCGTATATATTCTTCAGCTCAAGAATATATTCAGTATCTTTCTGTATAATACAGTCCAACCAATCATCAAATACCTTGGTCACCATCCTATTTCTGTGAACCTGATCCAACATCTTTTGGTTAACTAGTGACTTAGGATCGAAAGATAGGGAAAGCTATAAAACTGGCTGTGGGCTGGGGTTATGGATAGCATCAATATACTCTGCCATTGAACACAGAGTCTGCTTCAATTCTTTTTTGTCTTTTTTCCTTCCAGCTCCGACTAACTATCCTCTTGGTGGATGCCTCAAGATGATGAACATTTGTAGCTCTTGAAGCAGCCCCAAGATCCACCCTTTCAATAGTGAAGTCCTGCACAGTGGGGTCTTGAATTTCTCCATCCATTATCAGCCTGGCTATTTCAGTACTCTAGTTCCCAGTATTTGGATCAATGCTTACCCTGGATGTCATCTTTAGCTTCTTAGACTTAGGTATTTTCTCCAAACATTTTCTCACCATACCCTCTAAAGGTACAAAAAATGGAATTATTTTTCTTTTGTCACTAATAGAACTCTCCAGCCATTTGGGTGCAGGGGCTAAGGCTTCCTTTTCAGGGTTTAATCTATCAGAGGATACATCAGAAATCATCAACAGTTTAGGGGTCTCTAGAACAGCCTCTGACTGTAGCCTTGTATTAACTTCCTCTGTTCTTGGTGAACTAGATTCCTTATCACCCATGGCTTCCCCTGAATCCTCCTCTGAATTCAAATCCACAACTATTCTTTTAGAAACCTGCTTCTTTCTCTTGCTTTTGGTTCTTGACTTGATGGCACGAGGGGGCAGAATAGTTGTGAGGGCTCTTCTAGATTCCTTAATGGTAGGACTCCTTCCAGTTAATGACTTGGAAGTACCTGCACCACAGATAGCAATAGGATGGTTAGAAGAGCTTATGGGGAATGATGATTCAATCATTGACGTGCATTGTTAGGCATCTTTATTCTGGAACCCTTTCTGTTTCTGTTCCCTCAACCATTTCTCGGTCCTCCTTATCATTGGGAGAGTTTTCACCTCAATCCTATCTTCTTCCTCTTTACTCCAGTCAATTTTTGGGATAGGTGATTGTTTTATTTGTCCAAATTATAGGTCAATCACCTATTCTTCATCATCAATAACTCCAGAAATATCCATATTTAAATTAAGTGTAATTATCTATCCTAAAATCTACACCACAGTCTCCTCCTGACCTCAAATTCATCTGAACAATCCTCCCAGTAATCCTCCAATTTAGGAATGTGTGAAAACCCTGTTCCAGAATCCAAGTTATCCCTGACAAAGCCTTTGCTGTCAATTTGGGACCTGGCAGTGAAGAACTGAAAATTGAACTTTTTAAGGTTCACTTCTAAATTCAAAGCATCATATTTTGACTGGCACGAGTAATGTCCAAGTTCAATAGGGAAAGAGATACCAGATCCCTTCTTCATTGAGAACTTTTCATCCACATGTGCTAATTGTCTGCATACCTCTATCAGCACAAAATGGTCAAACACATATCTGGGTAACTTAATAGGTTCACCGTCAAATCCTCCAACCCTGATGTAAGTGAACTTGGAAAATTGAATAGAGAAACTACCATAAAGGCTAATTAGTTGCATTGCCTCATTGGACATCCTCTTATTCAAATTACCTGCCAGGTCATAAGTCATTCTCCCAGTGAAAACATCACTAACCTTCTTGTAATTCTCATAACAGTTTTGCATCTGCAATTGTGAATAATATTAATAATTCCTACTATCCTCAGCCAAGGGTGCATGAGGTAGGCCAAACCATTCTCTTGTAGATGCCAGGCAATAAAATAGGTATGAAGACATATAAAAATCTCTATTACCCAAACAACTACTTAGACCCTGATGCAAACAATCGGCTACAATTTCTGCCCAATCTAAATATTGCTCTTCTTGGAGGATAACCTATACGAAAAAGTACATCTAGTCTTCCCAATAATACACATGTGTGTTACCTTTCAATTTGTGCAATAACACCACCATATCCCTTACTTCCTTAATCATGTGATCCCTAGTAGGTGGTCTAGGCAGCCTTGAACCACCCTTCTAAAATTTTAGCAGCCAGTTTCTTGCTCTCACACTTTTGTAAGTCAATTTCTTCTCCAAGAAATACCCATAAGAAGAAGTAATATTAAGGCTGGAATATGCCTCTTTAGGTGATATTCTCATCACAGACATTAGGGTTTGTCTGTCGACATGAAACAGTACATCACCATTGGTATTTCTGATGCATTTGTTTTGGGGTTCATATCTATTCATACATTCTTGAACCAGTTCAGGGCACTGTACGACCATGGGAAAGGCCGCAACTTCAATTAAGCCACTTTCTACTATCTTCTTCATCATGGGAGTTAGCATAGGATTTCTAGAGCTTTCTCTAAATTCTTCTAAATCATACTGTACTAGTGAAGTATCCCCAGATTCAGGATGAGAACAGGTAAGACCAAGGCCATGTTCATTTCCCAGACAAGCAGATTTCAAAGCCATAATTGAAGGATATAACAAAAAAGGCTTCGAATCTTGAAAATAATGTCAGAAACTCAAAGGATTTTTCTTTCCAGTTTAAGAAATGGAAACAGTGTGTAGGAAGAACATGACTTACCTCCAGGAAATCTAAAAATACCGTGAAATTTGGGCAACAAGACCTTATACCTTCTGCGTCATTCTTCTCTGCATCGCACAGTATGTTTACTTGCCAGATTGGGCTTGTTCACTCTTAATAATGGCATTAACGGATTGAATAATTATTACCCAGAATAATACGTGCCGAAAATATTTGAAAAGACATGAACTCTGACATCCTCATTAATGGCAAGCATTATTCATGCACGACCATGATGTATAATAATTATCCACAACTTCCCCAGAATTAGAACTTTCTATTTCATAAATGAGTTTCAGACATATTTTCCCCCAACTTTCTTGCTAAATTTGACTTAGAGGGCCTCGGGGAGTGGTAAGGTTATAATCATCGAACTGGTGAACTTTGAACCATTGAACCTCAGAAATATGGTTCAAAGCAAAAGTTCAAAGGTACGAGAACTACACTAACCAACCAACATCACATGACTTGTAAAAGACCTCTGACTATGAAATAGTACACCATTGAACTTTGAACCATTGAACCTCAAACCTTAATATAGAGTTCAAACAAATGGTTCAACAACACATTAAACTGGACAAAAGAACTGAGCAATGTGACTCATTACAAAGCACCGAGTGTTGAACCTTGCACCGTAGAACCTTTGAACCATTGACAAAAGGTTCAAGTTCAACCTGAAAACTTGAAGCTGATTAATTACATGGAACAAAACAGCTTGCCTTTTGAGAGACTTTGAACACTTCAGACTATTGAACCTTGAACTATTGAGAGTGGTTCAAGTTCAAAGGTTCAAACCTTAAGTAATTTCACACACAAAGATGATAGGCGGGTAAATTTTGAAGAGCAAAGAGTCAATTTAGAAAACAAAGGTATAACCAATGAGACAAAACAACAAATCAACTCTTAGGTAAGGAAGTTTCATGAATAAATAAATAGGGCGACTCACAAGGTAACATTGGCTCTAACTGGGGACTGCATTTTATGCAAAATGCAGAGAACTCAGAAGCTCTAGTTACGCAAATAATGAAACACAGGAGAGGAAGAAAAGAAGTAGGACAAACCAAAACTGGGAAAGGAAAAACAAAAAAACCAGACAATAAAGGAAAGACTATGTACAAAATAGGGGACTCCTGTTTCACAATCGATACAATTTAAGATCCTATCCATTATAGGACAGGGGTAAAATAGCTCCATCTAGATATTCTAGTTTAAAAGAATTAGGACCTAGTACCTGATGAATCTTGAAAGGTCCTTTCCAGAGTGAATCAAATTTACTATGTGTTCCCTTTGGGTCTCTCCTTCTATCCCACAACAATACTTCATCTCCCTCCATAAACTTCCTAGGCCTTGTTTTCTGATAAAAAATCTCTTTAACTCTGGCCTGATGAGTAGTAATTCGGTCAACCAATTCATTCCTCTCCTCTTCAATCTTAGTCAAGTACATAATCCTCTTCTCCAGGGAATCTTGGAAGTATTGATCTTTGATTACACTTTGTAGTTTTGCAGTAGACAATTCTAGAGGCAAAGATATCTGAGCTTCGATCCCATATACCAAATCAAAAGGTGCCATCCCTATTGCCCTCTTCAGGGTTATCATGTCAGCCAAAAGTGCCTCATACAATCTTTTGTGCCAATCTCTGGGGTTATCACTCACCAATTTCTTCATGATAGCAATCAGATTCTTGTTACTGGAGTTAGCCTGTCCGCTCCCCTGAGGGTAGTAATCTGATGAGTGGGAGAGAGCTATACTATGTTCATAGTAAAAAGAAGTCATTCCAACTGAAGAGAAGCTGGTAGTGTTATCTGCTACAAGCTTCTGGAGGACACCAAAACGCACCAAAATATTTTCTTTCAGAAAATTACACACCACCTCTGAAGTGGTTCTCTTTACAGGGGCTGCTTCAACCCATTTCATGAAATAATCTGTTGCTGTCAAAATGTAGGTATGTCCTGCACTCGAAGGAGGTGAGATAGGCCCAATAAAATCCAATCCCCATTGTTTGAATGGTTCTTCAATAACAACAGGCCTTAAGGGCAATGCTGTTAATTGTGGCCTTCTTGAGAACATTTTACATTTTTCACAATTAGACACCCATTTATATGCATCCTTAAACATACCTGGCCAATAGTAACAATTTCTAAGAATTTTGAAAGCTGTGACCAAGGAAGAGAAATGCCCACCACAGGCTTCATTATGGAAAACTTCCAAGAGCTTATCCTATTGCTCCTTGTCTACACATCTCAGGAAAGTTCCATCTAATCCCTTTTTGTAAAGGACATCCCCCCAAATAACATATTTTGCTGCTTTTAACTTAAGATTCCTCTTCTCCTTCAGAGACAGGTGACTAGGACAATCCCCATAAGTCAGATAGTGTGCTACATCTAGAAACCATGGGTCCTGTAAACTTACCAACAGGACTATGGGAAGTCCTTCTCCTTCTTCTTTGTTCTCAGCAATCAATTTACTCAGCTCTAGATCATATTCTTGAATTTTGGCAACCCATGTTGCTCTATTGTTTAACCCAACATCTTGTTGAGTCAGAATACTTTTCACAGCAGAACTTGGAACAAAAACAACTGAATGAGAATGAAGAATATAATATCAGAATTGTTTAATAGCCTTTACTATTGCAAAAGCTTGTTTTTAGCCAAATAATATTTCAATTCATGCCTTTTCAGGGGAACACTCATAAAGGCTATTGGAGCCTCTTCATCCAATTCATTTTTCTGCAACAAAATACCTGACATAGTGTGTTCTGAAGCATAATAGTAAATAATGAAATCTTTTCAAAAATCAAGATTTACTAGAGTGGGTGTATGTGCAATTGCCTCCTTGATATCTTCAAATGCCTTCTTAGAAACTTCATTCCATTTGAAAACTTATTTTTCACTCATCATTCCCACGATATGCTTTGTAATATCTGTAAAGTCAGGGATGAACCTCCTGAGAAAGTTGATTTGACCAAAGAAGGACTTGACTCCAGTCCTATTAGAAGGGACACTAAGTTGTTGTATGACCCTAACTCTCTCTAGATCGATTTTGATTCTATCTCTTGAAACCAAGTGCCCCAATAACTTCCCCTCTATAACACAGAAGACTGACTTCTTCGGATTAAGTGATATGCCATGATTTTGACACCTTTGTAAGACAGTCTCCAGATCCTTTAGGTGGTCTTCTCTATTTCTAGAGAAAATAGTTAGATCATCAAGATAAATAACAATAATCCTATCCTTCAGATCTCTAAAGGATGAATCTATTGCCCATTAAAAAGTTGCTCCTGCATTGATCAGGGCAAAGGGCATTCGGTTATAGGCAAAAGTTTCCCTAGGTGTAGTGAAGGTAGTTTTATGCTGATCAGCTGCGGCCACACCTATCTGATTGTAACTTGAGAATCCATCGAGCATAGACATCATTTCCAACCCAGCGACTATTTGCAAGATGTGGTCCATCACCGGTAAAGGATAGTTATCCTTCAGACTAGCTTGGTTCAAATTCTTGAAATCAACACAGATTCTTATTTCTCCATTCTTCTTTCACACTGGAACAATATTTGCCAACCAAGTGGAGTGATGAATTGGATAGATAATTCTAGCTTTCAACATCTTATCAATCTCCTTAAAGATGGCCTTAGCAACCTTTGGATTATAATTCCTCAACTTCTGCCTGAAAGTGGTTGCATTTTCTTTCAAAGGGATATGGTGTTGAAACTGCCCATGTCTAAAATTTTTAAGGTCATCATAGCACTAGGCAAAAACATCCTTATACTTAATTAACAGATTGATCAATCTACTCTTCTCTTCTAAAGAACAACACCTACCAATGGATATCCATTTAGAATCAGCTTCATCCCCGATGTTTATTTTCTCATAATCCTCCATGTTGTTAGGATTCTGGGTAGGTTTGCCTTTAGTATATTCATCTCTTCGAGTAAATAAATGTTCCAAGGAGACCAGTCCTTCAGGGATTTTGTTTCCCTTCAACTGAATTACATCATCTTTTGGATTAATCCCTGGGTCAGGATTGAATTCTTTACATTTTGTCTCAGAGCCTTCAAAATAAGTTCCCAGAAACATTTCAGCATTTTCTAAGAATTTTCTGATCTAATTATCACTCTCAAAAACCTGCCAGCTTTCAACATTGTCCGGAACATTAGGGCGATATATCAGCTCTATTCTATAAGAATCTTTCTTAAAATTAGGATGTGGTAGAAGGAGAGAAGCTGATACTGCTAAAGAATCTGCCTAGGTGTTCTGGTCTCTAGGAATTGCTTCAATAGAGAAGGCATCAAAGTATTCTATCTCATCCCAGACTCTATTTGTGTAATGCCTTAATCTTTCATTTTTAACAAAAAAGATGCCCCTCACCTGTGTCACAATTAATTCAGCATCTCCTCTCACTTTAAGTACCTTCAAACCCTTTCCTTTGGCTTCATTAAGTCCAAGCAACAAAGCTTCATATTTTGCAGTGTTATTAGTGTTTTTGAACTCTAATTTAAAAGAATAAGAAAAAATTTCACCTTCTGGTGAGATCAACACAACCCCAGCCCCTGAACTAGTAGTAGCACAACTACCATCAAACTCCATGGTCCAAAGATCATCAGAATGAAGAGATTTTTGGACAGGTTCTTCCTTAATGTCTTCTTCAAACCTTGGTTCAGAAGAGAGAAAATAGTTACCAAACTCACATTCCTCAAATAAAATCTGGGACTTGGGATCATCAGAGGGATAGACAGTACACTTGCACTTGGGTTTAGGTTCTAGCTTCACTTTTTGTTTTCCCACTAGAATTGTGGCCTCTGACCAATCCAATTTAATCTGCACACCCAAATCCTTGCAAAATGTCCTACTCAACAACATTCCATAACTAGCAGGAATATCTACTACCAAAATAGTCAATTTTACCTTTTTGTCAGGGTAAGCTACAAGAGCAACTCAAGCATCTTTAATCTGTCCAAGAAAGGAAACTTGTTTGCCATCCATAGAATAACACCTACCAAATGTCTTTGTAAGTGATAATCCTAGGGCTTTGGCTACAGAGGAAGGCATAATGTTATCAAAAGCTCCTGAATCTATAATATAGTTACTGAGCTTATGGCCATTAATGAATAAAGATACATAGAATGAGTTTGGTTTCAAATCAGCAGTATAAGAAGCATCATTTGATGAATTGAGAGCCATTTTAGGGGTGGTCTGTTAATAATTGAGAGGGGGGGTGAATTAGTTATCTTAATCTTTTACCTTTTGAACTTCTTTAATAGTTAATGTAATATCAAATCAAATGAGCAATCACAACCATGAAAAGGAAATAACACTAATACACATGACACAGTGATTTTGACGTGGAAAACCCAGTTAAGGGAAAAACCACGGGGTGATTAACCCAAGATATTATTCTCTATTAGAAGAATAGAAGATACAAAATGGCACATGCCAATTAGGGCTCACTGCCTGAGCACACTACTCACAAGAGGGTCACTGCCTACAAGAGACTCACTGTCTATAGAAAAGGAAGGTAACTCAATGTTTGAACTGATGAGAAGCATCCACACATGCTGAGGTTTAGTTCCGGTTAAGCTCAATAAACTAATATGCTGCACTTCATTCTTACTCTCTTTTGATGCAGTTGTACTGTCACATTCCAGACCTCTTTTACTATCTTTACTCTACTCTTCTACTTTTCTTCACACCACACAACACACCACACACTCCTTCATATCTAAATCAATCTTGTATATATATCCACACAAGTGATTTCATCACCTTTCTAGTCAGCATCTGGAATAGTCAAGATTTTCCTCAAACTCTGATCTGTCGGCTGAATCCTTGTATGCCAAGTAATGCGGATCAAGGATATACTTGTAGAAGTCATCAATCATGTCAGCCAATCACAACTTATACCTTAAGAACTTTTGCCATCATCAGTAACACATCCAGAATAATGTCTGATGTTCTGCCAGTCAGTTCTTCCTCTGTTCACACTGTCAATCAGGAACCCGACACTCAAGTATTCATATCTCTTCATCATTTCAACACCAGAGGCTAAATACTTGGATTCTATTAGTCAAGGTACTCCTCTTGACTTCCCCAAATCCATACTTCACTAAGATACTTCTTCTGAGAGATCTGGACCTGTCTGTCGGACCTTACTGATTGCTCTGTTCTTGCTTACCGGACTTCAACACTTCTTCAATCTGACTTCCGGTAAAGACTCATCATGTCCTATAGATGTGTGGGATAACCTTTGTTGCCATCAATGACAACATTCATGAATCCATATAGTGTCTCTTGCCAACAATCTCCCCCTTTGGCATTGATGGCAACACTTAGTGAAAAATGACTAAGTGTCCCACTATACTCCCCCTTGGCTGATGTTTTGTCTTTATGTACATTTTCCAGAGCTCTCCCTTAGCTAGATTCCTCATTTTTCACTACTCCTCACTCCCCCTTTGACATCAATGGAAAAGGGTAGGTTCCGCACACCAAAATTTTCAAAATTTCAACTATACTTAGCCGCATAAGTATATACATATAGAATACTTACATATACTGAAGTATGTCTGCAAAAGTTGTCTTCAATTGGATGAATTCAATAGCCCAACTTTGCTTCAATCTATCCAAAATTGATATATGACCACTCAATAGGAATGCAAATGCATCTGCCCTTTTCAAATCTGTCAGATCACTAGTCTGGGCTATGATCTGAGCTTCTTTTATGGCCTCATGCATGGCCTCTAACTTAGGGATAATTATTCCTCTAAGTTCATTCAACCTACTGATTCTATTTTTCTTCTCTTTTTCAAGCTTTTTAATTTCATTCAAAACTGCAATCGTCTGACATTCTTGATTTATGATAGATACAGTGAGAGGATCAAAATTTTGAGAGAGGTTTGACAACTTATCTTCCTGTTCCTTTAATTTCTTCTCAATATCCTTTGTTGCTTTGGTCCAGGATAAACAAAATTTGTTTACATCTCCTCCATCCTTAAGAGCATTTTCCAAGCTCTTTATCCCAATATTCATATTCCTCCTATCATTAGCTATTAACCCTTGTACCTATAATAATCTTTTTTGCCAAAAATTCCTTCTGGACCTTATCTTTTGCTGACTTTTCTAGAGAATCAAAATGTGTGCTAACACTATTGACTAGAGTTTTGAGATTACCGGATGAGGAGGCTGTGGGATCCTTCTGAAAAGATGGCATGATCTTTTCGAACACTCCGGATGCTACCTCTATAAGCTCACAGCCTTCCATGTGAGATTTTAGTATTTTCTCTTTAGCCTTTGCTTGAGCAAATGAAGCTATCTTCATTGTTTGTACCGGGGAAAGAGAGTCAAAATTAAATGGCCCTTTTAGCAGTTCCAGTTCATCAATTTCCATAGTCTCTTTTCTCAAGAAGTCCTTGACAATTTCTGCAATGTCTCTTATCAGAGACAGATTCTTCTTCTCTTCTGCAGTGTCACTTATGTTCTTCTCAACTTGACCTTCTTCTTTTCCTTTCATTTCTTCTTCTTTCTCCTCTCCTCTTCCTTCTTCTTTAGATCTAGAGACTGTAGGGGAAACTGTAGGAGAGATGTTTGTCTGTTCATACATTTCCTCTTCCAGAATAGAGGATTCCAAGTCCTTATCTTTTTCTGCCATTGTCTCAATAGACTCTTCTTCAACACCTGTGGCCAAAGGATCAACACCCAAGTCCTCTATAACAGGAAGATTGAATCTTTTGAAGGCATTTCGAGGGATCTCTCCTGTTTCCTTGGCTACTTTGTCAGTCTCACCAAGCATGAGCTGATTCATTCTGGCTTTGCTCCGGAATTCATCCTTGCAATCCTTGAAGATCATATTCATTTGTTTCTGAGTGATTGAAGGATAAAGTTGAATAGCTATCTATTCCTGGATTTCTAGATCTTTGGCTTGGGCATTGTTCTTCCTTATTTCAATTTCCTTCTCCAAGCTTTTGAGGATCAGAGATATAATTTCAATGAATGCTTTGTTGTAGACATTTAGATACTTGACTGTGGTATCTTGCAATATCTTCTGATCAGCTTCACCATAATCATCATAGAATTCAACCATTCGCTGAAGATTTCCATCCATAGTGAGTGATTTGATTATGTCATCAATGTGAAGAGTGGGTTTTTCAACATATTCCTCTGCCTTTTCTTCTTCACCTTGACCGGTAGAGGGTTCACCGGATGTTTTCTTCTTTTTCTTCATCTTCTTGATTTCTTCATCAAATTCTGTCTCTTCTTCATCTTTCTGGCTTGCATAGGACCTCGTTACCTTTTTATTAGTTCTCTTCTCTACTTTATCAGATGATTTTGCTTTTGGTTTGGATACCTTTGAGCTAGCAGCAGGTGCAGGTCTTTTAGAGGATCTGGTCCTGGAGGAAGACTGTACAGGATTACTTTTCTTTTCTACCTCTTCCTTTTCTTTCTCTGCCCTTTCTCTCTTTTCTCTATTGGCATCAAGCACTTCTTTTGATATGCCAAAGCTTTTGGCAATGTTTTCAACCTCTTTTCTTGCTTTTCTCTTTATTTCTGGTTGTCTGAGTTCCACATGAACTTTTACACTCAGTTCTTCAAAGGTTCCAAATCTTTCTGCCTTTGGATCCTTTGGCTGACTTGGCATGTGTTGGATATGCAGCTCCATAATTTGGTCATCAACTTCATACCCCATAGGCATGATCCAAACTGTCCTTGGCTCCACTACCTCCATTAGGCATTGATCAGTGTCTACCATGAAGCACACTATATCTTTATATTTTTCAACCAATGATTTTGGGATTCTTTCTCTGGTTTGCATTGTATTTTGGAAGTTCTTAAAGTACCCCCACAGAGCTATATTCCTTGCCTTGGCATCCCCAAGTTCATGCAAGTAATCTCTGATTTGAATTGCTACTGGTTTGTTATTCTGCCATACCCATCCATTGGATCTGGGCAGCTCATTCATGAAGTAGAAGAATAAACACAATATCAGTCCACCATATTTAAAGGAGTTCTTCTTGTCCTTTTTGATCTTCTGTATGTTTTCCATCAATTGGCTCAAAAGAAGTTCACAAAGATCATACTCTGCATTCTTTCTCAGCATCTCATAGGCAGTATACATTGTAGTTTCAGATACTAAATTCTCCCTATTGGAGTGATATATCTTGTACCCTATTATCATAGATGCAAACTTGATATTCGGGTCAGTGATATCTTCAATGGTCATTGCCCTCTTATCAAATTTTGATCCAGTGGCCTTAGTTACAATGTGGTTTTTGATAGATTTGAGGACAGGTATCCCTCCGGAGGAGTGTAAACCGGTTACTGCCCTAATTGCCTCCTTAGTGATTTTGCAAGGTCTGTTCAGCCATAGGAAGTTATCATGCACCCTACTCAATACATACTGGACCCATACATCTTCTTCAAAGCAAGGGAAATGAATGAACTAATCAAAATGTTTCTCCTGGATGCCCTTATATTGTGGTTTAAGTTTAAAAGCATCATCTATCAATTGTTTGTGATAGATGTCTCTTAGTTTGAATTCCTCAAGCTCTTCAATATTCATGTGTATGTAAACCCTAATATCTTCTGTATGCAACACACCATGCGGAACACTGGAGAATGCTCCTAGGGGATCTACCTCCAAGGATTTGTATGGATGTTTCTTGAATTTGGGGCAAGGCCTATCTGAGATCTTTACAATATTTGGAGTAGCCATCATACAAGAATTTACAGAAGGATATTCAATACGAAAAATACCTCTTGCGCTTATAGGGTTCGCAGAGTGAATTTGATTGATTGTTTGGATGAATTGATTTCTGTGGTTGCTTCTTGAGAAATCTTGTTACAGAGCTCCTTTTCCTTTCTTCCTGAATGCAAATGTACAAATGATGAGTGAGTGAACCCCTTTTGTTTCTGAAAAACCCTAATTCCTTACCGTAATAAATGCAAAACTTAAGTTGTTCAGGTTGCTCTGTTTTCCTTGTTTAGAGAGGGAGAAGCTTATCTGGATCATTGTGATACCCATATGATTGATGTTAGTGATGAATCATAATGTCCACTTCTTCTTTTGATCATCCCATATGTCCGTAGATCAAGATGTCTCAATTTAGATTCATACTGGACCAAATTTGTGAAAAACCTGTTTTACCAGAAGACTGTTTAACCGGATCAATTCTGGAATGATTAGACTCTTCAAATCTTTTTGTGGATCTCTCAAATTTTTACCAGACCTTCTTTAGATGTTTCTCAAGAAATCCTTTGATCCGCAGCTTCTCATGTGCCAATTTCAGGCACCAATTGACTGGCTGGGGGAATTGGCTTATCTTTTGTTACTCCCCCTAAGCTAGAGCTCGTTTATTTAATTTCTGGATGGAATATTATCACTAGATTCTGGTGCGGATCCATTCGCTACATTCTTTGTACTTTTCTTCACCCAAATCTTGATCATCTCACTTTGAATTTCATCCGCATTCATTTTTCTTTTTCCTTTATCTTGATTCTGATTATGATGCACCAGACCCCTTTTGTTCTGAGTCTTGCTTCTATAGAATTTGGCAATATGAGCGGATCTATTGCAGTTGGAGCAAACAACATTTCTTTGCATATTTGATTGATATTCTCTTGATCTACACTGATTAGCCATATGTCCCATTCTATTGCATGCAAAGCATCTACCATTGAATGAATTGCTCATTTTCCTATATCTACATTCATGGGATTTGTGACCATACCTTTTGCAATTGAAACAATGTCCAGAGAAGGATGTAATGGTTTGATTCATTCTTTTTTTGCACTGATTTGCTTTATGACCAAGGTTATTGCAGTTGTGGCAATATCCATTGAAGGATGGATATCTTTGAGCATTTGGTTGCCTTACCGGAGGTCTTCTAGACTTGTTTCTTGGATTTTCTGATCTGGAGTTCTTTTGACTAGATCCGGAGCTTTCACCTTTATCATACTCTAGGCCATGCTTGTCATCAACCCTCTTTTGGATTTCAAGAAGAACTTCAAGTTGAGTAGAGCTTACTTTGAATTTCTCTTTATATTCATTTGTTGTTTGCAGATCCCTTTTGAGAGTGTCAATATGATTTTCAAGTTGTTCTTCTTTTTCTTTAGCTTCTTCAAGATCAGATTCTAGATGCCTGATTATTCTATCCATATTGTGGCAGTCTTAAGATTTCTCCTTGAGAGAGTGTCTTAGGCTATCTTCAATTTTTCTTTTCTCTTCAATTTCTTGGGTGAATTTCATGACTCCTGATTCCATTTCATGTCTTATCATAATGGTCTCTTTTGATAACTTTTCACATAGCTTGGTTTTCTCCTTCAGATCTTCATTTGTATCTTTGGCTTCACCTTGACTTGCCAATTGCTGAAGTAGATCCTTTCTCTTTTTCATAGAGAGACTTAGTTTCCCTCTTAGTTCATTTATGAAATCATCAGCCTGTTTGAGTCTTTCCTTTAGTTCATTGACTTCAGAATTAGATTGCTCAAGATCATCTAGGGCAGACTGAAGTTGTTCCCTCATACCATACATATCCATTTGAATTTCCAGATCTTCCTCAAGTTGTTAAGCTCTGTTTGGAGGAACTTAGCTCTGATACCAATTGTTGATAACTGAGAGGGGGTGAATCAGTTATCTTAATCTTTTACATTTTGAACTTCTTTAACAGTTAATGTAATATCAAATCAAATGAGCAATCACAACCATGAAAAGGAAATAACACTAATACACATGACACAGTGATTTTGACATGGAAAAATTGGTTAAGGGAAAAACCACAGGGTGATTAACCCAAGATATTATTCTCTGTTAGAAGAATAGAAGATACAAAATGGCACATGCCAATTAGGGCTCACTGCTCGAGCACACTACTCACAAGAGGCTCACTGCCTACAAGAGACTCACTGTCTATAGAAAAGGAAGGTAACTCAATGTTTGAACTGATGAGAAGCATCCACACATGCTGAGGTTCAGTTCCGGTTAAGCTCAATAAACTGATATGCTGCACTTCATTCTTACTCTCTTTTGATGCAGCTGTATTGTCACATTCTGAAACTCTTTTACTATCTTTACTTTGCTCTTCTTCTTTTCTTCGCACCGCACAACACACCACACACACCTTCATATCTAAATCAATCTTGTATATATATCCACACAAGTGATTTCATCACCTTTCTAGTCGGCATCCGAAATAGTCAATATTTTCCTCAAACTCCGATATGTCGGCTGAATCCTTGTATACCAAGTAATGCAGATCAAGGATATACTTGTAGAATTCATCAATCATGTCAACCAATCACAACTTATGCCTTAAGAACCTTTACCATCATCAGTAACACATTCAGAATAATGTCTGATGTTCTGCCAGTCAGTTCTTCCTCTGTTCACACTGTCAATCAGAAACCTGACACTCAAGTATTCATATCTCTTCATCCTTTCAACACCAGAGGCTAAATCCTTGGATTCTATTAGTCAAGGTACTCCTCTTGACTTCCCCAAATCTGTACTTCACTGAGATACTTCTTTTGAGAGATCCGGACCTGTCTGTTGGACCTTAGTGACTACTCTATTCTTGCTTACCAGACCTCAACACTTCTTCAATCTGACTTCCGGTAAAGACTCATCATGTCCTGCGAATGTGTGGGATAACCTTTGTTACCATCAATGACAACATTCATGAATCCATATAGTGTCTCTTGCCAACATGGTCATGGATGACTCAGGTGAAGAAGCAAATAGTCGAGCAATGGGAGACTCAGCATTAACATTTAATTAGCTCTCGGGCTCAGCTTGTGTAGGACCACCTTTAACATATTTAACCAATTTGTCAAGTTCATTAGGTTTTAACTTGAGATACTCAAAAGGAGAGATTTGAATTTTTGCAGATTTACAGAATTCTACAATATCAAAAGAAGCTTCTGGGTCATTTCTATGCAATAATTTAATTTCCTGAGCCTTCAAATTGGCATCATGAGTTCTAATAAAAGGCTCCTTACCTTTTCCAAGCACTTCTTGTGTATTAGAGGGCCTCGTAATCCTCTGACTCCTGGAACATGAAGGATCTTCAAGGGTAACCAATATTTCACCTTCCCTTTCTGAGTCGAATTCATATTCAAGGTAGTTTATCTTAGAGTCACCAGGCTCCTCAAAGTTCCTTTCTTCTTCAGCAAACTCCCCTAACACATCTTGGGTAGCAGTCATTTGAGCATACCTGAGCATCTCCAGACAAGAATTCCCATCATGATTGGTAGTCAAATGGAAAGTACACATGTTCCTCCTTCCAGGAGGAGCTTCAATAGTCAGCCTTGGTGGTGCTGATGTCAGAAGTAAAGCCCTACCAGCATTTGTCTATGGATTCAAATTCCTCCTGCCAATATCTTGATATGATTGTTGGAAAGAAGCACCAGCTCTAGGTAATTGTCTCTTTAGAGCAATAATATCATTACGATAGGATTAGTAGATGATGAGGGGTGAGCATTTGGCACTTGGACCTCTTTCTTCCACTTACCGGCCATAATAAGATCATCCTCCAATCCCACTACCAAAGCTTGTGCAGCTGCCAAATCGGCAATCGCACCTCTTCTAAGATGGAAGCTAATATCAGGAGGCATAGCATTGATAAAGAAACATTTTTTATTTTCACCAGTTGGCCTTTAGTAGCAGGGATTTTATTTACAATTCTGTTGAATTTAGCCATGAATTCCCTCATAGGTTCATGCATCTCCTTCTTAAGCTAAGTCAGCTGAGCAAGGAGGGAATGCTCATCCTCTGCGCTTTTGAACCTATTTTCAAAAGCAGTTTTCATGTTATTCCAATTTGTGATTGAGAAATTAGTTAGGTGATAGAACCATTGTGCCGTAGTATCAGTCAAGGTTTGTACAAAGAGCCTTATGGATACATCTTGGTGTTGTACACCTAACACACTACATGCTGTTGCAAAAGCACACAAATGTTCTTCTGGTAATTGTTTGCCGTCTCCATTGAATTTGGACAAATTTTCCCATGCATTTTTAGGCAAAGGGTTTAGGTTAGCCCCTAGGTTCAGAGGCCCTATGGCTGCTCCCCAAGGTTGGGCCATGGGTAGAAAGTTTATAGGTGAGGGGATAATGGTACCAAAAAGAGTTAAAGCTTGACAGACATGAGAAGTAGAAGGTTTAGGGGGGCTAGGGGGTCTACTTCTAGCTTTTGTGATACGAGTAGGGATATAAGGAAAATTAAGGCTTTGTAGTGCTTCAAAGGTAGGATTCTCAACTCCCTCACTTCTCAAAGACCTTGTGTATCGTCTGGAATCCAGTTTATAAAATTGCAACTGGATAGGTAGCTATTGGTTTCTATGTTGTTCTTGATTTCTTTGCAGTTCAAGGGCTCAATTTCTTGCTACGTTTTCTGCTTGCCTCCTCTGCCTGAGCAACAACAATCTCAGATTATCGGCCAATTCCTCTTCCTTTTCTAATACTCTACTTGCTCTTCTATAATCCTCAGCGTTACGACGAGTACACCAAGCAAGAGTATTCAGCTGGCCAATAATGTCTTCCTACTCATCTTAGAAACCAAAATTAGGTTACAGAACAGGAATTATGTTTTCATTTGGAAGCACCATTGTTACTTCATACTAAGGTGACGAATCTTTCAATAAACAACTTTGATCTCCCCAGCAGAGTCACCAAAAATTGTTGGTTAACAGATTTGTCCTTATTTAAAAATATTCTTTTCTGACTCTATACCCTTTCTTCCTTTAAGAACAAATGAATTAATCAACAAATGGGTGAACTTTTAAGAATAGTTCCCCTCTGAATTGAATCTATTTTAATCATTCAGATACACTTTTGACCAAAAAGTGCATAAAAGGCTAACTAACATTCACACATCATTATGATATGAATACGATGATTTTTATATAAAATCAGCAATCAATAGAATGCACAGATTCTATCATCAAAGATAACCAAATATGTGAACATGTATTTCACTGAACCAATAAATGATGAAACACATACAATGAGTTGTCCAATGGAAAAGTAATTACCATATGAAAGAAGATTTCACACAGAAAACCTAGTTTCAAATACTCAAACGCACAGATCCAAATATGCAGTAATCATTCTTCCTTTTCATTCACAGATGAAAAATGTTTCAGACAAATATTGTGTATATTGTAACCACAGTAGTTCAGTTCACAAATAAATTTTTTTGTATCTTCTTTTCCTTCCTAATCTACTATATCCAGTTTAACAATCAGAAGCATATATATATGACTACCCTAATTATTTCATCAAGTAAAACCAAACCCAGAGTTAAAGTAACTCTGACCCATACGGGATTTAGTTTCTTTAACAAATTGATTTAAAGATCAAGTCTTTGAAAATAGCATAACTGAAAAATTGAATAAAGGAAATTGAGCGAATAAGATCATGGCTGAGGTAATGGGTTTGAATCTCCAGATTTGTTATCAGTGGTCGGGGAGGCACATTGAGTCTTCCACTCCTGAAACACCGTAACAAACTCTTGAATTTTAGGAAGGTTAGGGATGCCTATGTGTTTCACCCTTGTCTTCTAGACGTCCTTCTCCCTCCGTATTTTCCCAACCTTTTCCTTGTGTTCTGGAAGTGCGTCGATACAGAGGTAAAGCAGTGACTCCACCTTAGAAATTCAGGAGAAATCTTCAGTTAAGATATTGTCACTTTCTTTGACAAACCTGATTTTATCCTTAAAGGATTGAATCACTGTATCGATATTCTCCTCCGGTTCCCCATCATCTTTTATGTATTTTACATCAATACATTGTAAATCATGCTACAATGATTGGGTGAACTTGGTTATTTCTTTAATCATTTTTGTAATTTCAAACCGCCCTTGCCGTGATACGGAATTTCTTCATTCAATGTTTTTCTTGTTCACATACAGTAGATCTTCATCCAAACCTATTAACTCTTTTCTGCCAGAAACTTTGCTACTCCATATTTTTGAACCTCATCAATTTGACTTATTACATTCATCCACTTGCCTTCATCTTTCACCCAAGAAGCTATTTGTGCCTTAAGGTCATCAATGGTGGCTGTAGTTTGATCATATATATTATTCAGTTCAAGAATATATTCAGTACCTTTCTGTATAATATAGTCCAACCAATCATCAAATACCTTGGTCACCATCCTATTCCTATGAACCTGATCCAACATCTTTTGGTTAACTGGTGACTTAGGATCGAAAGACAGGGAAAGCTGTGAAATTGGCTGTGGGATGGGGTTATGGATAGCATCAATATACTCTACCATTGAACGCAGAGTCTGCTTGAATTCCTTTTTGTCTTTTTCATCCTTCCAGCTCTGACTAACTATCCTCTTGGTGGATGCCTCAAGATGATGAACATCTACAGCTCTTGAAGCAGCCCCAAGATCCACCCTTTCAATAGTGAAGTCCTGCACAGTGGGGTCCTAAATTTCTCCATCCATTGTCGGCCTGGCTATTTCAGCACTCCAGTTCCCAGTATTTGGATCAATGCTTACCCTAGATGTCATCTTTAGTTTCTTAGACTTAGGTGTTTTCCCCAAACATTTGCTCACCATATCCTCTAAAGGTACAGAAAATGGAATTATTTTTCTTTTGTCACTAATAGAACTCTCCAGCCATTTGGGTGCAGGAGCTAAGGCTTCCTTTTTAGGGTTCAATCTATCAGAGGATACATCCTCTAACTATAGCCTTGTAGTAACTTCCTCTTTTCTTGGTGAACTAGATTCCTTATCACCCATGGCTTCCCCTGAATCCTCCTCTGAATTCAAATCCACAACTATTCATTCGAAAACCTACTTCTTTCTCTTGCTTTTGGTTCTTGACCTAGTGGCATGAGGGGGCAGAATAGTTGTGAGGGCTCTTCTAGATTCCTTAATGGCAGGACTCCTTCCTGTTACTGACTTGGAAGCACCTACACCATAGATAGCAATAGGCCAGTTAGAAGAGCTTATGGGGAATGATGATTCAATCATTGATGTGCATTCTTGGGCATCTTTATTCTGAACCCTTTCTGTTTCTATTCCCTCAACCATTTCTCAGTCCTCCTTCTGACTGGGAGAGTTTTCACCTCAATCCTATCTTCTTCTTCTTTACTCCAGTCAATTTCTAGGATAGGTGATTGTTTTATTTGTCCAAATTGTAGGTCAATCACCTGTTCTTCATCATCAATAACTCCAAAAATATCCATTTTTAAATTAAGTGTAATTATCTATCCTAAAGAGAATCTACACCACAGTCTCCTCCTGACCTCAAATTCATCTGAACAGTTCTCCCAGTAATCCTCCAATTTAGGAATGTGTGAAAGCCTTGTTCTAGTATCCAAGTTATCCCTGACAAAGCCTTTGCTGTCAATTTGGGACCTGGCAGTGAAGAACTGAAAATTGAACTTTTTAAGGTTCACTTCTAAATTCAAAGCATCAAATTTTAACTAGCACAAGTAATGTCCAAGTTCAATAGGGAAAGATATACTAGATCCCTTCTTCATTGAGAACTTTTCATCCACATGTACTAACTGTCTGCATACCTCTATCAGCACAAAACGGTCAAACACATATCTGGGTAACTTAATAGGTTCACCGTCAAATCCTCCAACCTTGATGTAAGTGAACTTGGAAAATTTTATAAAGAAACTACCATAAATGCTAATTAGCTGCATTGCCTCATTGGACATCCTCTTATTCAAATTACCTGCTAGGTCATAAGTCATTCTCCCAGTGAAAACATCACTAACCTTCTTGTAATTCTCATAACAGTTTTGCATCTGCAATTGTGAATAATATTCATAATTCCTACTATCCTCAGCCAAGGGTGCATGAGGTAGGCCAAACCATTCTCTTGTAGATGCCAGGCAATAAAATAGGTATGAAGACATATAAAAATCTCAATTAGCCAAACAATTACTCAGACCCTGATGCAAACAATCGACTACAATTTCTGCCCAATCTAAATATTGCTCTTCTTGGAGGATAACCTGTACAAAAAAGTACATCCAGTCTTCCCAATAATACGCATGTGCGTTACCTTTCAATCTGTGCAATAACACCACCATATCCCTCACCTCCTTAATCATGTGATCCCTAGTAACTGGTCTAGGCAGCCTTGAACCACCCTTCTAAAATTTTAGTAGCCAGTTTCTTGCTATCACACTTTTGTAAGTCAATTTCTTCTCTGAGAAATAACCATAAGAAGAAGTAATATTAAGGCTAGAATATGCCTCTTTAGGCAGTATTCTCATCACAGACATTAGGGTTTGTCTGTCGACATGAAACAATACATCACCATTCGTATTTCTGATGCATCTGTTTTGGGGTTCATATCTATTCATACATTCCTGAACCAGTTTAGGGCACTGTATGACCATGGGAAAGGCCGCAGCTTCAATTAAGCCACTTTCTACTATCTTCTTCATCATGGGAGTTAGCATAGGATTTCTAGACCTTTCTCTAAATTCTTCTAAATCATACTGTACTAGTGAAGTATCCCCAAATTCATGATGAGAATAGGTAAGACTAGGGCCGTGTTCATTTCCCAGACAATTAGATTTCAAAGTCATAATTGAAGGATATAACAAAAAAGGCTTCAAATCTTGAAAATAATGTCAGAAACTCAAAGGATTTTTCTTTCCAGCTTAAGAAATGGAAACAGTGTGTAGGAAGAATAGGACTCACCTCCAGGAAATTTGAAAATACCACAAAATTTGGGCAACAAGACCTTATACCTTCTGTGCTGTTCTTCTCTATGTCGCATAGTATGTTTACTTGCCAGATTGGGCTTGTTCACTCTTAATAATGGCATTAACGGATTGAATAATTATTACCAAGAATAATACGTGCTAAAAATATTTGAAAAGACATGAACTCTGACATCCTCATTAATGGAAAGCATTATTCACACGCGACCATGATGTATAATAATTATCCACAACTTCCCCAGAATTAGAACTTTCTATTTCATAAATGAGTTTCAGACATATTTTTCCCAAACTTTCTCGCTAAATTTGACTTAGAGGGCCTCGAGGAGTGGTAAGGTTATAATCTTTGAACCAGTGAACTTTGAACCATTGAACCTCGAAAATATGGTTCAAAGCGAAAGTTCAAAGGTACGAGAACTGCACTAACTGACCAACATAAAATGACTTGTAAAAGACCTTTGACTATGAAACAGTACACCATTGAACTTTGAACCATTGAACCTCGAACCTTAATACAGAGTTCAAATGGATGGTTCAATGACACATTAAATTGGACAAAAGAACTGAGCAATGCGACTCATTACAAAGCACCAAGTGTTGAACCTTGAACTGTAGAACCTTTGAACCATTGACAAAAGGTTCAAGTTCAACCCAAAAAGTTCAAGACGATTAATTACATGTAACAAAATAGCTCACTTTTTGAGAGACTTTGAACACTTCGGACCATTGAACCTTGAACTTTTGAGAGTGGTTCAAGTTCAAAGGTTCAAACATTAAGTAATTTCACACACAAAGATGATAAGGAAGAAAATATTGAGAAGATGAAAGTGGCAGAAAAAGAAAGCCATACTTTAGATTTGGGTCAGCAATAGCAAGACACATCTGCTGAACCCAAAATAGTGGAAGTGCAAGAAAGGGGAGGAGAAGAAAAGGATGCATCAAATGATGTTGCCCCAAAAGTTCAAGAAGTAATTACTATAGGTGTGGAGTAGATTGCAGCTCCAGATCAGGTAGATGCACTTAAGACAGTCACAATAGCATCCACTAACATGAACGTGCCTCAGGATGAGGAAATGCCCAAAGTGGATGAGGTACAAAAGGAGGTAGCGCATGATCATCATGTGGATGCATTGCAAGATCCTCCACCCTAGGAAGAGGCTCCTCTGGAGAAAGAAGTTCCTCAATAGGAGGAAGTACCCCAAGATCACCCTCATGAAAAGCATCATGAAGAAGAAATAAGAAAATCACCATCTCCATTGAGAACTGATGCAGTTACTGGAGATCAAGGTGATCATGATGATGATGATGGAAAACAAGGAGAAGAAGATAAAATTCCTCAATGGTTGGAGAAAGAAATAAACACAGAGTCCGGATTGGAGATACAGGAGTTTGATGTTTCAACTCTATTTTCAGAGACTCTAATGAAGCCAAAGAGGAAGGCTAGGTTAACCTCGGCCATAAGAAGAGATCCTGCTATGGGCAGAAGGACCGCCCAGGTAGCCCTTCCTACAGTAGACAAAGAAAAAGGCAAGATCACTCTGGATGAATTCCAGATTAGTATAGTAGATTTGGGGTTTTCCAATGAGGATCAGGAAGGCCAGGAAGGAAAGGATATAATTGATTCATTGACCCAAAGGGTGAAGAGGGAGAAAGAGAAAAATAAGTAGCATAAAGAGCACATTGCTCAACTGCATACCTATATCAAAGGGTTAATTAACCTTGATAATATTTCAAGTGATCATGCAGTCCCATTGACTGCTATTTCTTAGGATGAGGTGAATAAATTGGATCTCATGAAGCATGAGTCATTAATAATGAGAAAATGGATGTCATCCATATTTGATGGAGCGGAAGAAGTAGTGAAAGCCTCTTTGAAGAGGTGGAATTCTTTGAGCATCTCCAGGAAGAGAGTTGACAAACTACAGATGGAGACTGGAAGAAGGTCCTTTCAGTTGGAGAAAGCATTGAGTGCTTTAGATGAAATAAAGAGGATTAATCCTTAGATTCTCATTAGTAACCAAGTGTTAAGTAATAATACTACCATGTTGATTGATATATGGTACAAAGACATCTGATTTGAATGTGATGTGCTCAAGAGATGCAACAACAAATTAAGAGACATTAGTATGAAGTTGCATGACATGATGTCATATGACACAGAGGTCTTGGAGACCTTGGAAAGAAAAGTAGAAGGAAAGATTGAAAATCAGGATGAAGAGTTTGCTATTAAAGCTCTGCATAATAATTTCCAGCTAGTAGCTGATGACCCTCTAAACCACCTAACGGAAGAAGCTATGGATAAGATCATGAGGATCAAGGTCAGAGTGGAAAACTACAATGAAACATCTAGTAGCAGGAGAAGTAAATTAGAAACTCTCTGAGGCAAGTACCATATACACAGGCACGCCATCACCAAAGCAAGAACTCAAGATGGTGGGGAGGTAGAAAAGATAGTACAATCATATGAGAATATCCGGACGTCCATGCAAGTCCATATACAAGGAGATAGTCATCAGGATGATGAAGATATGGGGAGCGATGACCCTGATCATCCTGATGATGAAGATGAGGAACTTGAAGAATAAAGAGTAGATGAAGATGTGATACGAAGAAGATCATAAGCATCTGATACTTAGGAAAATAAGTAATTCAGATGGTTGCCAGCTGGCAACCTATGCCAAGAGATAGTGTTGACAAAGTCAAAGATGATTTTCCACCGTAGATCTTAATAGAAAAATCTTGATCATAGATCATGTGTAATGGCTCCCTCATCTTGTTCTATAAAAGGTGCAGGGATGCCTCATTTTGAACATTTGAAACTTAATTGAAATTTGTTTGCTGAAGTATCAGGGCTCATTTCAAAGTTGTTGTATATGTACATGTCTTTTGCATACTTAATGAAAGAGAAGAGCATTTTGATTACAAATCTTCGCAAATTCTGAGTAATCTGTGTCTGAATTCTTGATATATGCTTTGATTTGCTACGTCCCTTGGAGTGCTCGTCAGTTTGCATGTATTGTCTTCATTCACCATCCTCTAAAATTAGCATCAACTGTATCTAGCTGTGGAACATCCTGGTGAACATATGGTTTGATTTCTTCTCTTAATGATAGTATCAAGTGTGTATGTGGCTCAATAGCTGAAGATTCATCATAAGTTAAAGTTTTACTTTACATTTCTTTTAATTTCAGAACTATTCACCATCACAATTGCAAATAATTGACAATCAGAAGCAAAAATACATGAAATATGCAGATATCTCGTAGATAATTGTAAATCCATAGCATATTGGAGTTCAAGCATGTGTAGTTGATAAATATCATGCAAATATTTGAGTATAAACATATCATTTGAAGAAATACACTGTATAGAGTAACTTTTTGTGTAGCATCTTTATAGAGACTGAATCCTAATGATCATCAAACGTGAGGCCCCAAAATGGAAACAGCAACACACATTAATCACTGAGTAATATCAGTTGATTAAGACCTAATCCATGGAGACTTGGGATCATAAATTCTTTGAATTCATTGTATCTTTCAAGATGAGTAAAGGTTGTTGTGTAACTTTTATTCTATGTTTGTTTATAACATCATGATCAACACTTATGAAGACAAAATAGATGGAGCTATCTGTCTGAAAGAGAAAAAAGGGACCTTCACATGGTGGCCACTAAAATATTTGAAAAAAATGACATAGTCAATGTTTATCATGTACTAGCTATTAGACAGCTTGGCCCACTGCTTTATGCAATAATTTGAATGTGTTGTTCAGGGATCTTAGTGTTTTTTTTGTTTGTTTTGGAGTTGTATAAGAAAAAAAAGCCATTGTACCTCAATTTCTCAGTCATGACACTGAGAAACACATTGTGTATCACATTTTTCAAAGCAAAGACACATATTTAAGTCTTATGGGTTTTTTGGACTTGATTTTATGTTGTTTTTTCTCCCTAAACATTCAACATCACTACGTTATATGCCTTTATGAAAAGATTCTAGGGTTATTATTGGCTGCATTGAAGGAGAGAGCTTCATATATGGGACACGATCAACACTCAGTCATGAAGACAGTCATGAAGACTCAAGGAGCATAAATGACAATGAGCAAGAGATAAAGTACATAGTTCATGCCATAAACAAAGTGTGATGAGTCTTAAGCTACTGTGATCAAGGGTAGTGTGTTAGTTTTTGAGAAAGGAAGGGTAGTTGGCAATGCACAAAGATCAAGGAGGAAGATTACAATCATAAGGTGATGATGTTAGCATTTCATCAAGACTTTGGAAGCAACCAGTAGATACATTTATGGAAGTCTTAAATAGAAAAAAGAATAGCCACTAATAATTCTATTATTACAAGGCATATATTCTACATGGCAGTATAGTTGCATGAATATGACAGTTTCATAAATCTATGATAGTCTACAAATGAAAGTCTAAATTTTGTATACTTATGGGTGACTGTTCTATAACAGAGAGATAATGAGTGCATAGAGGTAAGATGTTCATGGTGAGTGGAAATGGTCAATGGTTCCTAGGGATACAGGCACAGTAAACATGGTTTCAATGGCATGAGCAAAGGAATAGAGGACCACAGTGTTAGCATTAATTAAAAGGCAAGTATATGAAAGTTACAGGGCAATCATCTAGAAATCAAGCATGCATAGTTCAGTCACCACAATGAGTGAAGACTAAGGACACTAAATATATATGACTTCCTACCAAGTGGCCAATGTAATAGAGGTAGGGTAAGTGAATGCTTTAGACTCAAAAAGAGGCTTTTGAAGATGCATTAATGAAGAATCTGATTCCATGCCCTAAGAGGACCTGATATCTTCAAACTCAATAAAACATGTCCCATAAGCAGTGTTGATGATAGTACAAGATACAAGAATACAATGATGTTTCATTAAGGAAGCCTGATCTAGTCCATGTTTCACATTATGAATAACCTATCACAGATCTGACTACATATGATAGTGTATTTCCTTTGGTTACAATCAAGAAGGATACGTTCTAGACTGATGGGGCCGATTAGATGACTTGTGGAAGCAGTTAGGTTGGTTGAGAATCAGTTACTGATAGTTCACTTTTTGGCAAAGCATTGTAAACTTGGAGAAGTTTCTTTCTTGTCATTTCTGTACATTGTAACTCATATTTTTAGTCTTGTAACTGAAAATAAATATTGTAATACTCTATTTCTAAGCATTTTTCAAGCAAGATAGATATTTTAGACTTGTGCAAGCTGTAAGAACACCTTTCTTTTAATAAAGTTCAATGATTTTGCCTTCTCAATGTCTATTTTTATATTGTATGCAATTAATTGATGATTATGATGTGTATTTCTATGTTTTATGTTTAAATCCTCAAATATTAGTCAATTAAAATGACTAAATATACTACTAATTGATGTTAATTAATAATTAAATTAACTAAATATACTACCAATTGACATAAATCATTAATAGTAAATAAATATGACAAAATATACTACCAATTGACAGAAATCAGTGAACAGTGAATAAATATGACTAAATATACTACCAATTGATAGAAATTAGTGAACAACGAATAAATATGACTAAGTATATGACTAGTGTTAAATTAGTGAATAAAAATGACTAAATATACTACCAAATTGATCAAAATGATGATTAAAATTAATGACTAAATACACTACCAATGGACATAAATCAGTTAATAAAAATGACTAAATAAGTGACCAGTTAACAACAATCAATGATTAAATTTATCAGTGAAAAATAAATGACTAAATAAGTGACTAGATTACAACAATCAATGACTAAATATACTACCAAATCGATCAATCAAAACAACCAATAAATGACTAAAAATGGTTGAGTCATCAATTTGGTTGCATTTTAAATGACTGACAATAAACTCCTAATGGTCACGTGACCATGTTTGGTCATTTATAAGCATTTTTAGTAGTTTTTTTAGTAATATATTGCTCTTTTTGTACTTGTGAACTAATGTTGGATTTGGATGACTTAGATCAAGAAATTGATGATATTAATTAAATAATTAAGTTATTTAATTAATGTTGGATGAAGATGTGTTAGATGAAATTGATGTATGCAAGGTGAATAATGCAATGGTCATTTTTAGGTTTCTACATTTTGCTCCTCTTTGAGACAATGCATTTTACAATGTTGTTTCAAAGAAAATACTGATGATGGTGTAATTAACAACTGTGCCCCAGTGTAACTGGTGTAGGACATTTCCTCGAGAGGAAAACTAGGGAAAAGGAAGAAAGACTAGGTTGACTCATGACTAGAAGATAAGGCTGACGATGCAATAGAAAAGGATTAGAAAGATTAGATTGGAGGTTGAAAGTTGACACGATGGAGAAAGAAGGCTGACATGAAGAAAATGGGTGAATGGGAGGGAAGAATTAGGGTGGGGAACCTATAAGTAGGGCCCAGGGGGTCACTTTCAACTCATTTGCATCCTTAGAGTTTAAGAGATTTTGTCCTCTAGTTCCAAAGAGTGTTCATAGCTGAGAGCTGATGAGATAGCAGAATGGTTGCGATTCCATGACACGACCACCACATAGAACAAGCTAGGACACATGGGTGACCAACAAGAGCACCAAGAGTAGTAAGTATTCCTAACAAAGTCATTAAGTGCATTTATGAGGCTTATTAATGAGGGTAGAATCTATATGCAACCAAAAGTGGTTTAGGGTTAAAACTGCACTTATGGTAAAAAGTGCTGCTAATTTAAGAAGATGTGTCGCTTATGGTGTGGACAATTGTGCCTATGGCAGAAAAAGCTTGCTTATGGTTGAATTTTAGGGTTTCTAGGGTTTGCTTCACTTTTGGCAAAACAGATCATTAATGGACAGTAAAAATGTGCCTTTGGCAAAAGAGCTCGCATATGGTAAACAACAATGTGCCTATGGTTAAAACCATGAGCTTTTGGTCTGTAGAAATGCAAATTTGGCAGATAAAAATGCGCTTGTGGCTAACAGTGATGCACTTTTGGCTAGTATAAATGCACTTATGGTTTTGTAGGGTGCTTTTGGCTTAAAAATGCAGAAGTGTAGGATTTTTTCAAACTTTGACAAATGAAACCCTTTGGATGCAGGTTGTTCTCTCTCTACTGATATCGAGGAAGCAACATTCATCAGCCTTGGACCTAGTAGCTAACTTAGATGAGGATGAGGACCTGTTCTTGGAGATTATGGGACTTTGGTATGTGGCACACATGACTCTAGTGCACGCACATTTGGTGATGATGATTGCATTGGTGGAGAGATGGCACAATGAGCATAGCTCGTTCCACCTACCTACTAGGGAGGTGATGATCACTTTGGAGGACATCTAATAGATTCTTAGGATTCTGATTCACGGAGCTAGAGTTAATTATGACACTGACCTAGGTAAGGCTACATTGAGGAGATTATTTATGACATCAGATCTTGGGATTGAGGATCATGAGATCAACGCGAGACATATGCAATGACTTTGTGATCAAATTCAACTAGTTATTTCTGCATTGATTGGTGGGGTCTTAGTTCTAGTTAGATGCTCTCACAGATTTTCTATTGGATGGGGCCCCGTTTTAGAGAGAATGTTTACTCATGTTACTAGGTATGCATGGGGGCCATGTGTGCTTGGTTAGTTATATCATAATTTACATTAGGTATCATACAGATTTGGGACCAACCTTTTTATAAGTGTGACTTTGTTACACGTATGGTCTTGGGAGCATATCACTATGACCAAATCAATATCTCCTTGACGACGGTAGATTAGACAACCTTTTATGCATTTATATGATGGCACCATGACACAAAGATGACTTGGGGAGCTGACGTACTAGCGATGTTAGTTTGTTGAGCTTGGCACTTCTATCTAGCGTCTGTGGTTGGACTTTGGGATTTGGGAGGACGATGTGGAGTATCTCACCTATTGTTGACAAGGATGTTACTTATTTGGCCACAACATTTATTTCATAGAGAGATATCTACCAGAGAGGGTCCTAAGATAGTTTAGATTACGACAGCTAGTTCTTGTAGGCAAGGCCATTTTTTCCAGGATGCGCAGAGAGATACTAGATTGGGGCCCAAGGTGTTGGTAAGAGACACTGTGTGGCTTCATGAGTGTTGTCATTGATGGCAACAAAGTCCATCCCACACATCTGCAGGATATGGTATGCCTATACTGGAAGTTAGATTGAAGAGTATTTTGGTCCGGTGAGCAAAAATAGAGCATGCAGTAAGGTCTGATAATCAGGTCCGGATCTCTCAAAGGAAGTATCTCAGTAAAGTACAAAATTGGTGAAGTCAAGAGGAGTACCATGACTAATACATTCTAGAGATTGAACCTCCGGTGATGAAAGAGTGAAAAGATATGAACACCTAAGTATTGGGTTCCTGATTGGTAGATAAGACTGAGGAAGAACTGACCGGTAGAGCATCAAACCTTAATCCGGATGAGATATTGATGGTGATCAAGTTTCTTGAGGGATCATTCATGATTGTCTGACATGATTGATGAATTCTATGAGTATCTCTTTGATACGCATCACTTAGTAAGCAAGGATTCAGCCGATAGACCAGAGTTTGGGAAAATATTGAGTATTCTAGATGCCAACTAGAAAGATGTTGAAATCCTTGGTGCAGATATATATACCAGATGGATTTTGATGTGAAGTAGTGTTTGGTGTGTTGTAAAGTGTAAAGAAAAGCAGAGAGCAGTGTGGAAGCAGTAATACAGGTTCGGTATGTGACAGAACAATAACACTAAAATAGAGGAAGAATGAAGTGCAGTAGATCAGTATATTGAGCCTAACCAGAACTGAACCTCAGCATATGTGGATGCTTCTCATTAGTTCAAATACTTGGTTTCTTTCTATAAACTATTGTAGGCAGTGAGCCCTAATTGGCAAGTGCCATTTTGTACTACCTTATTCTTTTAAACAGAGAATACAATCTTGGGTTAGTCACCCCGTGGTTTTTCCCTTAACAAGGTTTTCCACATCAAAATCATTGTGTTATGTGTATTGATTTATTTCTGCTTTCATGGTTATGCATGCTTATATGATTTGATGTTGCACTATTTGTTAAATAAGAACAGAAAGTCAAAAATTATTAAGATAACTGATTCACCCCCCTCTCAGTTATCAACAATTGGTATCAGAGCTAAGTTCCTCCAAATAGATCTTAACAGCTTGAGGAAGATCTGGGAATTCCAATGGATATGTAAGGTATGAGGGATCAACTTTAGTCTGCCCTAGATGATCTTGAGCAATCTCACTTTGAAGTCAATAACTTGAGAGAAAGACTCAAACAAGATGATGATTTCATAAATGAACTAAAAGAGAAACTGAGTATCTCTATGAAAAAGAGAAAGGAGCTACTTCAACAATTAGAAAGTCAAAATGAAGCCAATGATACTAGTGAAGATCTAAATGAGAAGAACAAGTTATGTGAGAAGCTATCAAAAGAGGTCATTATGGTAAGACATGAAATGGAATTAGGGGTTATGAAATTCACCCAAGAAATTGAAGAAAAGAGAAAAATTGAAGATAATCTAAAACAATCCCTCAATGAAAAGTTAGAAGACTACCACAAAATGGATAGAATAATTAGGCATCTGGAATCTGATCTTGAATAAGCTAGAGATAATGAAGAACAACTTGCGAATCAGATTGACACACTTAAAAGGGATCTTCAAACAACAAATGAATACAAAGAGAAATTCAAGATAAGCTTTTCTCAACTAGAAGTTCTTCTTGAAAACCAAAAGAGGGTAGATGACAAGTAAGGCTTGGGGTATGAGAAAGGTGAAAGCTTTGGATCCAGTTAGAAGAAATCTGGTTCGACAAATCCAAGGAATAGGCCTAGAAGACCTCTGGTAAGATAACCAAATGCCCAAAGATATCCATCTATTAATGGATACTACCACAATTGTAATAACTTTGGTCATAAAGTAAATTAGTGCAGAAGAAGAATGAATTAGACTGATTCATCCTTCCCTGGATAGTGTTTTAACTGCAAAAGGTATGGTCACAAATCTCATGAATGTAGAAATATGCAAATAAATAATTCATTCAATGGTAGATGTTTTGCATGCAATAGAATGGGACATATGGCTAATCAATGTAGATCAAGAGGATACCAGTCAAATATGCAAAGAAATGTTGTTTGCTACAATTGCAATAGATCTGGTCATATTGCCAAATTCTGTAGAAGTAGGAATCAGGACAAAAGGGGTCCAATGCATCATAACCAAAACCAAGACAAAGGAAAAAGAAAAGTAAATGCGAATGAAATTCAAAGGGAGATGAACAAGATTTGGGTGAAGAGAAGTACATAAAATGTTGGGGATGGATCCACACTAGAATCTAGTGCTAATATTCCTCCCAAAAACTAAATAGATGAGCTCTGGCTCAGGGGGAGTCACAAAAGAAAACAATTTCCCCCAGCTAGTCAATTGGTGCCTGAAATTGGCACTCAAAAAGTTGCAGATTAAAAGGGCTCTAAGAGAAACATCTAAATAACCCTTAGTAAAGATATGAAAGATCTGCAAGGAGTTTGAAAAGGTTAATCATCCAAGATTAATCTAGTTTGATAGTCATTCGGTAAAAGCAGGTTGCACACAGTTAGATCCGGTATGATTTAAAATTCAAATATCCTGATCTATGAAAAAATGGAATGATTGAAAAAGGAAGATAGATTGTCACTTACCACCAAGAACCATTCTAAGTGCATCACAGTAATCTAGAAAGATCTTTCTTAGAACAAGGAGAACAAGACAACTGGAATGACTTAAGTTGTGTATTTATTGCAATATGGAATTAGGGTTTGCGTAGAAATATAAGGGTTCTCTTGTTCATCATTTGCTCATTTGCATTCAAGAAGAAGAAAGAAGGAGCTCTGTAGAAAAATTACCTCAAACCTCTCAAGGTTCAACCACAGAAGTTGATTCATCCAGCAATCCTATCCGGCTCATATCATGAACCCTAGAAGCATAAAAAGGTATTTTCGCTCTTGATATATTTCTCTCTGAATCTTTTGAAAGATGGCTACTCTGAATGTTGTCAAAATCACTGATATACCGCGCCCTAAGTTCAAGAAACACCCTTACAAATCTCTAGAAGTTGATCCCTTAGGTGCATTCTCTAGCATTCCACATGGGGTTCTGCATGTAGAAGATGTTAGGGTTTACATACGTGCAAACATTGAAGAATTTGGGGAATCCAAGCTAATGGATATCTACCACAAGGAACTGATAGATGAATCACTTGAACTTAAACCCCAGTACAAGGCCATTCAGGATAAGCATTTTGGACATTGCATCCATTTCCCCTGTTTTGCAGAAGATGAGTGGGTCCGGTATGTTCTAAGCAGAGTGCATGACAACTTCATGTGGTTGATAAGGCCATTTACTATCACAAAAGATGCTATTAGGGTAGTAACCAGTTTGCACTCATCCGGAGGGTTACCTATTCTCAAATCAGTCAAAAATCAAACTGTGAGTGAGGCTACTTGATCAAAATTTGACAAGAGAGCAATGACAATAGAAGATATCACTGATCCAGATATCAAGTTTGCCTCCATGATAATTGGTTACAAGATATATTAGTCCAGCAGGGAAAACTCAGTATCCGAAATTGCCATATATACTACATATGAAATGCTAAGGAAAAATGCTGACTATGATCTGTGTGAGCTTCTCCTAGACCAACTATTAGAGAACTTACAGAAAATAAAGAAGGATAAGAAGAATTCATTTAAATACGGTGGCTTGATTCTATGTTTATTCTTTTACTACATGAATGAGCTCCCCGGATCCAGTGGTTGGATATGGCAAAATGACAGATCGGTTGCCATACAAATCAGAGACTATATGTATGGGCTTGATGATGCCAAGGCATAAAACATAGCTCTCTGGGGTTACTTTAAAAACTTCCAAGGCATGCTGCAGGCCAGAGAGAGAATTCCCCAATCTCTAGTTGAAAAATACAAGGATACAATGTGCTTCATGGTAGACACTGATCAATGCCTAATGGAGGCAGTGGAACCAAGAATAGTGTGGATTATGCCAATGGGGTATGAAGTAGATGAGAAAATCCTAGAGCTGCATATCCAACACTTGCTGAGTCAGCCTAAGGACCCTAAGGCAGAAAGGTTTGGAACCTTCCAAGAGTTAAGTGTAAAAGTTCATGTTGAACTGAGACAGCCTGAGAGCAAGAGAAAAGTGAGAAGGGAAGTGGAAGAAGTTGCCAAAAGATATGGGATATCAAAGGAGGCAGTTGATGCCAATAGAGAAAAGATGGAAAGGACAGAGAAAGAAAGGCAAGAAGCAGAAAAAGAAAGTGCACTGGTGCAAGCCCCCTCCCGGAATAGATCCTCAAAGAGCTCTGCACCTGCCACTACTAAGACCCCAAAAGCCTCAAAATCAGAAGCAAAGACATCCAATAAAGGAGAGAAGAGAACTAAGACAAAGGCCACAAGGTCATATATAAGTCAAAAGGATGATGAAGAGACAAAATCAGACGAGGAGATCAAGAAAATGAGGAAGAAGAAGAAAGCATCCGGTGAACCCTCTACCGGTCATAACAAGGAAGAAGAGGTAGAAGAATTCATTGAAAAGCCTACTCTCTACATTGATGATATCATCAAATCAGTCACTATGGATGGGAACCTAAAACCAATGACTAAATTTTATGATGAATATAATGAAGTTGACTAGAAGATCTTGCAAGATGCTACAGTCAGGTATCTAAACATCTATAATAAAGCATTTATTGAAATCATATCTCTGATTCCCAAAAGCCCAGAGAAGGAACTTGAAATAAGAAAGAACAATGCTAAGGAAAAGGACCTAGAGATCTGGGAATAGATAGCTATTCAACTCTATCCTTCCATCACTGCTAAACAAATGAACATGATCTTCAAGGATTGCAAGATGAGTTCCGGAGCAAAGCCAGAATGAACAAGCTTATGCTTGAAGATACTGATCAAGTGGCAAAAGAAATAGAAGATATCCTCTGAAATGCATACAAAAGATTCAATAGTCCTATCATAGAGGATATAAGTGATGAACCTGTAGCCATGGATGTTGAAGATCTTACTGAGAAAATTGTAGAAGAATCAAAGGACATAGGTGAGGAGAGGACTCAAGACTTGGATTCCTCTGCTCTAGAAGAGGAAGTCCCTAAAGAAGTCAACATCTCTCTTCCGGATCCCCCTTCTATTTCCAAAACTGAAGGAGAAGTAAGAAAAGATGAGAAAATTAGTCAAGAAGAAGAGGTCAAGAGAAGAGAAAAAGATCAAACAGAGAAAACCCCATAAAATAGTTCTTAGGCCACAAAAGGAAAGAAATCTTTGTCTCTGGCAAGAGACTTTGTAGAAGCTATTAAAGACTTCCTAACAAAAGAAATGATGGAGATTGATGAACTGGAGCTATTTCAAGGACCATTCAATTTTGATTCCCTCTCCTCGATTCAGACAATGAAGATAGCTTCCTTTGCCCAAGCAAAGGCAAAAGAAAAGCTTCTGAAGTCTCACATGGAAGACTGTGAGCTAATAGAGATTGCATCCGGTGCATTGGAAAAGATCATACCATCCTTCCAGAAGGATCTTTCAGCCTCTTCATCCGGTAACCTAAAATCTCTTGTTAATTCCATTAGCACACATTTTGATTCTTTGGAGAAGTCAACAGAAGATAAAGTCTGGAAATAATTTTTGGATAAGAGATTCTCTGAGATACAAGGACTTATAACAAATGATAGGAGAAATATGGATATTGGGATAAAGAGCTTAGAAAATGCTCTTAAAGATGGTGGAGAAATATATAAATTTTGTTTATCCTAGTCTAAAGTGACAATGGATATTGAGAAGAAAGTGAAAGAACAAGAAGGTAAACTATCAAGTTCATCTCAGAATTTTGATCTTCTCACCACATCCATAATAAACCAAGAATGTTAGACTATTGCCATTCTAAATAAACTAAAGAAACTTGAAAAGGAAAGGAAGAATATAATAAGTAGGATGGGTGAACTTAGAGGGATAATTATCCCTAAGTTAGAGGCCATGCATGAGGCCCTAACCGATGCTCAGACCACAGCTCGGACCAGTGATCCAACAGATCTAAAGAGGGTAGAAGCTTTTGCATTCATGTTGAGTGGTCACATCTCAATTTTGGACAGGATGAAGCAGAGTTGGGCAACATAATTTGTCCAATTGAAGACAACTTTTGCAGATATACTTCAGTATATGTAAGTATAACATGTATATATATTTATGTAGCCAAGTATAGATTGTTTTTTGAAATTTTAGTGTGTGGATCCTACCCTTTTCCATTGATGTCAAAGGGGGAGTAAGGAGCAGTGAAAAATGTGGAATCTAGCTAAGGGGGAGCTCCAAAAAAGTGTACATAAGAACAAAGCATCAGCCAAGGGGGAGTATGCTCTAACACTTAGTCATTTTTCACTAAGTGTTGCCATCAATGCCAAAGGGGGAGATTGTTGGCAAGAGACACTATGTGGCTTCATGAGTGTTGTCATTGATGGAAACAAAGCCCATCCCACACATCCGTAGGATATGGTATGCCTATATCAGAAGTCAGATTGAAGAGTATTTTGGTCTAGTGAGCAAAAATAGAGCATGCAACAAGGTCTGACAATCAGGCCCGAATCTCTCAAAGGAAGTATCTCAGTAAAGTGTGGACTTGGGGAAGTCAAGAGGAGTACCATGACTAATACATTCTAGAGATTGAGCCTCTGGTGATGAACGAGTGAAAAGATATGAACACCTAAGTATTGGGTTCCTGATTGGCAGAGAAGACTGAGGAAAAACTAACCGACAGAGCATCAAACCTTAATCCGGATGAGATATTGATGGTGATCAAGTTTCTTGAGGGATCATTCATGATTGGATGACATGATTGATGACTTCTATGAGTATCTCTTTGATACACATCACTTAGTAAGCAAGGATTCAGCCGACAGACCATAGTTTGGAAAAATATTGAGTATTCCGGATGCCGACTAGAAAGATGTTGAAATCCTTGGTGCGGATATATATACTAGATGGATTTCGATGTGAAGTAGTGTGTGGTGTGTTGTAAAGTGTAAAGAAAAGTAGAGAGCAGTGTGGAAGCAGTAATATAGGTCTGGTATGTGACAGAATAGCAGCACTAAAACAGAGGAAGAATGAAGTGCAGTAGATCAGTATATTGAGCCTAACCAGAACTGAACCTCAGCATATGTGGATGCTTCTCATTAGTTCAAATACTTGGTTTCTTTCTATAAACTATTGTAGGTAGTGAGCCTCTTGTGAGCAGTGTGCTCAGGTAGTGAGCCCTAATTGGCAAGTGCCATTTTGTACTACCTTATTCTTTTAAATAGAGAATACAATCTTGGGTTAGTCACCCCATGGTTTTTCCCTTAACAGGGTTTTCCACGTCAAAATCATTGTGTTATGTGTATTGATTTATTTCTGCTTTCATGGGTATGCATGCTTATATGATTTGATGTTGCACTAGTTGTTAAAGAAGAACATAAAGTTAAAAATTATTAAGATAACTGATTCACCCCCCCTCTCAGTTATCAACACTGAGGTGGTTGTCTATACAACTTTAGCAAAGGTTCAGGGACATACCCCAGTTGTTTGGGATTCGGTTGGAGGAGGAGATGACCCAAATACCACTTCAGAGTATGATGCCTATTGGCTGACAGTGAGACTGACACGATTGACGATCATTGGGGTAGTCAAAGAATAGAATAGGAGAGTGGGAGAGTTGGCCGATAGAGGACTAGAGGAGAGACCTCGTAGGGCAAGGTGACAAAGATAGGTATATGTGGAGACTGAACAATAGGATGAGGCATGATAGGATGGCCCAGACCAGTTGGACATTCATATGGGAGAGGGAGCACAACAAGATGCCCCTCAAGGAGAGATAGAGGTTCACTGACTACAAAGATTACTATAGGCTGAGATAGGTAGACACACCTACCTAGAGGTGTGGTACATGTGTATGAGATAGGAGAGATATTGCCAAAGTAGAGCTCAGACATGAAAGAGTAGGATCTCAGGGGGAGGCATGGGGATAAGATCATGATGCAGACTCAGTAGCACTAGGATGCATTACGGCAAAGCATGATGCTGAGATAACGATGAGGTAGAGAGCAGATGCATCCCTATAGAGGGTGACCTTAGAGAGAGATACTACATAGGGATTGGTAGGGACAAATCATCCCATGATGACTATGCTTGAGGAGCTGACTCATGTTCAAGGAAAGCTAAATATGACTATTAGAGAGGTTGAGTATTATAGAGGGCTATACTACATTGCAGTGAGTATAGAGTAGGGGTAGCCTAGTTTTAGAGAGCAGAGTAGGTCAAGGGCCTCTTCATCTAGGAGATCAAGGGCATTAATTATCGAGCCACCACTATCGAGACCACCAATAGGAGGAGCACCACTAGGTACAGGTAGAGCCCATGGAGAGGCTTCAATAGGGAGCTCTACACATAGCCATCATTAGAGCTAGTTGTATTTATGATGTATCATTATGTATTTTGAGACTATGATGCCTGAGAGTGCATATATATATTTTTGATGGCTCTTGGTAGCCTATTGTATGACATTGATCCATTATATATATATATATGATGAGACACGATGATTTAGATGATCCATATGAGATGTATGATGTTCTATGATGTTTTATTGATATTTTATGATGACATGCTTATATATACTATGGATGTTTATATGCTTATCTATATGATGGTTTGATTGTATATGTTTATGGATGTTTACGTGTGATGACATGTTATGATGATGTTATGGATATGATGACATATACTATGAGTATGGGTTTATTTGATGATATGCTTATATATTTATATGTAAGATGACATGTACTATTATTATGGATTTATTTGATGAGATGCTTATATATGGATATGTCATGATGATGTTATATGCTTGTAGATGTATGGATGATATGACATGTTATAATGGCTAACATGCATGGTGTTACAGGTTTCCAAGAAGATGAAGATGATGGTAGCTTGGATAGAAGAAATGATGATTTGTGGAATAGAGAAAGTGATAATTGATCAATCTTTATGAAAGCTATGATTTTATCAGGGTATATGGATGGGTGGATGGATAGGATGTTGCATTGGTTATGCTAAAAAATGTAAAGAGCAATCCTTATTTTGATATGGCATATGGATATTATGCACCATGGTATATAAGATCAAGGTGACGATGTATCCAATGCATAAGATGTTGACTCTACAAACAAACAATTTGAACTTACATCTACTAGACATAATAGAACATTGTTGGATATGTGAATGGAAAATAGTCTTAGCATAGAATGATCTTAATACACATAAGGCCTTTATAGAACCTTAGATGCAAAAGATATTGATATGAAAGATGCTAATTCCAACAAAAATAAGATAAATATTATTCGTAGTAGATATTAAAATCATCCCACAAACACATCATACAAAAGCAATGACCATGCCCCAATCCATACTTTATCACAACACATCAAGATATAGAAAGATCAAGGTAGTCTTGAGTAGGTATTAGAAAGGAACAAAAGATAAACCAAAAAGAAATCGACCAACTGATGAAACAAAAATATAGCCATCATATTCTCTTACAAAGAGGGTTCTCATAGTAGATTGGGCCTTATTGTAGGAAAGATATATTCGTTAAAGGGTTTGGATTTAGGATAGATTGATTTAGCAGATGTGGCAAGTGGTATGTGGACAAGTGTATTGCTTTAGGAGTAGTCTTTTGCTTCTAGTTTGATAGGTACTTGAACTTTCAAAGAAAGCATAGTTCATTTTCTGCTTGAGTTAGTCAAGTCAGGGTGATAGGCGAATAGGATGGGTGTATCTTATGTACTTGTGTATATGGGAATTCTAATCAGAGACATAGCTATTAATGTTGTCAAGCGTTAAAAATAATAAATATATATTATGCACAATTAAAACTAATAAATATATATAAATTTTAATATATAATATATATTGTTATATAATTGTTATTTAATTTCATCTACATTTCTTTATCTCTCTCTCCCCTTTTCTCTTCCTCTTCCTCTATCTCTCTTTCTCTTTATGTTTCCTCTCTCTCCTCACTTTGTCCCCCTTCTCTCTCTATATATATCTTTGTCTCCCTCTCTAGCTCTCTATTTCTTTGTATCTCTCTATAATCTCCTCTCTCTCTCTTCCTCTCTATGTTTCTCTATCTCTCCCTCTCCTTCTCCCTCTCTATCTAATTCTCTCTTTCTCTTAATATATCTCTTTCTTACTCTTTCTCTTTCTCCTTCTCTTAGTTTGTCTCAGTCTCACTTTCTCTCTCCCTATCTCTCTATCAATGTCCCTCTATGTGTGTGTGTTTGTCCCTCTCTGTCTAATTCTCTCCCTCCCTCCCTGCTCCACAAAACATTTAGCCAAATTTAGTGTTGTAAGAGCCAAAAATTTATTATTTAATCTGTCCTAGAGAAGGATAGGTTATTTCCTCCTCTTCCCTTGTTGGTGCTTCCTCAACCTTATTAAAACATGTCTCAAACAACAATTTCTTCACCTTGGACAACTTGTTATTTTTAACTCCTTTTTCTTCTTGATTAAATTCCTTGTTCAATTCTTGTTTTTATGTTGTAGTTAAGGATTTAACTTTGATGGTCGAGGATGAATTTAGTGGTTTTCGCATGCAATGCATGCCACATGTACAGATAGTCAACACGTAGATCACTGAGGATTTAATGTTCTTTGTAGACATAGATGACCTAACAAAGGAAGAAATATGCATTCACAAAGTGTTTAGCCAAGATAAATTCCATCATCTTGCATCTTTTTTGCAAAATACCAATAATTGATCTACAATGTTAGCTCCATCCCTCTCATAGAAAAAATGCCTTTAATGTAATTAAACTCTCATACATGTATTTTTTCATACAATCTAACCTTTTAGATAAGATGAATTATCGGGTCCTTAAGCAAATGACATGATCCCCAAGCATAGCTCCCCATGGACACATGCCATCTTTAGATTATTGACACAAAATGATTGATCAAAAGTTAGTCCCTCTTTTCTCTATCTCTCTTTCCTTTCCTATATATATCTCTCTCCCACTCTCTCTCCATCTTTCTCTCCCCATCTCTCTACCTCTCTCCCCCTCTCCCTCTCTCCCTCGCTCTATCTCTTCTTCTCTATCTCTTTATGTCCCTTTCACTCTCTATATGTCTATCTCTCTATCTATCCCTCTTGAGCCATCTCTCTATCTCCTCGTCCCTTTCTCTATCTCTCTCTTCCTCTATCTATATTTCTCCCTCTCCCTTTCCCTCTCTCCCTTTATATCTCTATCTTTCTATCTCACCCTCACTCCCTCACTCTCTCCCCCTCTATCTCTCTATTTCTCTCTTTCCTTGTCCCTCTCTTATTTATGTATCTCACTCTTTATCGCTCCCTCTCTCTATTTCTATAGCTATATATTTCTATCTCTCTCTACCCCCACTCTCTCTGCCCCCACTCTCTCTCTCCCCCACTATCTCTACCTCTCTCTCCCCCTCTCCTTGTACCTTTCTCTTCCTTAATGTTAAAATCTAAGTTCCCTATATTTGAACCCAAAACCCAAAACCCTAAATATCAAAACTAAGGCATTAAACACAAATAATTAAATCTTAATGTTAAACATTACATAGTAAATTCATAAATATGAAAGATAAAAATTGAATGACCTCTCTCTATCTCTTCATCAGAGATGAACAACCTGACTTGGGGGATTGATGGATATGAACATCTTATACCATTGCAAGACGATTGAAAGTATATTTGTATGTCCATCTTTGCAAATATTGTTGAATTCTCATTGGCCTACGTCTACACATAAGATTTATTTGTAATGGTGGAAGATATATCCATGGATCTCTCTTTAAATCTAACTTGGCCAGTCATCTACACTTGGCCCTTGCCTCATCCTTAACACTATTGCCACTCCACGTACAAGAATGCTCACGATCATCCACATGGCCTCTTTTTATTTAATTATACAAGGAGGCTCTACCCCTGCCATTGTGAATGTACCCAATGAGCAAGGAATAGAGATCTCTTCAATGGTTGTCCCTCCTTGTACTCTTTTTTGTAGACTCAAAGTAATCTACCAAAACACTCTAGGAAAAAATTAAACATTCTCTAATGCATCTACATTTGGAAAGTCAACCCTAACAAAGAAGCCTAATTACACTAAAACCCATTCCTATATATGTAAAAATATAGCTAGTTTAATTTAATTTGGTAGAGAAAGGTAAATGAATTGCATGGAAATAATCATTTCTCTCTCTCTCTCTCTCCCCCCTTCTCTCTTTCTACTTCTTTGTTCCTCTCTTTATAGCTCTCTTTTTATCTCTCTTTCTTTGTAATTTTCCTCTTTCTCCTAAATTTCTCTTTATCTCTCTCTATCCCTTATCTCTATCTTCTACTCTTCTTTCTCTATTCCTTAAGAAAATGATGTGTTTCCTTGAGAATAGCTCCCCATAGACACATGCCATCTTTGGATTGTTGGAATGAAATGACTAATAAAAACTTACTCTCTCTCTCTCTCTCTATATATATATATATTATGTATAGGAAAAATCAAGAGGTTTGAATGATAAGATCAAAAGCAATGATAATAACAACTCAATCCTATAACATAAAGAGATCGATCTAAGTAAAAGCCAATATCAATGAATAAATCAAATAACCAAACAAGAAAGCCTTCACTTAGATTGTATAGTTCCCTTTGTATGAATGTAGATTGCTCAATAACGTTGTGAAACCATGTTTGCAACAAGCAGTTATAGGTTATTTTCATGCTGAAAAGGTCGATGTGCTCAATAATGCGATGCATGCTTAATTCATTGTTAAGGAATGCCTGAGAATAAATGATCGAAGAGGATTTGTGAAGGAGATGGGGGGTTTATATAGGTATCAATAGAGATTGATCAATGGTCCAGATAATTCAATGGAATCAACAGATGAGATAAATCTAGAACTCATGATGAATGTGCACCTGACATGTGTCACACAGAAAGCTTTTTTTTTTAGTTAATTGATTGATTTTATAAAGATAAGATTAGATTTCATAAATTAGAATGCTTTTTTTCTAATTTAAGAGTTGTTGATAAAAACAAGATTGATTAAGTCAATTAACTCAACTTGTAATTTTCTTTTGCATCATTTGAGATAAATTAAATAATAAATTATTTAATTTTTTGTGCATGATGAACAAGATTTATTTTTAGAGGAATTGGAAGATTTTAGAGGAAATTAAATAAATACATTTATTTAATTGTTTGTGCATGATTGAAGAATAAATAAAATATTTGATTATATTTTTTTTGAGATTGAGATAATTTAAATAAATTTGCATGATTTATTTAAATTTGGAAAAACAAGTGATTTAATTAAATAATTAAAATTATTTAATTGTAGATAAGAGGACTTTGAAGATAAATTAATTAAGTAATTAATTTATTGAATTGATTGTGGATTTGAAATTTGAACAAGGATAATTATTTAATTAAATAATTGAAATTATTTAATTTTGGAAGAATAAGGTTGATTTTGCTGAAATTAATTAAATAAATACAATTTATTCAATTAATGTTGAATTTTGGAGTTTTGGAAGAATTTGATGAAATTATTAAATAATTAGATTATTTAATTAATGTTTGAAATGTAGGTGATTAGATGAATTTGATGAAATGCAAGTGATTCGAAGACCTAGTCATTTTAGGGTGTCTACATTTTGCCCCTCTTTGATGCAATGCAATTTATAGTGTTTCTTCAAAAAAATTGATTGTTGAAGACATGATAAAATTTTGGATGCCCTAGTGTAGCTAGCAGCCCCTGTGTAGCTGGCATAGGATACCCTTTCGAGGGGAAAGACAGGGAAGCGATAGAAGAACTGGGTTGACGCTCGACTAGAAGATTATGATTGAGATAGATGAGGTTGGGTAGACGATAGATAGAAGAAAGTGGAGATCGAGTAGAACATGATAGAAAGACTATTGATTGATCTTTGCTTGAAAATCTATATGAGGCCATGGATAAATGGTTGAGCTTGTTGCAACGGTTTCACAAATGTTTATAAAAAGTAATCCTTATTTTTGATATAGCACATGGATAGTTTGTCACAAGGCATAAATGACCAAGGTGCTGTGATATCCGAGTACGTGGATGTTGACTCTGCAAGCAAGTGGTTTGAACTTAGATCCCTTAGACATAATATAACCTTGTTTGGATATGTGAACGAGCCATAGTATTGAAATAAAATAAACTTCTATACATAAATGCAAGAAGAATATTAATATGTAAGATGCTAGGTCGGAACACATACAAGATAAAATATGCTGCTAAGAAAGATAATAAAGATCATTCCTCAAACACCGCACACAAAATAAATGACTATGCCCCCAATCCACACTGCATTACAACATACCAAGATTATAGATAATCAAGGTAGTATTGAATAGGTAATGGAAAAGGAACAAAAAGATAAACCAAAAAGCAAATTGATTGACTTACAAAGTAAACATACAATCAACATATTCTCTTGCCAAAGAGGTTTCTCAGGATAGTTGGATAAGATAGATAACAACCTTATTGTAGGAATGATGTGTTCGTTAAAGGGTGTTATTTGTTGAAAGGATAATATCTGGTTTCAGGGAATGAAAACATGTTGTATAAGACGTCTAGTCTAGTTTCGATCATGGAACATCCTATATAAGACAAGTTTGTTGATTTGTTGCTTGGTTGAGATTGATTTAGCCGATGTTGGCAATCGATATGTAGGACAACATATGACTCTACAAGTAGGTTTCTTTGCTTCAGGTTTGTTAGGGACTTTTACTTTGTAAGGATACATTTGTTTGTTGTTTTGCTGCTTGAGTTAAGCAAGTCGAAGTGGATGGATGTTGGTAAACGGAAAACTAGAAAGATGGAGTGTCAATGGATTAAGCTGGGTGAAGAATGATGAATCCCATGTGCCTGAGTACTGGATACGTCCTTTGTATTCCAGACTACCTACATACCCTATATCTATGGTATCAAGGCACATTACAATGAAAGATGAAATAATGATATGTAGTTATGGATAGAGTGATGAGTGGGTCAAGGTGATTAAGCTTGGGTTGGGGAAATGATGACATCTCATGTACCTAAGTAATAGATATGTCCTTCATATACCAGATTACCTACATACCCATATCCATGGGATCAAGGTACCTTAAGATTTAGATGAGATGATATGTAGTTCTGGCTTTCAGAGTAATGATGTAAGATAGTGTTGGGTAGATAACAACCTTATTGTAGAAATGATGTGTCTGTTAAAGGGTGTTATCTACTGAAAGGATAATGTAAGGATGTATTTGTTTGATGTGTTTGGTGTGTTTTTGTTGTCATGTATTTGTTTTTGTGTTGGTTTTGAAGTGTTTTCATGTTTTCATTTTTGTTTGTACTTGAAGGTTTGAAGTGTTTGAATTGTTTGTGTTTTTGATGTGTTGGAAGTGTTTGTGTTTTTGTTTTTGTTTTTGTGAACCACAAACAAGGATCCATTCCTAGACTTAGGGTAAGGAAAGAGTTGCCCCCATTCTAGTAGAGGAAGACATAGATAGCTGATGTTTTGACATGGATAATTGACATGGGATGATGATGATGGACATTATCAAATTTCTAAGCTTTGCTAGATAGGGAGATGGAAATGCAAACAAGGTCAATGGTTTTATTGTGGTGGATGGATGGAATGAACAAGACTCGATAGATGATGGATGCTGACTCTACACATAGCACTTGTTTGCTAGGTTTTCACTATGGTACATATCCAAGGCGCCTGTTTATCAGGTTTTCACCATAGAATAGATTATTTTTTTATTTTTTATTTTTTGGTACTCTGAGGATCAAGCAAAGAACTTCTTGAAATGAACACTGTTAAGTGGCTCATCTAGAGGAATACCATTAGGTGTAGCTAAAGTATAAGCTCCTAATCCATATGCTGCTATGATAACAAAGGGACCTAACCAATTAGGCTCAAACTTGCCCTTCTTTTTTCGATATGCTTGATTTCTTTGATTTTCTTTTAAGACAAGATCACCAACTTGAAACTGTCTTTCTTTGATCTTGTTGTTGTAGCTAAGTCGGAGGCAGTTCTGATAGACATGGAGATGATTAAGTGCAGCAAGGTGCCTTTCATCTACTTGTTCTAGCTTAGCTAATCTAGAAGTGCGATACTCCTCTCCATCAATCAGGTTCTGCATGGATACTCTAAGGGATGGGATCTCAACCTCTATAGGTAGGATGGCTTTAGAGCCATAGACCAAGACATAGGGTGTGGCACCAGTTGGTGTTCTGATACTAGTGTGGTAGGCCCATAGGGTGGGATTGAGTTGCAAGTGCCAATCACCACCAGCTTCATTGACTATTTTCTTAAGGATTTTAAGAATGGTTTTGTTGGAAGCCTCAGTGGTGCAGGGCACCTAGGAGCAGTTTGATCCCTACAAGCATTGTGCTAGCATCTTTGATAAGTTGAGTTTTTGTTTGATGTGTTTTGTAATAAGGCTTTTCATAGCCATGTTGGAAGGTCTATTCTTGTGTGGTCAAGAGGTCTAGGGTAACTTTATAAACCTCATATCCTTCTTAGTCCACTTAGACCTAGTTGTGCCACTTAGGCCTAGAAGGTCTAATATTGGCTTTTTGAGTTTGTTTGAGTTGTCTTAGGGTTTTAGCATGGTCTAAGGAGTGTGATGGTGGTTTGATTCCATTTGACAAGAAAACCTAATCACCATCCTCTTGAAAATGCAAAAACTCCATAGTGTAACAAGTTGCCAATAGTGTCAATGACACATTGGCTAATTGTCACTTGGTTTTAACAGTTGCAAACTATTTTTAGGAGTTTGAAACTGACTTGGATCGGTTGGAAACAATTGTATTTCACTCCTGTATGGTAGAGGACATCTGGTACAAAGTTTTGGGGCATTGAAACTACAGAAAATAGTAAATTTTCCTACTTTTCTCACTATGTATGGACTGTACAGACTTGTCACATGTACAAATGTTATTTTTCTAAAAGTTCTTGGAGTCAGGGTTCCAATGAAACTAGTTTGAGGTCCTGAAGTGGTCAGGATCAAAAGTTATTGATTTTTCTTTCAAAACAGGTCTAGAAACCCTGTTTTCTAGAGCAGCCATAGAAATCTGGCCCTAGAATGCATTCCCACCGGTGAAAATTCACAAAAACTGGTGAAATGTAGGCTAGGGATGTGTATTATAAGATGCCAAAAGCATTTTTCTGGGAGTTGTTGTTTTTGATTTTTAAGGTGATGCCCTAGGTCAAGTATTTCATTGTATTTGGCCAAATTCATGCTATTTGAGGTTGTAGATGATAGAATCTTGATAGGGTGAGCAAATAAATGATGGATTTGTGTTGTAGGGACATGGTAGAAGCATTATAAATTCTTTCCCCTAACCTATGCACCCAATTTTGAGCACTTACTTTGTAACCTAGCCCTAACCTAATCAATTAGGCCTAGAGACCTAATGAGTGTTCTGGATTGCTGGAGTAGAGTTGGAACAGGAGACTTGGAAGTTTGATAGGGTCCCATAAAGGGTATCTAAAACCATCATTTGTTTTCCTAGTCCTTTGGGATTTTGTCAAGTTGTGTGAAGAAAACCTAGTTTGGAGGGCTAGTAGCCTTACTAGTCAAGGTATAGGTTGGAGAGTTTTGGGAAGTTGGGAACCAAACCAACTATCAAAAAGGTGTTTATAGACTTGCATGAAGGTGTAGACATAGTCTTGAGAGTTGGACAAGAGCCTAGGTAATAAATCCTTCATATACCCTGGAATGTGCCTTTGATTGTGTTGGATTGAAGAAGTGAAGAGGGTGAGTGGGCTAAGGAGAACAAACTTTCTTTGTGTTGTGCTTCCCTTGTGTCACCTCTACATCACTTAGCTTGGCCATTACTCTACGGATAATAGGGAGTGAAAAAATGATGTTGGATATTGTATTGGGTGCACAAGGCATAGACATCTTGGTTCTTGAATGGTCTCCCATTATCTGTGATAATGGCTTGAGGGATACCATACCAGCAAATGAGGTAGTTAAGGATGAACTTGGCTATTTGCTTACCAGTAACATAGGTCATGGGAATGGCTTCAAACCACTTCGTGAAGTACTCAGTGGTGGTAATAATGAATTTATGGCCATTAGATGATGATGGGTGGATTTTTCCTACGAGGTCGAGACCCCATTGTGAAAAAGGCCATGGAGTTGTCATAGGTTGTAATTCATGAGCTGGTGCGTGAATCAAATCTCCATGCTGCTGGTATTGTAGACATTTCTTAGCAAATTGTAAAGCATCTTGTTCTATTTTAGGCTAGTAATACACTGTGTAGAGTATCTTCATGGCTAGATTAGGCCCAGTAGAATGTGTGCCATAGACACTTTCATGTATGTCACGTAAGGTGGCATCAGCTTCTTTCACGTTAAGACATCGTAAGAGGATACCATCGAGACTCCGATGATATAGTGTATCACCTGGAATGGTGTAATGGGAGGATCGACAGATAAGGGTTTTATGTTGGTTTGTGCATAGGCCAATGGGAAAGGTACCATTTTTAAGGTAGTCATATATATCTTCATACCATGGGGAATTGAGACCAACAAGTTTGCAAATGATTTCAGTAGTTGGAACATCGATGGTTGGTATCAACAATTGCTTGATCAAGAACTCACATTTTTGTGTGTTTGCAGGCATATTTATAAGTGACCCAAAAAAAGCCATAGAATCTACAGATTTTTTATGCTCTCTTGGAATCTGCTCAAAAGTGATGCTAGAAAAGAGTGGTTTGTAGGCATCCACTAGTTGCTTGTAAAGGACTAGCTTTTCATCCTTGGTTTGGTACTCATCTGTGACTTGTCAAATGACTAGTTGCAAGTCTCTATACACTTGTAGTTCTTTGATGTCCCATTGAACTACTGTATTTAGACCTATGAGGAGTGCTTCATACTTAGCTATATTGTTACTACAAGGAAATACACACTGATATGACTTTGGAATATAGTCATTTTGAGGTGTGATGAATAAGATGCTAGCCCCTGATCCAAGCTATGTGTAGGAACTATCAAAATATAATTTTCACATTATTGAGGTAGAAAGATTGAAGAGGTTCTCATCCGAAAAGTTAGAGACCATAGGATGTACATCTATCATAGGTGCTTCTGCTAGTTGATCTGCAAGGGCTCGTCCCTTGATTGCTTTATGGTCTACATACTCAATGTCAAACTTGCTAAGAATCATGACCCATTTAGCTAGTCTACCTGTGAGAACTGCTTTTGCTAGAAGATACTTCAATGGATCAATTTTTTCTATGAGATTTGTATGTTGATTTAGCATGTAATGCTGCAACTTTTGGGAATCAAACACTAAGGCTAAACAAGCTCTCTCCATAGGTGAGTAATTGAGTTCACAACCCACCAAGGTTCAACTAATATAGTAGATTGCATGCTCTTTTCCTGACTCATCATGCTATACTAGAAGGGCCCCTAGGGCTGTTGTTGTAGTTGAGATGTATAATATCAAAGGTTTATCGATAACTGGTGGTACCAAGACCAGAGGTGTAGCTAGATACTCTTTGAGTTGACCAAATGCTGCTTGACACTTATCTTCCCATTGAAATGAGACATCCTTTCGAAGCAAGTGTTAAAATGGTTGAAATTTATCTGCTAGCTATGAGATGAAATGCCTAATAGATTGTAACCTTCCTTGAAGGCTCCTTAATGCTTTTAGGTTTTTTGGTGGTGGCATCTCCACTATAGCCTTGACTTTTGATGGATCTACTTCAATGTCTCAATGAGATACAATGTATCCCAATAGCTTCCCTGATGTTACCCCGAAGACATACTTCTTTGGATTGAGTCTCACTTGGTATTTTTCTAGTCTATCAAAGATCTGTCCTAGAACTTGTATGTGCTCTGCCCTAGAAGATTTTGCTAGGATATTGTCCACATAATCCTCCATGATGTGATGAAAGAGGTCATGGAATATCATGGTCATTACTCTTTGAGAAGTTGCCCCTGCATTCTTTAGATCAAATGGCATGACACACCAACACTAGGTACCCCAGGGACAAGTGAAAGCTATTTTATATTGATCTTCTTCTGCTATCATTATCTGATTGTAGCTGAAGAATCCATCCATGAGAGAAAGCATTTCATGACCAGCGGTCAAGTCTACTATGAGATCAATGTTTGGTAATGGGAAGTCATCTTTGGGACATGCTTTGTTAAGATCTTTGAAATCAGAATGCATGTGGATGCCCTCATTCAGTTTAGACATAGGTACAATGTTTGAAACCCAATCTAAATAATCAATAGGTTTGATAAACTTTGCATCTAGCAATTTCTGTATTTCAACTTTCACCAAGAGAGCTATCTGCAGATGCATCTTCCTTAGCTTTTACTTGACTGGTTTAACTGTTGGATCAATTGTGATATAGTGGACTACTAGCTTAGGGTCTAACCCTAGCATATCAGCATAGGTCCATGCAAAGTTGATGGTGCGCTACAAGAAGAAGTTGGTAAGGTCTTTGTGTTCTTTCTCTGATAGTGATGCTGCTAGGAATGTTGTTCTAAGATTTTACTCTGTGCCAAGATTTATCTCGTAGAATCTTCTACTAGGAGAGCTAATTTCTCTTGATACTTAGATGGTAGGGGAAGATCAAATCCTCCATCCTTAGGTGCCACAATTGTGTTTCCACCTTTGGATACGTCCTTTGTTTTTACTATTTTATGATCGGGAGGTGCCACAGCGTGGTTTTCACCTAGAGATCTTTCATTATTTTTAGTTTGTACCACCTTGTCGAGAATACCCTCGATGTCCAAGGTGCGTGGTACCTTCCTACCGTAACCTAACCCCTTTTTTCTAGCTTCTTTAGCACAACAATGGGTTCCATTGTTCCTTGATTATATTTCCTAAGGCCACCTTTGCCTTTATAGCCCATGTTTTTGACAATTCTTAGGCCATTGCCATATTTCTTGACTGGTATTGTGACTGGTTCTTTCTCTTTGTAGAGCCAAGATGAGATGTCTTTAATAGTTTCCTCTGCCAATTAACTCAAACAAAAATATCTTTTTGAGTGACACATGTTAGGTGCACATTCATCACGAATTCTAGATTTATCTCATCCGTTGATTCTATTGAATTATCTGGAACATTGATCGATCTTTATTGAAACCTATATAAACCCCCCTCATCTTTATCACAAATCCTATTCGATCATTTATTCTCAGGCATTCCTTGATAGCAAATTGAGCATACATTGTATCATTGAGCACATTGACCCTTTTGAGCACTTACATTCGCTTGTTGCAAACATGGTTTCGCAACGTTATTGAGCAATCCACATTCATACAAAGAGAACTATACAATCTAGGTGAAGGCTTTCTTATTTTAATTTGATTTATTCATTGATATTGGCCTTTTACATAGATCGATCTCTTTATGTTATGGGTACTTGAGTTGTTATTATCATTGCTTTTGTGATCTTATCATTCAACCTCTCGATTTTTCCTATACACATTTTGGCACACCCACTACATAGGGGTGGCTAGCTACACAGGGGCAGCTAGCTACACTGGCACATCAAAAATTGTATCATGTCTTCAACAATCATTTTCTTTGAAGCAATGCTATAAACTGCATTACATCAAAGAGGGGCAAAATGTAGACACCCTAAAATGACCAGGTCTTCGAATCACTTGCATTTCATCAAATCTGTCGTATCACCCGCATTTCAACAATTAATTAAATAATTTAATTATTTAATTAATTTCATGAAATTCTTCCAAATCTCCTAATTTCAACATTAATTGAATAAATTGTATTTATTTAATTAATTTCAGCAAAATCAACCTTATTCTTTCAATTAAATAATTTATATATTTAATTAAATCATTTTTTTCTTCCAAAATTTGAATCCACTTCAATCAATTGAATAAATTAATTATTTAATTAATTTATCCTTCAAAATCCTCTTATCCACAATTAAATAATTTTAATTATTTAATTAACTCAATTATTCTTCCAAATTTAAATAAATCATTCAAATTTATTTAAATTATCTCAATCTCTAAAAATAAAATATAATCAAATATTTTATTTATTCTTCTAAATTTGCACAAATAATTAAATAAATTTATTTATTTAATTTGCTCAATTATATTCCAATTCCTCTAAAAAATAAATCTTGTTCATCATGCACACAAAATTAAATAATTTATTATTTAATTTATTTCAAATCATTCAAAAACCAAATTACAAGTTGAGTTAATTGACTTAATCAATCTTGTTTTTATCGCCAACTCTTAAATTAGAAAAAAATTCTAATTTATGAAATAAAATCCTATCTTTAGTCAAAAAGCAATTAACTCAAACAAAAATATATTTTTGAGTGACACATGCAAGGTGCATATTCATCATGAATTCTAGATTTATCTCATCCGTTGATTCTATTGAATTATTTGGACCGTTGATCGATCTTTATTGAAACCTATATAAACCCCCCTCATCTTCATCACAAAACCTCTTTGATCATTTATTCTTAGGCATTCCTTGACAACGAATTGAGCATACATTGTATCGTTGAGCACATCAACCCTTTTGAGCACTTACATCCGCTTGTTGCAAACATGGTTTCACAACGTTATTGAGCAATCCACATTCATACAAAGAGAATTATACAATCTAGGTGAAAGCTTTCTTGTTTTAATTTGATTTATTCATTGATATTAGCTTTTTACTTAGATAAATCTCTTTATGTTATGGGTAATTGAGTTGTTATTATCATTGCTTTTGTGATCTTATCATTCAACCTCTTGATTTTTCCTATACGCACTTTGGCACACTCGGTGGGACCCATGGTCCTGATCTAATATCAAATTTGTGGAATTTTTAGTTTGATTTCACAGGTTTTTAACTCTTTTTCTTGGAGAGATCCAAAGATGAATTTTTAAAGGAAGCTTTCTCGGCAAAAACAGACATCATGGTTGCATTCAGAAGGGTTGAGAAGTGAAGAAAAATATATAATTTGACCTATTTTGATGTAGGTAAAAATTTGGCAAAATATTTTTTTACCTTGGGCATGCAACCCAAGGCCATACAGTCACTATGCACGTAAAAAATATATTTTTATTTTTTTTCAAATTTTATTTAAAAAAAATAAAATTAGAAAAATTTAAAAATAAAAAAAATAAAAAAGCAAAAACAAAAAATAACAAAAATAACAAAAATAACAAAAGAAAAAGCACAAACGTACTATTGTACAGGTACTGTACTGACATTACCTTGTCCTTTTTGGGCAGGTTTTAAAAATAAAAAATAAAAAAGGCATCATACCTTTTTAGGTTTTCTTTCTTTAGAAAAAAACAAAATTTTTTAAATGAGTTTTTTTTTAAAACAAGAAAATTTGTTTTAAAAAAAAGAATCTTTATTTATTGACTTTTAAAATAAGCACCCCCAGCCCAGCAGTAGGTCATATAAGTGACCAAGAGCTAGTTTACAAGGGGCTTAAGTAAGACCCCTCTTCATTGGGTATTTTGATCAAGTAGGTAATTTTCAAACCTCATTATCTTGGTCATACGGAAGTCAATTTGAGTGATTTTTTTTTTGAAATAGACTAGAATCTCATGATCTACATCATGGTGAAATTATTTTTTTATCAAGATTCTCTATTTTTTTAGAAAACTAATTTTCTCACTGTTATCTCTGTTTCGTCACAGTTTTTAGACCGTCCAAGCTTCATAACTTTCACAAACGAACTTGGATTCAAGTAATGTTTTTTTTGAAAGTTGATATTTTTTTGTCCTCTACATAGTGGTAATGTCATTTCAAGAATTTTTTGAGTTTTATTTTTTTAATTCCACTCATTGGCCTAGCCTCAATCTATGACTTCAAATATATGCTAACTACTTGTTTTGTGTAGAACTAATATCACTTGTTGCAGTATCTTATCACAGATCAAAGAAGGATTCTAACATATTCTTGCAAGATGATTGTCAAAGATATCAAATCTTTTTCACACTAAGTCTTAGAAACATATTGCTTTCTAAAGGGACAACTGAACATAACATCTTTTTTGTAATCTAAGTATTAGGAACATATTGTTTTCTTAAGGGATAAAACATCTTTTTGCAATCTAAGTATTAGGAACATATTGCTTTCTTAAGGGATAAAACATATTTTTGAAATCTAGGTCTTAGGAACATATTGCTTTCTTAAGAGACAATGGACATGCATGCACAAACACTTCAATTTCTTAAGGGACAATGGACATGAATGCAAAAACACTTCAATTTCATAAGGGATAATTGACAACTACAATTGTGTGTGTGCCTAATCTAGTTACACCTTATTTTTCTTATAATAGGACAATTGAACCTTTGTTTGACATACTTGAACTTTAATTTCAAGTTATTCCTTTAGAAGGGCCTGCTTTTGGATGCTTCATCCAAAATGGATGAACCTAAGAAAAGTTTTCCTTTGAACTCCTCTATAAAAGGGATAAGGCAAAATCCAAGTCCTAACCGACATCAGCCTTACCTTGTGGTGCCAAATTGAAAAGAGGTGTACTAGCACTTTGTGGTTCAACAATTTTCACATTGTGCAAAGTGTTTGATACTCTTAGTAGGATTGGTCAAAGCTTTTAGTAGCTTGTCACATTGCTCGTAAGGCATTGGTCTCTCAAAGAAACTAAGAACCATCTAGATAGTGACTACCCAATCTACCTCTGAATGTTGCAGTAATCATCAGTGCAAGGGGAATCGGTAGAAGCCCCCAAGATACTCACCATTGCCTCCCTTGAGAAGAGATAGTATTCCCTTGGCCATAAATCTCTTATGACCTACTTGATCTTTCTAAGGGGAGGGTGAGATATCCCTACCTATTGTCTCTCACAAAGATACAAATGTATGACACCTATATGGAATGACATTTGGTGGACGAAGAATTAAGTTGTGAGATGAACTACTACAATGAACCTTTGTCTCTAGGGATAAAAAGTGCTTGATATTATTTGAATTGTCCTATACCCATGAAAACATTAGGCTTTTTTTGTGAGTCTTGAACATACGCTATCTGTTGTGTTAGTCCTCTTTTACTATTGTGTTTTGATATGTTTTCTCTTACCAAAAGTAAATCCAAACTAAATCCAAATCCAAAACTCAAAATATAGAAAAATCTCAAAAACATTGTCTTAGTGCATCCCATGGTAACCACTAGACTCCAGCAAACTATGAAGGCTAAGCAAGTTGCCCCAAGGAAGCATAAATTGCCTCCTTGTACACCTCAACCAATCCAAACCAACATGACTCCAAAGGGTACTCCAAAAACACCAATGAATAGGCCAACTAATGTTCAAACATGCCTAAACAAAACCAACCAAACCAACCTCAAGAGACTAATGTCCCCTTGGTAGATGCCCCTCAATATACAACCGGCATGCCTAAATATTTTGTTCCACAAGGTTATACCACAGTCTAAGTCCCATCTCAAGAAGAGCGACACTTTGAAGGTCAATCCTCTCAAGAAGATAGACAAGACCTAGATGAAATCATGCAAGATCCTAGAGCTATAGCAGCCGCCTTTGACAAAATCCTTAGTGAGAACCAAGATCATTTCTTCTGCTTAATAGCTGAACAAGGAGCGCAATTACCTCAAGATTTTTATTTATCCAATCTTAAAAAGCCAAAAAAGAACCCATGACGCTATAACTACAGTCCAAACTATGTCAATCGTGACCATGCCTATACTTGAACAAAGCTCACAAGGGAGAACAACTAAGTCTTTTTCCACTCAATATGAGAATCCACTTTACCAAAATCCAACAGTGGAAAGACCTATATCACCCCTCATGACGCCTATGGAGATCTATACGCACCAACAAGAGACTCTACAACATCAAGTAGAATTAGCTAAACAAACTGCGCTAGCTAGATCAAGAATCCAGCAACCTCCTATCATAGCTCAAATGTCCCCATCAAACATAGTTGGAACATTGGCTACCCCATCACGAGACGGTTTCCCACCAAACTACAATCTAGGAAACAATTATGTCGCCATGCAACAAGGGTCACAACCAACACCTCCCCCGACATCATCAACCCTCTCCATCATTCACCCAAATAATGTCATGCAACCACAACATTCTTCCACATTCAACCTAACCTATCCCTATCATAGTCAACCTCAACCATCACAAATTAACTAGTAGAAAAATAGGAAAACATGACTAAAAAAACTACAAAAAATTGGTCATGTTATCAGTAGTTTGGTCATGTGATCATTGGTAGTTTATTGCCGGTCATTTATCTTGTGACCAAATTTATGACCAAAAAATTTTAGTCATTAATTTGGTAGTATATTTAGTCATAAATTTGGTAGTATATTTAGTCATCAATTTGGTAGTATATTTAGTCACGTGACCATTGGTAGTTTATTGCCAGTCATTTATCTCGCGACCAAATTTATGACTAAACAAATTTTAGTCATCAATTTGGTAGTATATTTGGTAATTTGGTAGTATATTTAGTCAATTGGTAGTATATTTAATTGTTTTTGAGGTTTAAACATAAAACACAAAAAAACATAATCAATCATTCATTTGCACACAATGAAACAACTATTAAGAACGTAAAATACTGAAATTTTATTGAGAAAAGGTATTTTTATAGTAGATACAAGACTTAAATATGTCTTTGCTTTGAAAAATGTGTTACAAAATGTGTTTCTCAATGCTGTGGCTGAGAAAACTGAGTTACAATGCTCTATTTTTTGCTTATACAACTCTAAAACATGAAATAACTACTTGCTAAATGAAGCCTAAATATTTCATCGTGGGCCTTTACATCTCAAAATCTAAATAAATGTATCAAAACTCACTTAATATTGCTAATTCCTGCATTACTTCTTCTTTGTTGTATTTCCTGCCTTGGTCTGCACAAACAGAACCTAGCAATGCAATAAATAAATTGCCCCTTTGTAACAAAAAGCAAATAAGGAACTTACTTTAACATGTTCTTTGAAAGAATATTTACCTTCTTGACTCCACAGATCTTCTTAGATCTGTTTACATAGAGTAAGTCAAAATAGACAATATAAATAAAATATGAAATAGTAGTAAGCTGCACAAAATAGACAACATAGATTTATGTGGAAAATCTAATTTGTACCAGGAAAAACCATTGGCAAAGATCTCTCAATAATTTTATTCTTAGAAGAAATTCATTGTTACAAAATTTTACCATGCATTTGCATTCAAGATCAATTGACTTTTTTTTACTACTTTACCAATGCTAGAATAAGATTATTTCTACTATTGAGCACCTTTTTAGATGAAATTATTTCTAAAAATGATTTCAAGCCCTTTTTAACACAAATGTTTATACAAAGTTTCCAGTATTTAGAGCCTATTTTCAAAATTCTAATCAAAGCGAACAACGATTGTTTGTTGTGGAGGACAAACCTATACATTAGAAATTTTTTATGGATGGCACACCTTTCAATAATGATGATTTCAAAGCTGGATGTGTAAACCCTTAAACTTTAATCGATCACTTAACTTTTGTTCAATGTAAACATTGATTTATTACTACAATATTGGCATCTCCAAATTTGTGGATTCTCATCCTAGATCCTTCATGTGCAATTGATAGTTGTTTGTAAATGTTTAATAAGTCCAAAGACCAAAATTCCCCAAGTTTGCTTGGGATGGGTAAACTAGTGTACAAATTTTGCATCTTATTGAGAGGATTAAAATTAACACAAACCTCACATAAACTAATATATTTTGCAGATAGTGATGAATGGTAGGTCAATAAAAATGCTTTTGATGTACAATCAAAATTTTATGAATACTAAAATGTCCTACCACTATAAGCACACATGACAAGGGCCTCTGAATAATATGTGTAAACAATTCACTAAACATTAGAAAATTTATGCACAGATCCAAGACAAGATTCAGCCCATAAAAATTTAGGAAAGCTTACAATCCCAATAATTTATTGATTGGCAAAGACCCATGGCAAGATCTGACCCATAAAAAACAAGTAAAGCTTACAATCCCAAAAATTGGATGTAATTGATACACAAATTGAAATCTGAATTGCTCAGTTGGCCAAAATTTGTTCATCTTAAAACATCTACTACCATGAGTTTTTATACAATCAAAAACATCTTGAAATTCTTTATGAGGAAAAACTAAATGTAAACAGAGAAATAAGAAACCCTAAATAATGTTAGTAGTAATAAAGCAAAGGAAATAATTTTCAACAAATAAGACGTATGGAGGAGAACAAAATGATAGAGGAGAAAACAATTAATATTACCACCAATATACAATACTTGACCTCTAGGTTAAGGGAAATGGCAACCTTGAAGACTGAAAAAATTGATGCTAACTTGTAGATGAATATTATCTCATGACTAGGTGTAAAACTTGACTTGAGCCTTTGAATGACTAACAAAGAAGCTACGACCTGGATTGGAGACTTCAAATAGTGATTCCTTGGCCATGACCAAGATTGGTAGCCAATTTTTTCTTGCCTGGTTCGCTGGTGTAACAAAGGTGTTTGGTAGTTTGATTCCACACAAGTGACAACCATAGGTGGATAGGGTTTGTTTCCAACACCCTAAATGGCATTGAGCCTATTATTATAGGTAGGAGTTCTCATTTTGAAGTCCATTTCCAAGATAGGGTTTGTTGAAGGTTTTGGCATCTGTGAATGACTATGATGCTTTAAAATAATGACCTAGCAATAAGATAGACCATGATCTAAATGGCGGCCTCGTGAAGATTGTAGGACCAGTGTTGGAGTCTTCGGCTTGACCAATATACAATACATCACCTACTCCCTCGCAACCTCGCAAGGACCAGGGCATGAGAGCGTGGGATGGTGGGCTCTCCCCACATCCTCGCAAAGGAACTTAAGTTCCTTCATGGGGATATGGGGAGAGCTTGCCATCCCGCACTCTCATGCCTTGGTCCTTGAGGGGCTACAGGGGAGTAGATGAGGCAACAATCACGCCAAATGAAATACTCAACAGATGTCTTCCTTGAATTTCTAAGAAAAAATGTGGAAGCATTGACAAGGCATGTGAACTGTTTGGCAGAATGCCTCAAAGAGATGTCATCTCATGGAATGCAATGATTGTAGGTTATGCACAAAATGGATTTTTTGAAAAGGCTTTAGAAACTTTCAAGCAAATGCAATTAACAGATGTAAATCCAAATTTGACAACCTTTGCCAGCATCCTCCTTGCCTGTGCCAAAATGGGAGCTTTGGAACAGGGTATGGACATCCATCACAACATAATGGAAGGGGGATTTTTGTCAGATATTATAGTTGGAAATGCTCTAGTAGACATGTATGAAAAATGTGGACGCATAGACAAGGCATGTGAACTATTTTACATAATGCCTCAAAGAAATGTGGTCTCATGGACTGCAATGATTGCAGGAAATGCACAAAATGGATTTGTTGAAAAGGCTTTAGAAATTTTAAAGCAAATGCAATTGGCTAGCGTAAAGCCAAATTCCACAACCTTTTCTAGCATCCTCCATGCTTGTGTCAAAATAGGAGCTTTGGAATAGGGTATGGACATCCATCAAGACATAAAGGATAGAGGAATTTTGTCAGATGTTGTAGTTGCAATTGTCATGTTAGACATGTATGCAAAATGTGGAAGCATAGACAAGGCATGTGAACTGTTTGACATAATGCCTCAAAAAAATGTGGTCTCATGGATTGCAATGATTGCAGAATATACACAAAATGGATTTGTTGAAAAGGCTTTAGAAATTTTAAAGCAATTGCAATTGGTTGGTGTAAAGCCAAATTCCACAACCTTTGCTAGCATCCTCCCTACCTGTGTCAAATGGGAGATTTAGAATAGGGTATGGACATCCATGAAAACATAAAGGATAGAGGAATTTTGTTAGATGTTGTAGTTGCAACTACCCTGTTAGACATGTATGCAAAATGTGGAAGCATAGACAAGGCACGTGAACTATTTGACATAATGCCTCAAAGAAATATGGTCTCATGGACTGTAATGATTGCAAGATATGCACAAAATGGATTTGTTGAAAAGGCTTTAGAAAATTTAAAGAAAATACAATTGGCTGGTGTAAAGCCAAATTCTATAACCTTTGCCAGCATCCTCCCTGCCTATGTCAAAATAGGAGCTTTGGAATATGGTATGGACATCCATCAAAACATAAAGGATAGAGGAATTTTGTCAGATGTTTTAGTTGCAATTGCCCTGTTAGACATGTATGCAAAATGTGGAAGCATAGACAAGGCATGTGAACTGTTTGACATAATGCCTCAAAGAAATGTGGTCTCATGGACTGTAATGATTGCAGGATATGCACAACATGGATTTCTTGATAAGGCTTTAGAAATTTTAAAGCAAATGCAATTGGCTGGTGTAAATCCAAATTCCACAACCTTTGCTAGCATCCTCCCTGCCTATGTCAAAATGGGAGCTTTGGAATAGGGTATGGACATCCATCAAGACATAAAGGATAGAGGAATTTTTTTAGATATTGTAGTTGCAACTGTCCTGTTAGACATGTATGCAAAATATGGAAGCATAGACAAGGCATGTGAATTGTTTGACATAATGCCTCAAAGAAATGTGGTCTCATGGACTGCAATGATTGCAAGATATGCACAAAATGGATTTATTGAAAAGGCTTTGGAAATTTTAAAGCAAATGTAATTAGTTGGTGTAAAGCCAAATTCCACAACCTTTGCGAGTATCCTCCCTGCCTATATCAAAATGGGAGCTTTAGAATAGGGTATGGACATCCATCAAAACATAAAGGATAGACAAATTTTGTCAAATGTTGTAGTTGCAATTACTTTGTTAGATAGATTGTAGAATGCAAAAATTTGTTTGACTTAGGTGTATTGATGAAGGGTACACAAAATGGTACATTTGAGTTTCAAATGCTTCATCAAAATGTAGTTCCACTATCTGAAATCTTTGCCTGATTGGCACAAATTTGGCTTACTGATAATGCCATTAATGTTTTAAGTTAATGCAATTGGCAGGTGCTGAGCCAATTTTGACCATGAACTTATGTCTCCATCCTTCATTGATGAGCCCTGTCATTTAAAACTAAAGAGCATCACTACCATAGAGTTGTCAAGATGAAACATGTTCCCCTTGAAAAAGAGAGTCGTGACCACACCAACACTATGACTTTTCACACTTTACAAATAGAAAATAGCACATCCGGATGAATTTTGGTCCACCACAAAACAAAATGATCGAATGAACCCTTTATGCTTATATATCAATTTGAAATGAAAGCTTGGACACCATGACGAGTTTGAGATCATAAAATGTTGCAGAGTTTGATATACTAATGCTTACCGTCAGCATTGAACTGCTATCAAATATAAGCAATTTTGCATCAAAATGATTTACCAATGCCTTCACCAACATTTCTTGATATATCTTAGACCCTATGGAAATGATAAAACATAGATTGAATCAGATTGAAAACATTGTTAATCACATTCATGTTCCATGTAACCATTTAGGCTTTGTACAGAAGAATGGATAACAAACCTTGAGGACTGACATCAATATTCTGGGGCTCACGCTAGGAAGCTCCTTCATAAATTTTGTAAATTTGTTTCGTTTCAAATGTATGAACATTGATGCAATTAGAAGACTTTTTGTCTTCTTACTGTAGACAAAAGATGAAACTTTAATCAATCTTCCAATGAAACTAGCAAAGAAAGACTGAAATGACAAAGAATTAGTCTCAAACCACATGTACGGTTTAAATTTATATGAATAAGATGACAAAGAATTGGTATCCTAACCTCTAATAGATCAAAACTCAATGTAAAATATTCTATTGCACATTGTTGTATTTCTAAATCAATATAGCTTTCATACCTGCACCCTTGTTTATGCCAACACTATTTTAATTAACTCTTACAACATTGACAAATTGCTTTAAATAGAGAAGAGTTTTTGGTTGTATTCCTAGCAAAAAGCTAAGATTATTATAACTTAATAAAAATTAAAAACAAAATTGAGTTGAAAATTGTTTGAAAATAAAGTTTTATTTACTTGCTAAAAACTGGCCAAATATATTCTTGTAATTCTTGATCTGATCTGGAGGTTGAGTTTGCATCAATATCTTTGTATAGGTGTTCAAAAGAAGAGCAACAGTCACGATTTTGTAGCCACCATTCTAAATCTTAGAAGCCCAAGATCAATAGATGTTTTTGGTACTTAAAAACAAATTTAAATAATCACGTAAATATACTCAAAATATCTTACGACGCAATAGGGAGTTTGTCATGAATGACAACAAATATTTCCTTTGGGCTACAACTAGGCCTCTAGCCAAAGGATGATTGTACTCTCCAAGTAGATAGGCACCGACCTATAAGTACACATGAAATTTTCGTTAATGGTACTAGAATAGCTCTTGAAAGTAGATTTCATAGGCAAGATTTTAAATACTCCTTTTGTTCCATAACAATCATTAGCAATTTAGCACCTCTAATGAAGCCATGGAACCAAAAGGTATACAATAATATTTTTCAACTGCATTTTCATAAATCACTATCCCAATAACACAAAGGCATCAAAAATAAGTCTAGAATCACATTTTTTTCTGCTAAATGATGCATTTATCATTTGTTTCCATTCAACCTTGAAGCTTATAAATTGCAAGTGCTTATTCAAATAACAGAGCTCTTTTCATTACAAAATATATCTCTACCTATACTTTTAGAGCATATGGATTTACACTCACTTCATGTATGCACTCAATCTATGGGGACTGCTATGTAAAATAGACTGCCATTCAACACTTTTACTAGAATCGCTATGAATTCTAAAACCAAGTATCATCAAAACCATTAGAATCAATTTACTTAAACTCCTAGTTCATAATCCATACCTTTGCCGTGAAACTGGGTATCTCCCACGCATGCAGTGCCAAGAAGAAAAGAGTGGAAGTTTCTGCTCAGTATAAAAAATTAGACTGTTTAAGATTCAGAAGCATGCATAGTCATATACCAATTAACTTGTCAAACATACATTTTTACAGGTATACCAATCCTTGGTTTATATATCCTGACTATGTTAGGTTCGCATGACAACTGATTTGCAAAGACCATTCATGCGCCATTACATGATGCATAGCCACAAAACAAGCAACGTTTATATTTGTACTTATTTTCCTCATTGAATAAGCAAGTGCTACACAAATCATACTACTTTCATGACTAAAAATCCACACGAATGGATTGCCAAGATAGACCTTGTAGGAAAGTATTATAAGATTTAGAAATTGTAAGCTTTTGGTGACAATAGGCTACCTAAAAAATAGTGTAGTAAGTTGGATTGTGTGGGTGCTTAAGAAAAGAAGAAAGCAATCACCATGGACAGAGTTCAAGAAAATGTTATTGAAGAAATTTGATAAGGGAGAATCTGCATGTTATCTCTTCCAACTCATGGATATTAGGCAACAATACAAAAATTCAGTATCCTAAATTTTGATGGTAATGTGGAACCATCAATTGCTCTAACAACATGTAAGAGTGGATTGAAAGATGCAATTCAGGCCAAATTGGAGGTGCATGACTCACAACCTAGATATCTAGTGGGTGTATGAGTGGAGAAAAGTTTCTACAAATGGTCTAGAACATCATTATGAGATTTACAAAGACATTTTACCATTTCATTGCTTGTTGTAGGCTAGTTCTAGTGTTGATGACATGTTGAAGGTCACTTTAGGGTAATGGAGTGAGATGAGGGCAATTTTGACTCTTTTTGCAATTATTTGACTTTTTAAAGGGTCACATGTTTATTTCTTTTTCTACATTGGGTGGTGTTAGGGTAGAAAACATCTTTTGGTAGGCAATTTTCCTTAAAAACCACACATGTTTACTTCACCATGGAGACATCATGGCTTTTATCTATCTAGGAGCATCAATCATAGTTTTCTTTGTTAGCAGACATTAAGGATCGAATACAAATCGTTTGTCTTTCCTATGAGGATGTTTGGATGGTTTGATGGTTATGCAAGACTAACCATTGCCATTCTAGGGCAATTGATCCATCTCCCATCATTGCTAGGCCAAAGACGAATAAAGGGCAGTTAATGGCTCAGATTGTAGGTTCAGTTGGTAGAGTAATCACTCACATTGTTGTGTGAAGGAGAAAGATAGTGTTTCTTGGTTCTTGTGGAGTGCAAGAGTAAAGTGGAGATAAGGGAGTTGTATTAAGACTCAAATACTATTTTAATGGTAGATTTCCCTATGTAAATACACTGAATTGTGAGTGGGATGCCGAAAGCATACCCTCCTTAGAGCTTTTCTATCTTCAAGTGAGCAAGATTAGGGTGCTCTTACTACAAGAAGATGAATCTGGCTATGGGTGTGTTGATAACTGAGAGGGGGGGGGGTGAATCAGTTATCCTAATTATTTCCCTTTTTGAACTTTCTTATTAATTAATGCAGCATTGAATCAAACACAAAAACATTACCATGAAATAAGAAACACATGACACAGTATTTTTCACGTGGAAACCCTGTTAAGGGAAAAAACCACGGGGTGATTAACCCAAAAATTATTCTCTGTTAGAAGAATAGGAAATTACAAAAATGGCACTTGCCAATTAGGGCTCACTGCCCGAGCACACTGCTCACAAAGAGGCCCACTGCCTACAAGGAGACACACTGTCTACAAAGTGATAAGAATCACAGTCTTGAACTAATTGGAAGCATCTGCATATGCTGGAGTTCAGTTCCGGTTAGGCTCAGAACACTGATCTGCTACACTTCATCTTTCCTCTGTTCTTTATTCTGCTATCCTTTCACATACCGGATCTTTCTTGCTACTTCTGCTCTATTCTGCACTTATTCGCATATACCTTCACACAATCACACACTTCACAACTAAATCCATCCTCTATATATATCCGCACAAGTAATTTCATCACCTTTCTAGTCGGCATCCGGAACAGTCTAGTTTCTTACAAACTCTGTTCTGTCGGCTGAATCCTTGCTCACCAAGCAATGCGGATCAAGCATATACTTGTAGATATCATTAATCATGTCGGCCAAACATGATTCATGCCTTCACAACCTTTACTATCAACAGTAACACATCCGAAAAATAGTCTGATACTCTGTCAGTCAGTTCTTCCTCTGTTCTCACTGTCTCTTAGGAATCCGGTACTCAACTATTCATATCTTTTTCCTTGTCCATCACCGGAGGTTAAATCCTTGGAATATACCACTCAAGGTAGTCCTCTTGACTTCCCCAAATCCGCACTGCACCAAGACACTTCCTCTGAGAGATCCAGACCAATCTGTCAGACCTTGCCACATGCTCTGTTCTTGTTCACCGGACCACAACAATCTTTATTCTGACTTCCGGTAGAGACACACCATGACTTGCGGATATGTGGGATGACCTTTGTTGCCATCAATGACAACAACCATGAATCCATATAGTGTCTCTTGCCAACAGGGTGGAAGCCCCGAAATTTGGAAATAACAAGAAGATTGATTTCACATCTGGTTCTACCTAATCTTGTATTGTACCACTCACTTTCACCTATGGAGCATTTCTTTTTCTAAAAACCTCAAAGATTGCTGTGGATTTTATGAGTAAATATGAGTAAGATAACTGACAATGGTAGTAGTGGCCCAAAATGGTTGTTTTCTCTGTATCCCCCTTGTGGCTCATTATGTTGAAGAGATGGTGCCTCAAATGTAGTAGGCGCATATTCAAGGTGCAGACTTAGTAGAGCTTTGTATTGATCATCTAAAGATTTTTAATCCTCAAGTGGATTTACAAACACTTATAAAATCTAGAACTTTGCTTGTTCTTGTTACTTACAGGCCAAAATGGGAAGGTGGAGCATATGAAGGCAATAAAGAGCATCGCCTTAATACACTTCATTTAGCTCTAGAATGCAAAATGGATACATTGAAAAGGCTTTAAAAAATTTCAAGAAAATGCAATTGGAAGATGTAAAGCCAAATTCCATAGCCTTGCCAGGATCCTCTCTGCATGTGCCAAATTGGGAGCTTTGGAACAGGGAATGGACATGCATCAAAGTAAAATAGAAGAGGAATTTTTGTTAAATGTTGTAATTTCAAGTGCCCTGGTAGACATGCATGAAAAATGTGGAAGCATACACAAGGCACATGAATTTTTCCACAAAATGCCTCCAAGAAATATGATCTCATTGAATGCCATGATTGCAGGATATGTTTGATATGGGTTTGTTGAAAAGTCTTGTAATGACTGTAATAACATGACTAGCAATAATATGTTATAGTTATTCTAAGGTTTTAATAAGAGTTTTTGTTGCTGTCTCCATTAACAGATGGTTATAGATTCAAAATTTGGTGACCTACACTTTGTACGACAAAAGATTGTATATTGTTATTTTTTTGTAGCAGGGATTTACATTTTATTTATGCAATTGGTATTCACCAATCATTAAAATAGCCCAAACAATCCACAAGAAAATTGAAAGCTAGAGAATCAAATGGATGATGTAATAGCCCAAACAGTCCACAAACAAGTGGAAAGTAAGGAGTCAAGAGTTTCCATTTTGAAACCAGGTCTTTTCCTGGAGAAAAGAAAATCTAAATAAAAGAAAATATTTTTAAAAAAATGTGAAGGGGGAAACTCACAATGGCAGAGGCCTTCACCACGGTGTCCTTATCCTGTGAGAGACTTTCATGCTTGTCTATTGTAGAAATGGGCACATCAATAATGTCATTGTGAGCCCTCTGCGTCTGATGATGATCATCCACCAACATCTGAATAAAACTATTTCTTTTCTTCTGCAGATTGATCATAGTCTTTGTGAGGCCTTGCAAATCGAACCTTTGGAGAAACAACAGATAATCTCCCATAACCCTAAACCTCATTTGCACGCAGGTGTAATGAAAGACAAAATTGAAACTCTCTTTGGTGCCTAAGCTTTTTTTGTTTTCCTTTTGATTTTCCCTTTTAAAAAAATGTGCTTTCTTTTAATGCCTAAAATTTTAAGCAATATGTTTTTTTAACCTAACGACAAATTAGTGATATGATTAGAAAGGGTGAGCACATAAACTAGTTTTCCTATGACTATTTAGATAACTATCCCTTTTTAGTGTGAAGAGATGAATGAATATATATACTATGTACATTACACTTACAAAACAAGAGAAGAATATGTAACAATTTTTGTCCTAAATTTTCAAACTTCCATGTTTGAGATTATTGATTGTTGACATTATGTTCCCAAGGCTAGAAAAGACTGTTGAAGGTGCCGCATGTAACAAATTAGTTAATAATGCTAGGTGACATGTTAGACTATGTAGATTCATGCACGATAGTATGTGATGAAGGAATGATTTCCATGGGGTCATGTGTAGTGACAAATGATGACACCATGTATTATGTGTAGGGCACACATGCTATGAAGGATAATGTAGAAGTTATAAAGAATATCAAGTCATGCATGTTGTTCCTATAGAATTGTGTGTCTTCGCTATGATCACTTGCCCTTTCTTTAGAATCAATGGCCACAATGTGCCTTCAATGAGACATAGAAATTAAACATAGATCTTCTAAAGATTGTACCACTTTTCTTGATATTCATATTATCTTGTCTTAGACACTTTGAATAAGTGATGTCAAACATGGTGAATGCACATTGTGGTAGTAAAATTACTCTCATCTTGCATAAATTTGTGCAAGTGCTCACATCCACTTGTTTAAAGGATGTTGAGTTTATGACTTCTCAAGGAAAAGAGGAAAATATGGTTTGAGGAGTTCCACATTGAATATTAGGTGCCATCCTGGGTATTATGTGAGATTGAGAAAAAAAAATATTATCACAAAAATGGTCTATGAACCATATCATGGAGGCGTAATCTTCCTATTTGGAACTTTGATATGTTTCTTCTAAATATGTAACTAAAGTTTGTCATCAACATTGAAAGAGTGAGGTGTGTGATGTGTGTCATGGTACTCTTTGTAATTCTATTTCTAGTTTGATAGAATCTTCTAAATCTATTGATGAACTCTGTGAATGTGTTGCAAAAATTTACATGCTTTATCTACTTCTCATTCTCATGTGTGTGAATCCAAATATGATGGTATGCATTAGGATATTGTCAAGGGGATGTTGTAAACTAAATTCTAGGACATGTCTAAAAAGGACTATACTTGTAGAACTATGTAAAACTCTATTGTAGGCATGCTAGATATTGTATAGTAGGTTGTCATCCAAAGTAGGCATATGTGCATATATGAAGGTGCGCAATAAGTGCAGAAGTGTGCAATTAACCACCTCTATTTGACTATCTATTTAGAAATGAAATATTGTGGACCAATTCAATTATGTATCCAATCTCTCCCATAAAGGTTTAAAAATGTGCTAACAAATATTGGGTTGTAATCATTCACAATAGATGTGGGTAGCCGAAATTGTACCCAAACACAACTGAAGAAAATGTGCATGGTCTCTTGCATTGTTATACTTTTCTTACAAGAAATTATGACAACCATTTTTGAAAATATGTCCAATACAACAAAATATTGAATTATTATGATGCTTTTTCATAAGGAATCCACTAATTAAATTCATGCTAATAGATTCCTAAGGTCTTTACAAAACTCTAAGAGGTATAAATCCCAATCTTCATGTTCATGGGCTTGGCAATGTGATAAGGAATGCAAGACTTGATATAGTGATTGATGTCTAAACACATGTGAGGCCAATATAAATTTTGTAGCATTCCCAAGGTCTTTGTAATGATAAAGTGTCCAATATCTTGATGTAGTGCACCCCTAGATGAGTCATAAAAGAGAAGCCAGGACTGATACAAGTAAGAAAATAAAAAGGAGATGAAACAAAATAGGTTAGGGTTTTGAGCCTTTCCGAGTTAGGGTGAAAATTAAATTTGGCACCCATTTAATTAAATATATTATAATATAATATTATAATATTATATTATAATATAATATTATATTATTATAATATAATAATTAAAATATTTTATAATATAATATATAATATAATATAATATAATATATATTATATAATAATATAATATTATAATATTATATTATTATATAATATTATACAATAGTAATATAATATTATATAATATATATTATATATATTATATTATATAATATCAAATTATAATATATTAAATTATATTGTATTGTAATATAATATATTATTATTATATTATAATACAACCCACTCCCTCAATTTGAAATATTTTTTTAAATTATCCACTTTAATATCATAGTCTAATTTTTATTTGTGTGACTAATTATTTAGTTGTGTTTTTTGCACGATGACCAAATTAGTCATTTATTTAGTCATTTATAGTTGTGTTGCAAAAAATTTTAGTCACGTGACTAAAAGTTTGGTCACGTGACTAAAAGTTTTAGTCACCTGGTCATTTATTTACCATATTTCTACTAGTGTATATAAAACACATCTACCTATTTACCTCTGCCACAACGGTCCTCAACACTAACCTTTTTTAACACATATCTCAATCAACCTCAACCATCGCAAAACACATCTACTTATGTCCCTCCACCACCACGATCATCCACACTCAACCTAACCAACACTTATCAAAACCATCAACACTCCCAAATTCAAAAGAGCTATGTTCCACCACCACAACCAAACCCAACAAGCTTTAGCTTTCCTCCACCAAATTATTTTTTCACACCACCTCCGTAATACCAATGATAGAACTCTTATCAACAACCATCACAAAGCCTACATACTTACCTAGCACCACCCCCACCACTCCAAAATCAAAAGAACAAAACACAAACAAATCCCAACCAATCATATGTACACATACAACCCCAACCAATCATACGACCCTTACAACACTAATGCCTATGAATTCCACTACAATCTTCCATATGGGCAACAACAACCACCACTAGTTCAACATGAGACATTTCCAACACCTCCAACCACTATGGAGTTACAACTTGCTAAGATTAAACAACAACTAGCTGATCTAACATTTGGCCACACCAATAAAACCTTCTGTTTGGAAGATGTTTGTCCTTACCCATTTGATCGGTCATTACCCATGATCCCTTTTCCGCACAATTCACTATTCCTAAGTTTGATAAATACAAAGGAAAAGGATACCCAAAAGACCATCTTAGAGAATTCTATCTCGCTTGCTATGAAGTCCCACATAACGACACATATCTTATATGCCTCTTTCCATGCAGGCTTGGAGGTCAAGCTATAGAATGGTTCTCACACCTACCCACAGGTATCAAATCTTTTAACGAGCTTGCGGACAAATTTGCCACCCATTTCTCATACAACACAGAACATGAGGTCTCTATGACCAACCTATGCAACAATAAACAAAAAAATGGAGAAACTCTCATCTCCTTCAAAGATGGAGACAAATGGCTAGCAAATTCCCATTCAAGATACCCGAAAAATAGCTAGTGATTATGTTTGCGCAAAACCTCAATCAAGAATTAGGTTTTCATTTGTAATTACTTAGTGCTACAACCTTCAAAGAAATTACCTATAAGGGCATCAACATCAAAAAGGCACTCATCGCTAAAGGCATGGTTAAAATATTCAAAGAAACTAAAGACAATGCTCCTCAACAACAAACAAATGCTCCAAGCATGTCCAAACACTGCAAACACCCCTTCAACTTTCATCAAAACCAAGTCAACCTCTGCCTCAACCAAACCAACAACAAAGACAACCAAACCAACAACAACGACAACAAGAGCGACCTCAACAAGAGTACCCTCAATGTCAATTCACTCCCTTGGGAGAGCCTATAGAGACTATTCTATAGAAACTTATAAACAACAGACTCATCATGTTACCAGATGCTCCCCCATATGGTGAACCTATTTACAAAACTACACAATACAAAGAAAATGAATTTTGTGATTACTATAGAACTAAAGGACACCGAACCATAGGGTACATGAAATTCAAACACCTGATCCAAAACTTTATTGATAGAGGACAAATCACATTTGGTGACCCCCCTAATCCAAATACAAACAAGGATCTCAACATGTACAAGGAACCATTCCCTAACCATGGTCAAGGTCCACCCTTGGATAAAGGTAAAGGTGTTAACAAAGCTTCAACTTCCTATGACTCTATTGTGGGTCGTTTTGAAGAGAGTTGGGTGTCTACCCTCACAATCAAAGGCAAATCTATGGATTGCGCTATTACAACTCGTCGTGGTCATGTCACCATTCATGGTCTCACACCAAGTCTCACACTTCAATCTGATTATAATCTTGTCAAACATCTATGGAAAACCCCTGCATAGATCTCCATCTTGGACCTCCTATATTTGTCACCTGCACATAAAGCTGTGCTCGAAAAAGCCCTACAAGAGTCTTTGGTTCCTAATGACATAGCGGTCATAGATTTTCAAGCTATAATAGGTAATATTGCCTCACCCTACAATGTGGTCTTCTCTGAAAAGGACCTCCCATCTCATGATCCATGTCACAATGATGCCCTTCACATTGAGATTGTCATCCATAAATGCAAGATCAAACGCATACTTATAGATGGTAGTGCTGGTCTCAATATATGTTCTCTAAAGTTACTCAAATAATTGGGATACTCTGAGGACCATGTCAAAATTGATCAAAGTATTATAGTCAAAGGGTATGATGATGTTGAATGCCGGTAAGAAGGTGTTATCCACTTGCCTATACAAGTAGGCCCTGTCATGCTAGAAACTAGGTACCAAGTCCTTAACATTGATCTACCTTATAACATTATCCTAGGACACCCATGGATCCATGCCATGAAAGTTGTTCCCTCAATGTACCATCAGTCTCTCAAATTCCCATTTAATGGTATAGAGATAACTATTCCTAGAAATCCCTTCGAATTCTGTCGTGTCTTACAAGGCAGTTATAAGAATTGCAACCAAGTGCCCAATAATGACAAAGTCCATGCATCCCCATTATATGTTGATTCTGAAAATATGACAAAAGCCTCTGCAACTGAACCCATTCCTATTCATATTATTGAAATCAAAGCTCACATTTGTGATATAGGCTTTGGAGAAGATGATATTTCAAATCTTGTTGTGTAGGGAGGATGCCCTTATCCCCTAAATCTTACGGCCAACTGCCCATAACCAAAGCAACTAAGAAAGTAGCTATTCCTCCCATAGAATCCCTAACACAATTCCAAGAGGGAAAATTATTGGCAAAGGAAACTATTGATGACATCTCATCTTGGCTCTACAAAGAGAAAGAACCAGTCATAATACCAGTCAAGCAATATGGCAATGGCCTAAGAATTGTCAAAAAAATGGGCTATAAAGGCAAAGGTGGCCTTGGAAAACATAATCAAGGAACAATGGAACCCATTGTTGTGCTAAAGAAGCTAAACAAAAAGGGGTTAGGTTACGGTAGGAAAGTACCATGCACCTTGGACATCGAGGGTATCCTCGACAAGGTGGCAAAAACTTCTCTCATAGATTCAACGTCTAAAGAGGATATCATTGATGACTCTTCCCTCCATATGACTGACCTATTCAAAGAATCCTCCATATTCATGCTATCATCTATATCCTTCACCTCCAACACAAACACCCAGAGCGTAACACTTGTCTACCCTGAGCTTATCGATTGGGACCAACAAGGGACCCCCATTCTAGATGTATTTCAGAATGACGAAGCTATTGCTAAGTTCATGGGACTTCGGGATGGTATCCCACTTGGAGATCACAAGGCTATTTTTGTAATGGAACTAGAGAAAACTACTTATTTTGGTGAGAATACCAAATCCTCTAGTCACAAAAGTAAAAATAAAGAAAGATCTCTAGTGAAAACCATGTTGTGGCACCTCTTGATCACAAAACAATAAAAACAAAGGATGTATCCAACAGTGAAAACCCAATTGTGGCACATGAGGATGGAGGATTTGACCTTCCCCTACCATCTACGTATCAAGAGAAACTAGCTCTCCTAGTGGAAGATTCTACAGAGATAAATCTTGACACAGAGCAAAATCCTAGAACAACATTCCTAGTAGCATCACTATCAGAGAAAGAACACAAGGATCTTACCAACTTCTTCTTGCAATGCACCATCAACTTTGTGTTGACCTATGCTGATATGCTAGGGTTAGTCCCTTCGCTAGTAGTGCACTATCTCATAGTTGACCCAATAGCTAAACCAATCAAAAAAAAGATAAGGAAGATGCATCCACAAATAGCTCTCTTAGTGAAAGTGGAAATACAGAAGTTGTTAGATGCAAAGTTTATCAAACCTATTGATTATCCAGAATGGGTCTTAACTATTGTACCTATGTCTAAACTGAATGGGGGCATCTGCATGTGTTATGACTTCAAAAATCTTAACAAAACATGTCCCAAAGATGACTTTTCGTTGCTGAACATTGATCTTATAGTAGACTTGACCTCTAGTCGTGAAATGCTTTCTCTCATGGATGGATTTTTTGGCTACAATCAGATAATGATAATAGAAGAAGATCAACATAAAATAGCTTTCACTTGTCTTTGGGGTACCTATTATTGGTGCGTCATGCCATTTGGTCTAAAGAATGTAGGGGCAACTTATCAAAGAGCAATGACAGTGATATTCCATGACCTCTTCCATCACATCATGGAGGACTATGTGGATGATATACTAGCAAAATCTTCTCTGGTAGATCACATACAAGTTCTAGGATAGATCTTTGATAGACTAGAAAAACACCGAGTGAAACTCAATCCAAAGAAGTGTGTCTTTGGGGTAGCATTAGGAAAACTGTTAGGATATATTATATCTCATAGAGGCATCGAAGTAGATCCTGTAAAAGTCAAAGCTATAGTGGAAACGCCTCCACCAAAGAACCTCAAATCATTAAGGAGTCTTCAAGGAAGGTTACAATCTATTAGGCATTTTATCTCACAGCTAGCAGATAAATGTCAATCATTTCAACACTTTCTCCAAAAGGATATCTCATTTTGATGGGATGATAAGTGTTAAGTAGCATTTGATCAACTCAAAGAGTATCTAGCTACACCTCCTATCTTGGTACAACCATTTGCTAATAAAACTTTGATCTTATATATCTCAACTACAATTGCAGCCCTAGGGGCTCTTCTATCACAAAAAGATGAGTCAGACAAAGAGCATGCAATCTATTATATCAGTTGAACCTTGGTGGGTTTTGAACTCAATTATTCACTTGTAGAAAAAGCTTGTTTAGCCTTAGTGTTTGCTTCCCAAAAGTTGCAGCATTACATGCTAAACCAACATATAAATCTCATAGAAAAAATTGATACATTGAAGTATCTCTTAGCAAAAGCAGCTCTCATAGGTAGACTAGCTAAATGAGTCATGATCCTTAGTGAGTTTGGCATTGAGCATGTAGACTGAAAAACAATCAAGGGACAAGCCCTAGGAGATCAACTAGTAGAAGCACTTATGACAGATGTACATCCTATGGTCTCTGATTTTCCAGATGAGAATCTCTTTACTCTTTCTACCTCAACAATGTGGAAATTGTATTTTGGTGGCTCCTACACACAGCATGGATCAGGGGCCGGCATTTATTTATCTCACCTCAAAATGACTATATTCCAAAGTCATATTGGCTTTCATTTCCTTGCACTAACAACATAGTCAAGTATGAAGAACTCCTCATAGGTCTTAACACAACAGTTTAATGGGACATCAAAGAACTATAGGTGTATGGAGACTCACAACTTGTCATTCAACAAGTAACTAATGAATACCAAACAAAAGATGAAAAGCTAATCCCTTACAAGCAACTAGTGGATGCCTACAAACCACTCTTTTCTAGCATCACCTTTGAGCAGATTCCAAGAGAGCACAACAAAGATGCAAATTCTATGGCTTCTATGGGGTCACTTATAGATATGCTTGCAAACACACAAAAATGTGAGTACTTGATTGAGCAATTGTTGATACCAGCCGTCGATGTTCCAACTACTAAAATCACCTACGAACTTGTTGGTCCCAATTCCTCATGGTAGGAAGATATATATGACTACCTTAGAAATGGTACCTTTCCCATTGACCTATCCACAAACCAACACAAAACCCTTATCTGTCAATCCTCCCATTACACTATTCTGGGTGACACACTATATCACCAAAGTCTTGATGGTATCCTGTTATGATGTCTTGACGTAGAAGAAGCTGATGCCACCGTACAAGACATACACGAAGGTGTCTATGGTGCACATTATATCGGACCTAATGTAGCTAAGAAGATACTCTGCACAGGGTATTATTGGCCTACAATAGAACAAGATGCTTTACAATTTTCTAAGTATCTACAATGCCAACAGCATGGAGATTTGATTCACGCACCAGCTCATGAACTACAACCTATGACAACTCTATGGCCTTTTTCACACTGGGGTCTCAACCTCGTAGGACAAATCCATCCATCCTAATCCAATGGCCATAAATTCATCATTATCCAATGGCCATAAATTCATCATTACTTCCATTGAGTACTTCACGAAGTGGGTCAAAGCCATTCCCATGACTTATATCACTGGTAAGCAAATAGCCAAGTTTATCCTTAACTACCTCATTTGCCGATATGGTATCCCCCAAGCCATTGTCACTGATAATGGGAGACCATTCAAGAATCAAGATGTCCGTGCCTTGTGCACCCAATACAATATCCAACATCATTTTTCCACTTTGTATTATCTGTAGAGTAATGCCCAAGCTGAGGATTGCAACAAAACCATTCTCAAAATCCTCAAGAAAATAGTCATTGAAGCTAGTCGTGATTGGTACCTACAACTCAATACCACCCTATGGGCCTACCACACTAGTATCAAAACACCAACTATTTCCACACCCTATGCCTTGGTCTATGGCTCTGAAGCCACCCTACCTATAGAGGTCGAGATCACATCCCTCATAGTATCCATGCAGGACCTGATTGATGGAGAGGAGTATTGCACTTATTGATTAGCTGAGCTAGAACTACTAGATGAAAGACACCTTGAAATGTTTAATCATCTCCATGTCTATCATAACTGCCTCCAGTGCAACTACAACAAGAAGATCAAAGAAAGACGATTTCAGGTTGGTGATCTTGTCTTAAAAGAAAATCAGCGAAATCAAGCAGATTGAGAAAAGAAGGGCAAGTTTGAGCCTAATTGGTTAGGACCCTTTGTTATCATAGTAGCATATGGATCAGGAGCTTATACTTTAGCTACACCTGATGGCATTCCTCTAGATGAGCCACTTAATAGTGTTCATCTCAAGAAGTTCTTTTCCTGATCCTTAGAGTATTAAAAAAAAAACCATCCTATGGTGAAAACCTGGCAAATAGACACCTTAGACAAGTACCATAGTGAAAACCTAGAAAATAGGTGCTATGTGTAGAGTCAGCATCCATCATCTATCAAGTTTTGTTCATTCCATGTCTCTTTCATAATAAACTTCATCCATCCAAAACATAATAAAACTATTGACCTTGTTTGTATTTCCATCTCCCTAACTAGAATAGCTTAGATATTTGTCAATGTCCATCATCGTCATCCCATGTTAGTTGTCCATGTCAAAACATCAGCTATCTATGTCTTCCTCTACTAGAATGGGGGCAACTCTTTCCTTACCCTAAGTCTAGGAATGGATCCTTATTTGTGGTTCACAAAAACAAAAACACATACACTTCAACCTTCAAAAAAAAAAAAAAACACAAACACTTCAACCTTCAAAAAAAAAAAAACACAAAAACACAAAAACACTTCAAAACCAAAACAAATACAAATACATGACAACATAAACACACCAAACCAAACCAAAAAAATGTATCCTTACATTATCCTTTCAATAGATAAACACCCTTTAATGGACACATCGCTCCTATAATAAGGATGTTATCCACCCAACACTATCCTACATCATCACTCAAGCCAGAACTACATATCATTTCATCTCAATCTTAAGGTACCTTAATCCCATGGACATGGGTATGTAGGCAGCCAGGAATACGAAGGATGTATCTAGTACTTAGGTACATGAAATGTCATCATTTCCCCTACCCAAGCTCAAACACCTTTACCCTCTCATCAATCTACCCAGAACTACATAATATCATTCATCGTTCATCATAATGTGCCTTGATCCTGTGGATACAGGGTATGTAGGTTGTCTAGAATATGAAGGACATATCCAGTACTCAGGCACATACAATTCATCATTCTTCACCCATCTCAATCCATTAACATTACACCTTTCTAAGCCTTCCATTAATCAAAATCCATTCACCTTGACTTGACTAACTCAAGTAGCAAAACAACAAACAAACACATCCTTACAAAGCAAAAGTCCTTAACAAACCTGAAGCAAAGAAACCTACTTGCAGAGCTATATGTTGTCCTACATATCGATTGCCAACATCTGCTAAATCAAACTTCAACCAAGCAACAAATCAACAAACTTGTCTTATACAGAATGTTCCATGAACAAAACTAGACTAGAAATCTTACACGACATGTTTTCATTCCCTAAAACTAGACATTATCCTTTCAATAGATAACACCCCTTAACAGACACATCATTCCTACAATAAGGCTGTTATCTATCCCAACCTATCCAAACTATCCTGAGCAACCTCTTTGGCAAGAGAATATGTTGGCTCTATGTTTACTTTGTAAGTCAGTCAATTTACTTTTTGGTTTATCTTTTTGTTCCTTTTCCATTACCTATTCAAGACTACCTTGATTTATCTATAATCTTGGTATGTTGCGATGTAGTATAGATTGGGGGTATAGTCATTGCTTTTGTGTGCCATGTTGGAGGAATGATCTTTAGTATATTTCTTAGCAGCATATTTATCTTGTGTGTGTTATGACCTAGAATCTTACATATTAATTTTCTTCTTGTATTTATGTATTGAAGTTTATTTTAAGACTATGGCTCATTCACATATCAAACAAGGTTATATGATATCTAAGAGATCTAAGTTTAAACCGCTTGCTTGCAGAGTCAATGTCCATGCACTCAGATATCACAGCACCTTAGTCATTTATACCTTGGTGGCAAACTATCCATGTGCTATATCAAAATAAGGATTTCTCTTTATAAACATTTGTGAAACCATTGCAACAAGCTCAACCATTTACCCATCCATGGCTTCATATAGAATTTCAAGAAAAGATCGATCAATAATCTTTTCTATCATTCTTCTCTTCCCTCTCCACAATCTTCTATCTCCCATACATCCTGACGCGCTCCGCCCAATGCTTATGCACTGGAATCAACATCTCTATAAGCACTGAAGTAACCCTAAGCAAGGAGCTCTAACCTAAGCAATGAGACAAAAGGCTCTAAAATTGGATAACTCTAGGTGTGCAAATGACTTGTGTGGACCCCCTTGGGCCTATTTATAGTGTCCCAACCCTCATGGCTTCCCACCCATTTTCTTACCTATCCTCATATCTGCAAACATTTTCTACATTATGTCAACTTTTGTTTATCCAACCTTGTCTAAATGCAAACACAATCTTCTAGTCGAGCGTCAACCCAGTTCTTCTATCGCTTCCTTATCTTTCCTCTTGAGGGGGCATCCTACGCCAGCTACACAGGGGCATCAAAAATTGTATCATGTCTTCAACAATCATTTTCTTTGAAGCAATGCTATAAACTGTATTGCATCAAAGAGGGGCAAAATGTAGATACCCTAAAATGACCAGGTCTTCGAATTGCTTGCATTTCATCAAATCTGTCACATCACCTACATTTCAACAATTAATTGAATAATCTAATTATTTAATTAATTTCATTGAATTCTTCCAAGTCTCCTAATTTCAACATTAATTAAATAAATTGTATTTATTTAATTAATTTAAGCAAAATCAACCTTATTCTTCCAATTAAATAATTTTAATTATTTAATTAACTCAATTATTCTTCCAAATTTAAATAAATCATTCAAATTTATTTAAATTATCTCAATCTCTAAAAATAAAATATAATCAAATATTTTATTTATTCTTCTAATCTTGAACAAACAATTAAATAAATTTATTTATTTAATTTCCTCAATTATCTTCCAATTCCTCTAAAACATAAATCTTCTTTATCATGCACACAAAATTAAATAATTTATTATTTAATTTATTTCAAATCATGCAAAAAGCAAATTACAAGTTGAGTTAACTAATTTAATCAATCTTGTTTTTATCACCAACTCTTAAATTAGAAAAAAACATTATAATTTATGAAATCAAATCCTATCTTTAGTCAAAAAGAAATTAACTCAAACAAAAATATCTTTTTGAGTGACACATGCAAGGTGCACATTCATCGTGAATTCTAGATTTATCTCATCCATTGATTCTATTGAATTATCTATACCATTGATCAATCTTTATTGAAACCTATATAAACCCCCCTCATCTTCATCACAAATCCTCTTCGATCATTTATTCTCAGGCATTCCTTGATAGCGAATTGAGTATACATCATATCATTGAGCACATCAACCCTTTTGAGCACTTACATCTGCTTGTTGCAAACATGGTTTTACAACGTTATTGAGCAATCCACATTCATACAAAGAGAACTTTACAATCTAGGTGAAAGATTTCTTGTTTTAATTTGATTTATTCATTGATATTAGCTTTTTACTTAGATCGATCTCTTTATGTTATGGGTAATTGAGTTGTTATTATCATTGCTCTTGTGATCTTATCATTCAACCTCTCAATTTTTCCTATATACACATCCTAATCATACCTTAATCATATCCTAATCATACCCTAACCATTTCCAACTCATCCTAATCACCTCTTTCATCTAATTGACATCATCCTAATCATCCCTAATCATTCCATATCATACCATAATCATACCCAATTCATCACAATTCAAACCTTAACCATCCCTTGTCACCTTCTTCCTAACCAAATCCCAATCAAATCCTAATCATTTCATTTCATTGTCCTTGCCATTTGAATCCAATCAATTTCATATTATCATTCCACATCATATCACTATCACATATCCTAAACATATCCAAGTCATGATCATCATTCTCCTAATCATATCTGAGCCATTCATTCTAGTTCAATCCATTTCATCTTTCATCATTTCCAATCACATTACACCCCAACCATAGGGAAAACTTTGAGCATCTACACTCCCTATCAGATCGATTGCAACCATGTCAACACCTTATAGAATTGCATATTCAATTTCATTCCACTACATATTCAATTTCATTCGGCCTTTGACATCTATAGAGAACCCTAAATATTAGTCTTCCTAAGGTTGAAACATAGGGAGAAACTATCAAAGCTTGACTGTATCACAAGTACAAATTTGGACCAAGAGACCTTGACATCTTTTAACATCAATCAAAACTTGGGCTTAATACTCCATGGCTAGTTTAAGTCCATCCTTAGAAGTGACTTCTGAAACTCATGGGTTCACTCTAATCAATCATCTCTTCCATATCTCAAGGTTTTGATAAAACCAATTTTTGCTTTGAAAGGTCATTAGTAGACGAGAGTACCCTCTTGGAGCTAGACTTTTCAAAGACTAAACCATTAACCTCTATCATAGTCTGGGCCTCATCACCCTCCATTGACATCCATATAGCATCCCACAATTCACAAGTCCCATTTGGTAAAGACATGGTTGGAAAAAGAAGCGAAAGGGAATAGATCCTCCTAGTCATCCCTCATTCTAAACATTCCTTCTAGAACACATCACCCAATCGACATCATCATAATCACATCCTACTCATATCTTCATTATTCAACCTTCAAATCCTAATCACCCTTTCTAACCACATTATTCAATCAAATTCATCCTAATCACCTCACGCCTATTCACAAACCTAACCATAACCCTAATTATCCCTAATCACCCATCTAATCATCCAATTGATCCCACACTCTATCACATTCCTAGTCATTCCATCTCATCATTCATTCTAGTCAAGCACTTATCAGCATGGTCCTAATCCTGCAAGAAGACATACAATGATATGAAGACATGTGTCATTCCATGCCAATCCTAGAGAACAAGGTTTTAGCACCCCAAGCCTATTCATAAGTCTATCCAAGTCCACCTTGGCAACAAGACAAAGTGCCTTTGCATTCTCATTTGACCTTAGAAAAGGGGAACATAAGTCTACCTCATCTATCATGAGTACATTCTACCACTGCACTCCTAATCTGAGTCCACATCACCTACCCTCATTGTCCATCCACTACTTTGTCCTTCCATCCATACCCTTGCAAAGGATGTGATCCAAGGGTTACTAGCTAGGGACAACTTATGCCCATATCAAACACCTACCTTGGCACCTAGCAACAAGACTTCAAATATCATATCCATCCCTCCAACCCCATCATGTGGTCCAAAACATATCGACCCTATTGAAGAGTCCTCCACATTCACTTCTATTCCATGTCAAGAGCATAATCCTAAGCATGAGGAAACATTAACCCCTTTTCTAAATCAATATCAAAGCACTCCTTTCCATAATCAAGCTCCCATTTATGATCATGATCCCACTTATTATCAAGAAGGCCATGATGATCCACTTAGCCAACTCTTGCATTCCATGGTCACGAGCTTGCCACCTCACCTATCCATGATCACCAATATCTACTCCCCATGATGAGACAAGTGCCTCCCAAGCATACATAGATGATCAAACAAAAAACTTGGATCTGTATGAACATAATAAAGATCCTCATGATCCTTCCACATCCACCATCGATGCCATTTCAAGTCCATCATCATATCCATTTGGTCTATCCACTTTCATTCATGAATGTTCCTCCCTAGGAACACAACCACCTTTGTCCACCTCACCTTCTCCGTCAAATAAGGAACTAATGTCTAGTGTCCAAATTACACATAGTCGTATCTTCCATTGCATGCTCCAAAATATGAACTACCAAGGTAAAGGCCTAGGCCTTCATGAACAAGGAATTTTGAAGCCTATCCATGTCAATGTTCCTCCACACTCATATGGCCTTAGCTACACACCCCAAGGTCAACAATCTAATGATGTTGGTACTTCCTCCATTCCTCCTAAGTCCATCACTTTCCATCGCACACCCTATCATATTCCCAAAACATATGCTACCATTCTACCTCCATCATCCTACAAGTGTCAAAAGCATGTGACCATACACCTTCCACCATCCTATCTACCTCCACTACTTCCAACTCATAATTTCCCTCCATCCACCTTGCCACAATTACTTCCAACACCCAACATCCCAATCATTCATAAATACCCTTACATTCCTAATCATGACCAATAGATGCACACATCATGTAAACATAAATCTCCTACTCATTCCACCCACCACATGGGATTCAAAAACAAACATTTGGATGCCTCTACATATAAAGCCAAAAATCCTAATGGTCCTAATGCCTTAGGGTACAAATGCAAAAATTTGAAGCAAAGTACATTAAAAAATCCATCCAAACCCATACCTCCAAAATGTAAAGTCGAAAAGAAAAATGGTATGTGTCCCTAAGCAAAAAAGAAAACAAGTCAAATGAGGCATTCATCTCTCAAAAATCCCAACCATCCTCTTCCATCCATTCCATTCAAACATCCCAAAAATCCCACATGCAAAGCAAAAGCCATAAAAATACTAAGTCTATGTGGTCCCGAAATGCTTACATCAACCAGCCACTAAGCGAACATCACCATTGCTTCCTACACCTCCATCCAATCACAAGATTCCATGTTTATCATGGTGTATGCAGCTATTGGTCATTATTCCTTTCCATACCTCCATCACCCCATCATTCAACTATTATCCAACACATTTCACTTATCATATCCCTATGTTCCATGCTTGTGCATAAGCCCTACATAATCCACATCATAATCCACTTTCATCTACTACATAATCCACTTTCATCCGCTCCATAATCTGCTTTCGTCCCGTACATAATCCACATCATAATCCACTTTTGTTCCCTACATAATCCACTTTTGTCCCCTACATAATCCACATCATAATCCACTTTCATCCCCTACATAATCCACTTTCGTCCCCTACATAATCCACATCATAATCCACTATCGTTCCCTCCATAATCCACTATCTATCTTATCCATTTCACTTTCATGTAACTCCCTTACCAACATTCATGAGCATACTGACATTTGACATGATCCATGCACCGACATCATTCCTTTTCAATGGGACTATCACCTTCATGGAACTAGACACTCGAGTCCCTCATGTCCATATCCACCTACCCCATTCAAATATTCAAAAAGTAAAAAAATGCAAAAAAGTAAAAAAAAAATCAAAAAATAAAAAAAAAGAAAGAGAAATCCCTTCATCCAATGGTGAAAAACTGGTAAATAGGCACCTTGGGTAAGTACCATGATGAAAACCTAGCAAACATGCATCATTTGTAAGATTGATCTTCTATGTCACCTACACTTGGGGGAACCTTGTCTCATCCAACATATCACTTTCATCCTATCATTTCTATCCTATCATGCCATTTCCCTCCATCCTTATTCATACACCTGCATACCTATCATATCGCATCCATTAATCCTACCTTCTTCTTTTGATCTTGATAAAGATTGGGGGCAAAATGTTGACAAATGTTTTGGGTAACTCTTGATATACCTCATCCTTTCCAACCAATCCTATCATCACCCTATCGTCATAAGCCTTGTCATGACCAATCTTAAGTGTTACACCTAGAATGGGGCATGTTATTTCTATGCGACATAGCCTTTGAGATTGCATCCTTGCCCTCTTATGCGTGCATCCTTTCCATCTACTATCGCCTAGCCATCTTATCCATTCACCCAATCTCACTTGCCCCACCTGCACCTAGACTTGGTTTTTCCCTTTTCATTGGCATCCAACATAAAGTCTATTCAAATTGTCATCCAATGCCATCCAAAACATGCCAAAAATACAAAAAATAGAAATATTCCAAAAAACCCCAAAAAATCAAAACATGTCAAAAATCCAAAAAAAAAAAACATGTCAAAAAAAAATCTTCAAAAATCCAAAAACATTCAAATATTCTCAAAAATCCCAAAAAAATCAAAACATTCAAAAACACAAAAAAAAAAGAAATATTTCCAAAAAATCTAAAAACATCGAATACCATCAAAAATCATAAAAAATCAAATAACCAGTCAAAAAAAATCCAAGCAATAAAATCAATCAACTCATCAATCCATTCATTCAAACCACTTCAATCTCATCACATTATTCCCACCAAATCAATTCTTCCAATCATTTAGTTTCTCAACTAAGTCACTCAATCAAATCTCTCGATCGATCCATTCAAACATCCTAATCAACTAACACCATCATCTCAGTCAAGTTAGTTATTCAAATCATCCATAGTTTGCATGGTTGAACTACGTTGCCTCTAAGCTTTCACGTAGGTAAGGCCATCTTTGATGCACCCTCGAGGCATTAGGTCAGTCCCTTAGGGTCCATTAAATCAACCATCATAATAAGTGATCCTTTTGTGGAATGGACACTTTGATCAGACAATCAATCTTTCATAGCAACACACACTTCAAAACTAATCCTAAAATCAACAAAGACAAGCTATTCAAATTAGTCAAACCAATCAATCACCTCATGATAATCATATGTCACTATCCTCATCAATCATCACATATCCTACATGAAATGGGGCATCGTCAAAACTAGGATTCTATTCCTTATATGGCATGCATCATTTATCAAATGTCATCAATCAAAACCTGGTGTTGCTTGTATGACCAACAACACTAGTGTCATTCAATCAATCACTTGCCTTAGACAAGTAGGGGCATTATCAAAACCAGACCAGGTGTCTTATATGACATGTTTCTTTCCTAAAACCAGGTTCCTTCTCCATTCTAAATCAATCACTTGCCTTAGATAGGTAGGGGCATTGTCAAAACCAGACTAGGCATCTTATACGACATGCTTCTTTCCTGAAACTAGGCCTTCTTCATCCAATCACAATCAATCAAACACATATCACTTGGCAAAAGGTCCAACTGGCTATTGGTCTAGTCTATCTTATTTTTCATTTGGATTGTTTTTTTTGTAGTCTCGTTCTTATGCTTCTAAAGGCAGTCCCTAAGTGATGAAGAGAAGCGACGATAGAGCGAGACCTTTTTCTTTGATTGTTGTTTGCATTTGGTCTTGGCAACATGACTGGGGTAACTTGGTGCCTTGTGTGTGATCAGGATTCCATTGAGTGTGGATCAACGACATCCTATGCATTGGAAAGAATAACTACTTCCTTGCATCAGGACTTGCACACCTTATAGTTATCTCATCCCATGTTCCAACAAGGTATCACAATTACTAGTCTAAGCTAGGCATTCCTTGTCTATCATGTGCCTATTTCACAAGGGACTACACTTTGCACTTTGGCCTCTATCATGCCATAGTGATTATCGTCCTTTGACATAATAAGTTCTATGATGATAAGCAGAAAAAAATTGCAAGTGAGAAGCTCAAAAATCTATCAAAGTAAGATCTCATTTCCATTCTTCTAGCTGATCTTTCATTCTTCCACCATCCCTCTCTTGTGTCCTCATACATCCACCTTCATTGCATCCTAGCGTATCATTCATTTCTTCCATCCATTCCTATTTCTGCCTTAACTAATCCCTTTCATTTCGAGAGCCTACCCATGTTTGTCCAACCCGCCTATCCTCTCAAGGGGGCATCATCATCCTATCTTTCCATCATTATCCTTTTCCTCTATCCATTTCCTTATTTTATTGAAATTATGTTACTTGATCACAACATCATCTCAAAGAGGGGCAAAATGTAGACACGTAAAAGTGTCCTTAGGTTGCAAAACCCTAAACACTTCCATATTCTCCTAATTTTCACTAATTTTCCTCTATGGTTAAATGATTGATTTTAATTAGTTAATTGTTTAATAATTCAAGTCCTAATATCCCTTTTCACTCACTTAATTAAATAAATTCCATTTGTTTAATTAAGGTTCGTGCATGTCCCCTTCATTTGATTTATTCAAACAAATAAATCAAACCCATCACAAAAATCCCTTCTCAAATAAATTAAATAAATGCATACAATTTATTTAATTTAAATCACATTTCCCACCTCACAATTTATCCCAATTTAAAATTCATTCCTGTCCTCTAGTGATGAGAAAACCCTAATCAACCTCCACCCTTGATTTGGCTCCAAATTCAACTCTTCATCACAACTGTCCATTCAAAATCCCTCTTCTATAAAACCACTTTTTCTAGCTCATTTTGCCCTCTCTTAGTTCCATTTTTCCTCTCTTATACTCATTTTAATCTTAAATCAGTTGTAAACTCTCCAACATCTTGCCATTCACACTTGAGCTTCTCATGATTGTGCAAAAATCTACAAATCTGAGAATAGTAATGGAAGATTTAGGAGGACAATGAAGATTAGATATGTCGTAGCTTAGATTCTTACTTGTTTTTGTGTATGTTTGACTAGTTTTCTAGGCTAGAATGCACTCCATTGGGAGCCAGGGTTAGCTATTATTTCATTTCTACATGATCACCTAGTATTTTTTCATGTCTTCAACAAGTATACATGTCTTAACCTAACATACATTTTAGGGTCTTAGATATGTCCATTTTATGTACATCAAGGTGTTTTACTTGCGCAAAGCATACTCAAATGTCAGCATATGAATTTACTATAGTGAAAACCATTTACCTATTTACCTATTTAGAAACAACAAAATGAGGGTTTCATTTGTTACATACCTGATTTTCGTGCCTTAAATCTAATTTACTGATATCAGGATATGCGGGTTCACTATTCAATCACCCTCCTTCATTTGTCATCTGATGTGCACACTGTTCCATTGAGTTCGTAGGATGTTGTAATGGCAGTCTTAATTGTGTAGGAGCTTTGTAATTTCTTACTAAATGATTTGATAAGTATAAAATGAGCATAAATCCACTATGATAATCGTTAACATTCATGAATTAAGGTGTAATTAATGCTATGTCATTCATGTCCATGGATGCACATATAGTGCTCTTAAGATCACAATAGTTGGCACCGTGTGATTTGAAATTTTGAATATCCACCTACCATTAAATAGTATTTATTACGGGGTCTGCATATTTGAAAATGTCTGGGTGCTTAAACAATGTGCACGCTATTTTAGAATATGCACTTGATGTCATCAGGACACTTGGTCAACATTGACCAGAAGTAAAAAGTAGGTCATGAGGACCTAAAGGTATTTTATCTCCATTTAGATATCTGGGCATATGGTATGTTAATGTGGGCTGGTCAACATGCCACGTGGCATCTTCTTATTGGTTCTCAAAAGTCTACATGTTATGGACTGGATAGATATGCGGACATTAAGAAATATCCAGGTGGTTAGTTATGTGAAATATCGCCCCTCTTAATCCAAAGATGAGGATGACATCACCATGTCAAATGATGTTTCTGGACTAGTTATAATGTGACATCATTGTCATCTTAGTGAATGATAGGGTGCTAAGTTAATGTCTGGATATTGAAATTTATCATTGTATTGCTCTAGGTTAGGATATTAACTAATATCTGGGATCTCAAGGAATGTGATGACCTTTTGATGTCGAATATACGAGTGACGTCATCACTCCATCAGGGTTTCTTTTGAGTAGGTCGAGATGACATTACCATCACATTACTAAATATCCGCACATTAACATAAGGTGCAGATGCTCACTGTTTATAACTATGTTTGGTCTTGGAGTGTCTGGGTGACATCATCATCGGATTGTTACTTCCTTATGACAATATTGAATGATGTCACCAGGATGTTAACTACTATGCAGGATATTAAGAAATATGCCAACCCCTAGTATTTTCATTGTATTTGGGTAAGTATGCAAATTAGTGAATATCTAGGATATTAAGGTGAATGTGCACCCTTGTGGGATGTGCATGCATTTCGACAGTTTATGACTCCTCTAGTCAAAATTTGATGTTTGCATACTAGCAAATATGCTGACATTGAGTTTTACTTTGTTAAAACTGACGCTCAAGATATTAGTGAATATCTAGGATATTAAGGAATGTGATGAGCCCCCCTCTCTTTTGTGACTATTTGACCAAACTTTGACCAGGCATAACTTCCTAGTCTTAAGGACTTTTGGGGTGATCCAAAAGGCAAACCTACTTAAAATTTTGCATTATTTCACTTGATGAGGTTTGTGATAACAAAATCTAAATTTAAAAATTAACCTCTTCTTTTGAGGTCTTGATATGCACAGGATGGGATCTTGACATGCATCTAATTCTAACTCTTTTTTACCACACTGACCAAAGCAAGGGAACAAACAAATAAGAAAAAAGTTGGGTCCTTGTTTTGATAGGGTAAAATGGGGCATGTTGTGTAACCACACAACAACTTGCCACCAAAGAAAACAACAAAATTTAAACAATTCAAAAGATGAGGACATTGAAACACAATATTCCAACTCCTATCAAGTAAACACACTGATCTTTCTGAATGATATCATGTTCACCAATATAACAATGATGAGAAGGGATCAGGTGTGTGCATGTGATTCATATCCTTCATCTTGAAGATAAGTTGAAAACACTAGTGACTAATGTTAAGATACATAGTTTGGTTTATCCCTCATAGCCAACCTGTATAGAGACTTGCTGCCAGCAGGTGTCCATAGCCCCAACAAGGTTATCATTGCAATTCTCCTAAGTAGAGCCCCACTGCCAGTAGGCGTCTATAGCTCCGATAGAGTTACTTATATAGCCTAATTATCTCTTTTAGATATTCAATATATTTCTTTCTTTTGGTATCAGTATTTATAAGATGTTATCATGTAAGCACAGTTTGCAAGGTGTGGTCACTTGTTGTTTAGGTTGAGAATTGTAATGGTAGTAAGGGTAACCTTTAGATTTTTCACTTAACACTACAATGGCGCTCAACAAACCCAACGTTGTTAGGTGTGTCATGTGAGGATCTCCTTGAACAAGAAAAGGTATCACTAATGAATAGGATATCATAGACCTGATCAGAGATATCTAACTAACATGAGTTACAACCTATGTAGGAATTTGCCTTTATTTCTTGAATTTTGACAATTTCAGTAATTCTAAGAGTGATAAGATGCCTATTTTGACCAATCAAAACAAGGTCTCAACAACACACAAAGCAAAGCAACACACACAAAACCAACTATACAAACAACTATACAGGGTGTACACTATCCACATATAGTACATTGTACTGGTATGACCCACCTAGGCCTAAAAGTAGTGTTTTAGGAATTGCCCATAGACTGGTAATGGGACATCCTCACTTGTTAGAGTTTTAAGTCTATAGGTGCTATCACCTAGGATTTCTGAGATTTGGAAGGGACCTATCCAAAGTTTGTCAAATTTTCTATGATCACCTTTCCTTTCATGTGCTTTGTCCCATGATAGGACTAAACCTGATATTGTAAAGGATTTAGCTCTTTTATCAAACCAACATTTGACAGTAGCCTAATGTTTAGTGAATTGGTCAATTTCTCTATCTCTCTTCTCTTCTAAGTGCATGAGTTGAAGTAACCTGACTTCTTGTTTGTTATCGATGCCCAGACATTCTTGTGTAAATTGTAGGGTAGGGATTTTAAGGTTGACAGGGAGGATAGGATCCACCCCATAAACTAACTAGTAAGGGGAATTTCCCAAGATAGTCTTCATTCTAGTTCTATCTACCCACAGGGCATATTTAACTAGGGTATTCCATTCTCTGGGATTCTTTTCAATCAATTTATTTATGATGTTTGGTAAGTTCTTATTTGTTGACTTTGTTAAGCCATTCCCTTGGGGATAATAATTTGAAGAGAACTTTAAGATAACCCCATGATCAAAAGCCCAACTAGACAATTTTAAAGATGCAAAAGCCAGACCATTATCACACACAAGGGCATAATGAACTCCATACTTGGTTATGATGTTACTCTCGAAGAATTTGATCACATCCTCTGAGGTGCATGTCTTACTGTTGACCGCTTCAGTCCACTTGGTACAATAATCTGTGATTGTTAGTACATACCTATGTCCTGATGATAATGGAGGATTGATTGGATAGATGAAGTCCATGCCCCACTGAGCGAATGGGCACATCTCCATGACAGGTTGTAGAGGTTGAGCTGCATATCTTTCTTTACTAGAAGTCGTCTGACAAGTGTGAGAACATTTGATGTGATTGGCAGTGTCTTTAAAAATCATTGGCCAGTAATATCCTTCTCTCAGGATAGCATGTGTAGTAGCTAGGTGAGATCCATGTGCTATTCCAAATTTGTCATGTAATTCAATGAGGACCTTATTAGCTTCTGGTCTATCTAAGCACCTGAGATATATTCCTTCATAATTTTTCTTGAAGAGGACCCCTCCTTTAATCATGTACTTCTGTGATTTGATTTTCATGGCCCTCCTCCGAGAAGCCTGATCTTTGGTAGGCATCTACCGGTGATTAGGACATGTCTGATATTTGAATACCAATCATTATCTTCTCTTGTATCCATTGCATATTGTTGACTTATTAGATTTTGATCAATTTTAGTAATCATCTGGCTAAGGACTTGTCCCCTTACTAATTTCATGGGATTTATATCCATATCATATTCTTGGAGCACTGTTATCCACTTTTCTCTCTTCTCCCCTGGTTCATTCTGCATCAGGAGCATCTTGACAACTGCGTCAGGTACAACAACAATTACCTTACTTTTTAAGATATAGTGCCTAAATTTCTTCACTGTTGTGACCAAAGCAACGGCTTTCCTTTCAATATCCATGTACCTAAGCTCTACATCTCTAAATGGAGAACTCATAAAAGTGATGGATTTTTCTTGCTTTTCTTGACTCCTCTACATTAGTACTGTTGTGCATGTATGCTCTAAAGAAAATGAATAGATATAGAAATATCTAGTATAATCTGGGATAATCAAGATAGGTGCATCAACTATGGCCTTCTTGATATCTTCAAATGCAACTCTTGCTTTAGATGTCCATTCAATTTTGGCATCTTTCTTGAGCATGGCATTGAGTGGCCTAACAATTTCTGCAAATCCTGTTGTAGACACCTAAAAATGCCTTCACCATCTAACCGACCTCTGACATCACCAAATGCATCAATTTCCCTTCTAATCAATTAATTAAATTTTTATTTAATTAGTTATCCCTTTCGATACCTGGTTTCCAACCATTTCATCCTTTAAAATTGAATTAATTTAATTAATTCAATAGTCTATCTTATCCAATTAATTAAATAAATGTGCCAATATTTATTTGATTAATTTTCCCACTCCCTTAAACCCAATTAATTAGATAAATCATGTTTATTCAATTAATTTAACCTACTAATTAACCTATCCCTACCCTAGTTAATTAAATATCAATTATTTAATTACCTAACCTAACCTACATGACCCTAGACCTATGATTAATTAAATAGAATATTTTTTAATTAATCTTAACCCCTCATTAACCCATTCCCTAATTTTTTCCAGCCATATTAATTAGGCTAATCACCTTCATTAATATGGTCAAACCATGATTAACACCCTTCCCCACATCCTCTAAATAAAAATTGATATTTATGCCACATAAATCAATTTTTTATACACATATGTCAAACATCTCATTAATAACGTCTTACACCCCTTACACATGTCATAACTCATTTATTTCCACCCTTCCCCAAATGAATTTTTAATTATTTTTCTCTTCCCCATGTGAATTTTTAATTCACATCTAATCCATCTCACCCAACCTCATTTAATTCACGCCTTTCTCAAGATGAATTTAAAATTTATCTTTATTCACAACCCTCTATTTTTGGAGATTAAATCTAGGCCCTCCACATCATGTAAATTCACAACCATTGATCTCTCAAATCAATCTCCACCCTTGGATCAAATTCCCTCCAAAAAAACCTATAAATACACCCTCATCTAAGCCATTCTATCATCCAATTCTATAGCAAAGTTATCATGTCCAAATATCTCCTCAAGTCCTTTTGTGAGCTAGGTCTTAGTGTGTTTGCATTGTGAGATCATTTCACATTTTGAAAGATCATGGGTAAAGCAAGAGCCTAAGGGCGCCAAGGCTCTCCACCTTATCTAGGGAGTTTGGATCTCATTATGAATGTATAGCTTGTGTTTTATTGCATTTGTCTTGTGTTTACTTTTATTTTGTTTTCCATAATCTACATTGGCATGTCTAGTGGCACCCACAAGGTCCAAACTAATGTTTTTGTGTGAGTTTTTATGTTTGAAGGCCTTGTTTGTAGGTTCTAGCGCTAAAATTCCTCTGTTTGGCACCATTTGTTTGTGTAGTGGCACCATTCTAGCATATAGTGGCGCTGTTTTTTTACTGTTCTGGTGCCATTTTATGCACGACACATCCACTAATTTCTTTGCTTTAATCTTTTGTTTTTTGGTGTTTTCTGTTGTTTTGGGGGTTTATAACTCTCAATTTTTGTAGGAAATATGCAGGGACAAGGGGAAACTATGGAAAAATTCCTTTAAGACTCATTCAACACTTTGGTTTCTAACCCTTATTTAGTTGGTTTGATAAAACATTATTCGAAGCATTATTTGTGGTATTTTGGTGTTATTGGGCTAAGAAACAACCACTAACCTTGTTTGCATGAATATTTTGCAACTAAAACCTATCTTTTTTTTAAGCCTTGATCATCACTGTGCCATTTTGGTGCTATCTGAGCCCAAGTCAGTGCTATCTACTGCAACAATCATGTAAACAAAGGTAAATGGTATTTTAGTACCATTCTAGCATTCTGTGGCACTTTGTTGTATTTTAACTCCATTTTAGTTCTCTATGGTGCCTTCTACAATTTGAGCGCTATTTTGTGGTTCTATGGCACCTTCCTATATTTCAGTACTATTTTATATTTTAGCAGTGCTATCTATCTGTAGAAGTTAGATCATTATGTTAGTAGTCTATGGCACCATTTTTAGTTTCTATGGTGCCATCTGTCATTTCTGTAATGCTTTATCTATCTTTTTGAGCACCTTTTTTTGTGCTGACTTTGGGATCTGTGTAGGTTGCTGACTATGTTATGCAAGTTAAAGTCATTTGTCCAAGACTATCATTTGAAACTACTAACATTTTTGTAGGGATTTATTAGCTTAGAAAACATTTCATCTTGGTGCACTAAAAATGAACATTGTTTGCTTAGCCTAGAAAACATTTAAATTTGGTGCATAAAATTAATCTTGTTTGCAAACAATCATAGACACATTTCATTTGGGCTTTAAAAAGAACATTAGTAATTATTTACCATGTCTTGTGCACTTGCACATTTGTGTTACCCAAGGGATAGAATCAAAGTATCCTCTCCCCTTGCCTTCAAAAGGATCTTGGGTGAAGAGAAATGGTTCTACTCTCTTTTTCTTTTTAGGAGTGGGCCTGCTCTTGAGACATATTCGCAAGGAGAACTCATTTGTGACCCCAAGTAGTACTTTCATTTGGTCTACTATATAAATTAGGATAAGGCAAAATCTAAGTCCAAATCAGTATTAGCGCTTACCATTCAATGCTAGCTTGAAAGGAAGTAGTACCTTGTGTATATGAAACTCCTAGTAGAGCTAGTCAAAACCTTAAGTGGTTTATTAGATGATCGTAACGTGTCAATCCTCCGAATGTTCCCCCACTAAACACCATTTGTTTTAGTAGCCAAAAACCTTCTATTTGTTGGCACAGAAGGTTGAAAGATAGACCTTTGAAGCCATCCCACACTCTCGCAATTCAAAGTAGAGATGACAAATTTCTTGAGATCTTTGGGGTCTTTAGAAATTCAAAGCTTGGTGTACCCAAGAAGTGAGTATCATGTAAGAGGGAGCTAGTGTCACCAAGATTCTAAGTTATCTACTTTGAGTAAGTGCAGCTAGAGAAATCCAAGTGGGAATCCAACAAGTATTATCCTTTACTTGCCTTAGGTTGTACAAGTGCTTGATACATTTTCACATGTTCACAACAAAACCTTTGGCCATTGTGTTCTTGTGTTTGAAGTGTTTGTATCCTTTCCAAGAACACATCATTGTCATTTATCCCAAATTCCCTAAGACATTGAATCATCCTTGAAACATTGAACCATAATTTGAACCAAAACCATAACATCATCCATAATCATTGTCAAACCAAAATTTTCATCCATATCCCCCCTTTTGACCTTAGAGAATAATCATTTTTTTGGACCCTCCCTCATCAATCAAACCACTTGGCCTAACCACAATCTCCTTTTCACAAAATCAAATCCAACCTAATATTACCTTTGATTTTCACCTTTGGACCTGTACTTTACCCATCCAAACATTATCCAAAACCTCAAAATCCAAATGTCCAAAAATAAATAAAATCTAAACCATCCAAAAATTAATCTTTCAACCAACCATATCCCAAATCAACTTTTGAGCCAAAGAATTGAATCTAGATTTTACCCTTTTCATCCTATTTTTATTGTTGGTCTTTAGTCTACCTTTAAGTAGAATTATCATCCCTTCCTGCCTAAGGTCATAAGTCTACCTTAAGTAAGAAGAAACATCCATTTTATAAATCCAAAATCTAGACCTATTCAAAACTCACTTTGTTGATTTAAACACCCTCTCAAAACATCATCAAGGATTTATCCTCTAAACATCTAAATCACCTAAGGTTTTTCCTTAGTGGATACGTCATCAAAACCATCTCAAAAATCATTTTTCCAAAATCTTTCCACCTTTCACCTATTGGTCCAAAACTTGAAAAATCAATTCATCCATCTTCCTTTTGAGGTCTTCACCTTTGAAGGTATACTTTACCATCTCCATCCTTAGGTTGTGACCTTTCAAGATTTATTCCCTAAAGGTTAAAATCTATACCCAAAATCACATTATACCTCTATTTCACCCTCTTGAAACTAAATCTTTATCCCATATTCTCATCACTATCATGGTCCAATAAATCAAATCCATTCTCTAAGATTCCATCCACTCAACCAAATCTATATCCCGAAACCATTGCATGCCCATAACAAGATCACAAGCTAAGAATAATCAAGAAATGGCCTATCTTCAAACAACTTTGGCATAGGGATGCAACCAACCGATGAAAACAATGTCCCCATAATTCAACAAGTACCCTCATACAACATCAAATCTATGCTAAATCCCTTTCCTTTCCCATCACTACCACAACCATCACAACCACAACCACCACTACCAACCCAAACTACCACCATCAATCAAGTAGATCAAGATGTCTTAAACTTCACATAAGATCCTGATTCTATGGATGTGTTGGGTACAAGATCTCATAGAAAAGGGTAGTATTGGCATTGATGATCCACCAAAATAGTCACTAAATGCAAATCTCAGAGTTTACAAGGATCCACTTCTGGATCATGGCAAGGGAAAAGTATCCTCATCCAACCAAGCCTAAAACGTTGTACCACCCCCTGCCTCTTTTGACTCCGTCGTGGATCGTGTAGACACCTAAAAATGTCTCGACCACCAAACTGACTCCTGACACCCCTAAACTTACCAATTCCCTTTCCAACTAATTAATTAAATTTCTATTTAATTAATCATCCCTTTCATCTTCTAAATCCACACTATTTTATCCCAAAATTGAATTAATTTTATTAATTCAATAGTCCAAACCTTAGCCAAAGTGATTTAATAAATATGCAAAATTTATTAAATCAATTTCCCATTTTCCCTAAATCCAATTAATTAGTTAAAACCATGTTAACTAATTAATCCAGCCTACTAATTAGCCTATCCCTACCCTAGACAATTAAATAGCTATTATTTAATTGCCTACTCTAGCCTATCCCATCCTAGCCTTAGGATTAATTAATTAAATCAATAATTAATTAATCTTAACCCCCCTCTAATCCCTCTACTAATTTATTCCAGCCATATTAATTAGGTTAATCACCCTAATTAAGAAAGTCAAATCCCCATTAGCACTTCTCTCCACATTCCTCAAATTTAAAATTCAAATAAATCACACATCACATTTACTCCTCTTACACATGTCATAACTCTCTTCCCCAAATGAATTTTTAATTCACAAATAATCCATCTCACCAAACCTCATTTATTCACCCCTTTCCCAAAAATGAATAAAAGATTTACTTTTATTCCTAACCCTCCATCTTCTAAGATCAAATCTAGGCCCTCCACCTCACTTTCATCCTCCACCATTGATCTCTCCAATCAATCTCCACCCTTGGATCAAAATCCTCTCAAAAAGTCTATAAATACAACCTCTCACAAGTCATTTTCATCATCCATTTTCATGCAAAGTTACCATGCCAAAATCACACTTGAGCTTATAGTGAGTTGCACATTTGAGAAGGCATTTCACATTTGAATCAATAGTCTAGGGACAATCTTGGTCTTGGGAGCCTCTCTTGGGTGCAAAGGCTCCTCTTTCCCTTGATGGGATTAGGTTTTGCATGAGGTATAAATCTTGTGTTTTGTTTACATTTGGTTTTGTTTTTACCTTATTGCTTTTCTCTAATCTACATTGGCACGCCCGGTGGGACCCGCAAGGTCCAATCTAATCTTTGTTTGTGAGTTGTTGTGTTAGTATTCGACTTTTGCAGGATCAGCGCCATCCATCCGTCGCATCGACGCCATCACTGACGGATTTCAGCGCTATCTGTGTATTGGCGCTATTTCTGCGTGAGCTTATTTTGCATACTAACCATACTCATGTCTATTTTCTGCTTTTCCTGTTGTTTTCTGTGTTGCCTATCCTCTGTTTTGCAGGAAAAACAAGAATTACAGGGGGAGGTTATGGCGAAATTTTGAGAGAATCAACCAAACTGATTCGGAGCCGCGTTTTGGCGCCATCTTCCAGATTAGCGCTATCGTCGGTCTCCGCAGATTCAGAAAACTCTGCACAGTGGCGCCTTAAATTCTCAGTATTAACGCCATCATAGGAATTAGCGCCTAAATTAGCGTTTATTGACGCTATCCTTTGTAATTACGCTTTCTGTTTTATTAGCGCTATCTTAGGTATTAATTGACGCCATCCTCCAGTTTGGCGCTATTTTCACGTAAGTCGGGTTGTTCTGCCCGCAGTGGCACCTATATACATCTGTTTTAGCGCAATTTTTCTTGACTGTTTATTGCAGGTACTGCGGGTACTAACCAAATCTTTTTGCAGGATGGTTTGTTAATTAGTTAGCAAAACATTTCAATTTGGAAACTAAAAAGAACCCTTGTTTACTTTGTCATTTCAATTTGGTGTTCTAAAATTAACCACAACTCTTTTGATTGAAGTGTGTGTGATAACATTTATCTTTGGTGCTATAAAATATACTTCTTTTTGTGTGCAAACAAACAAACAATCAAAACACTTCAATTTGGGCTATAAAAAGAACAACAAATTGCATACTTCATTGGATAAAAAGAACAACAAAATTTGTATTTTCACGCATCTAATCAAGAGCATTTAAATACTTGTGTGAAGTGTCTTTGTGATTGTGTCAAGTAGCGTGAGAGGTGTATGCTCTTCCCTCGCACCTTTTGGTGATCTTGGGAATCAAAAACTTCTCACAACACTTTGCATTAATCACCCCCCATCTAATCCAAAGATCTAAAATTGAACCATGTTGAGTGTGGTATAATCATAGGGAACACGTATGCTCTCCCCTCGCATCTTTGTATGAACTTGGGGATCAAAAGTGTTTTCATGATTGTATCGCTTTTGTGATCTCTAGAGGGCCTGCCACCCCGCTTCGAAAGGTGGGAACGACCCAAGCGGCAACGAGCTAAAGCCAAGCTCTTCCGAGCCGCTATATAAAATAAGGCGTTTGGGACGAAAGTCTCAAGCGACAGGTGTTGTTTTGTTATACCGACAGCCAACCTCCCCATAAACCCTCCAAGGCGCAACCCTTGGAGGCTGGGAGACTCCATAACGGAGAGTAGCGCTGCCGCACGTATAACCACCTGAACGGATGCCCTTACTAAGAGCCATTGTTTAGAAAGCCAAAATCCTTCTATTTGTTGACGCAGAGGGCAAAACCCTTGAAGCGGCCCCGATTCATGCGGTTCTTAGCCGAGGTAGCAGGGATAATCTAAAGGTTTGGAGAGGGTCAAGCCTTATAAGAAACCCGGATCTTGGTATGCGTGAGAAGTGTGTGCAAATGTAAGGAGGAGCCGGTGCTACCAAGATCCTGGAGCTACCCGCTTTGAATAGGCGCAGCTAGGGGATTCAACAAATACTGTCCCAATCTCACCATAGGTTGTAAAAAAATGTGCTTGATCTAAACAAAGTCATATCATTTCACAAACAAAAATCATTGCTTGTTATGTGTTCAAATGTGTGTTAAAGTGCTTTGATTTTTTTTTTTCACAAACAAATTGCCAAGAGACAAAACAAATCAGTTGATCACAGTCCAAGAAATCCAACAATTTGCCTTCCGAAGTCTGTCAAAACCCTGTTTCAGTGCCATATCTGTCTTACTGTAGCGCCTTTTCACCCGTGGATTGGCGCTATTTTGAGATTGACGTGCCTGAGACATAATAACATCGGTCTATCATATCCCAAACACACAGATCCAAAATTTTGCCTTCAGATATCTGTTTTTCCAGTTTTAGCGCCATATCAGTCTGATTGTAGCGCCTCTTCACTCGTGGATTGGCGCTATTTTTAGATTGACGTGCCTAGGACAGAACAAACTAGTAGGTCAGATTTCCAGCAGACAAATCCAAAATTCTCCCATCAGAAATCCAAAATTTGCTTTCAGAATTCTGTTTCCCCTGTTTCAGCGCCATATCAGCCTGATTGTAGCGCCATTTCATACGTGGATTGGCGCTATTTTTAGATTGACGTGCCGGAGACAGACCATTCCAGTTGATCAGATTCCAGCAGACAAAATCAAGAATTTTCCCATCAGGAATCCAAAAACTTGCCATCTGAAAATCATTTTCCTATTTTAGCGCCATCTCTGTTTGATTGTAGCGCCTTTACACCTGTGGATTGACGCTATTTTTAGATTGATGTGCCTAAGACAGAGACCTATTTTGTTGTGATCTACACCTTCTGCTCTACCATAATCCATATCCATTTCACAGAAATATACCAACAGTCCAGTCACTTTCTTCAAAAGTCTTCCAAAATTACACCTTCTATTTTGACCTTAGAGGATCAATCATCACCATTGTTGGACCCCTTTGACACTTCATAGTCAGCTCAAATACATATCTATCCATCCCCATTCAGTCCTTTTGCATATCTCCTTGGACCAAGACAAATCATTCCAAAACAAATCCAAATCAAGACCTTACCATCAATCAAAGCTTGTCCCCCCTTTTGAGCCAAAGTTAGATCTAGATCTTATCATTAAACTCACATTTTCCTTGAAAAGTCACTAGTCTACCTTTCAAGAAAAATAAATCACCTCTCTTTGTGTAAGGTCATTAGTCTACCCCAAACAAAGAAAATCATCATCCTTTTGTGCCAAAACAATATCTAGATCTTGTCCCAAAGCTCAAAAAACATCAAACAACATCATCCTAAACCAATCAAAAATCAAAAAACATCAAATCCCTTTCTTATCATACATCTTTGGTCCAAAAATTTGTGCAAAAATCAATATCACCCATTCATATCACCCTTAGGGTAAAACCTTTGGAAAACATATCGATCTTCATCATATCCCTCTACTACATCTCACAACCACATCCATCTTTGGGTCCAACACAATCAATTCGATTCTCTAAGGTCTCCACCTCATCCCACATCTAGAAATCAAATCCATACGTGTATGCCCACCACAAGATCACAACACAAAAGAAATCAAGAAATGGCAGAACGATGGCCCTTTGGCATGCCTAACACCGACACTACCAACATACCCATCTATCAGACATACAATCCACCTACATATTCCTTCATCCCCCCATTTGGCGCCAACGACCCTTTTCACTTCCTACCACAAGCACCAACACCAACCCCACCCCCACCACAAAATGTCCCCATCATACCCCAAGATGATCTAGATGTCTTGACTTTCACGCAAGATGCCGATAATATGGACCTACTTGATAAAGTCCTAAGATCGGATCCAAAGAGATATCTTGACCATCTTCTCAAACTGGGCGCACAACTTCCCCCCATCACAACATCATCACAACCATCCACTTCTACAGTTGTCCCAACCCCATCAAATACCCAAACATCTACGTCACATACCCAACCCACCATCTCTCAAACGTCAACACCTAACGTATCTACCACATCCACAACCTCAACCGCTACCACATCTACTACTTCCACATCCACTGCTAACATCTCCCAACCTGTCATCACCTCCACTACCACGACTACCGTCAACCCCTCCAATTCAAACACAACGGCTATACAAGGCAACATCACACAAGCTAATACCTCCACAAGTGTACCCCCACCAAACCCTCACACCCTTGCATACCTACGACAACTGTTCGCACAACAATCCCACAACACGACCAACCCATCTAACGTCCACATACCCAACGTCAATCTCACAAGTCAACACAATCCCAACCCCCAAATACCACCACACGCTCTCCCACAGCTATACGCCTACCAACAACAACAGACACCAATCAATCCAAACCCCAACCCGCAATACCAACATCTCATCCCAACCAACCCGCAATACCAACATCTCATCCAAACCAATCCCCAACACCAACATCTCAATCCAAACCCCAATCCGCAACATCAACATATCATCCAAACCAATCCCCAACACCAAATCCCACCCCACCTCCAATATCTCACCAATCAACAACCCTACACGTTTCAACCACAACAACCACAGGATTTCAACACCGCGCTGCAAAGCCTAATCCAAAAGGTGGATGACTTACAAACTGGGGGCAAACGCAAATACTATTCTTTTGAGGATATTTGTCCCTACCCATTTGATCGCACCTTGCACATGCCCCCTTTCCCTAAAAACTTTGAAACGCCAAAATTTGACAAATACAAGGGAAAGGGAGACCCTAGGGACCACCTAAGGGAATTCTATATTGCTTGCCTCGAAGTCTCTCACAATGACACGTATCTTATGAGACTATTCCCAAGAAGTCTTGGCGGCCAAGCCGCTGAATGGTTTGCTCATCTGCCACCAGGAATTCGAACATTTCCCAAGCTTGCGGAGAAGTTTGTCAATCACTTTTCCTACAACTTTGAACATGAGGTGTCAATGACCGACCTTTGTAACACCAAACAAAAGAACGGCGAAGCTTTCGCTTCTTTCCTACAAAGGTGGAGGGCTCTAGCAAGCAAGCTCCCATGGCCTATTCCTAAAAAACAACTTGTCACCATGTTCGTGGCCAATCTTAATCAGGAATTAGGCTTTCACTTACAGATTCTGTGCGCATCTACCTTTGAAGAGGTTATCGACAAGGGCACCACTGTGGAACGAGCCCTCATTGCCAAAGGTTCTGTCAAACTTTACGATCCCAAGTCCAACAATAACAACAACAATAATAACCACAAATCCAATCATAACACCCCCAACAACAACAACAATACCAACACGCAATCTAATGATAAATCACGTTATTGGGGAAAAAACAAGAATAATTTGAACGACGGCGTCACTGATATAAAGGCCGTCCAGCACATCCAAAATCACACGCCGGCACACACATATGCAGCAAACACCAATAACCAATGAGGACCAAACAAACTTCGCAAACCTCATCAAAATTTCACGCCGTTAGCCGAACCTATTGAGGACATTCTCGATCGATGTCTCAAACAAGGAGAAATCACACTCCCACCTGTCAGACCACGCCAAGACAATGACCTCAAAGCAGCATGGTACAATGAAAATGATTATTGCGAATACCACTGCATGGCAGGTCATAAAATAGCAGACTGCATGCAATTAAAACATTGTATCCAAGACTTAATAGATCAAAATCTTGTCAACCTTGAGCACAGTACACAGCCGTCACCAAATGCCAATCTTGGAGCTTACAAGGATCCCTTACCCAACCATAACAAAGCTCCATCATCCAATCAAGCGTACAATGTCACTCCACCACCCACACACTACGACTCTATTGTTGGCCGCATTGAACCCTCATCCCATTCTGTCAACACAATCACCATTCAGGCACAAGCACCCGATTGCGCCGTCACAACCCGTCGAGGCCGTGTCTCAATCCGCACTGCCCCTCCCACTGAACCAACACCCCCATCCACATCTGATCCCCTCCCTCCTCGTCCAAACGCTCGTCCATCACTCACTGCTCGATACAACCTCCTAGACCATCTAGGAAAGACACCCGCGCAAATCTCCATCCTTGAGCTCCTTCGTACATCACCCCGCCACAAGGACATTCTCGACAAGGCCTTGTTGGAAACACAAGTCCCCGCAAACTTGGATGTCAATCAATTTCAAGCCATGGTCGGCCATATTGCCACACCACACCATATCACGTTTTCTGAAAAAGACCTTCCTGCCTCCGAGTACCTACATAATGACGCACTACACATCGAGGTCCGCATTCACAAACACACCATTAAAAGGGTCCTAATAGATGGTGGTTCCGGCCTAAATATATGCACTCTAAAATTGCTAAAACACTTGGGGTATTCAGATGTGGTTGTGGATGCTAGCGAGTGCATAACAATAAAAGGATATGATGACACCGAGAGGCTATCAGAAGGTACCATAAAGCTTCCTATTCAAGTGGGACAGAAAATCCTTGAAACCAAATGTCAGGTTCTAGATCTTGACCTCCCTTATAACATTCTTCTCGGCCGCCCATGGATTCATGCCATGCAAGCCGTCCCCTCCACTTTCCACCAATGTCTCAAATTCCCCCACAACGGCACTGAAGTCACTATCTATGCCGATCCTCGTCCTTTCCAATACTGTAGTTTTCTGGAAGGACACAACCAAACCTTCTGTCCGTATAATAAAGCCACCAACCAAATCACCCCCACCGCTTCCACTTCATACATTGACCCTGCCAACATTGCCACCACTTCATCACAAACACCTTCACCACCTGAGGTCAAGATCAAGCTCAGCGACCAAGGCTGCGGAGAATACAACCTTCATGGCACCTTTTGCGTGGGCTTATTACCCACTCCCAAGACATTTGGCACTCCGCACACAGAGGTAGCTGACACAGTCATCATCAAATGCAAACCCTCGCCCATCTTTGAGAAAAAACACCTTCTGGATCAGGACATACTTGAAGATATTTCATCCTGGCTTTACAAGGACAAGGAAACAGAACAAGACATCCCCACCATCCCAGCAAACAGTTACGGCAAAGGTTCTGAGATAGTCAAAAGCATGGGTTACAAAGGACAAGGTGGCATTGGCCTTCATGAACATGGCATTGTGGAACCACTGCAATCAACAAGGAACCCCTATACTCAAGGGTTAGGATATGGCCAACCACAACGCATCCTTAATACCGGCGAATGTATCTTAGCCGAGTTTGCCCCAGTTTCTCTAGACGTCGACCACATTAACGAGACAGACCTACAAGACTCCTTTAGTGACTTTGCCGATTTCTTCGCCTCCTCCATTTGCACCATCTACTCGGTCACTACTCTCGCCTCATCACCTAATGACCTACCATTAGTATACCCTGACCTCATCGACTGGGACCAACGAGGGCCTCCTATTTTGGATGTTGCACCTAATGACGAAGCCATTGCTGAAATGATGGGAGTAAGAGACAACTTCCCCTTGGGAGACCACAGAGCTGGATACATCATGGAACTCAATCCAGCTGCCTATTTTGGGGAGACAACCCCTGCTTCTAGTCGCAAAAGTACAAAAATAAAAAATGGGTCTGATGGTGAAAACCGTTCCACGGCAGTATCCGATCCTAAAAAAGTAAAAATAAAGGACGTATCTCCTGGTGAAAACCTCCATGAGGCGCCAGGAGATGGAAGCATGGGCCTCCTTGAAATAGATAAGGTATATCCTGACAGATCACCTATCTTGGTTGAGCCAGCGCAGGAAATGAATCTAGGGACAGAGGAAGAGCCGAAAATCACATATCGAGTAGAATCTCTCAGCCTGTTCGAACAGGAGGACTTCTTGGCATTCTTCACACGCAAAAATCACAGCTTTGCATGGACCTACGCAGACATGCCAGGGCTAGATCCCGCCTTGGTTGTACATCACCTTGCAGTGCATCCTGATGCCAAACCAGTCAAACAGAAGCTCCGAAAGATGAATCCTCAGGTGGCCCTTCTTGTCAAAGCAGAGCTTAAAAAGTTACTAGACGTGGGGTTCATACGTCCAATTGATTATCCCGAATGGGTCTCAAATCTAGTACCTATTGCTAAACCAGATGGCAGAATCCACTGTTGCACTGATTTCAGAGACCTCAACAAGGCCTGCCCAAAAGATGACTTCCCTCTTCCCAACATTGACATGATCATGGATCTTACTACAGGGCATGAGATGCTATCCCTCATGGACGGCTTTTCAGGATACAATCAAATCAAAATTACCGAAGAAGATCAGTACAAAACCTCCTTTATCTGCCCATGGGGGACATACTGTTGGGTAGTAATACCGTTCGGCCTAAAGAATGCAGGAGCTACTTATCAACGAGCGATGACTGTCATTTTCCACGACCTCTTTCACCACATCATGGAGGACTACGTTGATGACTTACTCGGCAAATCAAAGACCCAAGAAGAGCACTTGGACGTGCTAGCCAAAATCTTTGACAGGTTAGAGCAATATAATGTTTGTTTAAATCCAAAAAAATGTGTCTTTGGCGTCACTTCAGGCAAATTATTGGGATACATAGTCTCTAGACGAGGGATCGAGGTGGACCCGGCAAAGGTCAAAGCTATTACCGAAATGCCACCTCCAAAAAACTTGAAACAATTGAGAAGCCTACAGGGTAAACTACAGTCTATTCGCCGATTCATTACTCAACTTGCCGACAAATGCCAACCATTCCAGCATCTCCTCCGAAAGGATACAACTTTTACTTGGACTACTCAGTGTCAGGATGCCTTCGACCAGCTAAAAGCATATCTGGCTAACCCCCCTATTCTATCTCCACCAAGACCAGGAGAGCCCCTCCTCTTGTATATTTCTGCAACCGACACAGCAATTGGGGCTTTGTTAGCACAACACGATGAACAGGGAAAGGAAAGAGCCATCTACTACATCAGCCGCACCTTGATTTCCTATGAGCTTAACTACACACAAATTGAACGAGCATGCCTAGCCCTCGTCTTCACATCACAAAAGTTAAGACATTATATGCTCAATCATAAGACTAAGCTCATTGCTAAGATCGACCCACTCAAATATTTGCTAAACAGAGCAGCTCTCACAGGAAGGATGGCAAAATGGGTCATGATTCTCACCGAATTTGACATAGAATACACAGAAAGGAAGGCAATCAAAGGACAAGTCATAGCAGATCAACTGGCTGAGGCACCTATTCAAGCAGAGCATCCTACAATAGCGGAATTTCCAGACGAGGCCATCTTGACAATCACACCAGCCACAGATACATGGAAGATGTATTTTGATGGATCCTACACCCACAGAGGCTCGGGGGCAGGCGTCTTATTTGTTACCCCTCAAGGCGACACGATCCCTAAATCATTCAAAATCACATTTCCATGCACCAATAATGTAGCAGAATATGAGGCCCTAATCACAGGCCTCCAAATGGCCATCCAATGGAAAATAGACAAACTAACTGTGTATGGCGACTCTCAACTAGTCATCAGACAAGTCAATAATGAATATAACACCAAGGACGATAAGCTTCTTCCCTATAAGAAGATGGTCGATGACTTTAAAGATTATTTTAGTGACATCCACTTTGAGCAGATCCCAAGGTTAAACAACAAAGCGGCAGATGCCATGGCCACCATTGGATCTCTGGTTGATATGCAGCAAGGCAGCAAGAAATACGAGTTCCTGATTGAAGAACTCCCCATCCCAGCATATGACGTTCCCCAGTCTGAATTAGTGTGCGAAATCGTTGGTCCCTTATCCCCCTGGTATCAGGAAACTTACCTCTATCTGCACAATAACATCCTCCCCAACAACCTATCCCCATCACAGAAAAAATCCTTCATCCGTCGAGCCTCCCATTTCATCCTTGTAGGTGACACCCTCTACAAAAGGAGTCTTGATGGTACGCTTCTACGATGTTTAGACTCTAGGGAAACCGAAGCAGCTTTGGAAGAGGTACACGCAGGAATTTGCGGCGCACATTCAAGTGGACCAGCTCTTTCTAAGAAGATCCTAAGGACTGGTTATTATTGGCCCACTATGGACAAGGATGCACATCAGTTTATCAGAAAATGCCTCCCATGCCAACAGCATGGTGATCTCATCCACGCACCAGCACAGGAGCTGCAACCAATCACAACACCATGGCCTTTTTCACAGTGGGGACTCGACCTCGTAGGTAAAATACACCCTCCATCTTCCAACGGCCATAAATTTATAATAACTGCTACCGAATACTTCACAAAGTGGGTGGAAGCAATACCACTCACCTTCACTACAGGCATCCAAATTTCCAAATTCATTCTCCACTACATCATCTACCGCTACGGTATCCCCCATTCCATTGTCACTGATAATGGGAAACCATTTAAGAACCAAGAAGTTCGCACTTTGTGCGAAAAGTTTGACATCAAACACCGCTTCTCCACGCCATATTACCCCCAAGGAAATGGTCAAGCAGAGGCTTCTAACAAAACCATCCTCTGCATCTTAAAGAAGACAGTCAATGAAGCTGGCCATGACTGGCACCTCCAACTTAACCCCGCCCTATGGGCTTACCGCACTAGCATCCGCACTCCTACGGGAGCCACTCCATACTCACTAGTATTCGGATTAGAAGCCATTTTACCTATAGAGGTCGAGCTCCCGTCCCTCCGAGTATCATTGCAAAATGTTATATCTGATGAAGACTATCGCGTCGCAAGGTTGCATCAACTTGAATTGTTGGATGAGAAACGCCTGAATGCATTAAATCACTTACAGGCATACCAAAACCGCCTCAGAAGAAGCTACAACAAAAAGATCAGAACCAGAAAGTTTGAGGTAGGTGACTTGGTCCTAATGGAAAATCAAAAGAACCTGCAAGAGCGTCCGAAGCAAGGAAAATTTGAACCTAATTGGCTAGGACCTTATGTCATCACTGCCGACTATGGGTCAGGTGCTTATCAGCTTGCAACACCCGAGGAGCAGCCTCTAGACGAGCCAATGAATATCTTGCATCTCAAGCGATTCTATGCATAACCCATCTGATACCACAAGTCAAAAAAAAAAAAATCAAGAAAAAAATCAGAGTGCAATAAAAACTTCCAATGGTGAAAATCACCTCGGTGACGCCTTGGATAAGTACCATGGTGAAAACTTGTTTCAGGCACCATGCGTAATGGCCGGTCCTACCATCTAATAAGTCCTCTTTCCAGCATAACACTCCATACCCACACATCCCATGGCTTGAAATTCTGATACATCAAGGATGTTCGCCCATCCCGCACTCACTCACCCACCCAGAACCCCACCTGGGGAACAAGGATCCTTGTAAGCTCTCCTTTGTACAGTTCGTAAAATCAGAAAATCCAAAAAACATCATAAAATCAGAAAATCTAAAAAACATCATAAAATCAGAAAATCACCACAGGCATCAATCTCACATCCCACCACAATCATCTAAACACATCTCAACCCTCATCACATCACATCACCAACCATTCCCACATCATCATGTCTTGCCAGAACTACATATTCATTTCACCCGCATCTTAAAAGTACCTTGATCCCATGGACACAGGGTATGTAGGCAGTCTGGAATACGAAGGATGTTTCCAGTACTCAGGTATCTAAGATGCACCCATCCCACCCCTTGGGATGGTTCCCAAATCACTGAGCTTTCTAGATCTACGAAACGATATGCATGCTACACATACCATTGAAACAGGGTCCCTCGTGCAGAAATCGTCAAGCAACATACCAACTATAAGTTTTACATTTGGCCCGAATGTTTCTTTTGCCCATCTTCCACAAACCCTCTAATTAAACACCAACAGATCTGCATCCTAGGATATGTTTTTCCTACGATGGACAAAAATCTATCATTCTATCATCACGTCTCTTGGCAAGAGCACACAAAGGCTATTTGTATCTTTCGTTGGTCTTTTTTGCTTATTGATTTTTATCTTTTTGTCTCACTCCAAGAAAACTCCAAAGCTACCTTGATCTCATTATATCATGGTACGTAGCGGATGGCCCTTAGAGTGGACATAGTCATTGTTTCAGTATGCTGTGCTTGTGGGTAGGCTTCATTACTCCAAGAATAGTATTCATATCTTGAAGTTCAGGTCGGTTCTAGCATGATGTGTTCTATTTGCATATATAGGTACAAAACACCTTATATGCACTATACACACTCACCACTATGAGTCCCCTTCCTCCACTCGACAAGATTATACTACCTTGGGCATGCATGAAACCAACCTATTGTTTGTGGGTCTAGTCCATGCAATCGTAGGATATACATCATCACCTAGGTCATTTTATACCTTTGTGAATTGTATCCTACACTGCTACATTAAACTAGGAAATGCTCTCAATTAATTTTGTGCAACTATTGCTACTAGCTCAACATCATCATCCTAATCACTCAGTCAACCATCCCATATGGGCCTAGATTTGATCAACATTTTGCCACCCCACCACCCAATCTAACTAACCCCACCTTCCCACCATCTCTTCACTTAACACATCTTGAACCAACCCAAACCCCCCCTCCACCCCTCAATGACGTGGTATCTAATGACCTAACCATCCCCCAATTTCCCCACCGCCCACCCCTATCATCCCCCATCACCTAACACGATCCTCCACAGTCTCGCCCCTCAGGGTCTTCACAAGGAACATCATGTATATCAGGATTAGGACATATCACCTATCACCTAGTTTGCATATCATTTGAGGTTCATTTTAATCCATTTGCATATCATTTTAGGTTCATTTTAATCCGTTTGCATATCATTTGAGGTTCATTTTAATCCATTTGCATATCATTTTAGGTTCATTTTAATCCATTTGCATATCATTTTAGGTTCATTTTAATCCATTTGCATATCATTTTAGGTTCATTTTAATCCATTTGCATATCATTTGAGGTTCATTTTAATCCATTTGCATATCATTTTAGGTTCATTTTAATCCATTTGCATCACATGTTAGGTTCATTGTAATCCATTCGCATCATATTTTAGGCTCATTTTAGTCTAGTTGCATCGCATATTAGGTTCATTTTTCATCCATTTAAAAATCGCATAGAACATAAATAGATTCATTTTAGCAGCATATCATTAACATCATATCACACTCACATAGGCACATCATAAAAATTAGAAACATCATCACATTGCATTCCATACATATAAATAAACAATTAAGTTTCATTACAGCATCATCATCATATCATCTAGCAACATATACATAATCCCATACACCATTACCCATAATAAATGTTTGTTAGTCCACATATTCAGTCACATCATATAGTCCATAAAAATCACTAACACCATCCACAACATATAAAATATAACATATGCATCCATCACAATAGAATATCATAAGCCATCAGAAGTTTCGCATCATATATAATCACCACAAAAAATGTACATCTCTCACATCATCAAAAAAAATAAAGTGTCCTGATACAATGCCTCCAAGGGCTATCATGATATAACTCACATCGAGGATCCTCTCTCTGAGGGGGTAGGAGATGATGACCCGGGTCGAGCCTGTGATCCCGATGGCGGCTGTGGCTGTGGCGCTACTGGTACCTGGGGACCCTGCTGGGGCACATGTGAGGGCGGAGGCATCATCTGCTGTACTGACTGCACAGATCTCGATCTATGTGACCTCGATGCCCCTGACCTGCTAACCTGGCTATAACTCGGTGCTCGCAGTGCTGCAGGAACGGCTGCATAGTATAATCCCCGATAGTACTCCGTACGTGCTCTGGCCTCTGCTAGCTCTCCCTGTACCTGAGCCATCTGTCCTTGTATCTGAACTACCTGTCCCTGTGCCTGGCTCAACTGCCCCTGTATCTGATGCGCATGTGTCTGAGCCTGGGCCAGCTGAGTCTGCATCCCTGCCAATATCGGGGCAAGGCCCCCACCCATAGCCTGTGCACTGCTCAACGCAGTCTCTGCCTACTGTGCTCTCACCAGCGCTGCATCCCGCTCTATCCTCAAGTCCTCCATATCCTCTCTGGCCTGAGCCAGCTGAGCCTCTGCAACTGCCAGCCGCCCATCTACTCCCTGCAGCTGTCCCAACTCAGCCTCTCGACGCCCCAACGCCTCCTCTAGACTGGCCACCTGAGCACGTAGTGTCTCTATCTCCTCCATCTCATCCCATGGCCGTCGTCGAGGCGTCAGCCTCTCAACCTCTGCCTCCATCGCTACCCCCGAGCTCCCTGCCTCGACATCATGCCTACCGACCCGCAGCTGCTCCACCCGTGATGGGGATAGATCACCCTGCTCTGTCCTCGGCCGACCACCATGTCGTCGTGGTGCTCTACCCAGCCGTCCACCCCTAGCCTGGACCTGCTGTCCTGAAACCTGCTCTGCTGGAACCTGCTCTGCTGGAACCTGCTGCGCGGGAACCTGCTGAGCAGGAACCTGCTGTCCCGGAATATCCTGCCCCACTGGCCCCTGTCCCGCTATCACTGCCTCCCCCTCATCTACCAGCTGACCATCTCTGACAATCACCCTCTCCGATCCATCATCCATCACCTCTACAATAAAATCTGCAATAACCTCATCACCACCCCCATCTGGATCGTCTCCATCCCCCTCATCCTCTGATAGCTCCGCTGCCGGATCGGTAAATCAGGTGGGCCGATGTGTCTGCCACCATGCATCATAGGCAGGCATAGTACCTGCATCTACCACTGTACTCCTCCAATCCCACTAAACTGGCCGAAGTGCTGCCCAATCACTCAGCGCAACCTGTGGCTGTAATGCTGTGGGCCAATAAGCTGTATCTCGCGGCGTCCGCGCATATATCGCCATCTGGCGAGGAATATCCTGAACCAGTCCAAACTGGCGCATAACCCGTGAGGGTAGGTACATCTCTATGGTATGGTCGCCACGACCCATAAGAAATCTCTGCTGAAATGCGTATGGGAGATGGGTCACATCATCAGGCCACTCCTCACAACCAATATATGGATGATAGATCACGCTGATCACATCATCCAGTATCCTCCACCAGTGGCAGACCTGTCCAGTATACGTATAAACGGCATCCCGATATAAGAACACAAATGCCTCAAACGGCTGCCGATAATAGCCGCAGGTTGGTCAGGTCACAGGGATGTGCTCCCAAAGCCATGCGTGTAGTAGCGTAACCCCAGCAGATAAGGCCCTATCATACAGATAAACGACCGTGTGCATCTCATGTAGCAGCTGTGCTAGCATCACTGGCCCCCATGCGTAGACAACATCATGCCCCACCATCCCCTCAATCACCCCTCCCCACCCCACAGGAAAACCTCTGCCTCGCCTATCCGGTAGCACCACACCTCCAATCAACGCACATAGAAACAAGGAAAAGGGATGTGCACCCGCCGCCAGTGTCCTATCATAGTCCATCTCTCTCCCGTCTGCGGAAAGCACCACGTGCTCTGCTCCGAACACTCTGATCAACGCAGTCCGCCCCCTCCTCGTGTCATACCTCACACGTCGACCATGAATCGACAGCTTGAGGATGCGATAAACATCCTCAAGTGTGATGGTCATCTCTCCTGTCGGTAGCAAAAAGCTGGAGGTCTCGCTACGGTATCGCTCCACTGCGGCCGTCATTAGAGCTCTATGAGCTCGCAGCACTGGCATCGCTGCCACCGTCCACAGCCCCAACCTCGCCAGTCGAGGCCACCAAGCCTCATCAAAGAGTGCCATCACGGATCGTACTCGTCGCTCTCGCGACTGCAGTATAAACTGCTGTGTCTCCTGCAACCACAACTTCTTCGATTAGATACTAACTCATTTTCCCCCACACCCTTCCTTCTTCTGAATGTCTCATAGGCCTCAATCATGTGGCCCCGCATAGACAGTCCCTAGTGTTATTTTAAAATAGCGCTACTTCACCCTACCCATAGCGCCAATACATAAATGGCGCCACTGCGCTTCCTATATAGCGCCAATCAAGACATTGGCGCCATTGCGCGGCATATATCGCGCCAATCTAGACGTTGGCGACAAACTAATTTTTCGCGTCGATTCCAGTTTTAGCGCTAAAACTTAGCATAGCGCCATTCCCCAGCAACGCGCCAATCCAAAGGATAGCGCTACTCGAACCATATTATGGTGCCAAAACGCCATATGTTTTCTTCCAAGCCTTTGGCTCCAATCCAGAGGATAGCGCCAAAAATCCCCCTAAATGGCGACAAAATCGCCTTAACCTACCCTGGCGAATAGCGCTAATCCGTAGGATTGCGCTAATCCGCCTTGTCTATGGCACCACGCGCTCCTAACCCATTTCCTGAAACCCAAAAATAAGTACGTAAACTAAAAATCACAAAGAACGGGTTAGGCCCTACCTGGGGTCCAGCCTCGGGAGACCGCCCGACCTCTCGGAATCGCTCTGAGATGTGATGAAGTCGCGGGAACTGTGGGTTGCGCTCGCCCATCTCTCCTTTGTCTTTTTCTTCTAGAAGGTCAAAGTGCGCAAATGTGGCACTCTTTGGGCCCACTTTTCCTAATATAGTGGGCCATGTCCTCCCTCCATCCCTTTCTTCTCCCTCCAGGGTGCAGATCCCAGCCTTTTTCCTCCGTTTTTCTTCCCACCATCTTCTTTTTCCATCACCTTCGCTTTCGTCACGTCCTTTCGAGAGTTTACCTGTAAAATCGACATTTTTCCTGCCAACCTCTCGAGGGGGCATCCCTTATCCATCTCACTCCTTCCCGGCAGCTGGGGCATATTTTTTTTCTTCGACCTGACGCCACTTCCCTCCTAGATCCTGACGCCACGTCAAAGAGGGGCAAATGTAGACACCTAAAAATGTCTCGACCACCAAACTGACTCCCGACACCCCTAAACTTACCAATTCCCTTTCCAACTAATTAATTAAATTTCTATTTAATTAATCATCCCTTTCATCTTCTAAATCCACACTATTTTATCCCAAAATTGAATTAATTTTATTAATTCAATAGTCCAAACCTTAGCCAAAGTGATTTAATAAATATGCAAAATTTATTAAATCAATTTCCCATTTTCCCTAAATCCAATTAATTAGTTAAAACCATGTTAACTAATTAATCCAGCCTACTAATTAGCCTATCCCTACCCTAGACAATTAAATAGCTATTATTTAATTGCCTACTCTAGCCTATCCCATCCTAGCCTTAGGATTAATTAATTAAATCAATAATTAATTAATCTTAACCCCCCTCTAATCCCTCTACTAATTTATTCCAGCCATATTAATTAGGTTAATCACCCTAATTAAGAAAGTCAAATCCCCATTAGCACTTCTCTCCACATTCCTCAAATTTAAAATTCAAATAAATCACACATCACATTTACTCCTCTTACACATGTCATAACTCTCTTCCCCAAATGAATTTTTAATTCATTTTACCCCTCCCTTTGTGAATTTTTAATTCACAAATAATCCATCTCACCAAACCTCATTTATTCACCCCTTTCCCAAAAATGAATAAAAGATTTACTTTTATTCCTAACCCTCCATCTTCTAAGATCAAATCTAGGCCCTCCACCTCACTTTCATCCTCCACCATTGATCTCTCCAATCAATCTCCACCCTTGGATCAAAATCCTCTCAAAAAGTCTATAAATACAACCTCTCACAAGTCATTTTCATCATCCATTTTCATGCAAAGTTACCATGCCAAAATCACACTTGAGCTTATAGTGAGTTGCACATTTGAGAAGGCATTTCACATTTGAATCAATAGTCTAGGGACAATCTTGGTCTTGGGAGCCTCTCTTGGGTGCAAGGGCTCCTCTTTCCCTTGATGGGATTAGGTTTTGCATGAGGTATAAATCTTGTGTTTTGTTTACATTTGGTTTTATTTTTACCTTATTGCTTTTCTCTAATCTACAGGTCGCATATAAGAATCTTCTAACCACATCAACACTATCACCATCTGAGTAAAAACACCTGATTACGCCGTCACCACCTGTCACGACCATGTTTCCATACGTGGAGATTTTGCCACTAATCAAGCTTCCACATCCACACCTGCCAATCCACCTTCCACTCATAAGTACAACCTCCTAGATCACCTAGGAAAGACCCCCGTACAAATTTCTATCCTTGAGCTTCTCTTCACATCCCCTCTCCACAAGGAAGTCCTTGACAAAGCCTTGAAAGAGACCAAAGTTCCCACCAAATTGAATGTGGATCAATTCCAAGCCATGGTGGGCCACGTCGCTTCACCCCACAATCTCACCTTCTCTGAAAAGGATCTTCCTACATTTGACGAACTACACAACGATGCCTTACATATCGAAGTCCGCATCCACAAGCACATCATTAAAAGAGTCTTAATAGATGGTGGCTCTGGCCTAAACCTGTGCACTCTAAAATTATTAAAACACTTGGGATACTGTGATGTAGTTGTGGATACTAGTGAGTGTATAACCATTAAGGGGTACAATGACACTGAGAGGCTATCTGAATGCACCATCAAACTCCCTATCCAAGTGGGACAAAAAATCTTCAAAACCAAATGTCAGGTCTTGATCTTGACCTTCCCTACAACATTGTTCTCGGCCAACCATGGATCCATGCCATGCAAGCCATCCCTTCCACATTCCATCAATACTTGAAATTCCCCCATAATGACACTAAAGTTACCATCTATGCTGATCTCCATCCTTTCCAATACTGCAGTTTCTTGGAAGGACATGACCGCACTTTCTGCCCCTACAAAAATGCCACCAAGATAGCCACATCACAAGCTAATCCTACACCATCCACCTCATATGTTGACCCTTCTAACATTGCCACTACATCACAAATAGCCCCACCACTCGAAATCAAGATCAAGCTAAGTGACATGGGGTGTCATGAGTACGACCTAAATAGTGCCTTTTGTGTAGGACTATTGCCCACTCCTAAGATAATTGGTGCTCCTAAAGAAGAAGAAGTCTTTGTAGTAGTCACTAAATGCAAACCATCACCCACCTTCGAGAAGAAGCAACTCCTTGATCAGGATATTCTTGAAGACATATCCTCATGGTTATACAAAGATGAAGAAGTAGGACAAGAAGCCCCTATCATCCCAGCTGAAATCTATGGCAAAGGTCTAGAGATTGTCAAGTATATGGACTATAAAGGACAAGGTGGTATAGGCCTTCATGAGCAAAGGATTGTGGAGCTAATTCAAGCAACAACAAACCCACATTCTCAAGGGTTAGAATATGGGAAACAACAGTCTATCCTTGTGAATGGTGAATGTATCTTGAGTGAGGTTACTGTTGTGATGCTCACAACATGCCCCATTTTACTCCTTAGCAAAATGAGGACCCCTGTTGTGGCTTTGCTTTTTCTTTTTGTGTGTGGGTTTGTTTGGTGGTAAAAGGGAAAAGAGAGTGAAAGTTACAAACCTTGTTAAAAATAAAGAAAAAATAACATTAAGTACCAGAGCAGAATATGGGTGGATTCCTTGTCCAAAATGAGTGAGGGTTGCTTTTTGAACCATGTTAAAATTCCCTGTGTTTTGCAAGTTATGAGTGTTTTGGTAAAATGTACAATGGGCGGGTTTGTACTTTTTATATACAAAGTCCTTTGCATATCGGGTTGCATATACAAGGTCCTTTGTATACAAGGTCACTTGCATACAAAGTCCTTTGTATATTGCTTGCATACAACGTTGTTTGCATATACAACTCGCATGTAGAGGTCATCGGGTTTCTAAGTCATTTTACTTGTAAGCATTTTGTTAAACATTCTATCTATACATACAAGTCGGGCCCGAAACATTTCAAAGTTTGAATGAATAAATGGTTAAGTCCGATGAATGCATAAACTGTTTGTATGTTAGGCAAAGAGAAAATATACAAAGCTATATACATAGCGCGGAATAGAAAAGTTATGAAGTGAAGTTTTATGGTTGTATGTTTCGGGCTTTGTATGTTTCGAGACATACAAAGCAAAATATACAAAGCTTTATGCAAGTTGCGGAACCAAAAAGTTATGAAATGAGATGTAATTGTTGTATGTTTCTGCCTTGTATGTATGTTTGGGGACATACAAAGCAAAATATACAAAACGGAACTCAAGAAAGATTTAAATCCAATATAAGCGATGCATCATAACTCAATGTATATCTTCAATATACAAGCGTGATATGCAATGCGAAAAGTGCAAATTAAAGATACAATGCGGATGCAAAAAAAGAATTAAATACAGAGCAATATTTGTATGTATCTTGGGCTTTGTATCGAAAGGATCGATACAAGTGTTGGTTACATCGGACAGGTATGTATCATCGGCAAAGGTTTATTAGATCGCTTCAACCGAAGAGGGTTACGCCGATGATAAGGAAGATACAAGCCAAACGTGAAAAAGGAATTAAAAATAGAGAGGTCTTTGTATATTTAAGTGCTTATATGTTCATAACATACATATCCGAGATGCAAAGAAATCAAGGCACCGTGAGAGGTAAAAGGTAAAAGGAGGTTTGCATAAGGTTGTTGTATATTCGCTTATACAAGAGCGATATACAAAGCGGCAATATAGAAGGATGTACGGAAAGGGCAGAAAAAGAAAAGAAATGTAATTTGATTCTTTGCATAAAGTGCTTGTATGTTTATAGATACAGAGAAAATATGCAAACAAAAAATACAAGGAAAACATACAATGAGAAATATAAAGGGAAACGAGATGGATGCACAGTTAAACTAACGGTAAAAAGGGAAGTAAAAATGCATGAACACTACAACTGAGGGCCGAATCGATGGTGCATTAATTACTATAATTAATGCCAATCTAACTTTCTGACATGGTATAAATTGATGACAGTGGCATGAATTTTAAATCTATTTTTCTTATGTTTGTTTTGCAGGTATGCAGGGAGATATAAAGATGGAGCTTTAATGGCGATGACATCATAGGAGGCAGATCAGATCATAAAAGATCGCAAAAGAAGTGAAAGATTTCAATGAGAAGAGATATGCAGATGGAGAAACATTATTAAAAGAACAACAAAAGATATTTTGAGGTGTTAGGGTTTCCAAAAGGGCATCCTTATGCTCAATATGGAGTATGCTGCTCAAAGATTTTTGACGGGATTTGTTTTCCATCGATTGATGCTACACTTGAAGGATGGACCATTGATTAACTAGGGTTTTGGAACCGTATTGGGGATAATCAAATGTATATATTGAGCTTCTTTACTTTGTAATAAGTAACATAGGGATTTGTAAAACAGAGCTGAAAGTTGTAATTTATTTAGGCATTTTTGAGTAGAAGGACATCTTAGTTTAGAATAGAAGGAGGTCACCTATGTCTGCAATAAGGAATGTGTGGAACATCTAGCTTCCTTATTGTATTTGTAAAGCGTTGTAAGTTTTCTATAAGTTGATTAATGAATCTAAGAGTCATTCATACATTGTAAATCATATATGACTGTGTGTTTTGAATGCAAATAAATTTGGAATTCTGCGTCTATATTCAGAGTGTCTTCTGGCTCTTCTTTGTATTTGAAATAATATCTCTTAAAGCTTGCAATCTTTAATGTATGTTCGTGAAAATACTTAGGGCATTCACATTCAAAGGTTTAGTTTGTGGATTTAATCAAGTTTACTGTACTTTTTACAATGTGCATAACAGAGCATTTAGATCCTGTAGTAGAATGAAGTTTGGTTTAGATTTCTCTAACTTTTCCCAAACCATTTGAAATACTTAGCTTCAACACAGAAATTTAAAGGAGATTGTCTGATATTTGAAGGAAACATGAACAACTAAGTTGATATTTGACAGTTTTCATAATATTTGAAAGGAAAGCTTGTGTGGATATAAATCATATAAAGCTTTGTGATACGGTAACAAATTTATGCAAAGGAATGAATAAAATGTTGATATTTGTGATATTTTGCATAATTTGAGCCCAATGAATCATAAAACACCTTAAATCAAGTAAGGCCCCTTGCATATTATAGCTTCACATTCACCTACTGAATTGTCCAACAGGTCAAGCTCTGACCATACAGAAACTTGGGATTAAGTAATCTTCATTGATTTCTTCATATCTTTCAAGACAGTTAGGTTCATTTTTTGTGAATTTTAACTTTTGTTATGAATGTGTAAAAATAATCATCAACCATTTTTGGTGCTAGAAGGAGGGCCTGATTGGAGTTAAGGCTTATTCTAAGTAAAGCTGGCTCATAACAGTAACAAAGTGACTAGGTCTAGACCCAGTTCAGAAGATATATTTGTGCAATTACCTACTAAAAGGCAAATTAAGAATCCTTTGATTTGGAATCCTAGAATATCACACGCAGGAGGTTCATCTGGAACACCTCCTGGATCACCTTTTAGTATCCATAACCTTGTGAGTCCTGATAGTTCCTCATTTAGATCTTTGAATCTTGGTTCAGGTACTCCTAGAGGTCCCAGTCCTCCCAAGAATCCTATTCCACCTAGAAATCTAGGTATTCCCCAAGGTTTAGGTCAAGCACAATACCTGTAATGGCGTATTTTAATGTCAACTCTCCCATATAGTTCACTGATTATCATGAGATGCCAAAAAATCTTGAAAAGATATGTCCTAAATATCAATTACATCAGTATCTAGAAGATCACATTAGAATATTCAAAGAGGCATGCTTTAGGGATAGGTTAGAATATGAGGATGTTGTGTGTAGGTTATTTCCTTACACCTTTAATGAGCAGGCTTCCAACTGGTATGTTAACTTGCCCAATGGTTATATTTCTTCTTGGGCACTTATGGAAGAAACATTTTTGTCTAGATTTAGAGGACCAATTGATCCTTCCACCTTATATCACAAATTGGCTACAATTAAGAGAAGTGAAGGAGTGCTGATTGATAATTTTAATGATAGATTTCAAAAGGCTTATTCTAGGTTAGTAGCTCCTTACACAGTAAATGCAGATACATTTTTAGCCATGTATTATGTTGCCTTAGATCCATTAACTGCTATGTTTGTCAAAAGAAAGGCTGACATAGATACAATATCCAAAGCTTATAAGGAGGTAGCCTCAGTAAACCAGGAGATGAGGCAAACAACTTATAGTCCATTTCCTAATGTAGGAAATCTTAGGCTACAAAATAAACACAACCTTGGAATGAAGTCCCTACACATAATACTCCACTATTGAATCCAATTCGTGCATACACACCTGTGTATAATCCTGCCCCAATCCAGTCCATAGCCCCTTATACTAGTAACACTACCAATAATAATCAAAGTAATGGTGAATCCTTCTTCCAACCTCCTCGGGATACATTTGTGGCAAAGGCATAAGAGGAAAGAGAAGAAATCAAAGAAATCACTACACATTTGAGAAGATTGACTACTAAAATGACACAACTAAGAAATGAGAATTTCTATGGTAGAAACAACCAAGGATATAGTCAGAACTACAACCCAAACTATAGCCATAATCACAATCAGAATTATAACTAGGGTCAAAGTTCAAATCAAAATCAGAATTACAGCCAGAATCATAATCATAATCAAGGACAACAGATGCAAAATAGAGGACTAGCTATAGATAACAGAGCCTGGGGTAATAACAACAGAAATCAAAATCAGCCAAGGCCACCTAAGACATGGAACATAGGGCCAACTAATGGCACTCTAGCCTCTCCATTTGATAATTTAGATAATCAAGATACAAAACAAACAAATGGAATCCAAATGGCTAATACAACATTGAACAATTGGTGCAGATTTCATAAGACCAATGCCCATGCTGAACTATATTGTCCTCAGTTCCATTTAGCAGCTGGTATTTTTAATGTGGATGTATAGGCTCCCACTTTTGAGTTTCTCATTCCCAAAGGTAATGAAGTATTGCCCTTAGGATATGAGACTGCTTTAGTCTTAGAGACTTTTACCTTTGCAACTGAAGAAGAAGAGGATCAATTGTTAGAGGATGAACCTTATTTTTGTGAAAACCTATATCTTGAATCAGCCTTTGTACTAAATACATTTCAGTTTCCCTTTGAAACTGAAAATGAAGTTTTATATGAAACAGAAGAGGTACAGGCTTTTCAGCAGTCAAAAAAAAATCACACCTGCAATTTGAGAAATAACACTAGGCCAGGAGGTCCTTTCACTACTTCCACTCCTCCTAACAATTTCAATACTCCCCCAGATCAGAACACTAGTAATAATCCTACTATACTGAAATCTAATCATCATGCAAATAGTGGAACAGTAGCACAAAAGGTCCAAACTAGTAAAACAGAGACAGAAGAAACAGTGAGGTTGATGAGTTATTTATTTGAAGAGATAAAGAAAATTAAGGTCAGTAGACCTTTGTGTGAATTATTGAAAAGTCTAGGGTTCAGAAATACTTTCATAAAATCTTTGGATACATCTATGACAGGTGAGGTTTCTACTGATATGAGTGTTCCTAGTAGAGATTCACAACCCAAGGAAAAGAGTAAGAAAATTGAGCAGCCTTCCAACACTAATGTGGTAATGTATGTAGATAAGAAGGATGCTCCTCCTTTCTTGTTAACCATTAGAATGTTTGGAAAGAACATACATAATTGTATGGTAGATTCTAGTGCATCAGCCAATGTAATGCCTTTAGGAATATGCAAAACTTTAGGGTTGACTCCTACTAAATCTGCTAAGGTTGTTACACAGTTAGATAAAACTAAAGTTAATGTGATAGGAGAACTGATGCATATTCAAATGCAATTAGCCTCAGATCCTAAGGTGAGTCAGTTTATTGACATTCAGGTAGTAGATATACCTGTGAATTATGGGATGTTGTTGAGTAGAGACTGGTCTAAAACATTGAACGGATATATGGCCATTAATTTTTCACATATGTGGTTACCTTGGAGAGGTGTTCCAAATTAGATCAAGATAGAAGTTGAACCTAGGATGAAACACATGATTACAGAATACAACAAGACTAATGAGATATTGTATGCTTTTGTTGAACCTGGTGTTTATAGAATCATTGACAAGGGAGTACAAATTGAAGAAATCCTAATGTTAAATTTTAGAGAAAAACATGTCAGTAAGGAAACAGAGTTGTTCATTGAGTCTGATGGAAATTCTTCTGATGAAGAAAGTAATGCAATAATAGCTTCGGTTAGGTCATTAGATAGGAAATGGAAAGGTGCGTTGAACAAAATCTACCAATTCAGTGCAAGTTATGTAAAAGAATGTGTAGAGTCCATAATAAGCCACATTCTGAAGAGAATTGTGGAATGTGTAGAGATATTATAGAATACCAGTACATAAAATGCACAAAGGGAGTAGGACTGCAAGAAGGAAAGGTTAATCCTAATCAACCAGAGAAATACTTCTGGAATAACATAGATGTGTTGATCCCAGATTTAAAAGAAGAAACAAAGGACAAGAGTATTTGTCTTTCTGATTTACAAACTAAAAGTATAACTGTGCAAGTAGGTCAAAATGAATTGCTTGTGAATGAACAAGATAGCACCTCACATGTGATAGAAAAAGAAAAACATGCCAAAGTAAAGGGTCAAAAGAATAAAGATGGCATGTGGACACTAAAATGTGACGGATCTAAATCAAAACAGGTTGCAGGTGTAGGTGTGGAACTTATAGATCCTCATGGTAAGTCATATTTAGCAGCATATAGGCTACAATTTTCTTGTACTAACAATGTTGCAGAATATGAAGCTTTGATTTATGGACTTTTTTTGGCTCTGAAGAAAAAGGTAAAAAAGATCAGGGTATTTTCATATTCTGAGTAAATGGTCAGGCAAGTAAGGAAATTGTATGCATGCAACTACAAAAAGATGATTTGTTACAGGCATAGGGTGTGGGATTTGATAAATTCATTTGATGCTTTCAACATAGAACATATCCCTAGAGAATTGAACCATAGACTAGATGCATTAGCAGTTGCTGCTAGCTCGTTAGAACCCTTAACACTGTCAGGTTTAAAAAGATTTGCTGTGGAACTAGTAAATGTTCTCAGCATACCAGATAATGTTACTCATTTTCAGGTATTTGAAGGGGATCAGCAAATTGTAGATTTTCTAACTTGTAATGAGATCTTTGAAGCTCAAATTATTGATGAACAAGAAAGGCCTCATGTGTCTTGGGATGAAGAAGAAATAATCAACCTAAAAAACAATTTCTTACCTAAGGGGGTAATTGAGTTAGAACATATTTTTGACTTGGATGGAGTAGTAAGACAGAAAGATTTGCCCAAAAATGAGGGAGGTTAGTGTGATCCATGTAACCTTGGAATAGAGCAGAGTCCACAAAATGTACTTATTGGAAAGGCTTGCTCTAAAGAGTTGAGAAAAGAAATTGTGGATGTTCTGAAAGAGTACAAACATGTCATATCATGGATGTATGAAGATTTGAAAACATATGATGTTAGATTTAGAGCAGACAACTGAGAGGGGGGCTGAATTAGTTGTCCAAAAACTTTCTTTATTTTTTAACACTTATATTCACTTAGCAGTATAACAATAAATCAAACATGAAACTTAATGCATTTAATCAAGAGAAGATAACACATCAACACAAGAGACACCAAGATTTTGATGTGGAAAACCCGGTTAAGGGAAAAACCATGGGGTGATTAACCCAAGATTGTATTCTCTGTTATAAGAATAGAAAGAACAAAATGGCACATGCCAATAGGTCTCACTGCCCAAGCACACTACTCACAAGAGGCTCACTACCTACAAGAGACACACTGTCTACAAAAGAATGATTATCACATACTTGAACTAGAAGATAGCATCTTCACCATGCTTGAGTCAGTTCCATTTAAGCCCAAACCTTCTGCTCTACTTTTCACTCTTCTCTTTGCTACCACACACACATCTCCACAAGTCACACTTTGAAATGACTTCACAATCCCTTATTTATAAATGAAATCAACTTAGGAACAAACATCTAAGTCGACACATATCCACAAGAACATCCGCAAGGTGTATAATTGATCTGATTGGCCAGTCACAGGAAGAACACCAACATCTAGAAATTATACTTTATTTCTGGGACTCCAATACTAATGCAGACCATAAACACTAACTGAGCAAGAACCAAGGACCTCCACGAACTTGCCTAAATCACCAAGAACATCCGTACTTCCTCTTCTTACTGAAATTCTTCTCTCCTTCTTCCAGAATGTCAAGAACATAGTCTGTCATTACTATCACAAAGGAATAGATACTTTTGGACCTTCAAATCATGAACCAATTGATTTGACACACCAAACAGACTTCCCAAATACTTACTCAAATCCGTAGAACTGGATAATGCATTTCTGGATCTCACTGGACCTATTTGTATCACTCTGTCATCACTAAACATCTGCCGGAACCAGTTTCACTTGAACTGTCATAACTTCTTCATATCTTCATGCGGAGCTCTGAAATCTCTATTGGAACATATTAAGACACATATCTCCAAACCCTTTAATCTGTATCCTCTTATCCTTAACCTATCTCAGATTTTTGCCTTATGTCATCACTGTTCTTCATTGTTCTTGATTGAGACTAGTTTTCTCAATATCCTCAGCACATAACTCATCCAAACCTTATCATTAATGCAATAGGAGTGTGTTGACATCAATGACAACACTGGTTAGGCCCATACTTGCAACAATCTCCCCCTTTGTCATTGATGGCAACACATGATGTGAAAAACTATTTTTAACCATCATGACAAGAAAGTCTCCTTACTGTCACAACTCCCCCTAATAGCAACATCCATTCTCATGTCTCCTCTTCCTTTATTGCTCCCCCTTTGATCAGCACCCACTTGTTTTTCATGTCTTCTCTCCCCCTTTGACATCAATGGCAAAGGGCACATACTTGTAATTCCACTACCTCAGAACCATGCCTGCTGCTCCCCTGAGTAGCGGCTTCCCATCATCAGTCTGAACCATACTGTGAAATCCACCAGACTGATGCACATTAGTGCACCTTAGTTCACCACCGGAGGGGCAATAACCCCTAACTTCTCCCTAAGATACTCGAAAGAGTCCTTAGGTAGAGGTTTAGTAAAGATGTCTGCAATTTGATCCTTTGAAGGCACAAACTCCAATTTGACTTCACTCTTGTTTACTTGCTCTTTCAAAAAGTGAAACTTAATGGATATATGCTTGGTCTTTGAATGCGACACTGGATTCTTGGATATGTTTATAGCACTTGAATTGTCACAGAAAATTGTGATGGGCTCCTCATACTCTACTTTGATGTCTCTTAACATCTGTTTCATCCATAAAACTTGAGTACAACTTCCTGCTGCAGCAATATATTCTACTTCTGCAGTGGACAGAGATATTGCTTCTTGTTTCTTGCTTAACCAAGAAAACAATCTCTTCCCCAAGAAGAATGCTCCACCACTAGTACTCTTTTGGTCATCCACATCTCCTGCCCAATCAGCATCTGTATATGTATGAAGAGAGAAGTCATGGTCTCTGGGATACCACAACCCATACTCAACTATCCCCTTTAGATATCTAAAAATCCTCTTGATTTCCATAACATGAGATTCTCTAGGATCAAATTGAAATCTAGTAACAAGACCAACAACCTGCATAATATCTGGTCTAGTTTGAGTGAGATACAACAGTCCTCCAATCATAGACTTGTATTTTGTCTGATCAACCTTGGGAGATTCATCTTCTTTTCTCAACTTACACCCGGTTGCCATTGGAGTGTTCATAGGCTTTGTGTCTTCCATCCCAAATTTCCTCAACAATTCTTTCACATATTTTGACTGAGAAATGAAGATTCCTTTCTTTGTTTGAGTAATTTGCAGACCCAAAAAGAAATTCATTTCTCCAAGCCTTGACATCTCGAACTCACTTTTCATTTGACTTGCAAAGACTTTACACATACTATCTCTTCCTCCAAATATGATATCATCAACAAATGCTTCAACAATTAAGATATTTTCATGATCAATTTTGAAGAACAAATTACTGTTAGCAGTACCTTTGTTGAAACCAATCTTCAAGAGATGCTTGTCCAATCTTTCATACCAGCTCTTGGGGCTTGCTTCAGTCCATATAGTGCCTTTTTCAATTTGCAGACCATGTCACTATGATCAAATAATTGAAATCCATCCGGTTGCTCAATGTACACCTCTTCTTCCAAGTTGCCATTTAGGAAGGTAGATTTGATATCCATCTGATACACCTTGAAATCTTTGAAGGCAACAAATGCAAGAAATAATCTGACTGCTTCAATTCTTGCCACTGGAGCAAAAGTCTCTTCAAAATCAACTCCTTCAATCTGATAGTAACCCTTGTAGACCAATCTAGCTTTATTTTTTATTACTTCACCATCTTCATTCAGTTTGTTCTGGAAGACCCATTTGGTTCCAATCACATTCTTGTTTCTAGGTCTGGGAACAAGATCCCAAGTATGATTTTTCTCAATTTACATTAGTTCTTCCTCCATTGCTTTTGACCAATTTTCATCATTGCAAGCTTCATTCACTGTCTTAGGTTCAATCTTTGAAATCAGACAATATTCATTTGAATTTTGAGCAATTCTCCTTCTTGTTTGCACTCCTTTGCTTCTGTCACCTATGATCTGATCTTCAGAGTGGTTTAGAGTTACATACCTTGGAACTTTGGGAGTTTCTTACACCTCTAACTCTTGATCAGTCTCATTGAGACATAACTCTTCTTCCTGTCTTACTGGATCAGCTTGACTTGATTTCTTAGGAGAGGCTTGAACACTTTGAATCTGGATACCATTCTGATCATCTTCATCATACTCATAAATTCTTGAGGGTCTTTCAATTTCTTCATCAACCTTCACATTTACACTTTCTACAATCTTTCTCAGTCTCTTGTTGTAACACCGGTATGCTTTGCTTTGAGTAGAGTAACCCAAGAATATTCTTTCATCACTTCTAGCATCAAACTTTCCTAGATCTTCATCCCTTTTAATGAAACATCTGCTACCAAAAACTCTAAAATATCTCACAGTGGGAGTAATGCCAAACCAAAGCTCATAAGGAGTCTTACCGGTATTGTTTCTAATTTGAACTTGATTAAGAGTGTAGACTGCAGTGCTGATAGCTTCTCTCCAATAAATCTGAGGAACATTTGCTTCCATCATCATAGTCCTGGATGCTTCCTAGATGGTCCGGTTCTTTCTCTCAACTACTCCATTCTGTTGTGGAGTTCTAGGGGCAGACAACTATCTTTTTATTTCATGTTTCTCATAGTAGTCTATGAACTCACCGGATGTGAATTCTCCACCTCTATCAGACCTCAGACATTTTAGTTTTAGTCCGGTTTCATTCTCCACCATGGCCTTGAATATTTTGAATTTCTCAAGTGCTTCTAATTTTTCTTTCAGAAAGGTTACCCACATCATCCAGGAATAATCATCAATTAGCAACATGAAGTATCTATCACCTTGGACACTCCTAACTCTTGCCGAACCACAAAGATTAGTGTGAACTAAGTCCAATAGTCTGGTAGAAGACAATTCCTTCCTTTTGAATGTGACTCTACTCAATTTGCCCAACTGACATTCTTTGCACAAGCTATTAGTAGGTTTCACTAATTTTGGAAGATCTCTTACAGCCTGAGTATTGCTTATCTTGATGATATTATCAAAATTCACATGACACATCCTCCTATGCCATAACCAACTCTCATCAATTTGAGCAAATAAGCAACTTTTACCAGTACCAACCAAGTGGAAGATATTACCTTTAGTTTAAGTACCGGATGCAATCTTTGTTCTGGAGCTTTCAAAGATCTTGTATTTTCTATTTCTGAATCTGAGATCATAGCCTTTGTCCACCAGTTGTCCAACACTGAGAAGATTATGCTTTAATCCTTCAACATACAGTACATTACCGGTTTTGTTCTTTCCATCAAGAGAAATAGTTCCTCTACCTCTGATTCTACCACTAGAATTGTCTCCAAACTTTACAATTCCTCCTTCATACTTTTCCAACTTTAAGAACTAATTCTTGTCACCTGTCATATGGTGAGAGCATCCATTGTCAATGACCCAATCATCCTTTGTTTCAATTTGGGCAGCTAGAGCTCTTTCTTCAACTTTATGATTGACATATACAGAGGATATAGGTTCCTCTTCTTTGATGGCAATAAACACCCATTCATTACCGGATTTGTTTCTTGTCTCTGATTCATCATCTGTTACTCCTTCATTACCATCTTCTTCATAAACATAGTAACAATTCTTCTGAAACCTTGGTCTGTTAGGATTTGGTCTTGAAAATCTTTCCAGACATCTTGAGGCAAAATGACCAATTTTATTGCAGTTAAAACAATTAAAAGGTAATTTTCCTTCATACTTACCAGATCCTCTTGGCAGTCTTTTAGCAATAAGGGCTTCAAGATGAGAAGTTTCAGCTTCTTCTTCTTCCAAGTCTTTTCTTGCTTTTTCATACCATGATAGGTTCCTTGAAGAGTTTTCTCCCGGATCAAATCTTTGTTTCCCTTTTACAGAGGTACTGGCTTTGAATGCAGATTCAATCTTTGGGGGATCATCTCCAAACTCAGCCATTTCAAAAGCAGCCAACTTACCAATCAATTGATCTCTTGTGACTGTTGTGTGAGCTCTGAATTCTTCAATTGCAAAAGCCTTCATTTTATAAGAATCGGGAAGGGATCTGAGAACTTTGCCAATAATCTCATCTTCACTCAGGGTTCCACCTACATTTTTGATTCCACAAACCAGTTCATTTACTCTTGGCATGAAGGTGGTAATATTTTCATCATCTCTCATCTTCAATTTTTCAAATTCCCTTTTAGGCTTTGTAACCTTGCACATTTGACAAACTGGTCTCCTTCATACAAAAGTTCTAGTTTATTCTAGATCTTAAAGGCAGTTGGTAGATCAATAACATTTGAGAGTTTTGAATCAGATAGCGCACTTAACAGAGCCTCTTTGGTCCGTAGATTGTTTTCAACATCCATGATTTCATTTAGGGTTGTCAGACCACCCTGTGGAGGTACATAGGCCTTTTTAACCATAGACCAGTATGCAAATCCCATACATTGCAAGTGACATTCCATGCGACCTTTCTAAAGAGCAAAGTTAGTTCCTTCAAACTTTAGACTATCCTTCTTGTAGGATGACATCCCGGATCTCCTCAAGCGGTTAAGCTCCTTTTAGAGGAACTCAGCTTTGATACCAATTGTTAGATTTAGAGCAAACAACTGAGAGGGGGGGTGAATCAGTTGTCCAAAAACTTTCTTTACTTTTAACACTTATATTCACTTAGCAGTATAACAATAAATCAAACATGAAACTTAATGCATTTAATCAAGAGCAGATAACACATCAACATAAGAGACACCAAGATTTTGATGTGGAAAACCTAGTTAAAGGAATAACCACGTGGTGATTAACCCAAGATTGTATTCTCTGTTAGAAGAATAGAAAGAACAAAATGGCACATGCCAATTAGGGCTCACTGCCCGAGCACACTACTCACAAGAGGCTCACTGCCTACAAGAGACACATTGTCTACAAAAGAATGATTATCACATACTTGAACTGGAAGATAGCATCTTCACCATGCTTGAGTCAGTTCCATTTAAGCCCAAACCTTCTGCTCTACTTTTTGCTCTTCTCTTTGCTACCACACACACATCTCCACAAGTCACACTTTGAAATGACTTCGCAATCCCTTATTTATACATGACATCAACTTAGGAACAAACATCTAAGTCGGCACATATCCACAAGAACATCCGCAAGGTGTATAATTCATCTGGTTGGCTAGTCACAGGAAGAACACCAACATCTGGAAGTTATACTTTATTTCTGGGACTCCAATTCTAATGCGGACCATAAACACTAACTGAGCACAAACCAAGGACCTCCATGAACTTGCCTGAATCACCAAGAACATCTGTACTTCCTCTTCTTACTGAAATTCTTCTCTCCTTCTTCCAGAATGTCAAGAACACAATCTGCCATTACTGTCACAAAGGAATAGATACTTCTGGACCTTCAAATCATGAACCAATTGAGTTGACACACCACACAGACTTCCCAAAAACTTACTCAAATCCTCAGAACTGGATAATGCATTTTTGGATCTCACCGGACCTATCTGTATCACTTTGTCATCACTGAACATCTGTCGGAACCAGTTTCACTTGAACTATCATAACTTCTTCATATCTTCATGTGGACCTCTGAAATCTCTACTGGAACATATTAAGACACATATCTCCAAACCCTTTAATCCACATCCTCTTATCCTCAACCTATCTTGGATTTTTTCCTTATGTCATCACAGTTCTTCACTGTTCTTGATTGAGACTAGTTTTCTCAATATCCTTAGCACATAACTCATCCAAACCTTATCATTAATGAAACAGGAGTGTGTTGACATCAATGACAATACTGGTTAGGCCCATACTTGCAACATATGATACGTCCATAATAACTCATGTGATACCCTTGAAACGTGATGTTAAACCATTTAGGCAGAAACAAAGGCCTGTGAATGCTATTTTAGAGCCTTTAATCTTTGAAGAAGTGAAAAAATTAATGTCTGCTAGAATAATTTTCCTAGCCAGACATTCAACATGGGTAGCTAATTTAGTACCTGTGAGAAAGAAAAGTGGAGACATTAGGTTGTGTGTAGATTTTACAAATTTGAATAAGGCATCTGAAAAAGATAATTATCCCCTGCCTCCAATAGATGAAGTGTTGCAAGCAGTGAATGGGGCTAAAATGATGTCTTTCTTGGATGGATTCTCAGGGTATAACTAGGTTTTAATAGATAAAGAGGATAGATTAAAGACCACTTTTACTTGTAAATGGGGAAATTATGCATACAGAAGAATGCCTTTTGGTCTAATCAATGCAGGTGCCACTTTTCAACGAGCTATGGACATTGCATTTCATGGATTGTCAGGTAAGTGCATTGTTGTTTATATGGATGATTTAACTGTTTACTTTAAAGATGCATCCACTCATGCTGAAGATCTAAGAAAAATACTTAAAAGATGTGAAAGGTACGGGATTTCACTTAACCCAAAGAAATGTTCATTTGGCATAACTGAAGGAAAATTATTAGGACATGTCATTTCTGAAAATGGGATATCTATTGATCCTGATAGAATAGAAGGAATAAAGAAATTGCAATTACCAAACATTAAGAAAGAACTAAAGTCATTTTTTGGTAAGATTAATTTTGTCAAGAAGTTTATTACAGGGTTTGCAAAAATTGTGCAACCATTGAACACCATGCTGAAGAAGGATGCAAAGATAGAATGGACACTAGTAGCTAAAGCCGCATTTGAAGATATCAAGGAGGCCATTTCTGATGCTCTTGTGTTGACAAGTGCAAAGTACACAAAGCCATATTACATTTATTCTTTTGCATCTTCACATTCAGTTGCATCTACTTTGACACAAAAGGGAGAAGACAACGAAGAAAAGCCCATAGCCTTTATGAGTGCACCTCTAAAGGATGCACAGTTGAAATATCTTGATACAAAAAGATAGGCATTTACATTAGTAAGAGCATTGAAAAAGTTTAAACATTATATCTTACGTAGTCAGGTTAAAGCCATAGTGCCAGATGCAGTCGTGAAGATGCTGCTGATGCAGAATGAGCCTGGGGAGAAAAGAGCCAAGTGGATTACAACATTGTAGGAGTTTGATATGGAAATTATTCCAATGAAGTTGGTCAGAGGACAAGTACTAGTACAAGCCATAGCAAACACATATCCAAATTTGGTAAAACAACAGTATGTGATGAATTCTAGTAATGCATCAGGGTGGTATGATGATTTGAACACTTTTCTAATATCAGGCAAATATCCAAATAAAATGAAATCTTCTCAGAGGAGAGATTTAAAGATTAAAGCATAGAAGTACATGGTACAACAAGGTCTTCTATTCAAGAAGAACCATGAAGGAATATATTTAAGATGTTTAAATAGAGTTGAAGCAGATAAGGTGTTGTCAGAATTGCACAACAAATATGGAACTGCTCATGGTTCCCATTTAGATACAATGCATAAGATATTGACAGTAGGATACTATTGGCCTACAATGTTTAAGGATACAGAGTGTCACATTTGAAGTTTCCACACCTGTCAAACTGTGATAGATAAAGGAAGGAATCAGGCTAATCCATTATAGCCAGTGATTGAGTCTAGACCATTTGCACAATGGGGCTTAGATTTCATTGGGGTCATAAATCCTTCGTCATTTGCAGGACATAAGTTTATATTGATAGTAATTGACTACTATACAAGGTGGACTGAAGCCACATGTTGCAAGTTCTCTACTACTAAGGTCGTCATCAAGTTCCTTGAAGAAAACATCATTACCAAGTTTGGAACTCCATATTTGCTGGTATGTGATAATGGCCCTGCTTTTTCTTCTCTAAAATTTTCTAAATGGGCATTTGAGTATGGGATAGTTTTAAAGTTTTCTTCAAATTATTATCCTTAGGGGAATGGGTTAGCTGAGTCTACAAACAAAATTTTATTGGATATAATCAAGAAGTTAACTGAAAAGAATCCTAGAGAGTGGAACACATTGTTGAAGTATGCGATGTGGGTAGATAGGACTAAGGTTAAGTCAGCCTTAGGCAATGCACCTTATCACTTAGTTTATGGGACTGATCCCATACTTCTAGTAAATTTAAGAATATTAGTCTGGAAGTCTCCTAATCAATATTTAGGCTTCGATGATCATAGAGAGGCCAAAATAATACAAATGTTACAATTAGATGAGAAAAGAGATCAAGCCATTCAGAAATTTGCCAAACATCAAGCAGTAGTCAAGAGATGGTTTGATAAAAGAGCAAGAGTCAAAACATTTAGAATATCAGACTTAGTGCTGTGCTGGGATAAAGCACATGAAAAGAAAGGAAATCATGGAAAATTTGACAAATTATGGTTAGGTCCATTACAGGTAGCAAAAATAATTGGAGACAATACTTTCAGGCTCAAGACCTTGACTAGGGAAGATCTGCCATTACCAGTTAATGGCCAACACTTGAAACATTAATTTCAGGCTTGAGGTGAGAGCAATTAGTTTCTGTGTATCATAAAGTAAATAATGTATAGTTTTGTGTTGCTTTGTTTTTTGTTTTGGTTTGTTGCTTTGTTCTGTTGGTCATTTGTACAGTCTATTTGTTTTATTTACTTTGTTGTTTTCCTATGTGCTGGGGTCTTTATTTTTATTTAGAGTATGCAGGAGCAGACTAACAACCATTGAAAATAGTAGAAAATTTAGAACATTCAGGTTAATTATTTAAAATTTAGGCATAACTTGTTGTGACTGTCATGAATGTAGAAAGTTGTTTGACTTGTGAAATTTTGTATTCAATAAATGTGGGTTGAGTATTCAAGGGAAGTTTCTCACAATGACACACCTAAAATCCTTGGGTTTGTTGAACATACCAGTGTAGATATTAGCTAAAAAATTAGAGGTCACCCTTGCTACCATTACAATTCTCAGCTTAATTTTAGCAAGTGATCATTCCTTGCATCACGAAGTTACAATTGTAATATCTTATGAAATCTCTATCAAATACAATATATATATATATATATATATATATATATAATAAAATAGATTTGACTAAAAATCTAGATTAAGCCATCTAAGTAACTCTACCGGGGCTATAGATGCTTGTTGGCAGTGGGGCTCTACTTGGGAGAATTGTAACGATAACCTTATCGAGGCTATGGATGCCTGCTGGCAGCAAGGCTCTATTTGGTTGGCTATGAGAGAATGACATCAACTATGTAGGCTAATATTAGTCCCTGGTTTGTTTAACTAATTTTCAAGATGAGGATTATTAATCACGTGCACCCACTTAAACTGAAGGGAAGATTCATGCACCTTATTAAATACATTAAGTCTCAAGTTAGATAATGATTTGCAAAAAAGATAGTTGGAAGTTATGAATTTATTTCATTTAGTTTTCTTTGATGGTTTTAATTTGATTGTTTTGTTTGGTTGCTAGTTGTTGTGATGCTCACAACACACCCCATTTTACTCCTTAGCAAAATGAGGACCCCTGCTGTGGCTTTGCTTTTGCTTTTTGTGTGTGGGTCTATTTGGTCGTAAAAGGGAAAAGAGAGTGAAAGTTATAAACCTTGTAAAAATAAAGAAAAAATAACATTAAGTACTAGAGCAGAATATGGGTGGATTCCTTGTCCAAAATGAGTGAGGGTTGCTTTTTGAACCATGTTAAAATTCCCTGTATTTTGCAAGTTATGAGTGTTTTGGTGAAATGTACAATGGGAGGGCTTGTACTTTGTATATACAAAGTCTTTTGTATATTGGGTTGCATATACAAGGTCCTTTGTATACAAGGTCGCTTGCATACAAAGTCCTTTGTATATCGCTTGCATACAAAGTTGTTTGCATATACAACTCGCATGTAGAGGTCATCGGGTTTCTAAGTCATTTTACTTGTATGCATTTTGTTAAATGTTCTATCTATACATACAAATCAGGCCTGAAACATTTCAAAGTTTGAATGAATAAATGGTTAAGTCTGATGAATGCATAAATTGTTTGTATGTTAGGCAAAGGGAAAATATACAAAGCTATATACATAGCGCGGAACCAAAAAGTTATGAAGTAAAGTTTTATGGTTGTATGTTTTGGGCTTTGTATGTTTTGGGACATACAAAGAGAAATATACAAAGTTTTATGCAAGTCACGGAACTGAAAAGTTATGAAATGAATGTAATTGTTGTATGTTTCAGCCTTGTATGTATGTTTGGGGACATACAAAGTAAAATATACAAAATGGAACTCAAGAAAGATTTAAATCCAATATAAGTGATGCATCATAACTCAATGTATATCTTCAATATACTAGCGCGATATGCAAAGAGAAAAATGCAAATTAAAGATACAACGCAGATGTGAAAAAAGAATTAAATACAGAGCCATATTTGTATGTATCTTGGGATTTGTATCTAAAGGATCGATACAAGTGTTGGTTACATCGGACATGTATGTATCATCGGCAAAGTTTTATTAGATCGCTCTGACTGAAGAGGGTTACGTCGATGATAAGGAAGATACAAGCCAGACGTGAAAAAGGAATTAAAAATAGAGAGGTCTTTGTTTATTTAAGTGCTTGTATGTTCATAACATACATATCTGAGATGCAAAGAAATCAAGGCACCGTGAGAGGTAAAAGGTAAAAGGAGGTTTGCATAAGGTTGTTGTATATTCACTTATATAAGAGTGATATACAAAGCGGTGATATACAAGGATGTACGGAAAGGGTAGAAAAGGAAAAGAAATGTAATTTGATTCTTTGCATAAAGTGCTTGTATGTTTACAGATACAAAGAAAACATGCAAACAAAAAATACAAGGAAAACATACAATGAGAAATATAAAGGGAAATGAGATGGATGCACAGTTAAACTAATGGTAAAAAGGGAAATAAAAACGCATGAACACTACAACTGAGGGCCGAATCGATGGCGCATTAATTACTGTAATTAATGCTAATATGACTTTCTAATGTGGTATAAATTGATGACAGTAGCATGAATTTTAAATCTATTTTTCTTATGTCTATTTTGCAGGTATGCAGATAGATATAAAGATGGAGCTTTAATGGTGATGATATCATAGGAGGCAGATCGGATCGCAAAAGATCGCAAAAGAAGCAAAACATTTCAGTGAGAAGAGATATGCAGATGGAGAAACATTATTAAAAGAACAACAAAAGATATTTTGAGGTGTTAGGGTTTCCAAAAGGGCATCCTTACGCTCAGTATGGAGTATGCTGCTCAGAGATTTTTGGCAGGATTTGTTTTCCACCGATTGATGTTGCACTTGAAGGGTGGACCATTGATTAACTAGGGTTTTGGAACCGTATTGGGGATAATCAAATCTATATATTGAGCCCCTTTACTTTGTAATAAGTAACATAGGCATTTGTAAAACAGAGCTAAAAGTTGTAATTTATCTTAGCATTTTTGAATAGAAGGACAATTTAGTTTAGAATAGAAGGATGTCACCTGTGTCTGCAATAAGGAATGCATGGAACATCTAGCTTCCTTACTATATCTATAAAGCGTTGTAAGTTTTCTATAAGTTGATTAATGAAGGTAAGAGTCATTCATACATTGTGTTGGTTTTGCTTCTGAATCACCATTAGGGTTTGCCACTTCTAATGCACAGGCAGATTCAGCCAACTAATACAGGAGGTTGCGTGAGCTGCCTCCCCTTCACTTCTTGTTCTGCCGCACCAAGGGGGGTATCCCTATAACTTAAGATGTAACCTTGCCTAGCTCAAAGATAGAAAGATCTAACTTGACAACAATAGGTAGAATGCTCTCATGTATGGACCAAGATTTGTGTAACAAATCACAAGGTTGGCAACATTCTTGGACATAATGTCTGGTTAGGTATGAGAGCATGCAGGGGTTTCCTACTCCTAATCCTACAACTAACAGATGGAAGGATGAGATGATTTGAAATGGTATTTGGAGGGATGGGACTTTCCTAGACCCATTGAACAGACAGATTCCCAAACCAGTGCCTTATCTGGGTAGCAGAGTCATATCTAAGACTGTAAATGTCTCCCCATGACAACACTAATTCATATCCAGAGGAGCTGAGAATAATGCTACTGCCTGACAGCAACATGTCCAAGAAAGAGTATCATTAATGATCGTGCTTAATAGATCCTATGATGCAATCTATTTCCCTTTGTATCTGATCAAAAGCCTATTTAACCACTCCTTGAGTAGATGCAATAAATCAGACACACAGTATGCATATACTGAAAAACTTGGGAGCCCTTGACAACCTTGTTTGAAAGGAAAACAAATGACATACAGGAGATAATCAGAAACAATACACACACAGGTGTTTTTCATTTAAAATCAATCTGCATAGAAGGTCATCACAGAGAAAATCATCATTTACAAGCCAAGATAGACTAGTACACCAGACCAAGGACTGAGTCTGTAGCAAAAAATGCCTTTCAAAATGTGAACACCTTATGTTCAGAGTCAGAGCAGAAAGCCCAAAAACGTCCAACCACCAAAATGAGTAACACTTCCTGCTTAAAAATAGCCAGAGGGAAGCGTACTCAACATTAATTACATGTTCAAAATTCAAAAATCTGCCAGATACAGACTCCACAAAGGAATGGCGCCCAGAAGTTATTGCTGTATCAGACAGAAAGTAGACAAGGGTGGTCTCGAGCCCTACGCCACCATATGGAAGTCTTCATCCATAAATCAGGCCACCTGATCATGTGTACCATTTCTCTTACCCCTGCTACAGTCGCCATTGATGGCTCAACCACCCACGGCCGCGTGAAAACTATCGCTGCGTTCAAAAAGAAATTTCCCGCTAAAATGCACTTTGCAGGTTTAAATGTGCAGGAAGAATAGTCCCACATGTATGGTGCGGACAGCCTTCAATAGTTTAAAAACATGGCCACAAGCATAAAAGGTGTCGAGCATTTTGCCATGCTCGACACACAACCCTTCACCAAAACCCATCAGCCAAACCTATATCATCGGCCTGCTCCAAAAAACTCCTTCCGATCTCAACGGTCTCGCCGACCACTACCTTCGCATTCCCCTGTCGGCCAGACCAATACCATCAGCCAACATGAAATTCGTCTCGCCGACCCCCTTGGTCTCTCTGATAACACCTTCACCATCGGCCAGACCAACACCGTTGGTCTTGCCAAAAACCCCTTTGCCGATAATGTCGATCATACCGATGAACCAAAAACATAAAGCCCTGAACCTTTGAACCACTGAACCGGTTCAAACAGATGGTTCCACCGAGAGGTTCAACGCTAACTGGATCCAAAAGATGAGCAAAGGATACACTTAGTGAAAAATGGAACCAAAGCCCGCGAACCGTTGAGCCGCTGAACCGGTTCAACCCATTGGTTCACTGGTGAGGTCAACACTGAGGTTCGAACTGAAAGTTCAAAGACACGGTCGGAGTGCTTCAAAATGAACTTTCACTGAAAAGCCAAGTACCAAAAACATAAAGCCTTGAACCGTTGAACCCTGAACCAAAAGGGTTCAACACGAGGGTTCAACGCAATGGTTCAAACATCAAAAATAATACTCCATAGGCAACAAAGCTTCGAACCATTGAACCTTGAACCAAAACAAAAAGGTTCAAGCGGGAGGTTCAACGATGCAATATTTGCGCAAGGCAAATGCATAATGCGACCCGTTAGAAGAAAATTGAACCCAGAACCGCTGAACCATTGAACTTAGAGAAAAAAGGGTTCAAGTTCAAACCGAAATGTCGAAGACACAAAAACGAACCCATGCCGATGGAGAAAAGACGAAGACCCCTCCTCAAGAAATGAGATGCAGATGCTAAAAAACACTGAGGGGTGCCAAAACTTAGAACCTTTTGGATATTTTGGGATGGTGCCTGCATGAAAATTGCTAAATTAACTAACAGTGAATTTAGGCACCAACAGTGGCTCTGATTGGGGACGTGCAGGTGCAAGACTGCAGCGAGAACCTCAGATCTCTGGGATGCAGACCAGTGCCTTATCCATTGGGCATAGAGTCATGAAGTTACCATGATCTGCATCACCAATCAAACTTGATGGCCTAAGGCCACCAAGAAAAGGAAAACCAATATTTCCCCTTGTCAAACACCTTGTTCTCATCTGCATACACTGGGTCAAGCCTAAGAGTACTGCCATGATCTGACCACAAACAAACCTGGTCATCTGCACATTCAACCTTCTGATTTATTTTGTCACTGTCAACCTTATGCAAACAACCCTCAGCATCAGGCAACAAATGGATGCAGAATGTATCAAGCAATGCATACTCAAATGGAATATAACACATGTTATCATTTGTATCAGCATTATGCATTGCAAAATGATATCCTAGCTGGACTGAAAACTGAAAACACTCAAAGTCCACCATGTAGCTAGGAAGATCAGAGCTCATTTCATATGCTGGCCTCTCAAAAGAAAAGCTTTCAAATTCACAATTGTGCACATCATGTACACAACCAATAGCAGCACCAAACTGGAAAAGATCAGGCTCTGGCATCTCTTTCAAATCAGGCACATTTTCACAGTCACTTACCTGATGTATGTTGTTTCCTCTTTCATCAGGATGAGAAACAGAATCCAAGTCAAAAATAGTGCTCAAGCCTTCACCATACTCAAATAGATCCTCATCATCATATGTGTCAAAAATGGGTGATCCAGGTACATAAGCTTGATCATAATATGCCATTGGTTCATGGGCAGCAGAGCATGCATCTTCATCACCAATGGATTCCTTTTGTGGAGGAGTATCAGCCTGTGTGTCATAAGCAAAATAGCCATCAAACAAAGAACAATCATGCTCTGCACTAGCACTTGTTTCAATCTCTGACTGCTCTTCACGATCCCCATGTGTTTGAAAGGAAGGCAATGGGTCACACATAGGACTATTTCTCTATTTGCTTATATCTTCTCTGTCTTGAGTACAATACCCACAATTGTCTCCACAGGTCCATTCCAAAAGTTGCTCATTCCTGTCCACAACCTCATTGTTGTTTTCATGGCCAGCTGCCTCATCATTGCAATGGGAATCCTCACTAGTCCTTTCGCTAGCACCTTCAATATTCATCTTTTCATCTTCACATGATGCCTTAATTACTTGGTCATGTGCAGCTTCACAACCATTATTCACACCAAAGCCTGGGGACAGGGATTTCAGCAGGTGCTCATTTCTCAATTTTTCTATATTTTCTATGAACTTGTATGCCATCTGCATACTTGTCACCTTGAAACCCCTCAGTATTGCACTAGAACCCTCCTCAAAAGCCTCAAAATATATGCCAACACAGGCTAAAATATCAGGTCTAAAGACTTCTGGGATCTGTGAAAGGGCTACTGCAAACCTATGACTGAAATCAATACATAGCTCTTTATCTTGTTTTCTGATTTTCATCAATTCTGCAACAAGTTCAGTAGGTTCTTTTGCAAATTCTTTTTTGAAACAGTTAGTAAGCTCATCCCAACAGACAAAGGATCTCTTTGGAAAGCTCAAATACCAATCTTTTGCTTTTGCATCAAAGGACCTAACAAAAAACCTCATCCACATATCCTCATCTCTAAATGAATGTTTTCCCATGAACTCATGAAAATTTTGGATATGTGCATTCCCATCACATACACTGTGACCACTAAATCTGGGCATCTGACAGTATATCCTAGCAGGCATAGTTTCTACTTTATAATCCACCCATGACAAATCCAGTTGGTCATACAAAGGATCAAAAGGGCTAAGAAGAGGTTTAGCCTTCTGACTAGCAGACACAACAGGGTTACTGCTTTTTAACTGGGCCTGCTCAGCCTCTAAGAATATCATCCTATTTCTTATCTCTTCTATTCTTTTATCCAACATTTCACCGCTGAGTATGGGATAATTCATACTTGGATTAATAAAAATCTTACTCTTAGACATCCTTTGTCTGCCTAAGACCTATAGCCTCCCCTGGCATCTAACTTATGCAGTAGAACAATAAATATAAGTGGGAAGAAATAGGGTACCTTTTCTCATACAAATGCAGAAAAAAGAACAACACATTTTTGTCACATCACATACATCCATCTTTCATGTGCATTCAGATCTTTTTTGCAGAGTCGCCACATGTCCAGAGAGGACAGAATTTTCAATAGCTGAAAGCTACTTTTCCAGGTTCATTCCACCAGCAGAGCATCATTTTGTTAGTGACTCGGATGGGCCACAAATACATTCCTTTTTTTTATCAGTCCATCCCCAGCGGAGTCGCCATTTTGTTGGTTTTTCTTCTGAATCAGCATTAGGGTTTGCCACTTCTAATGCACAGGCAGATTCAGCCAACTAATACAGGAGGTTGCATGAGCTGCCTCCCCTTCACTTCTTGTTCTGCCGCACCAAGGGGGGTATCCCTATAACTTAAGATGTAACCTTGCCTAGCTCAAAGATAGAAAGATCTAACTTGACAACAACAGGTAGAATGCTCTCATGTATGGACCAAGATTTGTGTAACAAATCACAAGGTTGGCAACATTCTTGGACATAATGTCTAGTTAGGTATGAGAGCATGCAGGGGTTTCCTACTCCTAATCCTACAACTAACAGATGGAAGGATGAGATGGTTTGAAATTGTGTTTGGAGGGATGGGACTTTCCTAGACCCATTAAACAGACAGATTCCCAAACCAGTGCCTTATCTGGGCAGCAGAGTCATATCTAAGACTGTAAATGTCTCCCCATGACAACACTAATTCATATCCAGAGGACCTGAGAATAATGCTACTGCCTGACAGCAACATGTCCAAGAAAGAGTATCATTAATGATCATGCTTAATAGATCCTATGATGCAATCTATTTCCCTTTGTATCTGATCAAAAGCCTATTTAACCACTCCTTGAGTAGATGCAATAAATCAGACACACAGTATGCATATACTGAAAAACTTGGGAGCCCTTGACAACCTTGTTTGAAAGGAAAACAAATGACATACAGGAGACAATCAGAAACAATACACACACAGGTGTTTTTCATTTAAAATCAATCTGCATAGAAGGTCATCACAGAGAAAATAATCATTTACAAGCCAAGATAGACTAGTACACCAGACCAAGGACCGAGTCTGTAGCAAAAAATGCCTTTCAAAATGTGAACACCTTATGTTCAGAGTCAGAGCAGAAAGCCCAAAAATGTCTAACCACCAAAATGAGTAACACTTCCTTCTTAAAAATAGCCAGAGGGAAGCGTACTCAGCATTAATTACATGGTCAAAATTCAAAAATCTGCCAGATACAGACTCCACAAAGGAATGGCACCCAGAAGTTATTGCTGTATCAGACAAAAAGTAGACAAGGGTGGTCTCGAGCCCTGCACCACCATCTGGAAGTCTTCATCCATAAATCAGGCCACCTGATCATGTGTACCATTTCTCTTACCCCTGCTACAGTTGCCATTGATGGCTCAACCACCCGCGGCCACGTGAAAACTATCGCTGCGTTCAAAAAGAAATTTCTCGCTAAAATGCACTTTGCAGGTTTAAATGTGCAGGAAGAATAGTCCCACATGTATGGTGCGGACAGCCTTCAATAGTTTAAAAACATGGCCACAAGCATAAAAGGTGTCGAGCGTTTTGCTGCGCTCGACACACAACCCTTCGCCAAAACCCATCGGCCAAACCTATATCATCGGCCCACTCCAAAAAACTCCTTCCGATCTCAACGGTCTCGCTGACAGGTACCTTCGCATTCCCCTGTCGGCTAGACCAATACCATCGGCCAACATGAAATTCATCTCACCGACCCCCTTGGTCTCTCCGATAACACCTTTGCCATCAGCCAGACCAACACCGTCGGTCTAGCCAAAAACCCCTTTGCCGATAATGCCGATCATACCGATGAACCAAAAACATAAAGCCCCGAACCTTTGAACCACTGAACTGGTTCGAACAGATGGTTCCACCAAGAGGTTCAATGCCGACTGGATCCAAAAGATGAGCAAAGGATACACTTAGTGAAAAATGGAACCAAAGCCCGCGAACCGTTGAACCATTGAACTGATTCAACCCGTTGGTTCACTGGTGATGTTCAACGCTGAGGTTCGAACCGAAAGTTCAAAGACACAGTCGAAGCGCTTCAAAATGAACTTTTTCTGAAAAGCCAAGTACCAAAAACATAAAGCCTTGAACCGTTGAACCCCGAACCAAAAGGGTTCAACACGAGGGTTCAACGTGATGGTTCAAACATCAAAAATAATACTCCATAGGCAACAAAGCTTCGAACCATTGAACCTTGAACCAAAACAAAAAGGTTCAAGCGAGAGGTTCAATGATGCAATATTTGTGCAAGGCAAATGCATAATGCGACCCGTTAGAAGAAAATTGAACCCAGAACCGCTGAACCATTGAACTTAGAGAAAAAAGGGTTCAAGTTCAAATTGAAATGTCAAAGACACAAAAATGAACCCATGCCGATGGAGAAAAGACAAAGACCCCTCCTCAAGAAATGAGATGCAGATGCTGAAAAACACTGAGGGGTGCCAAAACTTAGAACCTTTTGGATATTTTGGGATGGTGCCTGCATGAAAATTGCTAAATTAACTGACAGTGAATTCAGGCACCAACACATTGTAAATCATTTATGACTATTTATTTTGAATGCAAATGAATCTAGAATTTTGTGTCTATATTCAAAGTGTCTTCTGACTCTTCTTTGTATTTGAAATAATATCTCTTAAAGCTTGCAATCTTTAATGTATATTAATGAAAATACTCAGGGCATTCACATTCAAAGGTTTAGTCTGTGGATTTAATCAAGTTTACTGTACTTCTTACAATGTGCATAACAGAGGATTTAGATCCTGTAGAAGAATGAAGTTTGGTTTAGATTTCCCTAACTTTTCCCAAACCATTTGAAATACTTAGCTTAAATGTAGAAATTTAAAGGAGATTGTCTGATATTTGAAGGAAACATGAACAACTGAGTTGATATTTGATAGTTTTCATAATATTTGAAAGGAAAGCTTGTGTGGATATAAATCATATAAAGTGTTGTGATACGATAACAAATTTATGCAAAGGAATGAATTAAATGTTGATATTTGTGATATTTTGCATAATTTGAGCCCAGTAAATCATAAAACACCTTAAATCAAGTAAGGCCCCTTGCATATTACAACTTCACATTAACCTACTGAATTGTCCAACAGGTCAAGCCCTGACCATACAGAAACTTGGGATTAAGTAATCTTCATTGATTTCTTCATATCTTTCATGACAGTTAGGTTCATTTTTGTGAATTTTAACTTTTGTTATGAATGTGTAAAAACAATCATCAATAGTTACTAAGACCTTCCCTACAGTCGATAACATCAACAAGGTAGACCATCAAGACTCGTTTAGCAATTTCATCAACTTCTTTAAATCCTCCATATGTACCATCTATATCGTAACTACCATAGCATCTACCTCTAATGACCTACCTCTTGTATAGCCTGAGCTTATAGATTGGGACCAACAAGGACCTCTCATCCTTGATGTGGCACAAAATGATGAAGAGATAGCAGAAATAATGGGGATTAGAGATCACTTCCCCCTTGGAGACCATAGAGCCAGATATATCATGGAACTTGACACATCATCCTATTTTGAAGAAACCACCCATGCTCTTAGTCGCAAAAGTATAAAATCAAAACAAAACCCCCTAGTGAAAACCACTCTATGGCACTTTCGGGTAAAGAAAAAATAAAAATAAAGGATGTATCACCTAGTAAAAACTTGCATGAAGCACTAGGAGATGAGAGAATGGGCCTCCCAGAAATAGATGAAGTATATCTAGACATATCACCTATCCTAGTGGAACCATCACAAGAAATGAACCTTGGAACAAAAGAAGTACCAAAAACCACATTTAGAGCAGAGTCCCTTATAGCAATAGAATAGGAGAACTTCCTAGCCTCTTTCAAGCAATGAAACCATAATTTTGCATGGACCTATGCCGATATGCTAGGCCTGGATCCCACCTTGGTTATTCATCACCTTGTAGTGCGGCCTGATGCGAAACTAGTGAAACAAAAGCTAAGGAAGATGAATCCTCAAATTGTACTCCTCATCAATGCAGAGCTTAATAACTCCTAGATGTGGGGTTTATATGTCCAATAGATTACCCGGAGTGGGTATCCAACATTTTACCTATAGCCAAAGTCATTGGTGGCATCCGGTACTACACAGATTTTATAGATCTTAACAAGGCTTGCCCTAAGGATGACTTTTTGGTACCCAACATCGATATCATAGTGGATCTCATGGCCGGTCATGAGATGTTGTCTTTAATGGATAGTTTCTTGGGGTACAATCAAATTAGGATTGTAGAGGAAGACCAACATAAGACATCCTTCATATGCCCATGGGGGATATACTACTGGGTTATTATGCCTTTCGGCTTGAAGAGTGCAAGTGCAACATATCAATGGGAAATGACAATCATCTTCCATGATCTCTTCCGCCACATAATGGAAGACTATGTGGATGATCTATTGGGAAAATCTAAAACCAAAGAAGAACACTTAAATGTGTTGGCCAAGATCTTTGACAGGCTAGAACAATACAATGTGTGGCTTAATCCAAAGAAATGTGTCTTCGAGGTCACTTTTGGAAAACTTCTAGGATACATCGTGTCAAGGAGAGGAATTGAAGTGGATCCTACCAAGGTCAAAGCCTTAATGGAGATGCCTCCACCCACAACACTTAAGTAGCTACAAAGTCTACAAGAAAAGCTTCAATCCATCCGATGGTTTATAGCACAACTTACCAATAAATGCCAACCATTTCAACACCTTCTCCACAAAAATACAGCCTTTACGTGGGACAATTAGTGCCAGGAGCTTTTGAATAGCTGAAGAAGTACCTTACTAACCCACTTGTCCTTATTCCACCAAAACAAGGGGAACCCCTTCTTCTGTACATCTCAGCAATAGAAACAACTAAAAGGGCCTTGTTGGCACAATATGATGAACAAGGAAAAGAAAGAGCCATATATTACATCAGTCATACCTTGGTGTCCTATGATCTAAATTACACTCCAATTGAATGAACATGCCTAGCCATTGTCTTCACTTCACAAAAGTTGAGACACTACATGCTTAATCACAAGACTAAGCTCATTGCCAAGATTGATCCACTAAAGTATCTGCTAAATAGAGCCGCCCTTACAAGAAGAATGGCTAAATGGGTAATGATTTTAAGTGAGTTTGATATTGAATACATAGAGAGAAAAGCCATTAAAGGACAAGTCATCACTGATCAGTTAGCTGAGGCACCAATCCCCACCTAACAACCACTACTTGCAGAGTTTTTAGATGAATCCATATTAACAGTACAACCAAAAACAAAATCATGGAAAATGTACTTTGATGGGTCTTATACGCATAGAGGCTTAGGGGTAGGCATTTTATTTGTTATCCCTCAAGGAGACACCATCCCTAAATCATACAAAATCACATTTCCATGTACAAACAATGTAGTAGAATATAAGGCTCTTATCATAGGACTCTGCATGGCGATACAATATAAAATTGAGAGGCTGACAGCCTATGGAGATTCTCAGTTGGTCATTCGACAAGTAAAAAATGAATACAAGACTAAGGATCACAAGCTCTTGCCCTATAAAAGAATGGTGGATGATTTTGAAGACTACTTTTATGATGTCTAGTTTGAACAGATTCCAAGGTTGAATAACAAAGCAACAAATGCCATGGCCACAATAGGATCCTGGATTGATATGAAGAAAGATAGCAAGAAATGTGAGTTCCTGATTTAGGAGCTCTCCATCCCAGGTTATGATGTTCTGCAATCAGAACTAGTGTGCGACATTGTTGGTCCCATTTCTCCATGGTATCAAGAAACTTATAGGTACCTCCATGATAACTTCATCCCACCAAACCTATCATCCTCACAATGAAAAAGATTCATCTGCCATGCCTCCCGCTTCACCCTTATAGGAGACACCCTGTATAAAAGAAGTCTTATGGTATGCTTTTACTATGTCTTGACTCTAGGGAGGCCGAAGTGGCCTTGCAAGAGGTACATGAAGGCATTTGTGGGGCACACTCGAGTAGACCTACCCTAGCTAAGAATATTCTGAGGATAGGTTACTACTGGCTGATGATGGAGCGAGACGCTTACAGATTCCTGAAGAAATGCTTGCCATGTCAGCGACATGGGGACCTCATCCATGCACCATCACTAAAGCTACAACCAATAACACCTTCATGGCCTTTGTCACAATGGGGACTTGATCTTGTAGATAAGATTCACCCTCCATTGTCCAATAGTCATAAGTTCATTATCACTGCCACCGAATATTTTACCAAGTGGGTTGAAGCAATCCCACTCACTTTCACCACAGGAATCCAAATATCCAAATTCATACTCCATTACATAATCTGCCGATACAACATCCCTCATTCCATTATCACAGACAATGGGAAACTATTTAAGAACCAAGAAGTCTACACTTTATGTGAGAAATTCTAGATCCAACACCACTTCTCCACACCTTATTACCCTCAAGGTAATGGTCAGGCTAAAGCTTCTAACAAAACCATCCTACGTATTCTGAAGAAGATGGTTAATGAAGCTAGCCGTGATTGGCACCTCCAACTCAATCCCATCCTATGGGCCTACCGTACAAGTATCTACACACCTACAGGAGCCACCCCATATTCCCTAGTATTTGGTTCCAAAGCCATCTTACCTATTGAGGTCAAGTTCCCATCACTTAGAGTTTCTTTACAGAATATAATCACTGATGAAGAGTATCGAGTTGCAAGGCTACATGAGTTAGAACTATTGGATGAGAAGTGCCTGGATGCACTCAACCATCTACAGGCATACCAAAACTACCTCTGAAGAAGCTATAACAAAAAGATCAAGAATTGCAAGTTTGAAGTAGGCAACCTTGTCCTCATGGAAAACAAGAAAAATTTGCAAGAGTCCACCAAGAAGGGAGAATTTGAGCCCAATTGGTTGGGACCTTATGTTATCACAACCATCTATGGATCAGGGGCATATCAGATTTCAACACCCAAGGGGAAGCCTTTGGATGAACCCATGAATATTCTACATTTGAAGAGGTTCTATGCATAGCTCATCAAATATCCCAAGGCAAAAATACAAAAAAATTAAAAAATTGAAAAATCAAAAAAATTAAAAAATTAGGAAAAACTCAAGTGCAATAATACCGTCCAATGGTGAAAATCACTTTAGTGACATCTTGGATAGGTACCATAGTGAAAACCTATCTCAGGTGCCATGTGTAATGGCCAGTTCCACCATCTAATAAGTCCTCTTTCCATTACAACAACCCATACCACACACATCCCATGGCTTGGAATTCTGAAACATCAAATCCTATCGCCCATCCCGCATCATCCCACCCAAAGATAATCTATGAAATGAGGATCCCTGTAAGCTTCTTGTGTATAGTTAAAATCCAAAAAATCCCAAAAAACATTCAAAAATCCCAAAAACATTCAAAAAATCAAAAAAATCCCAAAAATAATAGAAAACTCAAAAAAACCCAAAAACATTAGAAAAATAGAAAAATACAAAAACACTCACACCCTCATCATGCACATCATCTTCAACATCATCACAACCATTCCCACATCATCAATCCTTACCAAAACTACATATTCATCTCACCCACATCTTAAAAGTACCTTGATCCCGTGGACACAAGGTATGTAAGCAGTTTGGAATACAAATGAAGTATCTAGTACTTGGGTACATAAGATGGACCCATCCAACCCATATGGGTGGTCCCTATTTACTGTGCTTACTAGATTCATCAAACAATACACACACTAAGCATACTCTCAAAGCATCACATCTAAAAGAAAAAATCATCAATCAACACCCCGACGATTATCATCACACATGGCCTGAATATCTCTTTTGCCCACCTTTCGAAACTCATCCAACAAAATCCAAATGATTCATGTCCTAGGATATATCATTCCTACAATGGACAGTATCCATCACCTATTGTTGGAAACAAGGTAGATAACTGAGAGGGGGGGTGAATCAGTTATCTCTAATAACTTTACTTTATTTTTCCTTTTATAATTTGTGTAGCATCAAAACACATAAGCATATATAATCATGAGAGTAGAAATGAAATCAACACACATAACACAAAGATTTTAACATGGAAAACCCTGTTAAGGGAAAAACCACGGGGTGACTAACCCAAGATTGTATTCTCTGTTAAAAGAATAAGAAGTACAAAATGGCACTTGCCAATTAGGGCTCACTACCCGAGCACATTGCTCACAAGAGGCACACTGCCTACAAGAGACTCATTGTCTACAATGTTTATAGAAGGTAACCAGGTGTTTGAATTGAAGAGAGGCATCCATATATGCTGAGGTTCAATTCTAGTTAGGCTCAATACACTAATCTAATGCATTTCATTCTTCTTCTGCTTAAGTGCTATTGTTCTATCACATACCAGATTTGTATTGCTGCTTCAACACTTGTCTCTGCCTTTCCTCACACATTGTCTCCTTACTCACACACCTTCATACTAAAATCCATCTGGTATGTATATCCGCATCAAGGATTTCAACATCTTTCTAGTTGGCAACTAGAATACTCAAGATATTTCCAAGATACTGATTTGTTGGTTGAATCCATGCTTAATATGTGATGCGTATCAAAGACATAGCCATAGAAGTCATCAATCATGTCATCCAAACATGTATGATCCATCAAATAGCTTGATCACTATCAATTTCTCATCCGGATTAAAGTCTGATGCTCTGTCGGTCAGTTCTTCCTCAGTCTACTCTGCCTGTCAGGAACCCAACACTTAGATGCTCATATCTTTTCACTCATTCATCACCGGAGGCTCAATCTTTGGAATGTAGTAGTCATGGTACTCTTCTTGACTTGTCCAAGTCCACAACTTGTTGAGTTACACCATTTGGGAGATCCGGACCTGATTGTCAGACCTTGCTACATTCTCTGTTCTTGCTTACCGAACCAAAACACTCTTCAATCTGTCTTCGGGTATAGACATACCTTTTACTACAGATGTGTGGGATGGACTTTGTTGCCATCAATGACAACACTCATGAAGCCATATAGTGTCTCTTGCCAACAATCTCCCCCTTTGGCATTGATGGCAACACTTAGTGAAAAATGACTAAGTGACGCAGCAAACTCCCCCTTGGCTGATGCTCTATCTTATGCACTATTTTACCGGAGCTCCCCTTTAGCTGGATTCCACATTTTTTACTACTCCTCACTCCCCCTTTGACATCAATGGCAAAGGGTGGAATCCGCACACTAAAATTTGCAAAAATTAACATATACATAACCGCATAAGTATATATACATGTTATACTTACATATACTTAAGTATATCCGCAAAGGTGGTCTTCAACTGTACAAATTCTGTCGCCCAACTCTACTTCATCCTATCCAAAATTGAAATGTGACCACTCAAAAAAAATGCAAAAGCTTATGCCCTTCTTAAGTCTGTCGGATCACTGGTCTGGGTTGTGGTCTGAGCCTCAGTTAAGGCCTCATGCATGGCCTCTAAATTAGGGATAATTATCCCTCTAAGTTCACTCATCCTGCTTATTATATTCTTCCTCTCCTTTTCAAGCCTCTTTATTTCATTTATAATGGCAATAGCCTGGCACTCTTGATTCATTATGGATGAGGTGAGGGGATCAAAATTCTGAGATAAACTTGACAGTTTACCTTCTTGTTCTTTCACCTTCTTTTCAATATCCTCTGTCACTTTAGACCAGGATAAACAAAATTTATACATTTCTCCACCATCTTTAAGAGCATTTTCTAGGCTATTTATCCCAATATCTAAGGTCCTCCTATCATTAGCTATGAGTCCCTGTACTTCAGAGAATCTCTTTCCTAAAAACTCTTTCCGTACTTTCTCTTTTGCTGATTTCTCCAAAGAATCAAAATGGGTGCTAACAGAATTAACTAGAGATTTCAAGTTACCAGATGGAGAGGCCGAAAGATCATTTTGGAAGGAAGGCACGATCTTCTCTAGCATCCTAGATGCAATCTCTATCTGCTCACAATCTTCCATGTGAAACTTCAGAAGCTTTTCTTTTGCTTTAGCTTGGGCAAAAGATGCTATCTTCATTGTCTGGACCAGAGAGAGGGAATCAAAATATAGTGGTACTTGGAATAGTTTTGGTTCATCTATCTCCATCATTTCTTTGGTCAATAAATTCTTCACTGCTTCTGCAGTGTCTCCTACTAGAGACTGAGTCTTCTTTCCTTTTGCAGCCTCAGAACTATCATTAGAGATCTTCTCTGTCTGTTCTTCTTCTCTTCCCTTTACCTCCTTTTCTTGACTCAATTTATACTCTTTTCTTCCTTTTCCTTTAGTTCCTGAGTCTGCAGGGGGATCCACAATAGAGATGTTAACTTCTTCATGGACATCCTCTTCCAAAACAGAGGAATCCAAGTCCTTAGACTTCTCCTCATCTATATTTTGGACTCTTCTACATTTTTCTCAGTAGATTCTTCTTTTGATGCACTTAATCCTTCGACATCCATGGTAGAAGGTTCTTCATCTATTTCCTCTATAACAGGAAGATTGAATCTCTTGAAGGCATTCCAGAGGATGTCTTCTGTTTCTTTTGTTACTTGATCAGTCTCTCCAAGCATAAGTTTGTTCATTCTTGCTTTGCTCTAGAACTCATCCTTGCAGTCCTTAAAGATCATGTTCATTTGTTTTGGAGTAATGGAAGGATAGACCTAAATAGCAATCTGTGCTCTGATCTCTAGGTCCTTTGCCTTAGCATTCTCCTTTCTCAGTTCAAGTACCTTCTCTAGACTTTTGGGAATTAGAGAGATGATTTCAATGAATGCTTTATTATAAATGTTTAGGTACCTGACTGTAGCATCTTCCAAGATCTTCTTATCAATATCACTATATTCATCATAAAATTTAGTGACTGGTTGCAGGTTCCCATCCACTGTGACTACCTTGATGATATCATCAATAGAGAGAGTAGGCCTTTCAACAAATTCTTCTACCTTTTCTTCTTTGTTTTTACCAACAGAGGATTCCCCGGATGTTTTCTTCTTCTTCTTCATTTTCTTAACCTCCTCATCAGACTCTGTTTCTTCATCATCCTTTTGGCTTATGTAAGACCTTGTGGCCTTTGTTTTTGTTCTCTTTTATTCCTTTCCAAATGTCTTGGCTTCTTCTGGTTTTGAGGCTCTTGAGCTCTTAGAGGTGGTAGGTACAAAGCTCTTGGAGGATCTAGTCCAGGAGGAGGCTTGTGCCAGAACACTTTATTTTTCCGCTTCTTGTTTTTCTTTCTCAGCTCTTTCTATTTTCTCTCTATTTACATCAACTGCCTCCTTTGATATGCCATATCTTTTGGCAATTTCCTCTACTTCCCTTCTCACTTTTCTTTTCATCTCTGGTTGTCTCAGGTCAACATGTATCTTTACACTTAATTCTTGAAAGGTTCCAAACCTTTCTGCCTCAGGGTCCTTAGGCTGACTCAGCAAGTGTTGGACATGTAGCTCCAGGATTTCTCATCTACCTCATATCCCATTGGCATAATCCAAACTGTTGTAGGCTCAACTGCGTCCATTAGGCATTGATCAGTGTCTACCATGAAGTATATTGTATCCTTATATTTTTCAACTATTGTTTGAGGAATTCTTTCTCTGGCCTGTATCAAACTTTGGAAGTTTTTAAAGTATCCCCAGAGTGCTGTACTTTGAGCCTTGGCATCACCAAGCCCATACATATAGTCTCTGATTTGTATGGCAACCAGTCTGTCATTTTTCCATACCCAACCACTTGATCCAGGTAGCTCATTCATATAGTAAAAGAACAAACATAGTATTAAGCCACCATACTTGAATGAGTTCTTCTTATCCTTCTTGATCTTCTGCAAATTTTCTAATAGTTGGTTCAGAAGAAGATCACATAGGTCATAATCAGCATTTTCCCTTAGCATCTAATATGCTGTATAAATTGCAGTTCCAGACATAGAATTCTCCCTGCTGGAGTGATAGATTTTATAACCAATTATCATAGAGGCAAATTTGATATCTGGATTTGTGATATCTTCTATTATCATGGCTCTTTTGTCAAACTTAGATCTGATAGCCTCACTTACTGTCTGGTTCTTGACAGATTTGAGTGCAGCCAACCCACCGAATGAGTGCAATCCAGTTACTACCCTAACAGCATCTTTTGTTATCTTGAAGGGCTTCATCAACCACATGAAGTTGTCATGTATTCTGCTAAGAACATACCGGACCCATTCATCTTCTGCAAAACAAGGAAAGTGGATGCAATGTCCAAAATGCCTATCCTGGAGGGCCTTGTATTGAGGATTAAGTTCAAAAGTTTCATCTATTAATTGTTTATGATAGATATCCATCAACTTGGATTCTCCAAATTCCTCAATATTGGCGTGGATGTACACCCTAACATCTTCTACGTGCAGAACCCCATGTGAAATGCTAGAAAAGGCACCTAAGGGATCAACTTCTAGGGATTTGTTGGGGTGTTTCTTGAACTTTGGGCATGGCCTATCAGTGATCTTAATAACCATTAGAGTAGCCATCTTTGCAAAAGATTTAGAGAGAGATATTCAGAAATGGAAATACGTTTTTACGCTTCTAGGGTTCACAAAATGAGCCAGAAAAGATCGTTGGTTGAATGAGATTCTGGGATTGATCTTTGAGAAGGTTGTAACAATCTTGATGCAGAGCTCTTCCTTTCTTCTTCTTGAATGCAAATGTGTAAATGATGAATAAAAGAACCCTTTTATCTCTGCACAAACCCTAATTTCCTATTGCAATAAATGCACAACTTAAGTTATTCTGGTTGCCTTGTTCTAAGAGAGAGATCTTTCCAAATCACTGAGATGCACTTAGAATTATTTTTAGTGATAATTGACAATGTATCTCCTTTCCTCCAATCATTCCATTTATCCTTAGATCAAGATATTTCAATTTTCAATCATATCGGATCTAACTGTGAAAATCTTGCTTTTACCGGATCAATCTTGGATGATTAACCTCTTCAAAACTCCTTATGGATCTTTCATATTTTTACCAAGGGTTATTTAGATATTTCTCTAAAAACCCTTTAATCCACAACATTCCATGTGCCAAATTTAGGCAACAATTGACTAGCTAGGGGAAATTTACTTTCCTTTGTGACTCCCCCTGAGCCAGAGCTCATCTGTTTAGTTTCTAGAAGAAATATCAACACCAGATTCAGGTGTGGATCCATCCCCAACATTTTCTGTACTCTTCTTCACCCAAATCTTGTTCATCTCCCTTTAAACTTCATCTGCATCCACTTTGCCTTTTCCTTTATTTTGATTTTGATTATGATGCACCAGACCGGACCCTTTTAATCTTGATTCTTACTTCTGCAGAATTTGGCAATATGACCAGATCTATTGCAATTGTAGTAAACAACATTTCTTTGCATATTTGACTGATATCCTCTTGATCTGCATTGATTAGCCATATGTCCCATTCTGTTGCATACAAAGCATCTACCATTGAATGAATTATTTATTTGCATTTTTCTGCATTCACAAGATTTGTGACCATACCTTTTGCACTTGAAACACTGTCTGGAGAAGGATGAATTAGTCTGATTCATTCTTCTTCTGCACTAAGTTGCTTTATGACCAAAGTTGTTGCAATTATAGCAGTATCTATTGAAGGATTGATATCTTTGAGCATTTGGTTGCCTTACCAGAGGTCTTTGAGGCCTGTTTCTTTGATTTCCTGATCAAGAGTTCTTCTGACCGGATCCAGAGCTTTCACCTTTCTCATAACCCAAACCATGTTTGTCATCTACCCACTTTTGGATTTCAAGAAGAACTTCAATTTGAGTTGAGCTTATCTTGAATTTTTCTTTGTATTCATTTGTTGTTTGAAGATCTTGTTTAAGAGTGTCTATCTAATTCTCAAGTTATTCTTCATTATCTCTAGCTTCTTCAAGATCAGATTCTAGATGCCTGATTATTCTGTCCATTTGTAGCAGTCCTCTGACTTCTCCTTGAGAGATTGTTTTAGATTATCTTCAATTTTTCTTTTCTCTTCAATTTCTTGGGTGAATCTCATAACCCTTGATTCCATTTCATGCCTTACCATAATGACCTCTTTTGATAGCTTCTCACACAGCTTGTTTTTCTCATTCAGATCTTCATTAGTATCATTGGCTTCACTTTGACTTACTAATTGTTGAAGAAGTTCCTTTCTCTTTTTCACAGAGATACTCAATTTTTCTTTTAGCTCATTTATGAAATCATCAACTTGTTTGAGTCTTTCTCTCAAGTTATTGACTTCAGAGTGAGATTGCTCAAGATCATCTAGGGCAAACTGAAGTTGTTCCTTCATACCATACATATCCATTGAGATTCCCAGATCTTCCTCAAGCTGTTAGGCTCTGTTTAGAGGAACTTAGCTCTGATACCAATTGTTTGAAACAAGGTAGATAACTGAGAGGGGGTGAATCAGTTATCTCTAATAACTTTATTTTTCCTTTTATAATTTGTGCAGCATCAAAACACATAAGCATATATAATCATGAGAGCAGAAAATGAAATCAACACACATAACACAAGGATTTTAACATGGAAAACCATATTAAGGGAAAAACCATGGGGTGACTAACCCAAGATTGTATTCTCTATTAAAAGAATAAGAAGTACAAAATGGCACTTGCCAATTAGGGCTCATTGCCCGAGCACACTACTCACAAGAGGCACACTGCCTACAAGAGACTCACTATCTACAATGTTTATAGAAGGTAACCAGGTGTTTGAACTTAAGAGAGGCATCCATATATACTGAGGTTCAGTTTTGGTTAGGCTCAATACACTGATCTAATGCACTTCATTCTTCCTCTGCTTAAGTGTTGTTGTTCTATCACATACCATATTTGTATTGCTACTTCCACACTTGTCTCTACCTTTCCTCACACACTGTCTCCTTACTCACACACCTTCATACTAAAATCCATCTGGTATATATATCTACATCAAGGATTTCAACATCTTTCTAGTCGGCAACTGAAATACTCAAGATATTTCCAAGACACTGATCTGTCAGCTGAATCCATGCTTAATATGTGATGTGTATCAAAGACATAGACATAGAAGTCATCAATCATGTCAGCCAACCATGTATGATCCCTCAAATAGCTTGATCACCATCAATTTCTCATCTTGATTAAAGTCTGATGCTCTACTGGTCAGTTCTTCCTTAGTTTACTCTGCCTGTCAGGAACCCAACACTTAGATGCTCATATGTTTTCGCTCATTCATCACTAGAGGCTCAATCTTTGGAATGTAGTAGTCATGGTACTCCTTTTGACTTGTCTAAGTCTGCTACTTGCTAAGTTACACCATCTGAGAGATCCAGACCTAATTGTCAGACCTTGTTGCATACCCTGTTCTTGCTCACCGGACCAAATCACTCTTCAATCTGTGTTCTGGTATAGACATACTATGTGCTACAGATGTGTGGGATGGACTTTGTTTCCATCAATGACAACACTCATGAAGCCATACAATGTCTCTTGCCAACACCTATCAACACACATCTTGGCAAGAGAATACAATGGTTGTTTGTGTCATCTTGTTGGTCTTTTGATTATTGATTTTCATCTTTTTTCTAGTTATAGGAAAGCAACTTTCTTTCAACTAGTATGATGATACACACATTGACTAGATAGCTTGCACCATCATCATAATGATTATCAAATAACACACAATTCACTTTTATTTGTATGGGCCTTTGTGCATGCACTGTGGAATAAATATACACCTTGCAAAGGCCTTGGGCAAAATAATTACTAAGTATGGTCAATCATTTATCTCTCTTGTTTATTTTGTATGATGTGCTTGTGGGTTGAGTTCATTACTCCAAGAATAGTACTCATGCCTTGAAGATAGGGTTGGTTCTAGCATACTGCTTCCCATTTGCATATTAGGTTAATTATACTACTTATGTAGTATGGAAACTTATGTTATGAGTCCCCTTCCCTCATCTAGGCAAGCTTATACTACCTTGGGCATGCATGAAATCAACATATTGTTTGTGAGTCGAGTCCATGCAAGTGTGGGATAAATATCATCACCAGGGTCTTCTCATACCTTCGTGAAAAGTATCTTATTTTGCTATAATAAATCTAGAAATGCTCTCAATAAGTATAATGCAAGTACTGAACCTAGCTCATACCATCTTTCACTACCCATCTGAATATATTATCCGGGCTTGGAATTTTGATTGATAAAAACTCCCCCTTATCCATCCATTCTAAACCTCCCTCACTAATCCATTCAAAACATCCCCCTATCCATCCATTCTAAACCCCCCTAACTAACATCCCCCCTCTCACTTACCCCTTAACCCATGCAACCAATCTAACACACCTAACCCAAAACGCCCTCTAATGTCGTTGTGTCCAATGACCTAGCATTCCTAATTCCCTTCCCTCCCAGCCCATCCTAAACCTATCCTTAACCATTTCCCCCCACCCCAATCTATTCCCCCCTACCACCTAGCCCCATCACCCAGGGTTTAAAAGAACACATTATCATGACTCATCCATCATTGATCACTATTTGCATTACTATAATCATTCATCACATTATGTAACCATTGCATTAATTATTTTCATTTTGCATCCATAATCTATGTTTATTAATCTGAGCATATATTTCCATTTTATTTGACTTTGCATCCATAATAAATGTTTGTTAATCTAAACATTTATTCTTACATCCACATCATAATCCATAATCATAACATACATTAACATTATCCCATCATATTGCATGAACAACATAAGCAAAGCATAAATCATCACATCACAATACATGATACATGACCATCATAAGCATAACATATATATCATCCATCCATGAAACTATGACATCATCAAATCATAACATATATCCACAATGAAATCATAGCATAATCATGAAGACATGAGGGAAAGAGACTGCCAAGTACCACCTATATAGATCATGATATCATAATAAAACATCCATCCATAAGCCAATAGAATCATAACATACATCATAAAATCCTTACAATAATTAATATCTAAATTAAATTACAATTAATAAGGACTTGCTAACTAGCCCGCCAAGTACCATCAGTGTAATCATTGATCATATCATCACATAATGCAACATAACCCAAACCATCTATCACACCATCATCAAATATAAACCATAACATCATATCATAATCAGCATCATCATCATAAAACACAAGCATACATCCATAAAAACATACATCATAAATGCATCCATAACATGAACCATCATATAAACATCATCATGATCCATAGTACATCAAATCACATAATAAAACCATAACACCATAATATGCATAACACTCCATATATATATATACCATCATCATGAATCATCATAATAATCATACAAGTGATGATACAAAAATGCCTCTAAGGGCCAAAAATATACATGAGATATGTCAGCCGCGGGCTGATGAATCCCTGGCTGAATAAGTGGGTGATCTAGGGTGTGGTTGTTACTGCTACTGTGATGGTGGCTATAGTGGCTGCTGAGGTACCTGTGGTAGGGGTGCGGTAGGCTGCTACACTGACTAGATGGATTGCCTAGACCTATGTGATCCAAACATCTGTGACCCACTTTGCTAGCTATAGCTAGGAATCCGTTGCCCCTCAGGCACAACTATACAATAAGTTGCATGGTAATACTCAGCTCACCAACTTTGATCTAGGAGCTAACCCTATACTTATGAAAGTTGTCCCTATAGCTATGTGATCTAAGCCTACATCTATGATAATATTGGTCCCATCCCACTCGCTGAAACCATCCCCTGCAATCTTGCTACCTGTGCCTCTACCTACTAGGCCCTAGCCTCTATCACCTACCATAAGGCTTGCTATGAATCCTTCTCACCTATCATTGTGACCACCTAAGATTAAACCTATACCAACTACGCCTGCAGTGCGCTCATCTATCCATCTCCCCCATCTAATGATGCAGCAGCCCCCCACAACTGTGTCAGCTCCTGCTGTCACCTCTCCATAGTCTCCTATAGACTGGCCACCTACACTCAGAGGGCCTATACCTCCTCCTCTACATCCCCTCGGGTGCACCACTGTGATGTGTACACTCTCATTGCTCACTCTAATCCAGCCCCTGAATTGCCTACCTCTGCCTAGCCAATCCCTAGAAATGACATCACTACCTCAAGGATGTGCTCTTGGTGTGTCCTGTTAGTCACCTATGTATCAGTTGTCTACTCTACTGTAGTGGCCCTCAGTCCTTTTCATTGTAAAGGTGTTTGTGGAGGTGGCATTAACCCTCTCGATCCTCCCTATACCTGCTACATAGATACCTCCCATTGTCCCTGTGATGCCTGCTATCTGGACCTCACTACCCACTGCTCTCTCTTCCCTGGCTGGACCTGACTCTCCTGCTATCCCTATGGCTGTGGCTCTAGGGGTGGTACCAGTAGTCACCATCTAACTCATCTCCTCCCTTTGCCTCCTTCTACCTGCACTTGGGCTACCACTGCCAACACTCCCATCAGATCCCCCTCCCCCTCCTCCTCTACCTCCTCTATCACCAACTCCTCCTTAATAACATCTCCCTCATCCTCCACTATCAAATCCAACTCCTCTATCAGATCTGTCAAATAGACTAGCCTCCAAGTATCCCAAATTTGATCATTTGTAGGTGTGGTCCCTATGTCCGCTACTCTGCTCCCCAATCCCATTGTTGTGGCTGTAATGTCGTAAGGTTTGCTAATGCCAGCTGTGGCTCTTTAGCTGATGCCCATCTCACATCCCATAGTGTCCTAGAAAATACCAGCATCTCATGAGGTAAATCATGTCGTATCCCAAACTGTCATATCACCTGCGATGGAAAATACCTATCGATTGTGTGTTAACCATGGCCCATCAAATAACACAGCTGTAGACACCCAAATTTGTCCCAAATTTGTCCATGTCTAGCAACACCTTGTCAAAAACATTATCCTAGACATCATGTAGCATTTTGTCCTAAATCCCACTCTTAATCCCATTTATCCATTAGCCAATTAATTAAATAAATTTTATTTATTTAATTAATTTCCACATCATATCCTAATCCCACTATCTAATTAATTAAATAAATTTTATTTATTTAATTAATATCCAACTCATATCCCAACTAATTCAAATATTTTATTTGAATTAAGTTCTCACATTTCATCATAAGCCAAATTTCCAATTGATTAAATAAATTTTATTTATTTAATTAATTTATCTTATCATTTAGCCGACATGTGTGCCTCTTTCATTTAAAAAAGATAAGTGGTACTACATACTTTATTTAATATCTTTCACATGAGCCCTATCCTTCTCCTTCCACTTGTCAAATGACTACAACTCCCTTGAAGAGTGGGATAACCGAATCAATCCTAGCCATCCACATCAATCATTTAGCTTTTCAATCTCAACCATCCATTTGAACCAAGCCTTTCCTATAAATCAACCCTCTCCCAAGCCATTAGGATGCAATTGAGCCTCAAGTACCCTTATTCTACCAAATTTTCATCTCAACTATCATCATCTTCCATCTAGCAATCTTCCATCTATCATCTCAATCCTATGCAAATGTTATGCTGCTGAATTGTGAGCAACCAACATATCAAATCAATCAAACAATTCATCTTGCATCTTTGAGGTATTGAATGATTTGGGTTAAGGTTATGCATTTCTTTGTTTGATCATTTCCATTTGCAAATCCAAATTTTTCAATATACAACAGCTAAATAGTATAAGGAAGGTGTATGTCATCACCTAGCCATGGCTCAATCCAAATGTATGGATGCCATACAACCTGAGTCACCTCATCCAATGTCCGTCGCCAATAGTGTAACTATCCAGTGTGAGAGTACTTGATGGGCTACCGATATAAAAACACATAGGCCTCAAACTGTCGATGGTAATATCCTCCATCCAACCTAGTAATTGCAATATGCTCGAAAGCCCACACGTGCAGTAGTGTGACCCCAGCTAATATTGTAGAACCATAGTGATACACAACCATGTGCATCTTGTGGTATATCTATGCCAGCATCACTGGCCCCCAAGCATAAAATGTCTCCTGTCGAACCATCCCCTCTATCATCAGTCCCCATCCAACTGGAAAACCTCTAGCCCACTGATCCGGCATCACTACCCCTCTAATCAACGCATAGAGAAACAAGGTAAAGTAATCTACACCCGCTGCCAAAGTATCCTCGTATCTCATCTCTCTCCTATTTCCTGATAGCTCTAGATGACCTGGGGCAAAGGCTCTATGTAGAGTTGGCCACCCTCTCTACGTGTCATAGACTACTTAGTCTCCATGAATTGGTAGCTTGAGGATGCAATAAACATCCTCAAGCGTGATGGTGATCTCTCTTGTTGGTAGGAGAAAAGAGTAGGTCGCTGGTCGCCATTGCTCCATGACCACTGTCATCATCGCCTAATGTACTCATAGTATGAGCATATCCTCTACCATAAATAATCCCAAGTCCACCAATCAGGTCCATGTCAGTCCATCAAATCCAGTAAAAAATGCCATCACAATAGGAACATGTTGCTCCCATAATCCTATGAACCCTCTAGGAACCTGCATTCACCAAGTGTTTGTCAAAATCCTACAATTTCTTCTAAAAATCAACCTTCCCACACTAAGTTTTCCTCTTTTGGGGGCCAAATACCATTTGGTGCCACTCATTTTCCTCATCGCGCCAATCCCCTAGATGGCACTACCCTTACTTTAAATCATGCCACTTGGTAAGATGGCGCCACATAATTTCAAAAGGGCACAATTCCTAGGAATGGCACCACTTCTCAGCCATTTTGTGCCACTTTGGTGTGAACACATTGCTTCCCTATTAAAGGCACCATTTTAGCAAATCACACCCCTTTGCCTTTTGGTGTCGATCTGCAATATGACACCACTTTGCCTTTTGGTGCCAATCTGTAAGATGGCGCTCCTTTGCCATATGGCACTAATCGACACAATCATGCCGATATAGCCGATGGTGCCACATAAACCCCTTTTGGCACCATTCCACCAAAACCCTAGCCCATGTGTTTTCACGTTAAAGCAAACAAAGGTGCCAAAACTTTCTATTTTAGTGTCGATTCCCCCTATTTTCCCCTAAGCAGATGGCACCGATCCAAAGGATGGCACCAATCAAAGCCATTTTGGTGCCAATCAGCTTCCCGATGGTGCCCAAACCTAATTCCCAAATCTTGAAAGTAATAAATGAATAAAACAAAAAAATGACAAAGCTAGGGTTTCAGCCTACCTACTCACTTGCCTCTGCTAACTACTTGTATGACTAGACTTGGTCGGATAAGTGCTCAAAGTACAACAACATTGGGTTGTTGTTCGCCATGCTCTCTCTCATCCTGCTTCACCCATGTGGCTCAATGAGTGCAAATGTGACACTTTAGGGCCTACTTTTCTATATATAGTCAGCCATGCCACCCTCCAACACACTTTTTCCTCCCAAGGGTGCAGATCATAACCTTTTTTGCCCATTTTTCTTCCTGTCAAACTATTTTTCCATCCTCTACCCTTTTTCCACCTTTGTTTCTCCCTTTCAAGAGCTCACCTAAAAAAAGTTATTTTTTCACTCGACCTCTCGCGGGGGCATCCCTTACCCATTTCATTTCTTCTCAGTAGCTAAGGCATATTGTTCTTTGACTTGACACCACTTCCTTGCTAGGTCACGATGCCATGTCCAAGAGGGGCAAATGTAGACACCTAAAACTGTCTTCACCATCTAACCAATTGGTGTAGGGGTACCAAGGAGACCACAAGGATCTATGCTTTGTTTCCATGTTGTTCATGTTGTTTTGTTGATTCAATAAGCTCTTGAAGACCATTTTCATGCATTGTAATAAAGGCCATTGCAAATGGATGTCATGTTGATGTTAATAGTGTAGTAGGGACAATCATAAGTTTCTCATGATTGTAGCCTTTTTATGGCATATAGGAGTATGGTCATGGGTTGAATCCCTTGTCAAAGGCCTATTCATCTTGTAGAGGTGTTTGAAGACCTTGTAAATATTGATTTGTCATGAAAACACAAGATACATATGTAAAACCATTATGATTAAGTTGCAGAAAAGACAAACTGAGGTAGTTTGATGGTTGTAGGATGCAGTTCTTCCCTTCGACCAATTCAAACTACCTCAAACTACTCCTCTATGGTCAATGCAAGCTTCTTTAAGCCTTGGAAAAGTTGATTGCATTGTAATGAAGGTAATTTGGTGAAGGAATCAATAACAAATATAGTTTCTACCCTGTTTTCTGAGTTTGAAAGTTGTTGCAGACCATACTACATTTATGTATGGATGTACTACTATATCAACTAATGATGATATGAAAGGGTGGTGAGTTAACATTCCAATGCATTTTATTTGAGTTCTTGAAACCCTTTTGTGGCAAAGTTATAAGTGTTTTTTTGTAGTGTGGTAGATAAACCCTTTTCTAGGGTTTCTGACAGAAAATTATGAATATCTCACCATTCCAATGAATCAAACCCTCCTTGATCAGTGGGATGGACATCTTTATGTCTTTTTCAATGTGTTTTGAAAGTGTTTTGGGTAGGAGACTGATTTTGGTTGAGATTTCATGAACTGACCTAACAAGACCATGTGCTAAGCATGTGTAGAAGGGAACAACATAGGCCAATTTTGTTATAGTCGATTGTGAGGACCAAAAACCCATAAAATTCTTAGTTTTGCCATGCCACTGATGTGTCTAAATGGTTCAGAGAATTCTGTGAGCCAAACTAGGGGCACTTGCTTTATATTTTAGGCCTAATTAGGGCTCTTGGCACTAGGACAATCGTATTGAAAGTAACATATGCTCTGTCTAGAATGCAAGAAAACCTCTGTCAGCCCTAAAAGTAGAACTACAAGGATTATGATAGCATTGTAAAGGAAGTGTTGCTTGAGTAGGTGTAAGAACTCCTTGGATGATTTGGATAGGTTGTCCTAAGTGTTAATGGACCCCATCATATTTTCCTTAAAGAGAGTGAATGGTTTAAACCATATAACATGTGAGCCCTTGGTGTAGGTTTATAAGTCTTGAAACTTGTGAAATAGTAATCCCATTGAAGTTATGTTGATCTCCACCAGCTTCGACATCATATTGGTATCAAAGCCATTGTTTGATCAATAAAGGGAAAAGAAGTAGTTGGGTCCATAAATCATCTTGAAAGAAACCAACATGCCTCCAAAAGGTCGATCGGTGATAGCCAGGAGAATGAAGGCCTTGGAAGATGACATGGAGGCCTTGAAGGCTAGAGAGAAAAGGAGAGGAAGAGAGGAAGAAGGAGACAGTGATTCTAATCAAGAAGAAGGTGAAGAAGGGGAATCTATAGAATGAGAGGAAGAGTTACCCCCTAATGAGAGAAGATTTCTCAATGCCTTGAAATCTGTAAAAGGAGAACCCTCTAATGTGAGGATGGACCTGCCAATGTACGGAGGGAAGATGGATGTTGAGGAGTTGATAGAATGGATTGATGCCCTGAATAATTACTTTGAATACAAGGAAGTGGCAGAGGACAAGAAGGTGAAGTTTGCCAAAAGAAAACTGAAAGGTGCTACACTCACATGGTGGAATTACACCCAAGGTGAGAGGGTGAAGAATGGGAGAAGTGTGATCACTTCTTGGAGTAGGATGTCGGAGAGAATCAAGTCTCAATTTCTACCAGCAGATTATGAGGTGCAGATCTAAATGATGATGTAAAATCCCAAGCAGAGGGACATGGATGTGTCCACCTACACTAAAGAGTTTCACAAACTTACTCTCAGATGTGGGCATGTAGAAGATGAGAAGGGAAACATTGCAAGGTATATCAATGGCCTAAAATTCAGTATCCAAGATGAGATCAGCATCTTCACCCCTAAGGCAGTAGATAATTGTTTTCAAATAGCATTGAGGGTTGAAGAGAAGTTGAATAGGAAAGGTGAGTAGCAAAACAGAGGTAAAGCGGGCAGAAATTTCAGAGGTAGAGGAAGTTTTGGGGGAAGAAATCAGTTTCAAAGAAGTCAAGGTGAGTCTAGTTCCCATGAACAAAGTGGAAATTTAGGTTCAAGAGGAGGCTTTAGAGGAAGGAGACCCAATGGAAGGGGTAGATTTGGTGGACTAGGGAGAGGTCCTAATGTCTTCACAGGGAGATGCTACAATTGCAACCAAGTGGGACACCCAGCCTTCAAATGCCCTGAGAAACAAGCCTCAAGCTCTCATGGAGGAGAGAGAAGGAACTAGCTGATTCAAGAGTAATATTGCCAAAGTGTTAACTCTCCAATTGGAAGTACAACCCTGGTCCATGATGGAGAATGCTTGATGATGAGGAGAACCTTGTTGAAGGTACCTCAAACATAAGAACCCCCTCAAAGGAAGACATTGTTCAAAACGACATGCAAGGCTTATGGTAAGAAATGCAAGGTAATTGTTGATTCAGGTTCAACTAAAAATTAATTTTTGATTGAGATGGTAGATAAGTTGAAATTGAAAAAACTTCCTCATGTTAGTCCCTATAAGGTGTAATGGTTGAATAAGGGGCAGCAAGTCTTGGTAGATGAACAATCTTGGGTAGAGTTTGAGATAGGGGAGTATAAGGATAAGATTTTGTGTGATATAATCCCCATGGATGCTTGTCATTTGTTGTTAGGACGTCCATGGTAATATGATGTTTAGTCCCAACATGATGGCAAGTCTAATTCTTTCATCATCACCAAGAATGGTAGGAAGTATAGGATGGATCCTTTACCAGATGAGAATGTAGAGAAGAGTGTTGGGTCACGTGTCATGATAGTGAATGGGAAAGAGTTTTTAAACACCCTTAAGGAGGAAGGGACCCAAGGGTATGCTTTGATTTTGAAGCCTAAAAATAGTCCTAATTTGCATGGTCCTAGTAAGGAAGAGGTTCCCGAGGAGGTGCAGCAATTGTTAGAGAAATATAAGGGTATCATGGTAGAGGATATGCCTAATGCATTGCCACCTATGAGAGACATGAGTCATCAAATTGAATTCATACCAGGGTCTACATTGCCAAACAAAGCAACCTATAAGATGACACCATCTCAAAATTAAGAAATTGCCAAGCAAGTGCAAGAGTTGTTAGATAAGGGTTTGGTGAGAAAGAGCCTTAGCCCATGTGTTGTCCCAATAGTCCTAGCCCCTAAAAATGATGGTAAATGGAGACTATGTATGGATTCTAGGGCTATCAACAAGATCACCATAAGATATAGGTTCCCTATGCCAAAGATTGAGGACCTAATGGACTATTTGGGAGGGGCTCGGTATTTTTCCAAAATTGATCTTAAAAGTGGGTACCATCAAATCCAGATAAGGCAAGGAGATGAATGGAAGACATCCTTTAAAATAAATGAGGGTCTTTATAAGTGGTAATTGATTGCATTTGGCCTATCCAATGCCCCAAGTACTTTTATGTGCCTTATGAATGAGGTGTTGAAAGATTTCATTGGTAAATTTGTTGTGGTGTATCTTGATGACATTCTTGTTTTCAGCAGGACAAAGGAAGAGCATTTGCAACACTTGGATCAGGTTTTGAAGAAGTTGCATGATGAGAAATTAATGATCAACATGGAGAAGAGTGTCTTCATGAAGGAGGAACTCACCTGCCTTGGCTTTGTCATATCCCAAGGTAACTTGAAGATGGATCCAGCAAAGGTGGATGCTATATTGTCTTGGCCAACTCCTAGAACACCAGGTGATGTAAGAAGTTTTCATGGATTGGCAACATTTAATAGGAAGTTCATAAGAGGTTTCAATCATATATTTGCACCTATTCTAGACACCATCAAAGTAGCTTAAAAATGTAAGTTCTCTTGGACCAAGGTAGTTGATGAATCTTTTGAAATTCTGAAAAAGAAGGTAGCACAACAACCTCTTCTTGTTTTGCCTGATTTCAATAAGTTGTTTACGGTGGAATGTGATGCTAGTAACCTTGCTATAGGGGCTGTCTTGAGTCAAGAGGGTAGACCAGTTGCCTTCTTTAGTGAAAAATTGAATGATTCCAAAAGGAAGTATTCTACTTATGACTTGGAGTTGTATGCAATGGTGCAAGCTTTGAAAAAATGGAGGCACTATCTTTTGCCTAAAGAGTTTATTGTTTATACTGATAACCATGCACTTAGTTTTCTGAATTCATAGGAAAAACTCAGTCATAAACACATGAAATGGGTTGAGCAACTCCAACCATACACATTTTCTATCAAGCACAAGAAGGGGCAGGCCAATAAAGTGGCAGATGCATTGAGTAGAAGGGTGTGTATGGTGCAAGAAATTCAATTGGAAAGTGTGGGGATTGATTCCCTCAAACATATGTACAAGGATGATGAGGATTTCAAGGAGGTATATGAAGTTTGTTCTCAATTTTTAGACTCTTATCATTCTAATTTTTCTGAGTTTTTGTTGCAGCAGGGGTTGTTGTTCAAAGGCAGCCAACTATGTGTCCCTAGGTGTTCCATGAGGGAGAACATCATCAAGGAGAAACATTGTGGTAGTCTAGGAGGCCACTTTGGGTTGGATAAAACACTTGAACAGGTGAAAATAATTTTTTTTTTTGGCCAAAGATGCAATCAGATATTAGAAAATTTGTTGAAAGTTGTAGTATATGCGAAAGGGCAAAGGGAACATCATCTAATGCTGGTCTATATCAGCCACTTCCTATTCCTCATAGGCCATGGGAAAGTATTAGCATAGATTTTGTCTTGGGTCTTCCTAAGACTCAAAGAGGTTTTGATAGAATTTTTGTTGTGGTGGATAGGTTTAGTAAAATGGTGCACTTTTTTCCATGTAAATGCACTAATGATGCTTCTCATACTGCTGGAATGTTCTTCAAAGAAATTGTTAGAATACATGGTTTGCCTCTCAACATTGTGACTGATAGGGATCCAAAGTTTGTGGGCCACTTTTGGTGTACCTTGTGGAAGAAATTGGGCACTCAATTGTCTTTCACTTCAGTCTATCACCCTCAGACTGATGGCCAAATTGAGGTGGTGAATAGGTCCTTGGGGAATCTTCTTAAATGTCTCACAAAGCAGCATGGAGGGGCATGGGATATGATCATTCCTCAAGCTAAATTTGCCTACAATGACTCCACCAATAGGAGCACAAGAAGGAGTCCATTTGAGATTGTATATGGCATTCATCTAAGAGGGATCCTTGAACTAAGAGATCTACATGGGTTGGAGAGGAGAAGTGCACAAGGAGAAGACTTTGCATTGGCCATGAAGGACATTCATAATAGAGTGAGAGAGACTCTTCAAAAGAACACCAAGAAGTACAAGGAGAAGGCAAATGAAAGGAAGAGAGATGTGCAATACAAGGTGGAAGATTTGGTCATGGCACACTTGAAGAGAGAAAGATTTCCAAAGGGGTAGCCTACAAAACTCCTCATGAAGAAGATTGGTCCATGTTGGATTGTGCATAAGTTTGGGTCCAATGCCTATGAGATTGAACTTCCTCAAGGCTTGGTAATATTTCCCATATTCAATGTTGCAGACTTGTTTCCATACAACGGTGATAATATTGCAAGTCCTGATGTAGGTTTAGTAGTAGGAGATGAAGAATGTGTTAAAGATCTTCCACCCAGCCAACCATTGAAGTTGGAAAGCATCATAGACACCAAGGTGCTCAAGACGACTCAAAAGAAGACTTATAAAGAGTTCCTTGTCAAATGGAATGGTCTACCTGATGAAGATGCCACTTGGATGTGTGAAGAAGACATATTAAAGCATGGGACCATAGTTGTTGATCTACTTCCTCAAGCGACTTGAGTTATTTTCCACCCCCGGAAGTATGGTGCAGGGGCACCAAGGAGACCATAAGGATCTATGCTTTGTTTTCATGTTGTTCATGTTGTCTTATTGATTCAATAAGGTCTTCAAGACCATTTTCATGCATTGTAATAAAGGCCATTGTAAATGGATGTCATGTTGATGTCAATAGTGTAGTAGGGACAGTCATAAGTTTCTCATGATTGTAGCCTTTTTATGGCATATAGGAGTATAGTCATGGGTTGAATGCCTTGTCAAAGGCCTAGTCATCTTGTAGAGGTGTTTGAAGACCTTGTCAATATTGATTTGTCATGAAAACACAAGATACATATGTAAAACCAATGTAATTAAGTTGTAGAAAAGACAAACTGAGGTAGTTTGGTGGTTGCAGGGGGCAGTTGTTCCCTTCCACTGATTCAAACTACCTCAAACTACTCCTCTATGGTTGATGTAGGCTTCTTTAAGCCTTGGACAAGTTGATTGCATTGTAATGAAGGTGATTTGGTGAAGGAATCAATAACAAATACAATTTCTGCCCTATTTTCTAAGTTTGAACGTTGTTGCAGACTGTACTAAATTTCTATACGGATGTACTACTATTTCAACTAATGATGATCTAAAAGGGTGGTGAGTTAACATTCCAATGAATTTGATTTGAGTTCTTCAAACCCTTCTGTGGCAAAGTTATAAGTGTTTTTCTGTAGTGTGGTAGATAAACCCTCTTCTAGGGTTTTTGACAGAAAATTATGAATTTCTCACCATTCCGCTGAATCAAACCCTCCTTGATCAGTGTTATAGACATATTTATGTCTATTTCAAGGTGTTTTGAATTTTTTTTGTGTAGGAGATTGATTTTGGTTGAGATTTCATGAACTGACCTAGCAAGACCATGTGCTAGGCATGTGTAGAAGGGAACAACATAGGCCAATTTTGTCACAGTCGACTGTGAGGACCAAAAACCCATAAAATTCTTAGTTTTGCCATGCCACCGATGTGTCTAAATGGTTCAGAGAATTCAGTAGCCAAACTAGGGGCACTTGCTTTGTATTTTAGGCCTAATTAAGGCTCTTGGCACTAGGACAGTCCTATTGAAAGTGACATATGCTCTTAAACAACCCATGGAAAGTTTTTAGTATGCTGTTAGGCTTCCTAAAGGGTATCTTAAACATCATTGATCTGATCTTGAAAGTGTCTGGAATGCAAGAAAACCTCTGTCGGACCTGAAAGTAGGACTACAAGGATTAGGACAACATTGTAAAGGAAGTGTTGCTTGAGTAGGTGTAATAACTCCTTGGATGATTTGGATAGGTTGTCCTAGGTGTCAATGGACCCCACCATATCTGCCTTAAAGAGATTGAATGGTTTAAACCATATAACATGTCAGCACTTGGTGTAGGTTTATGGGTCTTGAAACTTGTGAAATAGTAATCCCATTGAAGTTGTGTTGATCTCCACCAGCCTCGGCATCACCAACCTCCAACATCACCAAATGCATCAATTTCCCTTCTAATCAATTAATTAAATTTTTATTTAATTAATTATCCCTTTCGATACCTGGTTTCCTATCATTTCATCCTTTAAAATTGAATTAATTTAATTAATTCAATAGTCTATCTTATCAAATTAATTAAATAAATGTGCCAATATTTATTTGATTAATTTCCCCTCTCCCTTAAACCCAATGAATTAGATAAATCATGTTTATCCAAATAATTTAGCCTACTAATTAACATATCCCTACCCTAGTTAATTAAATATCAATGATTTAATTACCTAGCCTAACCTACATGACCCTAGACCTAGGATTAATTAAAAAAAACATTTTTTAATTAATCTTAACCCCTCATTAACCCATTCCCTAATTTTTTTCAGCCATACTAATTAGGCTAATCACCTTCATTAATATGGTCAAACCATGATTAACACCCTTTGCCACATCCTCCAAATAAAAAAATGATATTTATGCCACATAAATCAATTTTTTATACACATATGTCAAATATCTCATTAATAACCTCTTACACCCCTTACACATATCATAACTCATTTATTTCCACCCTTCCCCAAATGAATTTTTAATTCATTTTCTCTTCCCCATGTGAATTTTTAATTCACATCGAATCCATCTCACCCAACCTCATTTAATTCACCCCTTTCCCAAGATGAATTTAAAATTTATCTTTATTCACAACCATCTATTTTTGGAGATTAAATCTAGGCTCTCCACATCATGTGCATTCACAACCATTGATCTCTTAAATCAATCTCCACCCTTGGATCAAATCCCCTCACAAAAAGCCTATTAATTCACCCTCATCTAAGTCATTCTATCATCCAATTCTATATCAAAGTTATCATGTCCAAATATCTCCTCAAGTCCATTTGTGAGCTAGGTCTTAGTGTGTTTGCATTGTGAGCATTTCACATTTTGAAAGATCATGGGTAAACCAAGAGCCTAAGGGTGCCAAGGCTCTCCACCTTATCTAGGGATTTTGGATCTCATTGTGAAGGTATAGGTTGTGTTTTATTGCATTTGTCTTGTGTTTACTTTCATTTTGTTTTCCATGATCTACACCTGTTATGAATTTTCTCACAAAATTAATCTTACCAAAGTATGATTTTAGCTCCTTTTTACTCCCTGGAAGTTATAATTTCATTATGGAGTCAACCCTGGCAAGGTCAATGGTGATCCCATTTTTTGATATGACATGACCAAGTAACTTACCTATGGTCACTCCAAATATGCACTTCTTTGGGTTTAATTAAATACCATATTGTTCGCACTTCTTAAGTACCTTTCTAAGGTCTTCAATATGGTCTCCTCTCTTTTTTGAGAAGACAGTCAAATCATCCATGTATATGACTATGCATTGGCCAATTAGGCCCCTAAATGCTATGTCCATTACATGTTGGAATGTGGTCCCAACATTAATCAGGCTAAAGGGCATGCGTCTATAGGCGAATTACCCCCACTTCATGGTGAATGTTGTCTTTAGTCTATCTATCTTATCCACCATCATCTGGTTGTATCTTGAAAAACCATCTAGGAAGGACATCATTTGAGCTCCATTCACTATCTATAAAAATTCATCTAGTGAGGGCAGAGGATAATTATCCTTTTCTGATGCTCTATTTAGATTCCTGAAGTCCACACACAGACGTATGTCTCCATTCTTTTTCTTGAATGTGACTAGATTGGCTACCCATGTTGAGTGCCTAGTAGGAAATATTATCCTTACATTGAGTAACTTTTTGACTTCTTCAAAGATAAGGGGCTCCAACAGAGCATTGATTGGCCTATGCTTCTGTCTGAATGGCTTGGCATTTGGATTTGGTGGGATAATATGAGTGATGATAGAAGTGTCGTACGTTTTAAGTCATCATAAGTCCAAGAAATGACATGGATATAATCTTTCAATACCTAAGTTATCTAGCCGTTTCTTCTTCTGTGTAAACTTTCCCTATCAGGACATTCTCAGTGTCATTATCTTGTCCTATGTTGATAGGTGAATACTCTCCTCCATCTATCTTGGGGAGATCTTTCTACTTTATCATGTTGTCTAAGTCAAAAGCTCTTTCAAGCTTAATCATGCCTTTGGGAATTTTGTTGCTTGACAAGTCCATGATCTCTTCTTCTTCCCATGCATGATCTTCCAAATTCTTTTCATCCAAGATCTGTGATTCAAATACATCCCTATTTGCAATGAAATCCAAGATATATTGGTCATCATCAAGCAATTGGAAATTAGTTACATTATCAGGTATGGAAGGTACTGATACTAATTCTACTGGGAATCTCTTCATTCTAGAAATGGATAGAGGTTCCAATGTGCTTGCAGCTTGTGCCAGTGCATCGGCTCTGTGATTTTGTTCCCTGTGAACATGCGTGATATTGAAAGCATCAAAGCTTTCTATTAAATACTAGACTCTATGTCTATAATTTGATAGCTTTTTATAGTCACATGCATAGATGCTCCTATCTTGTTTTACTACTAATTCTGAGTTCCCATAAACATGCAAAATCCTGACTTGTTTCTTGAGGGAAAGCAACAACCCATGGATCAAGGCTTCATACTCATCCACATTATTAGTGCAAGGGAATTGCATTTAGTATGCTACTAAAAATGACCTCCCTGATGGGTTAATGAGGTCAATGCCTACTCTAGCTCCTTGTTTGGATTTGGAGCCATTAAACCTTAGAATATGTGGCTTATCTTTTGTTAAAGGCTTGTCAGGACCTTCTCTTTTCCTTTTGGCATGTGCAGCTTCACCTGAAGATATCCATTTCAACTTTTGTGGTTCTCTTTCTACTACCTCTAGGAATATTAATGAAGATATAACATCTTCCCTTTTGCTCTCTTTGATGTTATCTTTATCACCAAGGTATATTGCAATCTCTCTTCTTTCATCTTTAGGGATATCCCTAATATCATGTAGTTTATCTCTGGAGCATAGCTACTCTTCCTTATTCAATATATGTAGGGATAAGGCACATGTTGTTTCTGAATGTGTTGCCTCATGAAGTCTGCACCATCCTTCAGTAAATGCATGATGTGAAGGAACTCCTTGTAAAATATGTCTCTAAACTAGTTTAGACAAGAATTCTTCAAATTTGGTTAGGTGACTGCCTCTATCCTCATCTGATAACTCATAGTCTGACTCAATAAGGTAGTCAGTCCCTGGGGTGATATTATTTTTCTTCTCATGGGGGTGCATCTCTTCACATAGTAAAATCTCTTCTAAATTTTACATGTAGACATTATCCTGATGTATCGTTTGATCATGCTCTCCTACATCTGAAGAAAACAAATAGGAATCGGCATCATCATCATCATTAGATATTTCACTAGCATTGGTTGGTGATGATCTGATTTTACTACACATTCTCTCCAATTCAATCATATCCAGACATGCTTCACAACTCTTTTCTGAATGTGCTTCATCATGTAATCTGCACCATCCAGATATCAGGATATCCTCCATAGATGTCCTAGTTAGTTGGCACCTCTGCATTTCTCTAGATAGGTATTTTTCAAACTTAGTGAAGTGATCTACTTCCTCTTCATCAGTTGAACTATAATCAGATTCAATGATCATTCTACCTTCTTGGTAACTATTTTCCCATGCATGCATGTTACACTTCAGGATTTCTTCAATTCTAATAGTCTAAGGTCTTATTGCATAAACTCCTGGCTCAATGTCTACATATAATATCTCATTGGGGTGATTATATTTGGTGATCATGTGTTTCATATGTGGCTCAGCCTCAATTCTCAACTGATTGGGCACTCCTTTCCATGGAAACCACATATGACTACAGCCAATGGCCATGTAACCATTAAGCATTTTAGACCAGTCCCTACTAAGTAACATTCCATATGTATTAGGTATATCCACTACCTAGATGTCAATGTAGTACTGCACCCTTGGGTTTGATGCATGTTGCATGTGGATATAAGTTAATTTTCCTACTACACTCACTTTTGTTTTGTCAAGTTGTGTCACTTTCTTGAGGGATTTGGTTGGGTTTAGACCTAAAGCATTGCAAATGGACAAGGGCATCACATTCGTTGATGCAATTGAATATACCAGACAGTTGTGTAAATTCTTGCCAAATATCCTCAATGTAAGAAAAAATGGAGGTGATTCAAACTTATCTCTCTATATAGAGTCATCTGTGATGTTTTAGCAACATGAACAATAGCCTGCACTTTAGGTTTGGCATTACTATCTTTTGGTGCAGGATCTCTATTCATGATGTGACCAGGGTTATGACCAAGATTGTCATCTTTAGGTGTCAGTTCATCTAAAGATTTCAAGAAAGCCTTCTTGATGACTAGGGTCTTTAGCAATTCTAATAGTGATAGGCTAATCTTTATCTTTTTCATTTCTTCTGCCAAGTAGGTGACTAATTTATCTAGTTCAGGAAACTAGCTAATGGCTTTTGTCACGGTATTTTGGGGTGTGAAGTACTGAGTATTAACCTTGGGATGTCCAGGGTTATTACTAGCCTTGGTGCCAGGGAGTATATTAAAGTTGTTAGGAGGAATAGATGTGGTCAAAGGACCAGCTGGTCTATTTGCATTACTCCTAAGGTTATAATTATGCCTACCTTGATATTGTTGTTTATAAGCATGAACCTATTCAGGCTCCTGCTCAGGCTCATTTTCATCCTCAAAAGGGAACACATAGTTTGACTCAAATGCTAAGGTAGACTCCTCACATGCCAGAGTATAATTTTTGTGAGTTGAGGTCATCTGATGATGCTGATGACTGTTAGAAATTTCAAGTACTAAGGCAGACTCATATCCTAGGGGAATGATTTCATTTCCTTCAAGAAAAGGTGGATCTCCTGCAGTATTAGACACCTTAGCTTGGAATATGCTGGCTGCTATTTTGAATTGAGGAAAATCAAGGTTAGCATGTGCATTAGTATTATGCATCCTGCACCAATTCGTTAGTCTAGCTTCTGCTAGGTTGACTCTAGTAGTCTATTTGGGTTCAACAGGAGGCTAGTTGTCCAACGATGAAGGCAATGAGCCATTGTTAGGCTGGGTGTTCCAAGTTCTAGGTGGCCTAGGGGCAACATTGTTATTACTATTGTTATAGAAATTCCTATCATTATTGTACCCCTTGTCAAGATATCTAGACCTATCATTGTTGTTTCCATATCCTCTATCAGGATATCCTCTATTCTGATTTGATCAAGAATACAAATTTTGACTCCTCATGTGTGTGATCTCAGTGGTTAATTTTTCAATTGTGTAGATATTTCCTTAATGTCATCCTTCTCCTAGGCTTTAGCAACTACACTATCTTTTTGAGGTTTGAAGAATGAACTACCATTGCTATTATTTTGTGCAGCATCCTATGATGCATGTCTAGGATGGTGTATCATATGGCCATTTCCATTTGGAGGGGGCATGATACTAAGTGGAGGTACCTGTAACGAGATAGGCATTATAGCTAGAGGTATCATGGCTCCATTAACTTGTGGCTTACCCGAATATGTAGGATATCCTGAGTTAGGTGTGAAACCAAGTATTAGTTGCTAATTGACTTTAATAGCTTCTTCATAAGCACCTGCCGGAGTAGTAATTGTAGGATGTGTCATCCTAATAAACATGGATGTCAAAGGATCTAAGGCTAAGTAATATATTGACCTTGTTGCCTCATCATCTATATTATAGGGAGCAACTAGCTCTAAGTACATTTTTTGGAACCTAGCATTGAAAGTAGATATTAACTCCCCCTTAGCTCTTTTGATTGTGGAAAACATGTGATATCCAATAGCCGGATCTATTGGTATTTTGAATCTTCCTAAGAAACCTTTCTCTAAGGCAGCCCAAGTGGCTATGGAAGATCAAGTGAGACTAATGTACCGACTATATGCTTCTTCTCCTAATGAGTAAGGGAATAACCTACATACCACATCCTCATGGTCTATCCTAGCTCTAAAGCATGCCTCTTTGTAAGTTCGAATGTGATCCTCTACATCTTGGTAAGGATGATACTTTGGACAAATCTTGTTTGGATTCTTTGGCAAAGGATGATATGATGTAAAGATAAGTGGTGATTCAACTATAAAGAAAGACATGGAAGGAGGTACCAGAGGTATTCAGGGCACTACTAGAGATACTGGAGGTGTTATAATAGGCATAACTAGGGATGCTGGTGAACTAGGACCAGGACTGTGATGGATATTGATCATATGGGGTCTAAGTCTACGAATTAGTAATTCTTCCAAGGGTCTAGTGGATCTCGACCTAGTATTAGGTCTGTGAGCTAGGGCTTCACGACTTATGACCAGATATGGATATTTTAACTAGGTCTTTTCAAAGATTAGGGTATTTACTCCTCTGACATAGATATTTATGGTTAAATGTCCAAAGTGACAGGATATTTGCACTGTATTTGTAGAAGTCGCAAATATTAACTTAAATTATGGAAATCCAAATCACTGACTATAAATATCAGGTCAGCTGACCACAAGGACGAGGTATTTTGCAAGAAAGTTCCTCAAATGACTGACAATAAATAAAAACTTTTCTCAAATGAAAGAGATTTCAGGTAATCTTATGAAATTTGAGCATGGGAAAAGATATCCAGACAATGAATCTCCAAATCACAATGCCCTAGGCCCTTCTTCTAGAACCAATTTATGTTTATTATGATATTAGTCACAATAACATAGATAAAGAATTCACAAATAAACCTTTATCATCTTGAAAAGTATGATCAATTCAGAATGAATTGATAACTCCAAGGTTCCATGAGTCAGGTCTTAACCTTATGATAATCTCTTAGTTTGATTTCAGTTGCTATTTTCCATTTAGGGACCTTACGTTTCTGCTTTGAAGTTCTTTGTATCTGGATATGCTATGTTCTTCCTATTTTCTATGAATTCTCAACACACAAGGTTAAATCCTACTATATTTAACCTAATCATGCATATATTTATGTAAGTTTGATCAATTCTTTTGTATATCCCTTAATTCATGATGATCTTAATTAGTTCTTCTGAAACTATCTTCAATCCACTTGTCATGAACTAATTTCCACTTGATTTCACTTTTGCACTTTAAATTGGTTCAAATGATGTGCCTATAAGCATGTATTTCCATGATTACTATCATTATTCATGTTCCTTTGCATGATATTTTTGAATTGACAAGCTATTTGCTCAAATATGCTAAAGATATTCAGTTACCTACAGGATTTGAGCATATTTCTCTGCTTTCCATTTATCTCTGTATTTGCAGTTATGATGATGATTCAAATGAAATTAAAGAAATTTGAATTAATGCTTTCTAATTTTTACTGAAATGAATGAATCTTCAGTCATTGATCCACATAAATCCTTGATACTATCATGAAGAGAAGGAAATCAAACCATATTTTCACCAGGTCATTCCACGGCTAGAATATGATTGATGTTAACTTCAAAGGAAAGGAATGAAGACAACAAGCACAAACTAAGATGCACTCCAATGGACGCAGCAAATGAAAGTACATGTTTAGAATTCATCCACAGATTACTCATAGTTTACGATTAGTTGTAATCAGAGTTCTTCATCTTCATAAAGTATACAAAAGTAGTATATATTTACAATTGACTTTGAGAATTGGCCATGACATTCAATAATCAAATCTCAATTAAGCTTCAAATGAATTTACAAATTGCAATCCACTTCCTTTTATAGAGTAAGAAAGGGATGTGGTTACAAAGGATCCTGTGATCAGGATTCATCCACTACGATCAATGGTCTAGATTGCATTGACCAGGTCAAAAGACCAAAACACATGGTACAGGTTGCCAGTTGGCAACCATCTAGTGACGTACAATTGTCATTCTGGAATATTCTACAAAATTATGTTGACTTAGCCAACACACCCATGCACTCTACATCTTTGCTCATTCCTCCTCATCAATGGATGGGTCATCTTTTACATGCACATTAATAATCCCCCTGATAGGTTCATATGATTGTACTATTCTTTCTATCTCCCCTCCATCTTGTGTTAGGGTTAGCTGGTAGAAGATATAAATTAAATGCAAATAAAGATTAAACAGAGGAATGGATCCAATATTATTATCCAGTAAATCAAACTAATTACAACTAGCGATCCCTGCAACTTAATACCGCTGCAAATACTACAATACAATAATCAACGAAAACCCTAACCCTTAGCCACTTTTATCAAGCCTTATGTAGGTTACAAAATAGGGTTTTTTTTATGTCGGTCAATAGAAAAATAACACCTGATGCCTTTATAAAATTAAAAAAAACCATGTGAGGTTTCGGGGGCATTGCCCCTCGACCCCGCCCTGTATCACGATAGGGAGCGCTCCAGGGGCACTGCCCCTTGACCACGTAGGAATTTGGGGGGGGAATCACACTGATAAAAGTGGGATTAATTTAACCTCTGAGTTTGATTAGGATCCATATAACAATAATCTCCCACTTGGAGACTAATAAGACTTCACACCATGTCATCTCCCACTTGGAGACTGATCATAACATTGCTGACCCTATAGCTCCCAATGGAAATAAGCACCCTGGACTCTGCTATTCTATTTTTGTTTTCAGTCTTGAAGACCAACCGAAGTTGAAGAGAAGCTCAGCTTCTCCCTTGTCACTGCCTTTGTAAACATATCCACTACATTTTTATTTGTATGTATCTTTTCCAACCTTAACTATCCATCATCCAACACCGACCAAATGAAGTGATACCTCAACTCTATGTGTTTGGTATTTGAATGCAAGGCATAATTCTTGTATGGCACTCTGACTATCCATAAACAAATAACTGTTAGCTTGTTGTTTGCCCAATTCTTCCATGAAAGATTGTAGCCATATCATCTCCTTGCTTGCCTCTGTTGCAGCTACATACTTTGCCTCTATGGTGGATAAAGCAACCACCTTTTACAAATTAGAAATTCAACTCACCACTGTCCCACTTATAGCAAAGACATAACTTGTAGTACTCCACATGGTATCAATATCCCCTACCAAACCTGAGTCTACGTAGCCTACTAAATCAATATTAGAGCCCCCAAAACATAAGTGTTTATTGGATGTACCTCTCAAATATCTGAGAATCCATTTTAATGCATTCCAATGCTCCAATTAGGGATGACTCATATACCTACTGATGACTCCTATAGCATGTGCAATATCTGATCTTATCCATACCATGGTATACATTAAACTTCCTACAGCTGAAGCATATGGTACCTTGGACATTTTTTTCTTCCTCCTCTAGTGTCTTAGGACACATCTCCTTAGTCAATTTCAAATAACTAGGCAAAGGTGTGCTGACAGCTTTTGCATTCTCCATATAGAATCTCTACAACACCTTTTCAACATAATCAGCCTGAGATAGAGTCAATTTTTTGTTCTTCCTATCTCTACAAATTTTCATACCAAGGATTTGTTTTGGTGCCCCCAAATCCTTCATAGCAAATGACTGTGCTAACTGTTGTTTTAACTCTCTTATGTGATCCATGTTAGACCCTGCTACAAGCATTTCATCAACATATAAACATAAAATAATGTAGTTGTCATTATCCAACCTCTTAAAATAGACACAATGGTCAGAATTGCACCGGCTGTAGCCTTGCTCAACCATAAAACTATCAAATTTCAAATACCATTGCCAAGGTGCTTGTTTTAGGCCATACAAACTCTTCTACAATCTGCACACCAGTTTCTCCTTACCTTTGACTTCAAATCCTTGGGGTTGTTCAATGTATATTTTCTCCTCCAAATCACCATGGAGAAAGGTAGTTTTCACATCTAGTTGTTCCAAATGCAAATCTTCAGTAGCCATAATACTTAAAACAGTACGAATAGAAATCATCTTGACAACTGGAGAAAATATCTCATCAAAATCAATGCCCTTTTTCTATGCAAATCCTTTTACAACTAACTTGGATTTAAATATTTTCTTACCTCCATCTTCCTCTTTTAGTCTCTAAACCCATTTGTTTGGTAAAGCCTTTTTACCTGCAGGTAACTTACATAATTCCCAAGTCTAATTTTTCAGCAAGGAGTCCATTTCTTCTTTCATTGCATGCTCCCAATGAACCTTTGTATCCACCTGCATAGCTTCATCATACCCTTTTGGTTCACCAGCATCTGTTAACAAAATAGAATACAAAGAGGGAGAAAAGCTTTCAGGAGGTTTACTTAGCCTTGTTGACCGTCTAACATTCACTAGAGTTTGTGGTATTTTTGGTTGAAGTTGCAGAGCATGAGGAACCACTAGAACATGATTATTTGGAGTATCATCCAGTACCACATAATCCTATTCTTTCTTCTCATGTTGCTGCAACTGATCTTTGTACAACACCTTCTCATTGAATACAACATCCCTGCTTCTCACAATTTTCTAATTTTCAAAATCCCAAAGCCTATAACCAAATTCATCAATGCCATATCCAACAAAGGTACACTTTTTTGATTTTGTATCCAACTTGGTTCTATTTTCAGAATCTACATATGCAAATGCTTCACATCTGAAGGTTTTGAGAAAAGAATAACTCACCTTCTTACCTGTCCATGCTTCCTCTGGAATACCACAACCCAAAAGAACTAAAGGACCTCTATTAATTAAATATACAACAGTGTTGATAGCCTCTGCCCACATGTTTAAAGGCAGCCCAACATGCAAACTCATGGTCCTTGCACACTCCATTATTGTCCTATTCATGTGTTCAACCACTCCATTCTCCTGTGGAGTCCCTGGAACCATTATCTGCCTACGAATTCCATTAAAGGAACAATAATCCTCAAATCCTTTGCTACAATACTCACCGCCATTATCAGATCTAAGACATTTTAATCTTTTACCCATCTCATTCTCAACCAAGATTCTCCATTTCTTAAATGTTTCAAATACATCAGATTTCTGCCTAAGGAAATAAATCCATACCTTCCTAGTTGCATCATCTATGAATGTAACATAATACCAAGAGCCACCAAGAGAAAATACCTGAGCCGGTCCCCATACATCTATATGCACAACCTCCAACTTTTCATTTTTCTTTTGCTTCCCATCCTTGAGAAAACTGACTCTCTTTTATTTTCCATACACACAACTTTCACAGAAATCCATATTAATACATTTCAAACCTAGTAAATCTTTTTTAGAATGAAGTACCTTCATACCTTTTTCACTCATATGCCCAAGTCTATTATGCCACAGTATTGTCTCAGAACCTGCAATAACTATTTCAGTCTCTTCCTGTGAACCTGGAGCAACTATCTTTTAACCTGTTTGTTTTTTCTCTACAATAGTTAAAGTAGAAGGAATAGTATGACCTGTACAAAGATATAAGGTGCCTACTTTCACACCTTTTGCTACTATTAAGGCACCTTTTGAAACCTTCCAATTTTTATCAGTAAATATAACAATGTAACCTTCTTCAGCTAGTTGCCCTGCTAAAATTAAATTACTACTAAGCCTTGGAACATGCCTTACCTCTTGTAGTAGCCAATGATTCTCATTCTACAACTTAATCTTAATTCTTCCCTTTCCAACAATCTGACAGGGTTCATTATCTCCCAAATAAACCAGCCCAAAATCCCCTTGGACATAATCAACAAAATAACTTCTATGGGGCATAGCATGAAATGAGGCCCTTGAATTTAAAACCCATGAATCATCAACATTATCTAGGGAAAGAATCAAAGCATCATCTTCAGATATATTACTTACCACATTTGCGTCCTTATTGCATTCTTGTTTGTCTCCTTCTTTATTCTTCTGAGACCAGCAATCTTTCTTCAAATGACCTAGTTTCCCATAGTACCAGCAGTCCTTCTATCCTCTAGATTGGGATATCTTATCCTTTGATTTTCCTTGTGACTTCCCATGACCTCCAGAAACTTTTCCTCTCTCCTTGGATCTGCCCCTGCTTTCTGCATTCAAAACACTACTTGATGTGGACCCTCCTGAGCTTTTCTGTCGCATTTCCTCACTAAGTATAACACCAACAACATCATCAAATTTTAAAGTGTTTGAACCAGAGACATAATTACTTACAACCATTACCAAGCTATTCCATCTTTCTGGAAAAGAACATAAAACCAAGAGAGCCCTCACCTCTTCATCAAATTTCACTTTTACAGAAGTTAACTAACAGATAATTATATTAAACTAATTTAAATGATCTATCATAGATCCACCTTCAACCATTTTCAGATTAAACAAACGCTTCATGAGAAATACCTAATTTGAGGCTGAGGATTTTTCATACAATTTAGCCAAAGATTTCATCAATTCACTTGTTGTCTTTGCTTCTGTTATATTGAATGCCATAGATGGTGCTAGACACAACCGAATGGTTCCCAGTGCCTTTCTATCTAGAAGTTCCCAATCTTCATCCATCATTCCTACCGGTTTCTTGGATACTCCTTCCAATGGCCTCCATAAATCCTTCTGATAGAGGTAATCCTCCATCTACATCTTCCATAACTGATAGTTCTGCAAATTAAATTTATCGACCTTTAATTTACCCTCGTTTGCCATTGCTCCCACTCAACCATGAGACTCCCACTCAACTGTGAGACCTTCTTGCAAGTGATAATTAAACACAACCCACTCTGATACCAATTGTTAGGGTTAACTGACAGAAGATATCAATAAAATGCAAATAAAGATTAAACAGAGGAATGGAAATACACAAAAATAATAACAGCGAGAGACAAGTTTTTGTTAGATTCAAGGCAGACAACTGAGAGGGGGGGTGAATCAATTGTCCAAAACTTTTCTTCCTTTTCAACACTTGTATTCACTTAGCAATATAGCAATAAATCAAACATGAAACATAATGCATTAATCAAGAGCAAAAACACATCAACACATGAGACACTGAGATTTTAATGTGGAAAGCCTGGTTAAGGGAAAAACCATGGGGTGACTAACCCAAGATTGTATTCTCTGTTAGAAGAATAGAAAGAACAAAGATGGCACATGCCAATTAGGGCTCACTGCCCAAGCACACTGCTCACAAGAGGCTCACTGCCTACAAGAGACACACTGTCTACAAAAGAATAAGTATCACATACTTGAACTAGAAAATAGCATCTTCACCATGCTTGATTCAGTTCCATTTAAGTCCAGACCTTCTGCTCTGCCTTTCGCTCTTCTCCTCACTACCACACACTCATCTCCACAAGTCACACACTGAAATGACTTCGCAATCCCTTATTTATACATGACATCAACTTAGGAACAAACATCTAAGTCCGCAAACATCCACAGGAACATCTGCAAGATGAATAACTCATCCAGTCGGCTAGCCTAAGGAAGAACACCTTCATCTGGAAGTATTTCTTCAATTCTGGGCTCTAACTCTAATGCAAACCAATAACATGAACTGAGCATGATCCAAGGACCTCCACAAGCTTTCCTGAATCACCAACAACATCCGCACTTCCTCTACTTACTGAAATCTCTCTCTCCTTCTTTCGGAACCTCAAGAACACAGTTTGCCATTACTATCACAAAGGAATATAGATGCTTCTGGACCTTCAAACCATGAACAAATCAAGATGACACATCATAAGGATTTCCCCAACATTTCTTCCAATCCACAAAATAGGACAATGCATTTTTAGATCCCACCGGACCTTTCTGTCACACTCTGTCACCTCTCAACATCTACTAGAACCAGTTCTACTTGAGTGATCATAACTTCTTCATATCTTCATGCGGACCTCTAAAATCTCAACTGGAACATCTTAAGACTCACATCTACAAACCCTTTAATTCACATCTTCTGATCCTCAACCTGTCTTGAGCTTTTACCTTGCTGTTATCACTGTTCCTGACTGAGACTAATTTTCTCAGTATTCTCAACATATAACTCATCCAATCCTTAACATTAATGCAACAAAAGTATGTTGACATTAATGACAATACCAGTTAGGCCCATACTTGCAACAATCTCCCCCTTTGTCATTGATGGCAACATATGATGTGAAAAACTATTTTGACCATCAAGACAAGAACTTCTTTACTATCACAATTCCCCCTATCAGCAATCACCATTCACATTTCTTCTCTCTCATTACTGCTCCCCCTTTGATCAACAACTTCTTTTTTTTCACATGTCTTCTCTCCCCCTTTGACATCAATGGTAAAAGGCATATACTTGCAATTCTACCACTCCAGAATCATATCTGCTACTCCCCCTGAGTAGCAACTCCCCATCATCAGTCCGGACCACAAGATGTGACTGTGATATCCACCGGACTGATGCACATCAGTGCACCTTAGTTCACTACTAGAGGGGCAATAACCCCTAACTTCTCCCTGAGATACTCAAAAGAGTCCTTAGGCAGAGGTTTAGTAAAGATGCCTACAATCTAATCCTTGGAAGACACAAACTCCAATCTGACTTCATTTTTGTTCATTCTTGGATATGTTTATTGCACTTGAATTATCACAGAAAATTGTGATAGGCTCCTCATACTCCACTTTGATATCTCTTAACATCTGCTTCATCCACAATACTTGAGTGCAACCACTTGTTGCTGCAGTATATTCTGCTTCAGTTGTAGATAGGGATATTGCCTCTTGTTTCTTGCTCAGCTAAGAAACCAATCTCTTCCCCAAAAAGAATGCTCCACCAGTGGTACTCTTTTGGTCATCCACATCTCCTACCCAATCTGCATCTGTATATGCATGAAGAGAGAAATCATGATCTCAAGGATACCACAAACCATACTAAACTATCCCTTTCAGATATCTAAAAATCCTCTTGATTGCCATGACATGAGATTCTCTAGGATCAGCCTTGAATCTTGCAACAAGACCAACAACCTGCAAATGTCTGGTCTAGTTTGAGTGAGATACAACAGTCCTCCAATCATTGATCTATACTTTGTCTGATCAGTCCTAAGAGAGTTATCATCTTTGCTTAACTTACATCCGGTTGCCATGGGAGTATTCATTGGCTTTGAATCTTCCATCCCAAATTTCTTCAACAATTCTCTTGCATATTTGGTCTGAGAAATGAAGGTACCTCTCTTTGTTTGAGTGATTTACAGACCCAAGAAGAAATTCATTTCACCAAGCATGGACATCTCAAACTCACTTTTCATTTGATTTGCAAAAGTTTTACACAAACTATCTTTTCCTCCAAAAATGATATCATCAACAAACACTTCAATACCTAGGATGTTTTCATGATCAATTTTGAAATATAAATTACTGTCAGTAGTACCTTTGTTGAAACCAATCTTCAAGAGATGCTTATCCAATCTTTCATACCAGGCTCTTGGGGCTTGCTTTAGTCCATACAGTGCCTTTTTCAATTTGTAGACCATGTCACCTTGATTAGACAATTGAAATCCATCTGGTTGCTCAATGTACACTTCTTCCAAATTACCATTTAGGAAGGTAGATTTGGCATCCATCTGATACACCTTGAAATCCTTAAAGGTAGCAAATGCAAGAAATAATCTAACTACTTCAATTCTTGCCACCGAAGCAAAAGCCTCTTCAAAATCAACTCCTTCAATCTGAGAGTAACCCTTGCAGATTAATCTAGCTTTATTTCTGATTACTTCACTAGCTTCATTCATTTTGTTCCGAAAGACCCATTTAGTTCCAATCACATTCTTGTTTCTAGGTCTGGGAACAAGATCCCAAGTGTGATTTTTCTCAATTTGCATTAGTTCTTCCTCCATTGCTTTTGACCAATTTTCATCATTGCAAGCTTCATTCATTGTCTTAGGTTCAATCTTTGAAATTAGACAATACTCATCTAAATTTTGAGCAATTCTCCTGCTTGTTTGCACTCCTTTGCTTTTGTCACCTATGATCTGATCTTCAGAGTGGTTTAGAGTTACATACCTTGGAACTTTGGGAGTTTCTTGCACTTCTAACTCTTGATCAGTCTCATTGAGACTTATCTTTTCTTCCTGACTTATCGGATCAACTTGACTTTATTTCTCAGAAGAGGCTTGGACACTTTGAATTTGAACACCATTCTGATCATCTTCATCATACTCATGAATTCTTTAGGGTCTTTCAATTTCTTCATCAACCTTCACATTTACACTTTCTACAATCTTTCTTAGTCTCTTGTTGTAACATTGGTATGCCTTGCTTTGAGTAGAGTAACCCAAAAATATTCCTTCATCACTTCTAGCATCAAACTTTCCTAGATCTTCATCCCTTTTAATGTAACATCTTCTACCAAAAACTCTAAAATATCTCATAGTGGGAGTAATGCCAAACCAAAGTTCATAAGGAGTCTTACTGGTATTGTTTCTAATCTAAATTTGATTGAGAGTGTAGACTGCAGTGCTAACATCTTCTCTCCAATAGATCTGAGGAACATTTGCTTCCATCATCATGGTCCTGGATGCTTCCTAGATGGTCCAGTTCTTTCTTTCAACTACTCCATTCTACTGTGGAGTCCTAGGAGTAGACAACTGTCTCTTTATTCCATGTTTCTCACAGAAATCTATGGACTCACCGAATGTGAATTCTCCACCTCTATCAGACCTAAGACATTTCAATTTCAATCCGGTCTCATTTTCCACCATAGCCTTGAATATTTTGAATTTTTCCAGAGCTTCTGATTTCTCTTTCAGAAAGGTTACCCACATCATCCGGGAATAGTCATCAATTAGCAACATGAAGTATCTATCTCCTTGCACACTTCTGATTCTTGCCGGACCACATAAGTCAGTATGAACCAAGTCTAATAATCTAGTAGAAGATTGTTCCTTGCTTTTAAATGAGATTCTACTCTGTTTTCCCAACTGACATTCTTTGCATAACGTATTTGTAGGTTTTACCAATTTTGGAAATTCTCTTACAGCTTGAGTATTGCTTATCTTGATGATATTATCAAAGTTCACATGACACATTCTTCTATTCCATAACCAACTCTGATCAACTTGAACAAATAAATAACTTTTACCAGTACCAGCCAAGTGAAAGATGTTACCTTTTGTTTGTGTACCAGATGCAATCTCTATTCCAGAACTTTCAAAGATTTTGCACTTTCTATTCTTGAATCTGAGATCATAGTCTTTGTCCACCAACTATCCAACACTGAGAAGATTGTGCTTCAATCCTTCAACATATAATACATTACTGGTTTTGTTCTTTCCATCAAAAGAAATAGTTCCTCTACCTCTGATTCTACCAGCAGAGTTATCACCAAACTTTACCACTCCTCCTTCATATCTCTCCAAATCTATGAAATTGTTTTTGTCACCTATCATATGGTGAGAGCAACCACTATCAATGACCCAATCATCCTTCTCTTCAACTTGGGCAGCCAGGGCTTTTTCTTCAACTTTATGATTGACAAATTCAGAGGGCATTGGATCTTCTTCCTTCATGGCAATGAACACCCAGTCACTTCTAGATTTGTCTCCTTTTCTGATTCATCATCTGTTACTCCTTCATCATCTCCTTCATGAGCATAATAAAAATTCTTCTGGAATCTTGGTCTATTGTTGTTTGGCCTAGAATATCTTTCCGGACACCTTGATGCAAAATGACCAATCTTATTGCAGTTAAAACACTTAGAAAGCAATTTCGCCTCATACTTACTAGATCCTCTTGGTAGTCATTTTGCAATAAGAGCTTCAAGATGAGCAGTTTCAGCTTCTTCTTCTTCCAAATCTTTTCTTGCTTTTTCATACCATGATAGGTTCCTTGAAGAATTTTCTCCCAGATCAAACCCTTGTTTCCCTTTTACAGAGGCACTGGCTTTGAATGCAGATTCAGTCTTTGGAGAATCATCTCCAAACTCAGCCATTTCAAAAGTAGCCAACTTACCAACCAATTGATCTCTTGTGACTGTTGTGTGAGCTCTGAATTCTTCAATTGCAAAAGCCTTGATTTTATAAGAAGCAGGAAGGGATCTGAGAACTTTGCCAACTATCTCTTCTTCACTCAAGGTTCCACCTGCATTTCTAATTCCACAAACCAGCTCATTCACTCTTGGCATAAATGAGGTAATATTTTCATCATCTCTCATCTTCAGTCTTTCAAATTTCCCTTTTAGATTTTGTAACCTTGCACATTTAACATACTGGTCTCCTTCATGCAAAAGTTCCAGTTTATTCCAAATATCAAAGACAGTTGGTAGATCAATAACATTTGAGAGCTCTGAGTCAGATAATGCACTTAGAAGAGCCTCTTTGGTCCGTAGATTATATTTCAGCATCTGTGATTTCATCTAGGGTTATCGGACCACCCTATGGAGGTACATACTATTTTGTAACCATGGACTAGTATGCCATTCCCATACACTATAAGTGACATTTCATGGGACCTTTCCAAAGAGAAAAGTTGGTTCCATCAAACTTTAGACTATCCTTCTTGTAAGATGACATCCTGGATCTCCTCAAGCGGTTAAGCTCCTTTTAGAGGAACTTAGCTCTGATACCAATTGTTAGATTCAGGGTGGGGTGAATCAGTTGTCCAAAACTTTTCTTCCTTTTCAACACTTGTATTCACTTAGCAATATAGCAATAAATCAAATATGGAACATAATGCATTAATCAAGAGCAGAAACACATCAACACATGAGACACCGAGATTTTAATGTGGAAAACCCAGTTAAGGGAAAAACCACAGGGTGACTAACCCAAGATTGTATTCTCTGTTAGAAGAATGGAAAGAACAAAGATTGTACATGCCAATTAGGGCTCACTGCCTGAGCACACTGCTCACAAGAGGCTCACTACCTACAAGAGACACACTATCTACAAAAGAATAAGTATCACATACTTGAACTAGAAAATAGCATCTTCACCATGCTTGATTCAGTTCCATTTAAGTCTAGACCTTCTGCTCTGCCTTTTGCTCTTCTCCTCGCTACCACACACTCATCTCCACAAGTCGCACACTGAAATGACTTCGCAATCCCTTATTTGTACATGACATCAACTTAGGAACAAACATCTAAGTCGGCAAACATCCACAAGAACATCTACAAGATGAATAACTCATCCAGTCGACCAACCTAAGGAAGAACACCTTCATTTGGAAGTATTTCTTCAATTCTGGGCTCCAACTCTAATGCAAACCAATAACATGAACTGAGCATGATCCAAGGACCTCCACAAGCTTGCCTGAATCACCAGCAACATCCGCACTTCCTCTACTTACTGAAATCTCTCTCTCCTTCTTCCAGAACCTCAAGAACACAGTCTGCCATTACTGTCACAAAGGAATAGATGCTTCCAGACCTTCAAACCATGAACAAATTGAGATGACACATCATAAGGATTTCCCCAACATTTCTTCTAATCTACAAAATAGGATAATGCATTTCTGGATCCCACCAGACCTTTATGTCACACTCTGTCACCTCTGAACATCTACTAGAACCGGTTCTACTTGAGTGATTATAACTTCTTCATATCTTCATACAGACCTCTGAAATCTCAACTAGAACATCTTAAGACTCATATCTACAAACCCTTTAATCCGCATCTTTTGATCCTCAACCTGTCTTAAGATTTTACCTTGCTGTTATCACTATTCCTGACTGAGACTAATTTTCTCAGTATTCTCAACATATAACTCATCCAATCCTTAACATTAATGCAACAAAAGTATGTTGACATTAATGACAACACCAGTTAGGCCCATACTTAATATGAGCATCATGTGATTCTAGGTTTTAGTTCTTCTAGGGTACCCTCATCATCACCCTATTGTTGTTCTTCTTCTTCCCCAATTTGAACCCTTTCATCTACTTTCTATTATTCATCATTTGTGGGGTTCTCCTTTGATGTTTTCATACCTTGATCAAGTATCATTTGTTCATCCTAAGGTGGTGGTGGATCCATATCAGGTCCCTGATGGCCAAGATCCTAAATATTCTGATGATCTCTCTAACTATCTTCATCCACCTTTTCTTATTCTTTATTGTCATCCCCCTTCGTTGGACCTTCTTGTCTGGATTCTGACATATTTGTTTCCTTATTGTCATGAGTCTCAAATACAACATTGGGACCTAACTATCTAGATGCATTAGTTATCTTTTCTTCTTTGATATACCTTTGCTCATTGTCTTGAGCATCAGGCTGACCAGGTACCTCTGTGTGCACGTCCATAGCTACATTGTCTTTTTCCTTATCATGCTCTAGGATTACATCCTTATCTTTATTTGCATCATCATTGCCTTAATATGCTAAATCAATAACTACTGGGCTAGTCACATGTCCAATTAATCCCTCTAGGCCAATTTTCTGTGTTGTGGCCTCTGGATTGTCTTCTTCTATATCCTCCTCCCTCTCTTGCTGTACCATGGGAGTATTTTGAGGTGTTACCATTGTATTCTTTACTAATGATTCCATGGGGCTAGCAGACACCTCATCTACTACCTCATCATCAAAAAGGTCTATTATTTTATTTAGAGGTAGGGGTTGATCACCCTCTCTTTTCTCATTCTCCCCTCTGATTTCATCTGGTAATTCAGTCTTAAATTTAACAATGGTAGGGATAGGAACATTATGTTGTAAAATTTGTTGAATCCCCTCACCTCCTTGGCCTTTAAGCACAATGTTTGGGCGTTTATCTACTGATCCCCTCATTGTTGGCACTTGAGCTTTGCCTTTTCTAGATGACCCCTCTTGAGTTTTCTTTCTTCTTTTTATTATCAAGGGCCTCTCATCATCATCACTTTCCTCCAAGTCCTCATAAGTGATGCCCTATTCTAGTGTTTGCTCGGGTTACTTCTCGGGCTTCGTGGAGGTTGTAGCAGTAGAGCTCGAGGCTTGTATTTTCTAAGGTGAGGGATTTGGTGTTATCTTGACACCAATGTTCAACCCTCCCCTCTTGGTAGTCTTGGATGAACCTTCTTGTATTCTCTTTTCCAGATCTTGTCTCTTATCTTTAAGGAAGTCATCATAATCTTCTTTTGCCAATTCTTGTTTCTTTCTTTTACTATCAATGGTCACAACCACCCCCTTGGCCCTGAGTGCAACAACTTCCTTCTCTACCCAAGCTTTGGTCAGTTGCATGACCCTCTGAGTTATTATCTCCGGTGAGGTTTCCTCCAGATGGCTCCAGTCAGGTGGGGAGATTGTCTCATTGTATATCTTCTTTTCTTCATACTCTTAAGACATGATTGTCTGATCATCTTCATGTAATTATGGAGAGATTGGAATACAATAAAAGGTATGAATTCGTCTTAGTGTGAGCCTTTGGTTGCTCCTCCTTCTGACTTCAACATCATCAGAGCAATCGGCCCAATAATCCTCTATGTGCACCTAGTGCACTAGCTTTTTATACAATGCTTCCATCCTATGATAGGGATAATATGGCCTTGATAAGGAGAAGGGTTGTAAACACATCAGCTGTAGTCCTCCTATGGCCTCTTTAGTTGTTTTTGCATCAGGGCACATATACCAGCCAATCATAAGTGGAAACATCACCTTGGGTATTTTATTCTTTTGGACATATGCCTCATGTGAAGGAAATATTTGCCTGGCCATTTCCATTACTATGACTTTATCTATTGGGTACCTTGGCAACATCATGGGTTGCCCATCAAAGCCCTCCATTCTTATGTATGTAAATGTAGGGAACTAGATGAACCATGATCCATTCCTGCCTACTACTTCTTGAGATTCCATGCTCATTCTTTTTGCTCTGTCCTCCTCCATTGTGTGGACCAGATGCATGATGAAGCAGTCATTAACTCTCTTATAATGTTGGAGGGATGCCCTCCTACCTAATTGTGGATAATGATCCTAGATATTTACATCACTAAAATTACGGCTGACCCTGCCAACTATTTGTAGATTATTAAATGTTCCTTTGTTTGCACATGAATATGCCATGTAGGAGGTCATATGGAACATGTTTGTTTTGTCTCCTACTTCATACTTTCATCAATACTATCATTGATTAGTTTTACCCATTGTGGCTTTTGATCAGTGGACTCTATCATCCTCATGAGGCCATACATCCAGTCCTCAAAACAACCTACATTTGGTCCACCCCTCATCTGGCTGAGCATAACCATCATGTATTAGTACTTAGGGGTGAGGTCAAATTTGTACAGGTGTACAGGCATTTTGGTCGATGCCTTGTATGTGCTATTACCGTCTCTCTAGCAGAATATGAATTTCCTACACTCCTTTAAATTACCCTAATACAATTTGTCTAGGGTCCCCAGATTAATCTTATACAGATTGGATCCTAATGGTAAATTGAATGTGGAGGTGATGCCTGCAACTGAAAAATCTGCATATATTTGACCATGCTTTTCCACCCTTCTAGTGTGGACATTGTAATTGTTAGCATATTCTACCACTAGCTCAATGACCTCCATCACGTATGGGAACCCACCAACATGCCACATGCCTAAACTATATATACTCATGAGCAAAGGTTTTCCACTGCCTCTCTTTGATTTGGCTATCCATGCATCAAGATCAGTGTTACCCAGGTGTGTATCATCTATTTGTCCATATTTGAACACTGACCCTCTCGGTTGTATACACACAGTGTCAAGAACTTAGCATATGATCTATTCCTATGAATATCCATTGTATCCTGCAATGACAAGTATACATGTCTTAACCTAACATGCATTTTAGGGTCTTAAATCTATCCATTTTATGTGCATCAGGGTGTTTTACTTACGCAAAGCATACTCAAATGTCAGCATATGAATTTACCATAGTGAAAACCATTTACCTATTTACCTATTTAGAAATGACAAAATGAGGGTTTCATTTGTTACATACCTAATTTCCACACCTTAAATCTAATTTACTGATATTAAGATATGCAGGTTCACTATTCAATCACCCTCCTCCATTTGTCATCCAATATGCACATCATTATGTTGAGGTCATAAGATGCTATAATGGTGGTCTTAATCACACAAGAGATCTATAATTTCTTGCTAAATGATTTGATAAGTGTAAAATGAGCATAAATATGCTATTATAATCATTAAAATTCATGAATTAGGGCATAAATAATGATATGTCATTTGTGTCCATGGATGCACATATAGTACTCTTAAGATCACAATGGGTGGCACCGTGTGATTTGAAATTTTGAATATCCACCTTCCATTAAATGGTATTTATTATGAGGTTTGCATATTTGAAAATGTCTGGGTGCTTAAACAATGTGCACTCTCTTTCGAAATATGCACCTGATGTCATCAGGACACTTGGTCAATGTTGACCAGAAGTAAAAAGTGGGTCATGATGCCTAAAGGTATTTGATCTCCATTTAGATATCTGGACATATGGTATGTCGATGTGGACTGGTCAACGTGCCACATGGCATCTTCTTATTGGTTCTTGGAAGTCTATGTGTTATGGACTGGGTAGATATGCAGACATTAAGAAATATCCAAGTGGTTAGTTATATGAAATATCCCCCCTCTTAATCCAAAGATGAGGATGATGTCACCATGTCAAATGATGTTTCTAGACTAGTTATAATGTGATGTCGTCATCATCATAGCAAATTTTAGGGTGCTAAGTTAATGTCTGGATATTGAAATTTATCATTGTATTGCACTAGGTCAGCATATTAACTAATGTCTGGGATCTTAAGGAATGTGATGACCTTTCGATGTCGAATATACAGGTGACATCATCACTCTATCGAGGTTTTTTGAGTAGCTTGGATGACATCATCGTCACATTAGTGAATATCTGCACATTAACTTAATGTGTAGGTGCTCACTATTTATAACTATGTTCAGTCTCGGGGTGTCTGGGTGACATCATCGTCAGATTGTTAGTTCCTTAAGATGTCATTGAATGATGTCACCAGGATGTTAACTACTATGCAGGATATTAAGAAATATGCCAACCCTTAGTATTTTCATTGTATTTGGGTAAGTCTGCATATTAGTTAATATCAAGGATATTAAGGTGAATGTGCACCCTTGCGGGATGTGCATGCATTTCAACAATTTATGACTCCTCTAGTCAAAATTTGATGTCTGCATATTAGAAAATGTGTGGACATTGAGTTTTACTTTGTTAAAACTGATGCTCAGGATATTAGTGAATATTTGAGATATTAAGGAATGTGATGACCCCCCCTCTCTTTTGTGATTATTTGACCAAACTTTGACCAGGCATAACTTCTTACTCTTAGGGAATTTTGGGGTGATCCAAAAGGGAAAGCTACTTAAAATTTTGCATTCTTTCACTTGATTAGGTTTATGATAACAACATCTGACTTTGAAAATTAACCTCTCCTTTTGAGGTCTTGATATGCATAGGATGGGATCTTGACATGCATTTGATACTAACTCTTTTTACCACACTGCCCAAAGCAAGGGAAAAGACAAGCAAGCGAAAAGTTGGGTCCCTATTTTGCTAGGGAAAAATAGGGCATGTTGTGTAACCACACAATAGGATGCTCCTGCATCAAATAATTTGTAACTATTTCTCTTTTAATTTCCCTAAATACTATGCTCTTATTACTCTCACATGTAGAAAGTACAAGATGCATGGATTAAATAATTAAAAGGGGTGTTCCCTATGCTTCATATTTATCCATGTTATTATTTTATCCTAATGAACTCACAATTGTAATTTTTCTACATAGGTATTAGAATAATACCATAGACAATTGTAGGAACAAACAAAATTGTAAAAAATAATTACAATTTTTAAAGTTTAAATATTTTACAAGAATTATTTATTTTGAAAATATTTGATATAATAAAGACATAAAGAAATAAGATATTTAGCATGTGTTTTTAATGATATTTAGACAAATAAACTAAAAATAATAACACAGTTAGGGGGCTTAAGGGGAAATGTAATTACTTATTAATTTGCTAAGGGCATGATACTAAATCAGTTAACTATTTACTTAATCCTAAACTTATTAAACTAAATCCAAAAGCTATTAAACTAAATTGATTACTTAATTTATGGAACATGGTTATGGGATAGCTTAAGGGGGTGATACTAAATCAATTAACTACTTACTTAATCCTAAGCTTGATAAACTAAATCCCAATCTTATTAAACTAAATCAATTACCTAATTTATGGAGAATAGTTAGGGGATGGTTTAAGGGCACCTAGGGGATTGATTAAGGGGACGATACTAAATCAATTAATTATTTACTTAATCCTAAACTTAGTAAGCTAAATCCCAAAATTATTAAACTACATCAATTGATTACCTAATTTATGGAATGTAGTTAGCGGATAGGTTAAGGGGACATGCAATTAGTTACTAATTTTCTAAGGGGATGATACAGATTAATTAAATAAGGGAATAATATCCTCATCACTTAGATCCTCATTACTAATTTTCTATACTAATGTAAGACCAACCACATAAATGTGGAAGCTCATCTAGCCCCTCATTAGAGGGATTTTGAAGTAAAATATACAAGTATATATTTATACTTCAAAATCTCTCTAATTTATACCTGCATTGAGATAAAAATAGTATTAATAGATTAAAAGAAGAAAGGAAAGTAGATAACTTTCTCAAAAAATAAAGGTTAAAAGTTTGGTTCTACATACTTATAAATAATTTAAAAATTATTCCAGTGTACCATTTACACCCTCTCTTTTGTAATGCATCTTTAATTGCCTCATATTTTTCCATAAAAAATAATCCATTACTCTTTTATAATAGGTTTCTCATTATATCTCAATAATTGTATATCTATTGCCACAACCAACTATGAGTAGTGCACAATTCTCTTATGTGTTCCATAATCTTCAAATCCAAGAAAACTATTCTTCCTTGTCAAATATTTTCATATACATATACCAACAACAACCATAGGACCTATCAAACACTCATATTTATAATTATTTACTCTAAGCTCTAATAATTTATGTTTTGTCTCAATGCATTGATCCAACCAATACTTTATTTCCCTTTTGTTTACCTTAGGTGCAACAACATCACACACATGTCCTACAAAAAATGTTACTAATTCAATAAAGTGGGAGGTGATATAGTTCAAATAAATACATTCATGTATATAATATATCACTAAATTTTTAATGAATCTCAAAATCTTGATAATGTACCTTGTTGCTCAAGGTCTAATAGATGATCATAGTCATATGATATCAACATTTGTTTATCCTCTTCAAATTCTATCTCATGTTGATAATTTTTTTATATAGGTGTTAGGGCTCTATGTTTTCATTCTTCAACTCATTTTATATTTTTGCATGCTTACCACTCATATACAATACAAGGGTGAGTGCGAGATCATGATGGGCCAAATTGTTCTAATGACAAAAAAATCCACTAGATGAAAAGTGATAACATTTAGACATATCTAGATTTGGATGGAAAGAGTGTTAATATTTATATATCAAATATGGATTCTCTCCAAAACTAGCTTGGGATTACCTTAGATTTTTACAAGTGGGAGTCCTAAAACTTGCCAAAGAAACCTGCAAAACCACTCATTTAGTGTTATCATAAAATTTTCCATGACTTCATCATTGAAGCTGATAGACATTTCTGTAACTAACTTTAATAAAACAAAAGAAGTTTGTAGAGGAAACTATCAAGATTTTTAAAATATATTATATGCATTGTTATAATTTTGATAGGTAATTATTAAATTAATTTTCTACATACACTATGTCTAATTTCTTGATTGATATACATATTAAAAAATATTCTGATGCAAGAGCATCCAGAGGTGTAGGGCAATCTTGCATCACCAAAAAAATAAAAATGATTTTGTTTTCTATTCTTTTCAGTTTTGGTTTTTGTGAATACCCATTTGCTTGAATAATGATTCAGAACCTTCAAAGTTTCCAAAAAGGTTGAGAATACTAGGATTTACTATTTTTAGTAAGCCTACATTTGAGGAGCAGTTAGGCCCAAAATTTTCCCCAAAACTTTAGAATAGCAATATAAAAATTCTTAGTAAATTTCAGCCCAAGATCCTGTCTAGATTTCAAGATATTAAAGTTTCTTTTTTTAAGGTTCATGGAAAAAGCTTTAGAATCAATTTTGAGGCACTTAGAGGTTCCGTACAGGCCCTAAAATTGGTCAAAAATTCAAACATCCCTTGAAGTTCAATTTTTCACAAGCTTTCCAATGCATTAGATGGTTCATCAATCAGACACTCAGATCAAAAGTTATGGTCTCCTAAAGTTGGGCCTCCCATAGTGGAGAATGCAAAAAAATGTACTAGACACATAAAAGAGATGTTAAGGGAAGCTACACATATTGATGAGTGTTTTAATAGATCATGAGGCATCTCTTATTGGTAGATAATTTGGGTGCCACTTTTGGGTGGTTTTAGCTCACGGTTTTGTAATATTGTTTGACAGTTTCATGTATTGTAGCTCTTATATATTAGGTGCTTAAGATAGAGGTTGTAGGAGGAAGTATGATAGATGTTGAGTTGCATCCAGATCTCTAACTAGAAACACTCTTGTGAAAACTTGTCTTACAAGTATATTGTAATCTTGTTGAGTTTCTGAATAATATATTGAGCTACTTTTCAAGTGTCGGGTTTTTCACTTGAAAGGGATTTACCCACGTAAATCATTATGTTTGTGGTTTGAAGCTTATAATTTGTTGTTATGGGTGTGTTGGGTGGAGTACACCCTCATTAAGTGGTATTAAAATGAGTTTTTCTTGAGAGTGCAAACAAATCACCGAACAGTGAGGTAGTTTGTGCCAGGACCTTGAGATTGCGTGTTTGAAGGTGGAAGCAGAACTATCAATTTGAGGTAGCTTTGCACTAAGGAATTTTTACATATAGTATGAGAGAGGAAAGAAGAAAATCAAGATGCCTCCACGTAGAAACTATGTTGGTAGATATCCTGTTGTGACAGAAGAAGGGTTTAGAGCTCTACAAAGGCATATTAATACTATCCAAGAGGAAGTGATAAGAGGGTTTGAACCAAGAAGGAGAGATGAAAGTAAAGATGAAGATGATGCATCCCAAGATGATGCACAATTTGAATAAAATGATAGAGAAGTAGAACCTGAACATGTTAGATTGTTGAAGGCTATAAAAATTTGGCAAAAGGCCAAAGATTAAGACCTCTACATTTTTTGGTAATCTCAATCTAGAAGAATTGATATATTGGATCAATGACATGGAGGAATTATTTGAATAAGAAATAGAAGATCCTAAGAGGGTCAACTGTTCCAAAACCAAGATCAAAGGTCATGTAGGAATTTGGTGGATGGAGGTGCAGTTAGAAAGAAACCAAAAAGGAAAATAGAATATCACTAGATGGGATAGAATGGTTGATAAATTGAAGAGATAGTTTATTCCTATGGATTATGATTTGGATTCTTCTAAAGAAAATTCAAGGTCTAAGACAAATGAACAAGACAGTCAAAGAATACACTAAAGAGTATTACAAAGTCATCATTAGAGCAAGTCACACAAAGGCTAATAAAGAGAAGGTAGCCAGGTATATCAATGGGTTGAAACCTAGTATCCAAGAAGAATTAAGCCTGGTTAGATTGACAACTATTGAAGATGCATATTAGTTTTCAGTGAAGGTAGAAGAAAAGTTGAATAGAAAATTTGAGAATAAACAAAGAGGAAGAGGTCATGGTGGAAGAACTAATGGAAGATCATATGGGGGTCATGGATAACAAGATGAGCAAAAGAAAAATGAAGATGCAAGTACCAATCAAAATAACAGAGGTGAAGATACATACTGTCATAGAGGACATAATCATGGGTATCAGAGAGGAAGAGGTAGATTTGGAAGAGGGTTGGAAGAGGAGGATTTATAGGAACATGTTTTATATGTGGTGAAGAAGGGCATAGAGCATATGAATGTCAACAAAATCAGGGAGGAAAAAACAAAAGACCAGAGGGTAATGCTAGAGTTGCCCATGTTAATGAGAAGGCTAGATCTGAACATTTAGAAGATGCAAAAAGAGGAGGAGCTCCTCTTATTAGAAGAGACTTGCTAAAAGAAGAGGGAAAAGAAGAACCAGCACAAAGAGAGAGCCTATTCTGAACAAGGTGTAAATCAGGAGGTAAGTGTTGTGATGTGATTATTGATAGTGGAAGTACAGATAATCTAGTCTTTGAAGAGATGGTTAGAAGGTTGAATTTGAAGATAATAGAGCATCCACATCCATATAGGATTGTTTAGTTGCAGAAAGATCATAAAGCTTTGGTTAATGAAGAATGTTTGGTAAAGTTTAAGATTGGAGATTATCATGATGAGGTGTTATGTGACTTTTCATTGGGAAGGTCATGGTAGTATGATAGGTATGTTATCCATGATGGTCATGCTAACACCTATTCTTTGACAAAAGATGGAGTGAGACATAAGTTGAAACCTGTGAGAGAAGCAGAGGAAAAGGTATGTAGTAATTCTAGAATTTGTTTGGTAGATGGGAGAAAAATTGGATGGAATGAAAAATGAATATATGTCCTTTGCCTTGATTCTTAAACTCAGTAAAGAGGAAGGAGAAGATGTACCCACAAAAATTGCAAATATGTTGGATGGATATAAAGATATTGTTTCAAATAATGTACTTGAATGTTTTCCACCAGTGAGAAGAATAAGTTATTAGATTGATTTGATACCAGGAGCTAGTTTGCCTAACAAGGCAGCCAATAGAATGACTCCTATAGAAAATGAGGAGGTGAATAGACAAGTTCAAGAATTGTTGAAAAAGGGGCTAATTAGAGAGAGTTTGAGTCCATATCAAGTACTTGCAGTGCTAGAGCCTAAGAAGGATGGAGAATGGAGGATGTGTACTAATTCTAGGGCCATCAACAAAATCACAATCAAGTATAGATTTTCATTGCCAAGGATGGATGATATCATGGACTGCCTAAGTGGAGCGAAGTATTTTACAAAGATAGATTTGAAGAGTCAATATCACTAGATTAGGATATGAGAAGGAGATGAGTGGAAGACATCATTCAAGACAAAAGAAGGACTATATGAATGGTTAGTGATGCCATTTGGACTAACCAATGCATCGAGCACTTTCATGAGGCTCATTAATGAGGTACTCAAAGAATTTCTAGGTAAGTTTTTGTTATTCTCTATTTGGATGATATTCTAATTTTTAGAAAAACCTTGGAGGAACATTTGATGCATATTCATAGAGTTTTTGAGAGGTTGAAGGAAGACACATTGTTGATAAATTTAAAGAAGTGCAACTTTGTGAAGGAGTTAGTGATGTAGGAACATCCCTAGTTCAAAAGCAATCTTGCATCAACCAGAAAACATTTGCATTTTAGTTGTTTCTTTTTCATTTTCCTATTTAGTTCAGTTAGATCAGTTAGTAGTAGTTTCTATATTTTGGTCCGCATTCTATCATAGTTTCATTCTAGACCTTACAGAGTTGGACTTAGCATCTAGACACATTCATGCACATCATATCAAATTTTTAGATCATTTGGATTAGTTACCAGAAAGATATTGCTATCAGAAGATCAACTATTTTCTTAGAGCAGAGCATCCTAACAACCTCAGACTAATAGTTAAAGGAGAAGACTTGTAGAGCATTTTCTTGATCTGTGGAACTACATAACACATCATTCAATGTTGTTTGGATCATGGTCTACCTTCCCTAAGATCCACACATCATTTCATGCATTTGCAGAGGAGTTCTACATGATTAGGTTTGACCTATCCATGTACACATGTTAAACCTCTTCATTGGAGTTTGTAACCTTCCCTAGCCAACGTGGGGGAATCTTATGTTTCAGAGATGATATATATTTATTAAATATATGCCTAGGAAAGTAGTTGATCATTAGAACATAGTTGATAGTTTGATTCTTGGTGAAAGAGCTTCAAAGCTATATCTTGTGGATATTCTGTAACTGTGAAATCAGGCATGTGAGCCTTAATTGTAAGCCCGCATATTGCTAGCCAATTTGTATTTGAATTCCATGATATAATGAATGACTAAATCTACATTTGTGTTAGGTAATTGAGTTGTTTCCATTGTGTTTACTCTTGCTACACAGTATGGATTGTTCATTTTGTGGACCCTCCACCATGACTGCACCAAGTGGTATCAGAGAGAAGTTTGAATCTATGGGAGTGAAATTTGTGAAGGCATTCCATAAGATTTTGTTGTGGACAGACCACCAAATCTAATAAAGCCTACTTGTGTTGTCAACCAATTGCTGATTGAGAGGTAGTTGTCACCTTGTATCTAGATCACTGAACTTGAGGTAGTTTGCACTTGATCCTAGGAAGAGATGGTGTCAAGGAGAATACCTATTGTTGGTACTATGGCTGGAAGAATGGATGAGATGATGGAAATGATGAGGACTGCGTGAGTTAACCTTGATGCTATTGAAGAAGATAGAAGAAGAGGCTTGACACCTCAACCTAATGTTGAAAGTGATCATAATGAAGAATTTCAATCTGCTGATCAAAATGAAGTAACCCTAGGTGATGAAGAAGAAGAATCAAATCAAGTCAAGATGTTGTGAGCTATTTCAAAGATTGGGAAAAAACCTAGAGTTGATGTATTGAATTATAATGGCAATTTGAATCCTGAGGAGTTTATTGGCTAGATAAATGACATGGAAGAAGACTTTGAGTATGAAGAAATTGAAGATTTAGAGAAGGTGAAATTTGCAAAGACAAATTTGAAAGGACATGTTGCTATATGGTGGAAACAATTTTAGTTGGATAGAAACAGAAGAAGAAAAGAAAAGATTACAAAGTGGGATAGAATAGTGACAAAGTTGACGAATCAGTTTATACCTGCTAACCATGAGTTGGAACTATTGAAGAGATTGCATAATCTGAGACAAAAGGAGAAATCTGTGGAGTATACTAAAGAATTTCATAAGATGATCATAAGGATAGGACATAGTGAAGCAATCAAGGAGAAAGTGGATAGATACATCAATGGGCTAAGATTGAACATTTAGGAAGAGCTGAGTTTGGTAAGGATGACTACATTAGAAGAAGCATATCAATTTGCCCTAAAAGTTGAAGAAAAATTGAACAAGAAGCATGAGTAGAGACAGAGAGGTAGAGGAGGTAAAAATCAAAGAAGTAGAATATTTTTCAGAGGAGAAAGATCATATGTGGAGCAGAACAAGCATGAAAGTCCATTCAGGAAGGAAGATAGAGATAGTAATGCATACCAGAGAGATGATAGAAATTTTTACCAGAGAGGAAATCATAATGCTTACCAAAGTGAAGGATACAGAGGAGAAGGGAGAGGACATGATAGGAGAACATTCAGAGGAACTTGTTTCAAGTGTGGAGGTGAAGGACATAGAGCATTTAAATGTAATCCAGGAAGTACTAGCAAGAAGACAAAGAACAGTGGAAGAGCAACCTATGTTGAAGAAGAACCTAATGGATCACCTAGTTCAATTGGTAAACCTAAAAAAGGAGAGTCATTAGTCATGAGGAGAGCACTATTTCAAGCAGAGATAAATGAAGAACCACCGCAAAGGAAAAGTTTCTTATGGACCAGATGCAAATCAGGAGGTAAATGTTGTAAAGTTGTAATTGATAGTGGTAGTTTAGATAATTTGGTTTCAGAGGAGATGGTGACTAAGTTGAACCTAGATAGATTGAAGCACCCTAAGCCATATTAGATAGCATGGATTTAGGATGATCATAAGGTACTAGTGAGTGAACAATGTTTGGTGAAATTTCATATTGGATCTTATCATGATGAAGTCTTGTGTGATATTATGCCTATGGATGTATGTCATATATTGTTGGGTAGACCATGGTAGTATGATAGAAAAGATATGCATGATGGGAGAAAAAATACCTACATTATAGTGTCAAATGGAAAGAAGATCACATTGATTCCTTTGGAAGATGAACCTAAGAGTGAAATATGTGGGAATGCTAGAACTTGTTTGGTAGATAGAAGGAAATTTTTGGATGGTTTGAGACATGAGAATATGTGTTATGCCTTGATTCCTAAGAAGCCTAGAACTTTGAAGACAGAGACTGAAGAATCATAACCGGAGGAGATGAAAGAGTTGTTGACAGAGTATGAAGACATCATATCAGATAATGTACTTGAAGGGTTGCCACCAATCAGGAGTATCAAACATCACATGGATCTTATACATGGAGCTAGTTTGCCTAAAAAAGTAGTACAGAGAATGACACCAACAGAGAATGACAAATTGAATAGATAGATACAAGAGTTGTTGAGGAAAGGATTGATCAAGGAAAGCTCGAGTCCTTGTACAGTACCTACAGTGTTAGCACCGAAGAAGGATCGATAATAGAGAATGTGTATAGACTCTAGAGAAATCAACAAGATCATAGTTAAGTATAGATTCCCTTTTCCTAAGATGAATGACATTATGGATTGTTTGAGTGGAGCAAAGTATTTTACAAAGATAGACTTGAAGTGTGGATACCATCAGATCATAATTAGAGAAGGAGATGAATGGAAGGATGCTTTCAAGACAAATGAAGGATTGTATGAATGGTTAGTGATGCCTTTTGGAATGAAAAATGCACTGAGTACTTTCATGAGATTGATGGATGAAGTCTTGAAAACATTCTTGGGTAAGTTTGTTATTGTATACTTGGATGATATTCTAATTTTTAGTAATACAAAAGAAGAAGATTTTTGGCACCTGAGATAAGTATTGTAGAGGCTAAGAGAAGAGAAATTGTTGATAAACATCAAGAAGTGTAGTTTCATGAAGGAAGAGTTAGTATATGTGGGATTTGTGATTTTTACATAAGGATTGAAGATGGACCCTAAGAAAGTAAGAGCAATTATTGAATGGCCTACACTAGAGAACATTGGAGAAGTTAGATCATTTCATGGATTAGCTAGTTTCTATCAGAAGTTCATTAGAAATTTTAGTTCAGTATGTAACCCTATGATAGAAACAATGAGAGGTGATAGAAGAGACTTTAAGTGGACATCAGGAGCAGATAGAAGTTTTGAATTGTTGAAACAAAAAGTGACAGAGCAACCTATGTTAGGATTACCATATTTCAATCAAGTATTTCAAGTAGATTGTGATGCAAGTGGAAATGCAATAGGAGTAGTGTTAGGTCAAGAAGGTAGATCTGTAGCTTATTTTAGTGAGAATTTGAATATGCAACGAGAAGATATTTAGTGTATGATCAAGAGTTCTATGCCATAATTCAAGCCTTGAAGAAGTGGAGACATTATTTGTTGCCTAAGGAGTTTGTGTTGTATACAAATCATTAAGCTTTGCAGTATTTGAATAGTCAAGGTAAGTTGAATCAAAGACATATGAGATGGGTAGAGTTCATGTAGAGTTATACTTTTGTATTGAAACATAGGAGTGGAGAATCAAACAAAGTTGTTAATTCCTTGAGTAGGAGAAGGAACTTGTTGACAAGGATGAGAGTTGAAGTATTAGGTTTTGAAGAATTGAAGAACATGTATGAAGAAGATCTTGATTTTGTAGAACCTTGGAAAGCATATAAGGAACCTATTGTGATAAATAGAAGTAAGTGGTTGGATTATTTTATTCAAAACGATATGTTGTTCAAAGGAAACCAGTTATGCATACCTAGGAGTTCAATGAGAGATAATTAGATAAAAGAGAAGCATAGTGGTGGATTAGTAGGACACTTTGGCATTGATAAGACTGTTGGCAAGAGACACCATTTGGCTTCATTATTGTTTTCATTGATGGAAACAAAGTTCATCCCACCCATCTGTAGGACATGATGTGTCTTTACCGAAAGACAGATTGAAGAAGTGTTGTGGTCCGGTAAGTAAGAACAGAGTAGGTAGCAAGGTCCAATAGTTAGGTTTGGATCTCTCAGAGGAGGTATCTCAGTAAAGTGCAGATTTGGAGAAGTCAAGAGTAGTACCTTGACTGATAGATTCCAAGGATTTAGCCTCCAGTGATAGAAGAGTGAAAAGATATAAGCACCTGAGTGTTGGGTTCCTATTTGACAGAGTAGACAGAGGAAGAACTGATCAGCAGAGCATCAGACCTAAATTCAGATGAGATATTGATGGTGATTAAGTTTCTTGAGGTATCATTCATGATTGGATAACATGATTAATGACTTATATTAGCATCTCCTTGATCCGCATCACTTGGTATGCAAGGATTCAGTCGACAGATCAGAGTTTGGGAAAATATTGACTATTTTGGATGCCGACTAGAAAGGTGTTGAAATCACTTGTGCGGATATATATATACCAGATGGATTTAGATGTGAGGGTGTGTGTTGCGAGTTGGAATTGTGAGAAGAAAAGTAGAAGAGCAGTGCAAAGGCAGTAAGACAGGTTCAGAATGTGATTGAACAATAGCATCTAAGGAGAGTAAAGATGAAGTGCAGCAGATCAGTATATTGGGCTTAACCAGAATTGAACCTCAGCATGTGTGGATGCTTCTCATCAGTTCAAGTATCTTGTTACCTTCTTTTATTGTAGACAATGAGTCTCTTGTAGGGAGTAAGCCTCTTGTGAGCAGTGTGCTCGGGTAGTGAGCCCTAATTGGCAAGTGCCATTTTGTATCATCCTATTCTTTTAACAGAGAATACAATCTTGGGTTAGTCACCCCGTGGTTTTTCCCTTGGCAGGGTTTTCCACGTCAAAATCATTGTGTCATGTGTATTAATGTTATTTCCATTTTATGGTTATGTCTGCTTATTTGAATTAATGATGTGTTAATTAATAAGGAAAATTAGAAAACTGAAAGAATTGGGATAACTGATTCACCCCCTCTCAGTTATAAACAATTGGTATCAGAGCCAAGTTCCTCCAAACAGAGCCTAATAGCTTGAGGAAGATCTGGGAATCTCGATGGATATGTATGGTATGAGGGAACAGCTTCAGTCTGCCTTAGATGATCTTGAGCAGTCTCATTCTGAAGTCCATGACCTTAAAGAAAGACTCAGACAAGCTGATGATTTCATCAAGGAACTAAAAGAGAAACTAAGTATCTCTATGAAAAAGAGAAAGGAACTACTTCAACAATTAGCAAGTCAAAGTGAAGCCAATAACACTGATGATGATCTGAATGAGAAGAACAAGTTATGCGAGAAGCTATCAAAAGAGGTCATTATGGTAAGACATGAAATGGAATCAGGAGTTATGAAATTCACCCAAGAAATTGAAGAGAAAAGAAGAATTGAAGATAATCTAAGACAATCTCTCAAGGAGAAGTTAGAAGAATGCCAAAATATGGACAGAATAATCAGACATTTAGAATCTGTTCTTGAAGAAGCTAAAGATAATGAAGAACAACTTGAGAATCAGATTGACACTCTCAAAAGGGACCTTCAAACAACAAATGAATACAAAGAGAAATTCAAGATAAGCTCTGCTCAACTTGAAGTTCTTCTTGCAAGTCAAAAGAGGGTAGATGACAAAAAAGGCTTGGGGTATGAAAAAGGTGAAAGCTCTGGATTGGGTCAGAAGAACTCCAGACTAGAAAATCCAAGAAATAGACCTAGAAGACCTCCGGTAAGGCAACCAAATGCTCAAAGATATCAATCTTTCAATGGTTACTGCCACAACTACAGTAACTTTGGTCATAAGGAAAATCAGTGTAAAAGAAGAATGAATTAGACTAATACATCCTTCTTCGGACAATGCTTCAATTGCAAAAGGTATGGTCACAAATCCCATGAGTGTAGAAACATGCAAATAAACAATTCATTCAATGGTAGATGCTTTGCATGCAATATAATGGGACATATGGCTAATCAGTGTAGATCAAGAGGATATTAGTCAAATATGCAAAGAAATGTTGTTTGCTACAATTGCAATAGATCTGGTCATATTGCAAAATTCTGTAGAAGTAGGAATCAAGACAAAAGGGGTCTGGAACATCATAATCATAACCAAGACAAAGGAAAAGGAAAAGTGAACGCGAATGAAATTCAAAGGGAAATGAATAAGATTTGGGTGAAGAGAAGCACAGAGAATGTTGGGGATGGATCCGCACCAAAATTTGGTGCTAATAATCCTTCTAAAAATTGAATAGATGAGCTCTAGCTCAGGGGGAGTCACTAAGAAAAACAAATTCCCCCAGCCAGTCAATTGGTGCCTAAATTTGGCACACGAAAGGTTGCGGATTAAAGAGTTCTTAGAGAAACATTAAAAGAAGGCTTGGTTAAGATTTGGAAGATATGCAAGAAAATTTGAAGAGTCTAATCCTTCCAGATTGATCCGGTTTAACAGTCTTCCGGTAAAGACAGGATTTTCACAATTTGGTCCAGTGTGATTCTAAATTGAAACATCTTGATCTGCGTACAAATGGGACGATCTAAAGAAAAGGTGGTCATTATGATTCATCTCTAACATCAATCCTAAGTGCATCACAATGATCCAGATAAGTCTCTCCCTCTCTGAATAAGGAAAACAAGGCATCTGAAATGACCTAAGTTGAGCATTTAATAAATGAAGAATTAGGGTTTGCACAGAAATATAAGGGTTCTCCTATTGAACTTTTACTCATTCTACATTCGAGAAGAAAAAGAAAAGGAGCTCTGCAAACAATTTATCTAAAGCCTCTCAAAGAATAATCACAGAAGTTAATTCTTCTAGCAATCTGATCCAGCTCATTCAGTGAAGCGTAAAAAGGTATTTTCTGCTCTTAATCAAATTCTCTCTGAATCTTTAAGATGGCTACTCCAAATGTGGTGAAGATTTCTGATAGGCCGCGCCCTAAATTTAAGAAACATCCCTACAAATCTCTAGATGTGGATCCCTTAGGCGCTTTTTCCAGCATTCCTCATGGGGTTCTGCATGTTGAAGACGTTAGGGCATACATTCATGCGAACATAGAAGAATTCAGAGAATCCAAGCTAGTAAATATCTATCACAATTAGTTAATAGATGACTCATTTGAACTCAAACCTCAGTATAAGGCTATTCGGGACAAACATTTTGCACAGTACATTCATTTCCCCTTTTTTGCAGAAGATGAATGGGTCTGGTATGTTCTAAGTAGAATGCATGATAACTTCATATGGTTAATGAGGTCATTTAAGATAACCAAGGATGCCATTAGGGCAGTTACCAGATTGCACTCAACTGGTAGGACTCCTGTTCTCAAATCAGTTAACAATCAAACTATGAGTGAGGCTACCGGATCAAAATTTGACAAAAGAGCAATGACAATAGAAGACATCACTGATCTAGATGTCAAGTTTGCCTCCATGATCATTGGTTATAAGATATATCACTCTAGCAGGGAAAATTCAGTACCCAGAACTGCAATCTACACTGCTTATGAAATGTTGAGAAAAAATGCAAATTATGATCTTTGTGAACTCCTTCTGAGCCAACTAATGGAAAATCTACAAAAGATCAAGAAGGATAAGAAGAACTCTTTCAAGTATGGTGGACTGATACTATGTTTGTTCTTCTACTTCATGAATGAGCTTCCCAGATCCAGTAATTGGGTGTGGCAAAATGATAGACCAGTAGTCATCCAAATCAGAGATTATATACATGGGCATAGTGATGCCAAGGCACAAAATTTAGCACTCTGGGGCTATTTCAAGAATTTTTAGAGCATGATGCAAGCAAGAGAAAGAATTCCTCAAGCTCTAGTTGAAAAGTATAAGGATACAGTTTGCTTCATGGTAGAAACTGATCAGTGCCTTATGGAGGTAGTAGAGCCAAGAATAGTCTGGATCATGCCAATGGGGTATGAAGTCGATGAGAAAATTGTTGAGCTACATGTTCAACACATGCTTAGTCAACCCAAGGATCCTAAAGCAGAAAGGTTTTGAACCTTTGAAGAATTAAGTGTGAAGATCCATGTGGAACTAAGACAACCGGAAATAAAAAGAAAAGTGAGGAGGGAAGTAGAAGAGTTTGCCAAGAAGCATGGAATTTCAAAGGAGGCTCTTGATGCAAATAGAGATAAGATAGAAAGGGCAGAGAAAGAGAAAGAAAAATTAGAAAAAGAAGATGTTGCGGTGGAAGTCTCCTCCCGGACTAGATCCTCTAAGACCTCTGCACCTACCACTACTAAGAGCTCAAAGGCATCAAAACTGGAAGCAAAATCATCCAATAAAGGAGAGAAGAGGACCAAGACAAAGGCTACAAGATCTTATGCCAGTCAAAAGGATGATGAAGAGACTGAATTTGATGAAGAGGTCAAGAAAATGAAGAAGAAGAAGAAAACATTTGGTGAACTCTCTATCGGTCTAGACAAGAAAGAAGAAAAGATAGATAAAAGCGTTAAGAAGCCTACTCTTGACGATATCATCAAGGCAATTACTGTGGATGGAAACCTGAAAACATTAACAAAATTCTATGATGAATATAGTGAAGCTGACCAGAAGATCCTACAGGATGCCATAGTTAAGTATCGAAATATCTACAATAAAGCTTTCATGGAGATCATATCTTTAATTCCTAAAAACCTTGAGAAGGAACTTGAAATGAGAAAGAATAATGCCAAAGAAAAGGATATGGAGATCCGAGAACAAATAGCCATTCAGCTCTATCCCTTCATCACTCCTAAGCAAAAGAATATGATCTTCAAAGATTGTAAGGATGAGTTCTGAAGGAAAGCTAGAATGAATCAGCTTATGCATGGAGAAACTGACAAGGTAGCAAAAGAAACAGAAGACATCCTCTGAAATGCATACAAAAGATTCAATATTCCTATTATAGAGGACTTAGGTGATGATCCCTCGGCTACAGATGTTGAAGAAGAATCTACTAAGACAGTGGACTTTGAATCCTCTGCTCCGGAAGAGGAGGCCCATGAATAAGCAAACATCACTCCTCTGGTTTCCCCTACAGACTCCGGATCCAAAGAAGAAGAAAGAGTAGAAGAGAAGATCAATCAAGGAACAGAGGAGAAGGAAAAAGAAGATGACAGTGGCAAGGCTGTAGAAGGAGAGAAAACTCCAACAGAGAAGGCCATAGATGATAGTGGCAAGGTGCAGAAGGGGAGATAACTCTGTCTCTGACAAGAGACATAGCAAAAGTAGTAAAAGATTTCTTGACCTAAGAGATAATGGAATTTGATGAACCAAAACTTCTTCAAGGTCCATTCAATTTTGATTCCCTCTCCCCGGTTCAGACCATGAAGCTTGATAGTGATAGATTGTCATTAATGTCAAAAGTGTGTTGTTGTAGGACATCAGGAGGAGATAGTTGTTCATTGCTTGGTCAGTTCACAAAGATGTGTGTTGGTTTGGTAGGAAGCTTCAGGTGTTCATAATGTTCTTCTTGGTTAAAGTGACATGTGATGTAATATTGTGAGTTCATATGAAAAGGATCAGAGTAGAGATAATCGGGAGTATCAAAGATGTCATATTTGGTCTATTATGTTTGATCATTTCTTCACACAGGTTGTTGAGATATTGTAATATTGATGTTGTGAATTTATTCATGCTTTAGGTTCACATCATGCCTAATAAGGTCATAACAGGTTGTTAAGATCATATGTGAGGTCATGAAGAATAACTCAGAGATCAGGACATAAGGTTGGTTGTCAGGTTGTGCTCAAGACAAGATATGAGCTATGATCTTGATTCATGGTTTGCTCAATTTACAAAGATTGTCTTCACAATCATTTTGGACAATGGGATTTTGCTTACAGTGATATCATGTTTGGTTATGCAGTGTAGAGATACATACTTGTTAAAGGATCAAGAGGAGCAAAGAGTTCACATCATCCTGTGTAGAGTTTATATCATCTTGTGTGTTGTTTTTGGCCATGATCTTTACAGATGAATTGTAGTGGTATTGACTTAGTCACAGATGACTTGTAGTGGTAATGACTTAGTCATTTGATCTCAGTAGCCTTCATCATGTTGTCTGACTTTCACTACAATGAGGATTGGATTGTTTTCATTTTGTGTGGCATACTCTATATCAAGGACTGATAGAATTGATTACAGGAGTTATATAATAGTTCATAGGTATTGTCACCCATGGTCAAAGTAAGGTTGGTTCATAATATTCAGTTGATAAAGCATTGTAAATCTTTTGGATATCATTCTTATGAAGTGGAATTTTATACACTATGCAAGAGGTATAGTTGAAGTTGGAGGTTTGGAAGATATTTATCTTGTATCTAAAACATACTCTTTGTTTACTTCTCTGCCCATCTAGTGCCTATTTCACTTTTCTTATATTTTGAAAGTGACTTACAATAGCAGGTTTGTAACCATTTGAAGGGTGCTTAAAACATGTGCAACCGGCCCCTTGACATGAAATACCAGTTTCACTGAGTGGGAAAAAAAGTTTTTAAAAGTGTGGTGGGCGCATAGGTAAAGGAGCACGTGGAGTTTTGTTTTAAACTTTGAATCTTTCAAAGATAGCCTGATGTCTTTTTTAAATTGTTTAAAAGCTTCACATGATGATTTTTTTTAAAGAGGCAACAAATATGTATTAGTAGGAGCACGACTTTAGAAGGTATATATTATTTTTTTTAAGGAAAAAGCATCCATTCGGTGGAAAGTTTTTTATAAAGCATGGAATGCAAGGCATGATTCATGGGTAATATTGAATGTTAAATTGGAGACTATGTTAAGGAGCATGTTTTGTATAGAGCATCAAATGCTTTATAATTAGAAATTTTCTATTTCCTATGGAGAAGATAAAGAGTTTTTTTTTATAAGGAGATTTTTATTGCTTTTTCTAAATAAGAAAAGTCTTTATGAAGAGATTTTTTGAGTGCAGTGTTAAAAAGGCAAAAAAATGCTTTTAATAATTTTTGTCTCTGAGTATGAATCAAAACATGAAGAGAAATTGGGAGAGATTATTTTTGTTGCAGATTGGATAAAGATTTTTTATTTTGTAGGAGATTATTTTTGAAGAAAAATTTGAAGAGGTTAATGAACAATTTGTTTGAAGGAAAGATAATCAGATTGAAGTTTTTTTTGTGTTTTGGAGAATATGAAACATCATGCAGAGATTGTAGATATGAAAAGGTTTTAATGGAGATAATTTGTCTTGTTGAAGATTTATTATTTTTTGTTTGCAATGAGAGAATGTTTTTGCAAGAATATGAATCAAAAATTGAAGAGTTTATTTTTAGGAGAAAAGGAAATTTGTTTTTGCAGAGAAGTGAAATTTCAAAAGTCTTGTTGTTTATAATTGCAAAATTTGTGTGATCAGATGCAGGAGAAATTTATGAAGGAATGTGAAAGGTTCCAAGGCAGTGAAAAGACATTCAACTTGTATAAATTTGTTTTCCAGGTGCATTGATGTATGAATTAAGAAGGATAGAGATGAAACATACAGTGTTGTGAAGTGTTGGATTAGAATACAGATTTGATATGCAGTGTTGTTGAATGGATTAGAATGCAGTGTTGATTGGATCAGAATAAAGGATTGTTGAGTGTATCCGGATGTCAGATTGAATAGAATGGGTATTTGATAGACATATATTTGGATTGAATGGAAACAGAGTATCCCTCTGATTTGCTTATTACATTTGTTGGTAATTTGGTTTGCCAGTGAGGCACAATATGCCAGTGTGGCTTGTGGTCAGTGAGACCTTTCTATGCTAGTGAAGCTTGTGGTCAGTGAGACCTTAATATTTGTCATTAAGATAATTTGTATTGCCAGTGAGGCATGTTTTTCAGTTAAGCCAGTGAGGCACTTCATGAGTGGTTTTTCTACCCCTAAGGGTTTTCCACTCGGTAAAAAGGTTGTGTCTTGATTTCTTCTATGTGTGTGCATATTATTGGTTTGATCATGTTTTGTTTACATCTGTTATTGTAAGTCTTGTGCATATAAACTCAACAAATCATTAATGTATTCCTTTCCATCTGTTCTGTAAGAGAAATCTTGCAAAAAGTTGTAAAATGTTTGAAAATTAATACAACACTGATTCACCCCCCTCTCAGTGTTGTCCAGACTCCTACAAAGCTAACATCCTTCACTCAAGCAAAGGCAAAAGAAAAACTCTTGAAGTCTCACTTGGAAGACTGTGAGCTTATAGAAGCTGCATCCAGTGTGTTGGAAAAGATAATGCCATCCTTCCAAAAGGATCCCTCAGCCTCCTCATCCGGTAATCTCAAATCTCTAGTTAATAGTGTTAGCACACATTTTGATCCGTTAGAGAAGTCAGCAAAAGACAAGGTCCGGAAGGAGTTTTTGGTAAAAAGATTATCAGAAGTACAAGGGCTAATAACCAATGATAGGAGAGTTATGGATATCATAATAAAGAGCCTAGAAAATACTCTCAAAGATGGGGGAGATATATATAAATTTTTTTTATCTTGGTCTACAGTAACCAATGATATTGAGAAGAAAGTAAAAGAACAAGGGGATAAACTACTAAGTCTGTCTCAAAGTTTTGATCCTCTTACCACTTCCATAATAAATCAAGAATTTCAGACTATTACAGTCTTGAATGAAATTAAGATGCTTGAGAAGGAGAAGAAAAATAGAATAAGTAGGTTGAATGAACTTAGAGGAATAATTATCCCTAAGTTAGAGGCCATGCATGAGGCCCTAAATGATGCCCAAACCACAGCCCGGACCAATGATCCGACAGATCTGAAGAGGACAGAAGCTTTTGCATTCCTGTTGAGTGGTCACATCTCAATTTTGGATAGGATGAAGCTGAGTTGGGCGACAGAAGTTGTACAATTGAAGAATACTTTTGTAGATATACTAAAATATATGTAAAGTATGACTGGATAATATACTTATGCGACTAAGTAAAGATTGAGTTTTGAAAATTTTGGTGTGTGGACCCCACCCTTTGCCATTGATGTCAAAGGGGGAGTGAGGAGCAGTGAAAAATGAGGAATCCAACTAAGGGGGGGCTCTAAAAAATGTAGATAAGGACAGAGCATCAGATTGAGGAGTAGTGAAAAATGAGGAATCCAACTAAGGGGGAGCTCCAAAAAATGTACATAAGGGCAGAGCATCAGCCAAGGGAAAGTATAGTGTGACACTTACTCATTTTTCACTAAGTGTTGCCATCAATGCCAAAGGGGGAGATTGTTGGCAAGAGACACCGTTTGGATTCATTATTGTTGTCATTGATGGCAACAAAGTTCATCCCACCCATCTGCAGGACATGGTGTGTCTTTACCAAAAGACAGATTGAAGAAGTGTTGTGGTCTGGTAAGTAAGAATAGAGCAGGTAGCAAGGTCTGACAGTCAAGTTTAGATTTCTCAGAGGAGGTATCTCAGTAAAGTGCAGATTTGAGGAAGTTAAGAGGAGTACCTTGACTAATAGATTCCAAGGATTTAGCCTCCGATGATAGAAGAGTGAAAAGATATAAGCACCTGAGTGTTAGGTTCCTGTTTGAGAGAGTAGATAGAGGAAGAACTGACTAGCAGAGCATCAGACCTAAATCCAGATGAGATATTGATGGTGATTAAGTTTCTTGAGGTATCATTCATGATTGGCCAACATGATTAATGACTTCTATAAGCATCTCCTTGATCCGTATCACTTGGTATGCAAGGATTCAGCCGAAAGATCAGAGTTTGGGAAAATATTGACTATTCCAGATACCGACTAGAAAGGTATTGAAATCACTTGTGTGGATATATATATACTAGATGGATTTAGATGTGAAGGTGTGTGTTGCGAGTTGGAATTGTGCAAAGAAAAGCAGAAGAGCAGTGCAAAGGCAGTAAGACAGGTTTGGAATGTGATTGAACAGTAGCATCTAAGGAGAGTAAAGATGAAGTGTAGCAGATCAGTATATTGGGCTTAACCAGAACTGAACCTCAGCATGTGCGGATGCTTCTCATCAGTTCAAGTATCTTGTTACCTTCTTTTATTGTAGACAGTGAGTCTCTTGTAGGGAGTAAGGCTCTTGTGAGCAGTGTGCTCGGGCAGTCAGCCCTAATTGGCAAGTGCCATTTTGTATCATCCTATTCTTTTAACAGAGAATACAATCTTGGGTTAGTCACCCTGTGGTTTTTCCCCTAGCAGGGTTTTCCACATCAAAATCATTGTGTCATGTGTATTAATATTATTTCCATTTTATGGTTATGTCTGCTTATTTGAATTAATGCTATGTTAATTAACAAGGAAGATTAGAAAGCTGAAAGAATTAGGATAAGTAATTCACCCCCCTCTTAGTTATCAACAAAGACAGTGTCTTTGGTGAGTGAAAATTACTTTTGGCCTCAGATATATAAGAATGTTGGGATATTTGTTCAAAATTGTAGAGTATGTCAAGTAGCAAAATGAAGTAGTCAAAATACTAGATTATACAAACCTTTGACAATACCAGAGAGACCTTGGGAAGACATAAGCATGGATTTGATAATAGAATTGCTGAAGACATAGAGAGGACATGATTCAATATTTGTAGTGGTAGAAAGATTTTTGAAAATGATACATTTCATACATTGTAAGAAGATAACTAATGCAGTGCATGTAGCTAACCTATTTTTCAAGGAGATTGTGAGATTGCACATGGATTACCTAAGAGCATAGTTTCAGATAGAGATACAAAGTTTGTTGGTTACTTTTGGAAGACACTTTGGAAGAAGATGAAGACAGATTTGAAGTTCAATTCAACATTTCATCCACAGAAAGATAGATAGATAGACGTAGTGAATAGGAGTTTGGGAAAATTATTGAGATGTTTGGTTGGAGAAAAGGTAGGAAATTGGGATTTGATTCTATCTCAAGCAGAGTTTGCATATAATAATTCAGTGAATAGGAGTACCAGAAGAGCACCATTTGAGATTGTGATAGGAACTAACCCTAGAGGAGTATCAGAGTTGAGAGATATTAGTATGAAAGACAAAAGGAGTACAAAAGTAGAAGAATTTGTAGATCACATGGAGATAGTACCTAATCAAGTTAAGAAGCATTTGGAGAATATGAATTGTAAGTATAAGGAACATGTAGATGAGAAGAGAAGACATAAATAATTTACAGTTGGAGATGAAGTGATGGTATACTTGAGAAAAGAGAGATTTCCAGTTGGGACATATAACAAGTTAAAGATGAAGAAGTTTGGACCTTGTAGGTGTTGCAAGTATGTGCTAACCGGTGTTGTCATTGGTGTCAACTGTGCTCCTGTTTTGATGTTTTCTTGTGTTGAGTTAGTTGCTTTGTATTGGCCTATATAAGTATTGAAGATAATGGGAAAGTGTTCTTGTTATTAATTTTCCAAGTGCTTTTGAGAAAATTTGCTTTTCTAGCAAAAATAGTTTGTTGCAGAGTATTTTGGTTTGCAGAGGAACAGTCCAATGTTTTGCTCCACATATCCTGTACATTGAATATCTTTGTCTACAGTTTGGAATTTATTTAAAAGGATGGTTGTAGATGCTATGTTTCTAGTTTGAGCCTTAGGTATGAAGATTTGAGTGTGTTGTATTCACTAGAGTAAAAACTACTTTTTTATGCATTCTGTGGTGACACGGAGAATGTATTATGCTCTACATTTCTCTACATTTAACTTTTATGGTCTATGGTTCTAGAGTTAATTCTAGGATAATGTTATGTGCTCTTAGTTCTAATGGTTCATTATTTTGTGGTCCTCAAGTGATTTTTTCTTTATGACAGTGGTTGACAGCAATGCTTAAGTGCTTCGGTTTGAAGAATCTTCTAGATAGAGTGTTTGGATGTTGTGCGAAAGTTTGTGATGATTATAATGTGCTTGTGGATATCACATGATTATGTTTATGTCTTTTTATTGGTTTGCAAAGTGTAATTTGGATCATGGTTCAAGAGTGTGCCTAAAAGTCTTAGTGTTAACTTGAGTCTTGGCCGATCTGGTTGTTTTCACTACTCGTGGTTATGCTTTGGAGATTGTGGAAGCATGTTGTTGCATGGAAGATTACAATTATGTCCCAACTAAGTCATGGTGTGATCCAAATTCATTCTCTTTTCTCTCAATTTTGTTTAGGTCTAGACCTATTCTAATGTATGTTTGTAATGCTAACCTTGGATATTGTTCCAATTGTTGATGATTGTAATGCCAACCTTGATGTACATTCCAAGATTGATGAATTGTATAAATACATGTAATGAAGTCGTGAAAAGTGTATCCATGTGCAAAGATACAAATATAACTAGGTGAGTGAAGAAGGCAGAGCATAGAAGACACATTGTGCTTCAATGGAACTAAAACCTGGCATGGAGTAAATGATACTATCTCAGTTCACCAACTTTGGCAATGAGCCACCCACCAGTAGTGAGCCCTATCTTTTGTAGTGAGCATTTTGGGTAGTGAGCCTCTGATTTTTAGTATTATTATTACATATTATATTGTGAGATAACACTCACCATAGTTTTTCCCTTATAGGGTTTTCCATGTAAAAAATCTGGTGTCTCATGTGTGATTGTGCTTAAGTTTTTTATTTCATGGTTTCATGGTTAAATCATAAGAATAGTAATTAAGTGATTGATGTGTTGATGTTTACAAGAAGTTGAGTTTTAGAGACAACTAATTCACCCCCCCTCTTAGTTGTCTTGTGCATTTCAACAATTGGTATCAGAGCAAGGTTCCTTGGAAGAAAGCCTAACATCTTGAGGAAGATCAAGGATATCGCACAAGAAGGATGCTTCACAGTTTGATGGAATGGATTATGCTCTCTAGAAGGTATGAATGAAAAGCCATCTCACTTGTCTTGGTTATAGTGTTTGGAAGATGACATAGACAAAGTATACTCCTTTGAATGGTCCTTTAGATGATGATGAAGTCAAGGAGTATGAATTGAATGGAAAAGCTAGAGATGCTCTGTTAAGTACTTTGTCCAACACTAAGTTAGTAAAAGTCTTGGATCTGGAAATGGTGTATGAAATTTGGAAAAAGTTGAAGAATTTATATAAAGGATATGAGTTTGTAAAGAGTGCCAAGTTGTAGAACCTAAAGGCAAAGTATGAAGGTTTGAAGATGAGTGAAGATGAGAACATAGCAGTCTATCTTCAAAAGGTTGATGAAATTGTCAATCAAATCAAAGGTCTTGGAGGAATTGTTGATGAAAATGAGGTTGTATTAAAGATTCTTAGGTCTCTACCTAAATCCTACAATCATAAATTGTGTACAATTAGAAATCATGAGTGTGAAAAATGTTACAAAAGATCAGTTTCTTGGAAATCTTACAACCTTCGAGATGAGAGAGTTTGGTGATGCCTTGCCAAAGACAGAGATTGCTTTCAAAGCCAGCACTTTAGAGAAGACTTCAAGAGCTAAGAAGTATGTTGTGGAACCTGATGATGACCTTGATGAGATTGAAGCCAACTTTGTGGATATAATACAAAGAGGCACCAATAAGTTCAAAGGCAAATTACCATTCAAATGCTTTTCATGTGGTAAGATTGGTCACTATGCTTCTAGGTGTCCAAAGAGAATTGAAAGGAATAGGAAGAAATTTGAAAGCAAACTGAGGGTCTTAAAGAAATGCTATATTGTTAGAGATCTTGATGATGATGGTGTAATAGATGATAAGTTTGATGATGCTAGTACTAGTGCAAATGAATGCTTGTTTATTGCTATTAAAGAAGAACCTGTATCTACTAATCCTGCTAGTTGTGTGAAGGAAGAAAAACTAGTGGAAGAAAGTGCTTTGTCTATTCAAGTTGAGAAAGATAAGGATGAATGGATTATTGATAGTGGATGCTCACATCACATGACTGGTGATAAAAGTAAGTTTGTAAGTTTGGAAAAGTATGATGGAGGACTAGTTAGGTTTGGAGATGATGTGGTTGGTAAGATTTGTGGAAGAGGATCTATTTCTTTTGATGGTAAGCACAATACAGATGATGTTCTATATGTGAAGCATTTAAAGCACAATCTTTTAAGTGTTGGTCAGATGTGTGACAAAGGTTATGATATGAGATTTAAGGATAATGGATCCAAGATCATGGAGAGCTCCAAAATAGTGATTGCTACTGGTAAGAAGCCTAGAGGTAATGTTTATCATTTGAGATGAACTAATGATTGTTTTTTGTTGGCTCAGACTAATGAGAGTTGGTTGTGGCATAAAAGGATGTGCCATATCAATTTTGATAACTTGGTGAAGAAAGTTTAGTACACGCTGTGAGAGATTTGCTTAAGCTTGTAAAGTCTACTAACACTATTTGCAAGGAATGTCAATTGGGGAGGTAGACAAGACCAAGTTTCAAGATTAAGAAGCAAAAGCCTGCAAGGACAAGAAGCCTGCAAGGAGACATGTACTTTATGTTGCTTATTGATGATTACTCTAGAATGACTTGGGTCACTTTTTAAAAGAAAAATGAAAAGCCCTAGATAAGTTCAAATCTTTCAAAGCAATGGTTGAGAATGAGATAGAACTAAGAATCAAATGCTTAAGGTTTGATAGAGGAGGTGAGTTTACATCAAATGAATTCAATATTTTATATGAAGAACAAGGGATAAAGAGATAGTTGTCTGCACCTAGAACTCCTCAGCAGAATGGAGTTGTTGAAAGAAAGAACAGGATGGTTCAAGAAGCTACTAGGACTATGATGAAGGAGGTTGGCCTACTGAAAGTGTATTGGAAAGAAGCTATACATACTGCTGTCTATATTCAAAATAGAGTTCAAGTTAAAGGTAATGGTACAAAAACTCCTTATGAATTATGACATGGAAGAGTTCCTACAGTAAAATATTTCAAAGTTTTTGGAAGCAAATGTTATATCAAAAGAGAAGAAGAACTAGGCAAGTTTGATGTTAGATGTGATGAAGGAATTTTCCTTGGATAATCTACCAAGAGTAAGGCCTACCAGTGCTACAATAAGAGACTGAGAAAGATCATTGAAAGTGTTAATGTGAAGGTTGATGAAGACAAGAATATTAGATCTAAGTGGCTATGAATCAAATGAACCTATTGCCATAGTAAATGAAGAGAAAGTTGAACAAGAAGACATACAAGATGAAGAAGAAAAGGCTCTGAAAAGTGCTGTTAAGACTCCCAAGTATGTAAGGATTAATCATTCTGAGGATTAGATTATTGGTGACAAAAGAAAAGGGGTACTAACAAGGAAAATAGTTGTAGAAGAATAGGTGAACTACTATTTACTTTCAACTATTGAACCTAAAATTATAAGTGAAGCCTGGAATGATGAAAGTTGGTAAAGGCTATGGAAGAAGAAATGATGCAGATAGAGAAGAATCAAACTTAGGAATTGGTTCCTAGATTTGGTGATAAGAATGTAATTGGAACTAAATGGGTTTTCAGAAACAAGATGAATGAAAATGGAGTAGTAAGAAATAAAGAAAGACTGGTATGCAAAGGATATTCTCAAGTTTAAGGGATAAACTTTGAGGAGACCTATCCTTTGGTGGCAAGGATTGAAGCAATAAGAATGTTTTTGGTATTTGCAGCACATAAGGATTTTAATATGTACCAGATGAATGTGAAATATGCATTCTTGAATGGTGAGTTGGAAGAAGAGGTCTACATTGAACAATCGGAAGGATTTTATTTATCAAAGTAAGAAGACATGGTGTGCAAATTGAAGAAAGCCTTGTATGGACTAAAGAAAGCCCCTAGAGCCTAGTATGCAAGGCTGGAAAAGTATTTGTTGCAATTAGGGTTCAATAAAGGTACTACAGATAGTAATCTCTATTTCAAAATCAATGATGATCAAATTCTAATTGTTATAGTCTTTGTTGATGATATTATCTTTGGAGGCAATGAAGGTATGCGTAAGAGATGTGTAGAGGAAATGTAGAAGGAGTCTGAGATGTCTATGTTTGGTGAAATGAATTTCTTTCTAGGTCTGTAGATTACTCAATTAGATAAAGGAATCTTCATATCTCAGTCCAAGTATGTGAAAGAGTTGTTGATGAATTTTAGGATGGAGGATTCTAAGCCGATATGTACTCCCATGGTGAGTGGTTGCAAACTGAACAAGATTGATGAATTACCTAAGATTGATCAGAAAAAGTATAGGTCTATGATTGGAGTACTACTTTATCTAACCTACACCAGAGCGAATATGATGCATGCAGTTTGTCTTGTGGCAAGATTCCAAGAAGATCCTAGAGATTCACATGTGATGGCAGTCAAGAGAATCATGAGGTATTTAAAGGGCACTTCAGATCATGGCTTGTGGTATCGAAAGGATAATGATTTTGCTCTTAGTGTTTATATAGATGCAGATTGGGCTAGAGATGTTGATGATAGAAAAAGTACAAGTGGAGGTGCTTTCTTCTTGGGCAACAAATTGGTTTCATGGTTGACCAAACAACAAGATTCAATTTCTTTATCTACTATACAAGCAGAGTATATTGTAGCAGCATGTTGTTGCACTCAAGTGCTATGGATGAAGCAAACATTGAAGGATATAAGAGTTGTGTATGAAGAACCAATTTTAATCTTTTGTGACAATACAAGTGCTATAAACATTTCAAAAAATCTAATGATGCACTCAAGAACAAAGCATATATCAATAAGGTATCACTTTCTAAGAGAAAAGGTAACAGAGAATGAAGTAAAGATGGAATATGTGTCTACTAAGGATCAGATTGCAGATACTTTCACAAAGCCTCTGCCTAAGGATACTTTTGAATATCTCAGGGAGAAGTTAGGGGTTATCACCCCTCCTACTCTAAACTCAGATGCATGGGATTGCATCTGTTTAGTGGTGCCCAAGGCCTCATTCTTTGATCTGGATTGATGTTTTGAAGGCTACCTCTTAGGGACAGTAGCTAGATGTTGCTGATATGAGTTTCTAATAAAGAATAGTAAGTGTTGTAGTGTTGCTGATAGAGTTATTCTAGTTTGATCAAAGCAGTAGTTTGCAAGTATGTGTCAAGTACAGAGAACTGATGACCTTTGTCATTGATGTCAAAGGGGGAGAGAAATCATGTGAAAAACTCAGGGGGAGAAGGTAATCAATTGTAGAATCTTATCTTGATGGTTCTTATAGTTTTTCACATCAATGTTGCCATCAATGACAAAGGGGGAGATTGTTACAAGTATGTGCTAACCGGTGTTGTCATTGATGTCAACATATATGTATTGTAATTGGTGTCAACTGTGGTCCTATTTTGATGCTTGCTCGTGTTGAGTCAGTTGCTTTGTATTGGCCTATATAAGTATTGAAGATAATGAGAAAGTGTTCCTATTATTAAGTTTCCAAGTGCTTTTGATAAAATTTGCTCTTCTAGCAAAAACAGTGTGTTGCAGAGTATTTTGGTTTACAGAGGAATAGTCTAGTGTTTTGCTCCACATATCCTATACATTGAATATCTTTGTCTGTAGTTTTAAAGTTATTTAAAAGGATGTCTGTAAATGTTATGTTTCTAGTTTGAGCCTCTAGTATGAAGATTTGAGTGAGTTCTATTCACTAGAGTAAAAATTTCTTTTCTATGCATTCTATGGTGACAGGGAGAATGTATTCTACTCCGCATTTAACTTTTATGGTCTGCAGTTCTAGAGTTAAATCTGGAATAATGATATGTGCTCTCATTTCTAATGGTTCATGATTTGGTGGTTTGCAAGTGATCTTTTCTTTATGATAGTGGCTGATAGTAATGCTTAAGTGCTCCTGTTTGAAGAATCTTCTGGATAGAGTGTTTAGATGTGCAAAAGTTCCCGATGATTATAATGTGCTTGTGGATATCTCTTGATCATGTTCCTTCCTTTCGATTGGTCTGCAAAGTGCAATTTGGATTGTGGTTCAAGCATGTGCCTAAAAGTCTTAGTGTTAACTCCAGTCTTAGTTGACCTGGTTGTTTTCACCACTTGCGGTTAAAATTTGGAGATTGTGGAAGTGTGTTGTTGCATGGAAGATTCCAATTAAGTCCTAGCTAAGGCATTGCATGATCCACATTTATTCTCTTCTCTCTCAATTATGTTTAGGTCTAGACCTATTGTAATGTATGTTTGTAATACCGACCTTGGAGATTGTTCCAATCGTTGATGATTGTAATGCCGACCTTGGAGATTGTTCCAATGGTTGATGATTGTAATGCCGACCTTTATGTACATTCCAAGGTTGATGAATTGTATAAATATATGTAATGAAATTGTGAAAAGTGTATCCATATGCAAAGGTGCGAATATAACTGTGTGAGTAAAGAAGGTAGTGTTGCAAGTATGTGCCTAACCGGTGTTGTCATTAATGTCAACATATTTGTGTTGTCATTGGTGTCAACTGTGCTCTTGTTTTGATGCTTTCCTATAACGAGTTAGATGCTTCACATTGGCTTATATAAGTGTTGGAGATAATGAGTAAGTGATCTTGATATTGAGTTTCCAAGTGCTTTTGAGAAAACTTGCTCCTCTGGTGGAAATAGTGTATAGAAGAGTATCTTTGTTTACAATAGAACAATCAAGTATGTTGCTCCTCATTTCTTGTAGATTGCATATCTTTGTCTGTGGATTGAAATTTATTTAGAGGTATGTTTGAGGATGCTATGTTTGAAGTCTAAGCCTTCAATATGAAGATTTGAGTGAGTTATGTTCACCAGAGTGAAACACTACTTTTTCTGTATATTTGGTGGTGACAAGGAGAATGTATTCTGCTCTGCATTCCTCTGCATTTAAGTATTTCAATCTGTGGTTATAGAATCAAGTTTGTAATCATGACAAGTGCCTTCAACTCCAATAGTTCATGATTTGGTGGTCTGTAAGCAATCTTTTCTTTATGATAGTGGATAACAGTTATGTTCAAGCACTTTGGATTGAAGAATCTTCTTGACAAAGTGATTAGATGTTGTACAGATGTTCTTGGTGATTACAATGTGCTTGTGGATGTCTCCTGATTGTGTTCCTACCTTTGGATTGATCTACAAAGAGAAATTTGGATCGTGGATAAAGACTGTTCTTAGAAGACTTAGTGTTAACACCAGTCTTGTCTAACTTGGTTGTTTTCACTACTTATAGAGTTGCATTGAAGATTGTCGTGGCATGGAAGATTGTATTTGAGTCCCAGCTAAGGCATAACATGATCTATATACATCTTTACCTTAGAAAATCTTATTTAGGTCAAGACCTATTTCTATGTATGTTTATAGTGCCGACCTTGGAGATTGTTCCAATGGTTGATGAATGTAATGCTGACCTTGATGTACATTCCAAGGTTGATGAATTATATATGTAATGTTGCAAAATGTCCCCTTGGGGGCTTTTCCCTCATAGGGTTTAGCTCCGAGGTCTTTTGAATGAATTTAGGACATCATAGTTCATAATTTAGCATCCTGATGGAATGAGCCCTAGGTAACATGACAAATGGGACCTAGGAGGACGCCTTGAGTTGTACCCTGCCCAAAATAGAGGGGAGGAATTGGGTGCCTGTGCCCTAGTCCTGCCCTATTTTGGGGCAACCCTAATTTTTGGGTGTTGGTTTATGACCATTATTTGGGTCCTTTGCCAACACGATAAGTTTGAATTTATGAAATCTTGGTGGGATTGTTTGTAGTTGCATATAAAAGTATACTTAGGTATTCATTTGAAAACTAGATGATGACTAGTAAGCTATTGTATTCTCAAGGTGATTCAAGGCTTTCATTGTGTTGCAAGAGTAGACCTGTGTGGTTTGTGTGTTTGTATTTGCATATTTGAGCATCCATTTCCTCATGGAATGAAGAGTATCTTCCTCCCATGAGAGATTCACTACAAGGTGACATTATATTGTGTTTTTATCATCATTTCTTTTGATTTTTGCCTCTGCCTCACAAGGGCACACACTCTTTATCTGACAACGGTGTTCAAAGACTTACGTGTCCTCCAGGGTTTGACTGAGGCAAGCCTCTAAACACTACAACTCCCTCCCAAAGTCTTGTGACTGCAAGTTATAGGTGTTGCATTCAAGAGAAGTGAAGTTCCAAGAAGGATTGGTAGGAAACAAGGATTCCAGATCTGAAGAGAAGCAGGACATCAGAGCATTTCCAAGACTTGGGTGCTTTCTCTAGTGTCCTCCATAGTTGAGTTTCTACAAATAGAAGTTACAAGGCTGATCAGTGTTGGAAGGAGGTTAGGATCTCGCAAAGAAACTGATACCTTGGACTTGGGCGCCTGCTCCAGTGTCCCTGACTGTTTCACCTTAGAACACCAAAAATAGGTATTTTGTGATTTTCTATTTTACTTCCATCTGCAAGAGCATTTTCTGTTATTCATCAATTTATTGTCGTATTTACATAATTAAGGTTTTAATGGTCAATTGAGCATAAGAGAAGAGATATTGATAATTAAATTCCCTAATCCAAGTTTTCCTACATCTCACAGTGATCTAGGGTATGATAGTGAATTTCCATTGAACCCTAGATCCTTGAATGTAAAGTGGAAAGGAGGGTTTAAACATTAAAACACTAAAACATTAACAAATCCAATTTTCCACTAAACATTTTGGTGAACCCATATTTTTGGACTTAAATTGCAACTTCTTGAGTGTGTGTCTTCAAATTTAGATTGATTTCATTCATTCATATAGTCATTCATTTTATTGCATTGAGAAAAATTCAAAAAAATTGAAAAATTTGGAAAATTCAAAAAAAAAATGTATTAGTTGGCTTACTAAATTGCATCAATTCTTTCTAAATTTTCCTAATTCATGATTTTTGCATTAGATCTGATATAATCTATAGAAAAAATACAAAAATTCAAAAATTTGCATTGCATTTTCATCATTAATTTGCTAGGCTTTTGTATAAATTGTGACAATTTTCATTAAAACCTAGTAATTCCAAAATCTAGGGTTAGTAGGAAAAATATTCTTTCATATTTTTCTACTGATTTTAGAGGCTCATTCAAATTTTCATTTTTCTGTAGTCTTTCATTTTAGTGTAAAATTGCATTTAGATTTAAAATATTCACAATTTTGCATAGAAAATTTCAACAAAAACTAGCAATTTTGATGCATTTTCATTAATTTTACATGGGCATTTTGCATGTTCAAGATTGAAAATCATTTTCAGATCTGAGATTAATTCATTTTCATCATAAATCAGACCTCAAAATATTCGCATAGCATTTTGCGTCAACATCTCAAACCTAGGGTTTCAAAAACAACAATTTTTGCTAAATTTGGCCTTATCGACTCTATAAACTTGCACCATAGGCATGTTGTGAAAAGTATTTTTTCATTATTTTTTTGTTATTAGGGTAATTATTTTCTTTCCCTCCTAAAAATATTCAAAACACCCTTTTAACGGGCTCTTGTATTAAAAATTCGGTGAAAAACTACATATTTTGGCTATTTTTGCCCTAGGGTTTGACCTAGTTTGCACTCCAAGTGTGTTGTGATCAATTTTATGGATTGAGGTGACTAATTGTATTGATATTATTTTCTGTACCTCCTAAAATTCCCTACAACACTCCTTTTGCTATGTCTTGGAATTGAAAAACTGTGAAAAAATTGCATATTTTGTTATATTTTCACTAGGGTTTGACCTTAAGTGGCACTAAAAGCATGTTGTGTTGGGTATTTTGGAACCATGTGGCTGTTATTACTAATATTATTTGTTTTCCACCATTATTTTCCTCACAACACCCTTTGTTATGCTCTCTTGCATTTGAGTTTTGGTGAAAAAAGTGCCTATTTCGACATATTTTCACTATAATTTAACTTGGCATTATCTTGGATTGGCATCAAGAGTGTGTTGAGAAGGATCATATTGCTGTTTTTGAATGATATAAGACATATAATTTTCTTCCCTTGATCAAAATCTTTACAACATCCTTTATTTCACCTATTTGCATTGAAAGAGTACAAAAAAATCAAGCATTTGAGGCTATTTTGGGGTTATATCACTTTGCACTTATCTTTGACATACCTTTGGAAAAACTTTCAAATATGATTTTAGCATAAAAACATGGCCTCTAATTGAAATAAAAATAATAGGTTCCCTCCTAGACCTTACATGAAAAGAAAAGCACCTGAACCTGAAATCATGTTTACACCACATGATAGAACAACTAGAGACAAGGAATGACCTCTTTACATCACTATGAAAATAAGGGGAAACCCTGTGGATGGAACTCTTATTGATCCTAATTGCATGACTAATGTTTTCCACTAAGGAGTTCCTCTTTTCACATCAACTAATGCAAGGTTCTTATGACCTCTCGAGCATGATGATTAAGACACATAAGGTAACCTTTATCAAGCCTTTGGGTAAGGTATCATTGTTAGTAACAATATTTGGAAAACATGTCGAATAATGGTTTGATGTTGTCCCTATTTCTGACCTCTTTCACATTAAATTGGGACATCCTTGGCTAAAAGAAATGAAAGCTATCCCTTCAACAATACACCACTATTTGAAATTCCCTCTGGATGGCCGTATAATCACCATCCCTTGCAACAAGTACAAACCTTTGGTTGAGAAAACACATTACAAGTTGAATTACTTTTGGGATAAAACTAAACTACCTAGTCCTCCTACACAAGAAATGGCAAAAGACAAACAACCTGCATGTGAAGAGAACTTTAGACCGAAAGGACAAGGTCCCTATGCTGAGGTTCCTCCCCTGAAATCCATACAAGGATTGGGAGGTCATTGTCAACATCAAAATATTCCACCGCATCAAATAAGATTTGACCCTGGTGCTTCATCTTCTAATTTGTAAAAACCTATGAAAGAGCAAGGCCCTGTCTCACAAGAGATAAGTGGTCGAAGAAAGAGACATAGAAAAGGGAGAGAAAGAAGAAAAAGAAGATAAGAATATGTTATAAACCTTGCCTCTCAACAAGAAAACGTTGATCCCAACATTCAACCAAACAATAATGACCCTAACAATGAACAACATGATGACCAAGACATGAATTTAGTTATGATACCTTATGTCCCACTTTCCTCCAACATTAGGGAGTGGAAAAATGATGATGATGATTTGCTTATAGACAACTTCTAGCCCGACAGGGGCCCTACAGGTATCTCTAACCCTTTATCTCTCTCATGATGTGCTTCCCACATGATGTGTTATATGTTGTATAAGCCTCCTGGCATGACCACTGATTCACTCGTAAGGTCCATGATACTAGGAGACTACCTCTATTGTGACCTTCTTCTATTTGTATCATCATTCTTCTATATTGCCTCTCTCTCTGATTTCATTGTTGTGTGTTGTGTCTTATGGACATAGCATTGCGGTTGGTGACACTGGGGGCAACATCCTACATGACTGTCCCTAAGATACTTGTTTATCCTCTCTTATTTATTGTTTCCCTTCCTCTAGTGTTTCCATATAGTGGCCGGATGATGACAAACATTTATACTGACGCGGACCTAGTGTCCCTTTTGAGAGAAATCAAAAAATGGACTTAGTTCCTAATATGACGATGGGGTTGTATATCTTATCTGACACATGGCTAGTGGAAGCACTCATGCTTTCTGCGTAGTGAATTTGATGATGTTTCTGTCTCATTTATAAAACCTTAGCAACACTGTTACTCTGTGCACCTTTTTTTGTCTTTGAATCTAGCCTTGGCAGTACTCGATTCAGAGAGCTTCATGACATAGCCCCAGAGTTATCCTCAAACTCTAAATTGATTGTATCACCTTGGTTCTTTGTGTGGTTAATCATATGCATTAATGTTGTTGCTTATCATGATGTTGTAGACACTAACATGTTTCTTGCAGGGATGTGTTTGTGGGAACATTTGGCAATCATAAATTACATGTCACCTTCGGGGGGCATGGGCTTTGCAAAAGTTTGTGTTCCCTTGTGTGTTTTCTTCCTACCTTAATATGCTTGATATCGATACCTGATATCAACCACCTTAAGGTGGGGGCATATGTAAGGTAAGCTGTCTATTATAGATGTTAGCAATGTGTTTGACCTCAGGTGCAAATACTTACATGATGAGTGCATCATGCATTCTAAGTGTGTTTGTAATCAATCAATCAATCATGTAATCCCTCTACGGAGGTGGGATATTGAGCATATCCTTTTTCTTAAGCCCTCTACGGAGGCAGGGATGGTGTACTTCTCAGAGTAGATTCCATCATCTTGTCATCTTCAAAAGTCCTCTATCGAGGCGGGGAGCGGTTCTATGACTAACTCAACCCTTAAGCATGTCTTTAGCGATTGTTGTGGTGAAGCTCAATCATTGGTGTGTCTCTGTAATGTGCCTAAGATGGTGATAAGCCTAGAAATAGGGAGCACACCATCGCTTGTTTGTTGTGTTTTCTCTGTGTCTTCAAATGTGTGTTTGGCATGCTTGTTTTTTTTGGCGTGTTTGTTGCCCCATATGCAGAATAAAGATTAGCACCTTAAGGTAGTGCTTCATGCATTTTGGGAGGTTTTACATGTCTTGCATGTGTGTTGCCCCATATATACAAAGACCTACGCCTTAGGGTAGTACATCCTGTATTATGGGAGGTTTGTTTACTTTCTAGTACTTGCATTTGCATTTCATATATATCAGAAAAAGAAAAGAAAAGATATCATTTTTATCTTCCATGCATTAATGTGTCTTCTATGCATTGACTGTATTCTCCATGTTTTGTGTGATTGTAACTGTCTTCTCCGTACTTTGCATGCTTGTTACTGTCTTCTATGTGATTGGCGTGTCTTCTCTGTGCTTGATTGGTACAGGAGCACCTTGACAAATTAATGTTTTCCTAGACCAATCTTTAGAGTTTGATTAAATTTTTAATGATTCAACATTGTAATGAGGTTAATCATGTCACTGTTATGTGTTTAGGTCATTAGGAGTGTTAAATGATGCAAAATTGTAAAGTTGCAAATGATGCAAACTTGGAATGTGAAAGGTCATTTTGGTTCTAGGCATTGATAGGCAGTTAGAAATCAGTTGGAATGTGAGGAGTCATGATGTAATGCATTTAAAAGGCCTTGTAACCATCAGAGAATTTGGGGGTGGTTGATTAGAAGGCTCTGATCAATAAAAGAACACTGTTTTTTATGTGTTTCTACAGAAATTTGTTGTTTTCTCATACTGTACGGCTCTGTATGGGCACATATGCATGTATAAGTCTTTGAAACTGATGGTATAATCAATCACCTTCCATTTCCCTTTTGTTTCATGTATATTGGTGGAGTTTTGAATAAGATATTACAATTCTTGTAAAAACAGTCAAAACCCTCTGTTAGGGTAAACAACAGACTTTCAAAATTCTTTTCCTTCTAGTTTTCCTGATGGAATTCATTATAAATTGGTGGAAAGATTCTTAATAACATGTATACTCATATTCCAGAGGTCTCTAATCAAATGGTTGAGCTTTAAGGAGTGTGGGGTTCAAGTTTGGACTAAATTTCTTGTTAACAGTCAGTTAAAAATAGAGTTGTGAAGTATGAATGTTAGGGCTAATGAAAATCCTTAATGAGGTGGATGTCTTATGGTTTCTAGAGTATAAACATGACCAATTTAACATGTTCCAAGTGTTGTTTATGAGAGTTAGGGTTTGGAACTTGTAGAATCAATAAGCCCTTGGTAGGGTAAAGCCTAATAGGCCTAATTTGCACTATTTTAGTCCATTTTTTTGACACTTTTTTACAAAGCAACATATATTGAATTTAGGATATGTTTTAAAACTCACTAAAGGGTACTCCAAATGTCCATCATAGTCTTGAGGAGGGTTCTGTGGTAAAAGTTGTGTTTGACAGTCTTTAATGGTAGGGCTACAAGGAATAAGTCATCCTAAGCACTGTCATAGTGCAGTCATACTGTAGTTTGCTGCTCACTATCCTTGAAGGTACAAAATATAGTTATCAAGTCAGAGACCATGTGTTGGTTATGTATTTCACAAATTAGTGTTGGTTGTAGTGTGAGTGCCATATTTGCACATTAAGAACAGTCATGAAGGAATGATGAAAAGATGAATGGGCAGACTTTGTAATGGTTTGTTGTTTTTTAGGACCTTGTCTAGGTTAGAGTTGTGAGGAAGTCAAGTTTGTGCCAAAGATTTATGAAGGTTTCACTTAAAGACAGTTGAACTTGAGGTATTCCCAACACATTGTTGTGAAACATGATATCAATTGTTTGAGATTCTTCTTTGGCTCTGCATCATTGATATGTTTGTTGTGTTTGTGAACTTACTTTAATGCATGTATTGGCCTTGCATTTATACATACATTAAAGTGGGGGCTAAATGTAATGTCAGAAAATGTCTCCTTGGGGGCTTTTCCCTCATAAGGTTTAGCTCTCGGGTCTTTTGCATGCATTTAGGACATCTCAGTTCATAATTTAGCATCCCGATGGAATGAGCCCTAGGTAACATGACAAATGGGACCTAGGGGGACCCTTTGAGCTGTACCCTATCCAAAATAGGGGGAAGGACTTGGGTGCTTGCACCCTAGTCCTACCCTATTTTGGGGCATCCCTAATTTCTAAGTGTCAGTTTATGACCATTATTTGGGCCCTTTGCTGACACAGTAAGTTTGAATTTACAAAATCTTGGCAGGAGTGTTTGTAGTTGCATAGAAAAGCATACTTAGGCATTCATTTGAAAACTACATGATGATTAGAAAGCTATTGTGTTCTCAAGGGGATTCAAGACTTTCATTTTGTTGCAAGAGTAGACTTGTGTGGTTTATGTGTTTGTATTTGTAGATTTGAGCACCCATTTCCTCATGAAATGAAGAGTATCTTCCTCCCATGAGAGCTTCACTAAAATGTGACATTATATTATGTTTTTATCATCATTTCCTTTGGTTTTTGCCTCTGTCTCACAAGGGCACACACTCTTTATCTGACAATGGTGTTTGGAGACTTAAGTGTCCTCCGAGGTTTGACTGAGGAAAGCCTCTAAACACCACAACCCCCTCCCAAAGTCTTGTGATTGCAGGTTACAAGTGTCATATTCAGGAGAAGTGAAGTTTTAGGAAGGATTGGTAGGCATCAAAGATTCAGGATCTGAAGAGTAGTAGAACACTGGAGCATTTCCAGGACTTGGGCGCTCACTCTAGTGTACTTTACAGCTGAGTTTTCAGAAACAGAAGTTATAAGGCTGATCAGTGTCAGAAGGAGGTCAGGATCCCACAAAGAAACTAGTACCTTGGACTTGGGTGCCTGCTACAATGTCCTCGACTATTCCGCCTCAGAACCCTGAAAATAGGTATTCTATGATTTGCTATTTTACTTCTATCTGCAAGAGCATTTTTTGTTATTCATCAATTTATTGCCATATTTGCATAATTAGGGTTTTAATGGTCAATTGAGCATAAGAGAAGAGATATTGATAATTAAATTCCCTAATCCAAGTTTCCCTACATCTCACAGCAATCTAGGGTATGATAGTGAATTGTCACTCAACCCTAGATCCTTGAATGTAAAGTGGAAAGGAGGGTTTAAACATCAAAACACTAAAACATTAACAAATCCAATTTTCCACTAAATAGTATAAAAGCATGTAATGTAGTTGCGAAAAAGATGTCATTGTGCGAAAATGTAAACATAAGTGAAAAAGTGTAAGAAGAGCAGAGCAGAGGAGTTATACTACACCTCAATGGAATTGAACACAGGCATGGAGTAGATGTTATCAAATAATTTCACCAACCTTTGGCAATGAGCCAACCCTTGGTAGTGAGCCACCCCTTGGTAGTGAGCCACCCCTTGGCAGTGAGTCGTTCATGGCAGTGAGCCTCAACATTTGTGGTGAGCATTTTGGGCAGTGAACCCTAAGGTAGTGAGCCTCTATTTTTTGGTATTGTTATAACAAATTTATTTCTGTGGGCTAACACCCACTGTGGTTTTTCCCTTATATGGTTTTCCATGTAAAAACTCTGGTGTCTCATGTGTTGATTATGTTATTATGTTGAGTTTCTTATTTCATGCTTTCATGATTAAATCTAAATAACAGTGAACAAGTGTTTGATGTGTTAATGTTCATAAGTGGTCAAAGTTTTGGAGAAAATTGATTCACCCCCCTCTTAGTTGTCTGGTGCATTTCAACAATTGGTGTCAAAGCTAGGTTCCTTATAAGTAAGATTAATAGCTTGAGGTAGATTTGGGATAGCACACATCAAGGTTGCTCTTGAATATCTAGAAAGAACTAAGGAAGAAATCAGAGATCTAAAGGAGAATGTTAAAGAAGCAAATGAATGTATCAGTAAATTAAGAGAGCAAGTCAAGAAGTTCAAAGAAAAATATAAGGTGGTTGGTGAACAATTAATATCAGCAAATGAAACCTTGAATGATTTGAAAATGAAAGTTATAGAAAGAGCAAAAGTAGAAGACCTTAAACTATTGATGGAAGACAAATCAGAAGAATGTACTAAGCTTGAAAAGGAAGTTAGATATCTGAAGTTAGAATTGGAGAAAGCAGAAAGCTATGAAGAAAAGTTTAAAATAAGTTTTGTAAAGCTTGATGAGATGATTTCTAGCTAGAAAAGCCCCGATGACAAAGTAGGCTTGGGATTTGAGTAAGGTGAAAGTCCCAAATCAAGACAAGTAGTGGATGCTAAAATCAAGGACAAAGGCAAATAGATCTAGAATCAAAGAAAAAGATCTAGAAGACCACTAGTTAGGCAATCAAATGCTCAAAGGTACCCTCCTTTCAATGCTTATTGTAATACATGCAATAAGTTTGGTCATAAGGCTACTCAATGTAGAAGTAGAGTGAGTCAAAATATTCCATCATTTTTTGGTCACTGATTTACTTGCAATAAATTAGGTCATAAAGCTAATGTATGTAGAAGTCAGATAAGGAATAGTTATAACAATGGAAGGAATGTTCAAACTTTCAAAGGTAATTGCTTTACATGTAAGAGGTTTGGTCATAGAGCTAGTAAATGCAAAAGTCAGATAAGAAGCAACTATAATAATGGCAGAAATACTCAATCCTTCAATGGGAATTATTTTGCATGCAATAGATTTGGACATAAGGCTAACCAATGTAGATCCAAGATGAATGAAAGAAACAATGGACAGAGAAATATTGTATGTTTCAATTGTAATAGGCCTGGACATATTGTAAGATTTTGTAGAAGCAAGAATATGAAGAAGGATAATCAGGCAGAGATGAAGAAACTGGTAGAAAAGGTAGATCTGATAGAGATCAAGAAAGAGATGAACAAGATTTGGGTTAAGAAGGAAGCATAAGAAGTCAAGGATGAACCTGTACTAGTATCTGGTGTAGATGTTCCCTCCGAAAACTAAGATTAGAGCTTTGCCTTAGGGGGAGTCTTATTGGAAATTTTTTCTCCCCTCCCAAAGGATTGGTTTTGATGCCTCGGCACATAAAGACAAGATCAAGGACTAGAAACAAAGGTCTAAGTTAGGTTAGAGACTGTGTTTATAAAGAATAAAGGAAGAGTTGTGTAGAAGTCTTCTATGCAAGAAGATTTGATCAGGAAATAAGACAGGTTATGAATTTTGGCCAAGTATCTATTTGAGAGAATCAAGCTATAGTGTTCCAATAATTTGGTGTGCACTGGTCCGCTATTGGAGTTAATGCTCTATGGTTCTAGCATATGATTGTTGATCATTGGTTACACATACATCTAGAAGTTTGTCTGATTTTGATAATTAGCTTGAGAGTAATGAGTAACAGAAGTTCGGGTTGACAGAACACAGTTGTTTCAAGTGCAGAGCAGTTTTCATCAAATGAGTCTTCAAACAGTGAAAAATAAAAGAATGAAGAAAGTGCAGGTTGGAGAAGCTCCTAAAAGGATTCCTAGGAATTGTGAAGAAGCATCACACTGAAGACCAGATCATTGGTGATAAAAGCAAAGGTGTATGTAGACACCTAAAAATGTCTTCATCATCAAACTGACTCCTAACATCCCTAAACATACCAATTTCCCTTGTAACTAATTAATTAAATTATTATTTAATTAATTATCCCTTCATCACCTAATGCTTCATCATTTTATCCCTCGCAATTGAATTAATTTAATTAATCCAATAGTCTAACCTTACCCAATTAATTAAATAAATATACAATATTTATTTGGTTAACTCCCCTTTTTCACCAAATCTAATTAATTAGTTAAATCATGTTTATCTAATTAATTCAGCCTATTAATCAACCTATTCCTACCCTAGTTAATTAAATCTCTATTATTTAATTACTTAGCCTAACCTACATGACCTTAGACTCGGGATTAATTAAATAAAACCTTATTTAATTAATCTTAACCCCTAACTAAGCCATTTCCTAATTTTTTCCAGCCATATTAATTAGGCTAATCACCCTAATTAAGATGGTCAAACCTCGATTAACACCCTTCCCCACATCCTTCAAATAAAAATTGATAAATATTCCACATAAATCATTTTTTATACACATATGTCCAACATCACATTTAATACCTCTTACATCTCTTACACATGTCATAACTCATTAATATCCACTCTTCCCCAAATGAATTTTTAATTCATTTTACCCTTCCCTATGTGAATTTTTAATTCACATCTAATCCATCTTACCCAACCTCATTTAATACACCCCCTTCCCAAGATGAATTTAAAATTCATCTTTATTCATAACCTTTCATTTTTCAAGATGAAATCTAGGCCCTCCACATCATCTTCATCCTCCACCATTGATCTCTCAAATCAATCTCAACCATTTGATCAAAATCTCTCCAAAATGCCTATAAATACAACATCCTCCAAGCCATTTTATCATCCACAATTTGAGTAATGTTATTATGCTAAAATCTTGAGGTAGTCTAAGTTGTGAGTTGCATAGTTTGAGAGTATTTCACATCTCATTTGAGAATCTTGGGTAAAGCTAGAGTCTTTGGGTGCACACTCTATACCTTATCTTGAATTTGTGGGTCATCTTGAAGGTATACCATTTGTGTTTATGCTTTGGTTTTATGTTTTCTACTTCATTTTGATTGCACTAATCACATTAGCACGCCTGATGGGACCCACAAGGTCCAATCTAACAACTTGTTTTGGTTTTTGTAAGTGTTTTTGAGAAGTTAAAGGTTTCGGCACTATCTTCCTATGCAGCGACACTATTTTCCCATAGTTCGGTGCCATTTCTGTGTGTGGTGGCGCTATTCTAGGCTATAGTGGTGCTATTTTCTCACAACACCCACACACTCACCTTACACTCTCACACTTGTCTTTTCGAAGTTTTTTGGTATTTTGGCAACTTTGTGCTCTTGGTTTTGCAAGCTTTTGCACAGGAACAAGGGACCACTATGTCAAAATTTTGAAAATCTCATTTTGAATTGTAGCTAATGTTTTGAGTAATGGGTTGTTAAAACATTGTATGCTAAGAAATATCTTAGGTATTTTCATAATATAAGGCTAATAAATCAATCTAATATCACTTAAACAAATCCTTTTGGTTAAGAACTTGTGTCTTGTAGACATGGTGACCTTCACTATCTCGTATTGGTGCTAAATAGTCCCAGATCGATGCTTTCCTCTGCAATCAATTAGACGAAACAAACATAGCACATCAATGCCATTTTTAATGTATTTTGACAACTTCTGTAATTTTAGCACTGTTTTTGGCTATATTAGCACTATTTGAAATATCAACACAATTTGTAACTGTTGTAACACTATCTTTAATTCTAGTACAATCTGTAATTATTGTACCACTATTTTCTAGGATAGTTAGGCTCTATCCTGCATTCTGTCAGTAGCGCCATTTTAGGTGTCTTTAGTGTGGTTTTGAGGTCTCTATGGCACTATGTGTCTCTATTTCAATGCTATTTTCTAGGCTAACATTTGGTTCTATGCAGGGTCTGTTCTCTATTTTACAGGTTATCATTGCTTGTCCAAGATCATCATTTTGAAAACTACTGACATTTTTGCAGGGTTTTATTAGTATAGATCATATTTTCATTTTGGAACCCTTGCTTGGTAGTTTAGATAACATTTCAATTGGTGCACTAAAATAAATCATTTGCTTGCAAAACAAATCTACAAACAAACATCTCCTTTGGTGCATCTAAAAAGAATCCTTAGCTTAGAAAACATTTGAATTTTGTGCTCTAAAATTAACATGTGTTTGAAACAACAACTTTAGGCACATTTAAATTTGGGCTTTAAAAAGAATCTTAGCTCTTGTTTGATGTGTCTTGTGCACTTGCACACTTTGTGTTAGTAGATTCCAAGGGGTAGAATCGAAGTATCCTCTCCTGTTGCATTTTTACAAGGATCTTGGGTGAAGAGAAATAGTTCTATACTCTTCTTTTTTCATTGTTTAGAATGTGGGCCTGCCCTTGAGACACATCCACAAGGAGATCTCATTGGCGACCGCAAGCAGTACTTTCCTCTGGTCCGCTATATAAAATAGGATAAGGCAAAAGATGGAAGTCCAAATCGGTATTAGCGCTTACCATTCAGTGCTAGCTTAAAAGGAAGTAGTACCCTTGGGTATATTAAACTCCTAGTAGAGCTAGTTAAAACTTTAAGTGGTTTATATTAGATGCTCGCAAGGTGTCAATCCCCTGTAGGTACCCCCACTAAACACCTTAGGTTAGAAGCCTACCCATTTTAGCCTTTGGCGATTTGTTTCAAGACAAGGGCATTGTTGGTTTCACCCCCAAGTCCAAATCAGTATTAGCGCTTACCATTTAGTGCTAGCTCGAAAGGAAGTAGTACCCTTGGGTATATTAAACTCCTAGTAGAGCTAGTTAAAACCTTAAGTGGTTTATCAGATGCTCGTAAGGTGCCAATCCCTCGAAGGTACCCCCACTAAACACCTTATGTTAGAAGCCTACCCTTTTTAGCCTTTGGTGATTTGTTTCAAGACAAGGACATCATTGGTTTTGCCCCCAAGATTCTCACCATATGGCTCCCTTGAGATGAGATGAAAATCCTCGGCATAGTATAAGCTACATAGAGCTTTCTGGGGAGATGGTGATTACATCATCCTTCTAGTGTAGGAGGTCCCTACCCATCCTCTCTCGAGAAGAAAATATAATGCAACATGCCTCTTTGTTAGTGTGATTGACATTTGCATCAGAGATTCCAAGTTGTGGGCTTGGCAAGTCGCCATCAACTGTGACCTTAGGTAGTTTAGGCATTGCTTTTCAAGTGTTTTTGATTGTGAAAGACCTGTAGAAATTTGGGCCTTGAGGGGCTTCCTTGAACATACACATTTACTATCGAACATCATACCAAAAACTTGGCCATTTTGTGTGCTCTTTGTTTGAAAGTGTTTTATTTGCCAAGAAAACAATATCATTGAAACACCATCACAACATTTCACCAACCTTAATCTTAACAAAATCTAAATTTGCCATCCAAACATACCTTTTGCCAAACCATTGACCACTTTTGCCCTGTTTTAGCACTATTTGTTCTTGTATTGGCACTATTTGCCTGAGTATTGGCACTATTTGCAAAGCAAATTATCCGAAGCCTTAGAAAATTATTTTGAGATCTTTAGGGCCTGCCCACCCATAATCCATATTCATCTTCCCAAAATCTATCAAAACCCACCTCTATTTTGATCCAAAATCTCCCACTCATATTCATCTTTTGACCTTAGAGAATAAACCATTTTATCATTGGACCCCTAATCATATTTTTGAGCTAAATCAAAATCCATCCATAGCTTCTCATCCTCCTTATTTTTACATACTTTTGGACCAAATACATCTGTTTACAATCTCATCCCCAAAACCATTTATCTCTTTCCACATCAAACACATCTAAAATTTCATAATCCAAACATCAAAACATCAACCAATATCCAAGAAAATCCCAACCAAAAATCAATCTTTGAGCTTAAGTTGAATCTAGATTTTATCCTTCACACCCTATTTTTCTTGATTGGTCATTAGTCTACCCTCAAGTAGAATAACCATCCCTTTTTTCTTAGAGTCATAAGTCTACTTTAAGAAAGAAGAAAACATCCATCTTACAAGATCCAAAATCTAGATCTATTTGAGATCATCTTTGGCTTTTGACATCCCTTTCCAAAATCACCATCAAAATTTATCCAATCAACTATCAAAGTCACCTAAGGTTCTCCTTAGTTGAAACATCATCAAACTCATCACCAAAAATCTCTCATCAAAATTATCATTTCCAAATCCATCCCATTCTACCATTCATTTGATCCAAAATTTGTTGAAAATCAATACCTTTGACATTCACTATACTTAGGTTGTCATCTTTTTGAGATTGGTCTCCTAAAGGTCACAATCTATACATCAAAATCACACCACCACCTCTTAGATTTAGATTATAGTGAGCATACTCTTTTACATCTAAATCTAATCCCCTTTCATTGACATATCCTCTTTTGGGTTCAATAAATCAAACTAGATTCTCTAAGGTCTCCACCTTCACCCCACGATCAGAATCCATATTCTTGCATTCCTATAACAAGATCCCAACATAAAAAGAATCAAGAGATGGAAAATTTTGGAAACAACATGGGTGTAGGTATGCCACAAACTAATCATAACAATATGCCCATAGTATCACAAGGAGCCAATTTTCCTACATTTGTGCAAGTACCCTATTATGAACCTAACATGAACCCTTTTGCCTTTCTTTTACAAAAACAACAACAACCACCACCACCACCACCATCATTTCAAAGCATCAACATTAATCAAGTTGATCAAGATGTCTTGAACTTCACACAAGATGCCGACAGCATGGACATACTTGACAAAGTTCTAAGGTCAAATCCAAATAGATATCTTCATTTCCTTCTAAAAATTGGTGCTCAACCAACCAACACCGCTACATCATCCCAACCATCCGCATCTAACACCAACACCACTACATCATCCCAACCATTTGCATCTAACACCAACCCTACTACATCATCACAACCTTCCACTTCCAACACAAACGCCACTATATCCCAAATCTCAAACCCCACCGTATCTACCACTCCCTTGACTTCAAATGTTGCCACATCTGCAACCAACACATCGACCACTCCTAATGTCTCCAATCCCACTACCTCCAATCCAGTTATCACATCCACCATCACAACAAGCATAGCCACATCTATTCCACAAATCACCATAAGCATCCCTAGTAACCCCATGCACACAAGTGCTTCCATGAGTGTGCCTCCGCTTAACCCCAACACCATCACTTACATAAATCAATTTATTTCACAACCACCTTACAACACCACTAATACATCCAACATCAACCCATCCAACTTCACCTACACACAACCTCCCATAGTATCATCTACACAACATAATATCAATCTACAATTGCCACTCCACATTCTTGAATAGCTCTATGCATACCAACAACATCTCACCCAACATAATCAAAGCCAAAGTACCCTCCCACAAAATCAAAATTCCATACGACAAAATCAAAGCATCATCTACCAAAATCCAAATCAAAACCCACAATACCAAATTCTGCCAAATCTACAACACCTCATCCAAAATCAACACACGTACACACCCCAACCACCCCCTACACTTGACTTGATAAGTGTAGTACAAATGTTGATCGAAAAGGTGGACAATATGCAAGACGGGGGAAAAGACAAACAATATTCCTTTGAGGATATCTACCTGTACCCCTTTGATCAGACATTGTACATGCCACCTTTCCCTAAAAATTTTGAGACTCCAAAGTTTGACAAATACAAAGGAAAGGGAGACCCTAACAAACACCTTAGGGAATTTTATATCACTTGCTTCGAGGTCTCACATAATGATACTTACTTAATGAGACTTTTCCCTAGGAGTCTCGGTGGCCAAGCTGCCGAATGGTTTGCACACCTTCCACTCGGCATAAAGACTTTCCATGAACTTGTGGAAAAGTTTGTAAATCATTTCTCCTACAATTTTGAACATGAGATATCGATGATGAACCTTTGTAAGACCAAACAAAAGAGCAGAGAATCCTTCACTTCATTCTTACAAAGGTGGAGAGGCCTAGCAAGCAAACTCCCTTGGCCTATTCCCAAGAAACAAATAGTCATGATGTTTGTGGCTAATCTGGACAAAGAAATAGGGTTCCACTTACAAATTCAATGTACATCAAACTTTGAAGAGGTCATTGATAAAGAAACAACCATTGAAAGAGCTCTTATCACCAAGGGCTCGATCAATCTTTACGACAATAAGACATACAACAATAACAACAATAATAAAGTTAGCAACAACGCCCCTACCATGAGCCACAACACAATAAAATGAGAAAATGCGCCTTTGGGGTAAAAATAAAAACACTCTCAATGACGAAATCACCGATGTAAAAGCCATCCAAAATATACAAGTCCAAGTACCCGCAAGTACTCCCACTGTAAATAATGTTAGTGTCCCCAAGGGACAACCAAAATAAAACAATAACGCTCCTCAAATAAAATTCACACCCTTGGTTGAACCAATCAAAGATGTCTTGAATAGAGTTTTAAATGATAATCTAATAACTCTTCCACCCATTAAGCCCCATCAAGAAAATCATCTCAAAGCCACGTGGTATAATGAAAATGACTATTGTGACTACCGCCGTGTTGTGGACCATAAGATATCTGATTGCATGAAACTAAAACATTGTATACAAGGTCTCATAGATTAAAACAAAGTCAAACACAAGGAGCTACCACACCAATCACCCAACACTAATCTTGGAGCTTATAAGGATCCCTTGCCTGATCATAACAAAGGAAAGGCCTCATCTTCAAATCAAGCTTACAATATCACCCCCTCCTATCTCTTACGACTCCATCATAGGATGGATAGAGGAGTCATCTAACCATGTTAATGCCATCACCCTTCGGGCCAAAGAACCTGATTGTATTGTAACCACTGGCCGCGGCTGTGTATCCATTCATATGGCTCCTATTACTAATCCACCCTCCACATCCACATCAATCCCCCAACCTAACCATACATCAAATCCTTCCATCCACAAGTATAACCTTGTAGATCAACTAGGAAAAACACCTGCACAAATATCCATTCTTGAGCTCCTCCGCATATCACCACTCCACAAGGAGATTCTAGGCAAAGCCCTAATCGAGACCCAAGTCCCCACCAACTTGAATGTTGAACAATTCCAAGCCATGGTGGGCCACATTTCCTCACCACATCATTTGACATTCTCTGAGAAAGATCTCCCTGCATCCGATGGTTCTCACAATGATGCTCTCAATATCAAAGTTCGCATCCATAAGCACACCATAAAAAGAGTCTTAATAGATGGTGGCTCTGGCCTAAATCTTTGTACTCTCAAATTATTAAAACATCTAGGATACTCTGATGTGGTGGTAGACTCTAGGAAATGTATAACCATCAAAGGATATGATGACACTGAAAGGTTATCCGAAGGCACTATCAAATTACCCATCCAAGTAGGGCAAAAGATCTTAGAAACCAAATGTCAGGTTCTTGATCTTGACCTCCCCTACATCATTCTCCTTGGCCATCCATGGATACACACCATGCAAGCCATCCCATCCACTTTCCATCAATGTCTAAAGTTCCCACATAATAGGGTAAAAGTACTATTTATGCCTATCCCTGCCCTTTCCAATACTACAGTTTCTTGGAAGGGCATGATCTCACTTTCTGCCCCTACAATCACGCTACCCAAAAGGTCACCAGCCAAACCAAAGCTATACCATCCACATCATACATTGATCCCTCCATTATTGCTACCACGTCACAAACAATCCAAGCACCTGAGGTCAAGATCAAACTAAGTGACAGGGGATGTGGGGAATATGACTGGCATGGCACTTTTTGTGTAGGAACTCTACCCAATCCTAAAATATTTGGTACCCCGAGGGAAGGAAATGTTTCTACAGTGGTCATCGAAAGTAAACCCTCACCCATCTTTGAGAGAAAACACCTCCTAGATCAAGATGTACTTGAAGATATAACCTCTAGGTTATACAATGAAGAAGAAGTAGAACATGAAGCCCCTACTATCCTATTCGAAATCTATGGCAAAGGTCATGAGATCGTCAAGAACATGGGCTAGAAAGGATAGGCAGTATTGACCTTTTTGAACAAGATATGATAGAGCCAATTCAAGCAACAAGAAACCCTTGCTCTGAAGGGTTAGGGTATGGATACCTAGAAAACATTCTCACTAGCGGCGAGTGTATCTTGAGTGACGTTACTAAGGTTTCCCCTACTATTGATGACATCAATGGAACAAACCATCAATATTCCTTTAGTGACTTCGTTGACTTCTTCAAAAACTCCATTTATACCATATACACCATGACCACATCACCCTCTGATTCCTAAGACTTACCTGTTGTATATCCAAAACTCATCAATTGGGACCAACAAGAACCTCATATCTTTGATGTTGTAGAAAATGATGAGGCTATAGTGGAAATGATGGGAGTTAGAGATCACTTTCCCCTCAGTGACCACAGAGCTAGGTATATAATGGAGCTCAACACGTCTACCTATTTTAGGGAGACTACTCATGCTTTCAGTCACAAAAATATAAGAATAAAAACAATGCCTCCTAGTGAAAACCAGTCTATGGCACTTTTGGGCAAAGAAAAAATCAAAATAAAGGGCGTATCTCCTAGTGAAAACCTTGATGAGGTGCTAGGGGATGGAAGCATTAGACTCCCCCAAAAAGCAAAAGTATATCCTGATAAATCACCAATCCTTGTAGAACCATCAGAAGAAATGAACCTTGAGATAGAGAAAGAGCTGAAAATCACTTTCAAAGATGAATCTCTCACTACAACTGAGCAGGAGAATTTCTTAGCCTTCTTCAAACAAAGAAGCCGTAATTTCACATGGACCTATGCTGACATGCCAAGGATTGACCCTACCTTAGTTGTTCATCATCTCGCAATATGGCTAGATGCCAAACCTATCAAATAGAAGCTAAGAAAAATGAATCCTCAAATCAGACTCCTCGTTAAGGCATAGCTAAAAAACTCCTTGATGTGGGATTCATTTAGCTAATAGACTACCCCAAGTTGGTGTCTAACATAGTGCCTGTTGCAAAACTAGATGGATGCATCAAATGTTGCACAGACTTTAGAGACCTCAACAAAGCAAGCCCTAAGCGTGACTTTCCTTTGCCAAACATCAACATCATAGTGGACCTCACTGCAGGGCATGAAATGTTGTCCCTAATGGATGGCTTCTAAGGGTACAATCAAATCAGAATCATGGAAGAAGATCAACACAAGACTTCCTTCATCTACCCATGGGGGCTTTACTGCTGGGTCATGATGCCTTTTGGATTGAAGAATGCAGGAGAAACCTATCAGCATGCCATGATAGTTATCTTCCACGACCTCTTCCATCACATTATGGAGGATTATGTGGATGACTTTCTAGGAAAATCCAAGACAAGAGAAGAGCACCTGGACATATTGGCTAAGATCTTCGATACATTAGAGCAGTATAATGTGCGGAAAAACCCCAAGAAATGTGTCTTTGGGATCACATCCAGAAAACTATTAGGATACACAATCTCCAGGAGAGAAATTGAAGTAGATCTTGCTAAAGTGAAAGGTATTACAAAAATGCCCCCTCCAAAGACCCTCAACCAATTGTGAAGCCTACAAGGAAAGCTCCAATCAATCTGGTGATTCATAGCATAGCTTGCAGACAAATGCCAGCCATTTCAACATCTCCTCCACAAGAATGCAGCCTTTGTATGGGATAATCAGTGTCAAGAAGATTTTGAGTAGCTAAAGAAGTATCTCACCAACCCACCTATTCTTATGCCACCAAAACAAGGAGAGCCCCTCCTTTTGTATATTTCAACAACTAAGACAACTATAGGGGCTTTTCTAGCACAACATGACGAGCAAGGAAAAGAACGAGCCATATACTACATCAGCCACACCTTGGTGACCTATGAGCTAACTTATTCCCTGATCGAGTGGGCATGTTTAGCTGTGCTGTTTACTTCACAAAAGTTAAGACACTACATGCTCGACCATAAGACCAAGCTCATTGCAAAGATAGATCCACTGAAGTATTTGCTGAATAGAGCAGCTCTCACAGGGAGAATGGCAAAGTGGGTAATGATTTTAAGCGAGTTTGATATTGAATATATGGAAAGAAAAGCTATCAAAGGCCAAGTCATTGTGGATCAATTAGTTGAAGCACCCATACAAATGGAGCAACCAACATTTGCAGAATTTCTCGACGAGTCCATACTATCAGTAACACCAACAAAAGAAACATGGAAGATATATTTCGACGAGTCTTATACACATCAAGGCTCGGGGATAGGTGTCTTGTTTGTTACCCCTCAAGGGGATACTATCCTAAATCATATAAGATCACATTTCCATCTACCAATAATGTAGCAGAGTATAAGGCTCTCATCACAGGACTCTGCATGGTGATTCAATGGAAGATTGAAAAGCTGGTAGTCTATGGTGATTCCCAACTGGTCATCCAGTAGGTCAATAATGAGTACAAAACCAAGGATGATAAGCTCTTTCCATATAAAAGAATGGTGGATGACTTCATGGACTATTTCCATGATATTCACTTTGAGCAGATCCCGAGGCTAAATAACAAAGCTGTAGATGCAATGGCTACAATTGGATCATTGGTAGATATGAAAAAGGATAGCAAGAAGTGTGAGTTCCTAATAGAAGAGTTTCCCATCCCAACATATGATATTCCGCAATCCAAGCTAGTATGTGACATTGTTGGTCCTTTATCTCCGTGGTATCAAGAAGTATACATGTACCTACATGACAACATCATTCCACCTAACCTATCACCCACCCAACACAAAAAATTCATCTACAGAGCCTCTTGTTTCACCCTTGTCAGCAACACATTGTACAAAAGAGGTCTTGATGGTATGTTCCTAAGATGTCTTGATTCTAGGGAAGCCAAGGTAGCCTTCCAAGAGGTTAATGAAGGCAGCTATGGGGCACATTCTAGTGGACCTACCTTAGCCAAGAAAATCTTGAGGGCCGGATATTATTGGCCTACTATGGAAAAGGATGCTTATTAGTTTGTGAAGAAGTGCCTACCATGTCAACAGCATGGAGATCTCATTCATGCACCATCCCAAGAGCTACATCCAATAATGACTCCATGGCCCTTTTCACAATGGGGTCTAGACCTTGTAGGAAAGATTGACCCTCCCTCCTCCAATGACCATAAATTCATCATTACAACAACTGAATACTTTACCAAGTGGGTCAAAGCAGTTCCACTCACTTATACCACTGGCACCCAAATATCCAAGTTCATCCTTCACTATATCATTTGCCATTATGGCATCCCCCATTCCATTATCACTGATAATGGTAAACCATTCAAAAATCAGGAAGTCCAAACTTTGTATGAGAAATTCCAAATCCAACACCATTTTTCCACTCCCTATTACACCCAAGGTAATGGTCAAGCTGAGGATTCAAATAAAACCATCTTGCGCATCCTGAAAAAGATAGTTAACAAGGCAGGCCATGATTGGCACAGGTTCAACTTAATCCTGCCCTATGGGCCTATTGCACAATCATCTGCACACCCATAGGAGCCACCCCATATTCCCTTGTATTTGGATTAGAAGCCATCTTACCTATTGAGGTCAAGCTCCCATCACTCCAAGTATCTCTGCAAAACATAATTACTGATGAAGAATATAGAGTCTTAAGGCTGCAGGAACTACAATTGTTGGATGAGAAACAGCTACATGCACTCAATCATTTACAGGCCTGTCAAAATTGCCTACGAAGGAGTTACCATAAGAAGATCAAGAACCACAAGTTTGAAGTAGGTGACCTTGTTCTCATGGAAAACCAGAAGAATCTGCAGGATCGCCCTAAGAAAGGAAAGTTTGAACCTAATTGGTTATGGCCATATGTCATCACCGCCAGCTATGGATCAGGGGCGTATCAGCCTGCAACACCTAAGGGGCAACCGTTGGAAGAACCAATGAGTATTCTACACCTGAAAAAGTTCTACGCATAACCCATCAAGTATCCCAAGAAAAAATACAAAAAATTCAAAAAATCAAGAAAAACTTGAGTGCAATAAAGACGTCCAATGGTTAAAATCACTTCAGTGACACCTTGGATAAGTACCACAGTGAAAACCTATCTCAGGTGCCATGTGTAGGGGCTAGTCCTACCATCTAATAAGTCCTCTTACCACCACAACCTTCCATGCATCATACATCCCATGGCTTGGAATTATGAAACATTAATCACCCACCCACATCATCCCACCCCAATAGGCTGACCTGCTAAGTGAGGATCCTTGTAAGCTTCACCCTGTACATGCAAAATCTCACAAAATCCCCAAAAAATTAGAAAACCAAAAAATCCAAAAAAATTAGAAAATTTGAAAATCCAAAAAAATCAAAAAATCTCACAAAATCCAAAAACACTAGAAAATCCCAAAAAATACAAAAACATTGAAAAAAAAAAAACACTCACATTCTCATTTCATCATCACATCACATCTGCAATAAATTTATCCATCCCAAAACCATTCCCACATCATCAAGTCTTGCCAGAACTACATATTCATCTCACCTGCATCTTGAAAGTACCTTGATCCCGCAAACACATGGTATGTAGGCAGTCTGGAATATGAAGGAAGTATCCAATACTCGAGTACATAAGATGCACCCATCCAACCCATTTGGATGGTCCCTACTCACTAGGCTTGCTAGATCCAATGAATGATACACATGCTAAGCATACACCTGAAACAACACATCTCACAAAAAAATCATCAATCAACATTTCAATTATAATCAGCGCACATAGTCAGAATGTCCTTTGGCCCATCCTTTGGAAATGATCCAACAAAATCCAAATGATTCACATCCTAGGATATATCATTCCTACAATGGACAAGAATCCCTCATCCTATCAACACTTATCTTGGCAAGAGCACACAATGGTTGCACTTTTGATTATTGATTTTTTATCTTCTTCTCTTGCTCTAGGTCGGTTGCAAAGCTACCTTGATCACATCATATCATGGTAAGTGGAGGATACCCTCTGGAACAAACATGGTCTTTTGTTTCTATATGATGTGTTTGTGGGTTGACTTCATTACTCCAAGAATAGTGTTCATATCTTGAAGCTTGGGTCGGCTCTAGCATGGTATACCTCATTTACATATATAGGCATTAATACCTTATATGTACTATGAATACTCATGACTATGAGTCTCCTTCCCTCATCTAGGCAAGATTATACTACCTTGGGCATGCATGAAATCAACCTATTGTTTGTGAGTCTAGTCCATGCAATAGTGGGATAAATATCATCACTTAGGTTATCTCATACATTTGTGAAATCTATCCTACATTGCTATAATAAATTTAAAAATGCTCTCACTTAATCCTATGCAACTACTATAGCTAGCTCAATCCATCTAACCAAACTATCTAGGCCTAGATTTTTAATGCGCCCCCCCCCCCCCCCCCCCCGTCCATTCATCCCTACCAATCTTCTAACTAAACCGCCTTCTTACATATCCCCCTCACCCCCCCAACCAATCTCAATCCATCCAACATATCCCGACCCAAAACAAATCCCCTCCCCTAGATGATGTGGTAAATTATAACCTAGCAACTACCTTTCCCTATATCCCATTCCCCTCCTAACCCATAAACCAAACCTACCTTTAGCCAACCCCTTAACCATTTTCCCTCCCTACCTATCCCTCTACCACCAAGCCCCATCACCCAGGGTTGTACAAAAACATAATGCATGTTAGGACTAGATCACTGCATCAAATCACTAATCAGATGCATCCGCCATCTCACCTCATCATGGGAAAACTACAACTTTCCCGAAAAGCAAAACAATTAAAGTGAAGAGCACTTGTGTCTCAAATTACTACTTGAACCTCTTAGTTGAACCTATGCATTGAACCTCTTCGTTGAACTTATGCATTGAACCACTTAGTTGAACCTATGCATTGAACCACTTCGTTGAACCCATGCATTGAACCTCTTCATTGAACTTATTCTTTGAACCTCTTCATTGAACCTTTCTGGAGTTCATTTGGTAGGTTCAATGACTCCTTGGTTCATTGGTTCAAGGATATGTGATGTTGGCATCGCTGTGACGAAGTGCTATCGGCAGGACCGTGTTGAAGACCATTGGCATCGGTGAGACAAGGGCCGTCGGAATAAGCATTGAAGGTTTGTCCGATGTTGAGTGTCACCCCGATGGAAGCGTTCAACCATCGGAAAGACAAGGCCTATCGGCCAAACTTTGTGGAGTTACTCCGATAGGAGTAGTCACTCCAACGAAGGTTACAGGTTGGTTGTCAGCGAGACAAGGCCTATCAGCCAAACTATTTGGAGTTACTCCGACAGGAGTAGTCACTCCGATGGCATATGTCTATCGGCAAGAGAATACCTGTCGGCATTGCCTAAAGGAGTTGGGCCGATGTATTGCGGTTATCCCAATGGAGATATCGGTGAGACGAAACACTATCAGAGTGAGGGCTGGATCTTTTGCCGATGGAGAGTGTCATACCGATGGTAACCTTGGTGATCGGGGAGACTATGCTCGTCGGTGGGAGGTGAAGTCTAAGGGCCAATGGGAGTTGTTATGCCGATGGACTTGGAGGCTTGGTATTGTCGGCAACAAAATTGCCGACAATACTCTTTGGTTTGTTGGTGCTTATAAACTGTAAAGTCCTTTGCGACATGGTACATGTGGGACTAAATGTCTCAGTGAAATATGAACAGTTACGACTGTTACACATGTCACGATGCTGGAAGATGCTGATATGTTCAGTTAGGGCGACAGTTGGGTAACCGATGCTCTTGCAGACTGAAGTTAGAACTAATCTTTTGGCGTTAGTAAGGTGTGATGATGAGACTTGAATAAATGGTTCATTCTGTAAATGTATAGTGTGTGAACTGTGTATGAAGTCAAGAATCAAAAACCAGAGCAAGAAGCTGAGTTCTTTATTGTAACTGTAAATCTTACTGTAATAAAGATTGTTTTCTTGTGGTGGTGGGTTTTTTACCTATAAGGGTTTTCCCACATAATACTGTGTGTCTATGTTCTAAATATTGTCTATTTCTGGTTTCTCTCATGTACTTATCTGTGTTATTTAGTTTTAAAAGTGACTTGTCTGCATCGTCCCCTTGGAATTAACATTAGGGAAGCTGTCTTCTGCACCTGTGCTTTCCTTACAAGTGGTATCAGAGCCTGGCCCGTTGTGTTATCCTTGTCGGTAGTTTGGGTTTTTTGTGTTAATTCTGTTGTGTGGGAGTTCTGTAGAGTGTTATTTTTAAATTAAATAAAGATGGCTAGTACATCAGACAAAATAGACATTGAGAAATTCAATGGCACAAACTTTGAGTTGTGGAAACTTAAAGTTGAAGACATGTTAGTCTATAGAGACCTTTGGGTTGCTGTGTTTGTAGTTCAACCTATAGGCATGAAGCAAGAAGATTGGGATCTGATATGTAGAAAAGCCAAAGGACTGATAAGACTGAGTTTATCTGACTCTGTTCTATTAAACATCCATGAGGAGAAGTCTGCAAGTGATTTGTGGAAGAAGTTGAATAATATTAATCAGGGCAAGTCCTTGGTAAATAAACTTTTCCTCAAAAAGAAATTGTATTCTCTGAAGATGGATGAAGGTGCATCTGTAGCAGAACATCTGATTGCATTCAATACAATTGTTGCTCAGTTGACATCTATAGGTGTAAAAATAGAAGAGGAAGATCGCTGTATGCTTCTGTTATGTTCCTTACCTGACTCGTGGGACCATCTGGTGATGGCTATTGGAAGTACAACAACTATGTTTTCTCAGGAAACTGTTGTTGCCTCTCTATTGTCTGAAGAGATGCGGAGGAAGTCTTCTGGAATGGCCAAAGAGGCTCTGTCAGTTCGTGGTAGATCAAAGGAAAGAGGCAAGAAGAAGGACAATAAGTCTAAGTCCAAATCTGAGGGGAAATCAAAATCTCCTGGAAAGAAGTCCAAGGTGAAGTGCTGGAATTGTGGGCAGAAAGGTCATATCAAGAAAGACTGTAAAGAGGAGAAAAAGAAGAAGAACTTCTCTGACTCTAGGTCTTCACACAGTGATGCTGATGCTTTCATTGCTGCTCTAGTAACACCTGCTTCTGAAGATGTTTGGCTGATTGATTCAGGAGCATCCTTTCATATGACATCTCATAGAGAGTGGTTCACTAAGTATGAACCCTATGCTGGTGGCAAGGTGTTCCTGGCTAGTGACTCAACACTGGAAATTGTTGGCCGAGGTCGAGTCAGAATCCAGTTCTCAGATGGTAGAATAAAGGGAATGAATGGAGTTCTTCATATACCAGGTCTGGCTCGAAATTTACTTTCTGTTAGTAAGCTTAATGATGTTGGAGTGCAAGTTACTTTTGTGAATGGTGGCTGTAAGATGACTAGAGGTTCTATTGTTCTAGCAAAAGGTGAACGCATTGGAACCCTGTATAGGTTAGATGGTAAACCAGTGTGTTGTAATAATGTCTCTGCAAAATCTGAAAAAGCTACTATTGTAACACATGATGTAAATTCTATGGAAGTTAAACTTCCTGCAGAGAAAATAATGCTCTGGCATCATAGACTTGGTCACATAGGTGAGAAAGGTTTAAAAACCTTGAAAAATAAAAATTTGGTAGATGGGCTGATTGATTGTAATCTGGAGTTTGATTTCTGCGAACATTGTATATATGGAAAGCAAAAATGTGTTTCGTTTTACTCTAGTTCTCATAAATCTTCTGGTGTGCTGGACTATGTGCATTCGGATGTTTTTGGTCCAGTTGATGTTCCTTCTTTATCTAAGTCAAGATACTACGTATCGTTTATCGATGATTATTCAAGGAGGGCATTTGTATATTTTTTGAAAAATAAATCAGAAGTGTTCAGTCGTTTTAAAGAATTTAAAACTCTTGTGGAAAATCAGACTGGTTGAAAACTAAAATGCTTGAGAACAGATAACGGTGGTGAATATTGCAATGCGGATTTTGATAAGTATTGTGTAGATCATGGAATTAAAAGGCATAAAACTACCCCTTATACTCCACAACAGAATGGAGTTGCTAAAAGGTTAAATCGATCGTTGATGGAGAAAGTAAGAAGTATGTTGAGTTATGCTAGTCTTGAACAAAAGTTCTGGGCTGAGGCAGTTGCTACAGCTTGTTACTTGCTGAATCGTTCTCCCACTTCAGCATTGGTTGATAAGACGCCTATGGAAGCATGGTCTGGTAAGAAGCCCTCTCTAAGACATATTCGAGTCTTTGGCTGTGAGGCATATGCTCATATTCCTAAAGTTAAAAGATCTAAGTTGGATAACAAGGCAGTTAAATGTATCTTTGTTGGCTATGGAGTCGGTATTAAAGGATACAAGCTTTGGAATCCTGAAACTGAAAAGGTAATCTACAGCAGGAATGTAATTTTCAGAGAGCTGAAACCGTTGGTTATTGTTCCTCAGCCGGAAAAGACAGAAGAAAAGAAAGAAAAGAGTGTTGTGAATATTCCTCTGACCCCTGTAAAAGAGGAACAACAAGCACCAAGTGTAGATGGTTCAGATGAGAGTTCAAGTAGCTCTGAAGATTATGATCTAGAGCAAGAACCTGAACCTGCACCTCAACCTTTGACGAGATCTACACGTGAAAGAAGACAACCAGATAGGTATGGATTTTCAGTACTTGATTCAACTTGTGCCTATGCTTTACTTACTGACACTGATGAACCTAGGATTGTGAAAGAAGCTATTAGTGTACCTGATTCAGATTCTTGGTTGGAAGCCATGCATAGTGAAATGACATCATTGGAGAAGAATGGAACCTGGGATCTGGTGCCCTTGCCTGAAGGAAGAAAACCTGTAGGCTGTAAGTGGGTATTTAAGAAGAAATATGGTCCAGATGGTAGTATTGAGAAGTACAAGGCAAGACTGGTTGCTAAGGGGTATTCCCAAAAGGAAGGTATTGATTATGGAGAAATCTTTTCTCCTGTAGCTAAGCTAACATCCATTAGATTTCTGTTGTCACTTGCAGCAGCATATGATTTTGAAATTGAGCAGATGGATGTGACAACAGCGTTTCTTCATGGAGACCTTGAAGAAGAAATTTATATGTCCCAGCCAGAGCATTTTGTGGAAAAAGGTAAAGAACATCTGGTATGTAAACTTAAAAAGTCTCTTTATGGTTTGAAATAGTCTCCCAGAATGTGGTATCAAAAGTTTGATACGTATGTTTTATCCTTGGGGTATATGAGATCTAAATCTGATCATTGTGTCTATTATAAAACTGAAGGTGACCAGATTCTTATAATTGCACTATATGTGGATGACATGTTGTTCATTGGCAATGGTAAGGGGATGATCTCAGAATTAAAATCTCAGTTGTCCTTGAAATTTGAAATGAAAAATCTGGGGGGTAGTAAAGTACATTATGGGAATGGAGATCAAAAGGGACAGATCTAAGAGAAAAATTTGGCTCAGCCAGAGGAAGTATATTACCAATGTTCTTGATAAGTTTCATATGTCTAATTCTAAACAGTTAGTTGTTCTAGTTTTGCAGGGAACAAAATTATATGTTGAAGATTGTCCAGAATCTTCAAATGAAATTGATGACATGAAGAGAGTACCTTATGCAAGTTCTATTGGGAGTTTAATGTATGCAATGGTCTGTACCAGACCAGACATTGCCCAAGCAGTGGGAGTTTTGAGCCGGTTTATGGCGAATCTAGGCAGATCACATTGGGATGCTGTGAAAAGAGTTATGAGGTATTTGAAGGGAACTTCTGACTATGCTATTTGTTATCATGGAAACTCAGAAGGGTCTAAGAGATCTATCAGCATTCAGGGATATGTTGATTCTGATTGGGCAGGGGACATTGACAGTAGGAGATCCACCAGTGGATACGTGTTCATGTTACATGGTGGTGCTATCAGTTGGATGAGTAAGCGACAGGCTGTAGTCACTTTGTCCACAACAGAGGCAGAGTACATGGCAGCCACTCGTGCATGCCAAGAAGCTGTTTGGTTGAAGAGGTTGTGTTCTGATGTTGGTTTTAATGCAGGGCAAATACAAATTCACTGTGACAGTCAAAGTGCCATATGTTTGGCAAAGAATCCTACATTTCATGCTAGGACAAAACATATTGATGTCCAATATCACTTTGTTCGTGATATGGTGGAAGACAGGAAGGTGAAGCTGGAAAAGATTGACACTTTGGAAAATGTCGTTGATGCCTTAACTAAACCAGTGAACATAGCCAAGTTCAAATGGTGTTCAGATGGAATGGGTCTTCGGGCCCCTAGTTCTCAATAATCGAATGAGGACTAAGAGGTAGCAGTAATCTCTTCGACAAGTGGGAGATTGAAGAGAACTTGTGTCTCAAATTACTACTTGAACCTCTTAGTTGAACCTATGCATTGAACCTCTTCGTTGAACTTATGCATTGAACCACTTAGTTGAACCTATGCATTGAACCACTTCATTGAACCCATGCATTGAACCTCTTCGTTGAACTTATTCTTTGAACCTCTTTGTTGAACCTCTTCGTTGAACCTTTCTGGAGTTCATTTGGTAGGTTCAATGACTCCTTGGTTCATTGGTTTGAGGATATGCGATGTTGGCATCGCTGTGATGAAGTGCTATCGGTAGGACCGTGTTGAAGACCATTAGCATCGGTGAGACAAGGGCCGTCGGAATAAGCATTGAAGGTTTGTCTGATGCTGAGTGTCACCCCGATGGAAGCGTTCAACCGTCGACAAGACAAGGCCTATCGACCAAACTTTGTGGAGTTACTCCGATAGGAGTAGTCACTCCGACGAAGGTTACGGGTTGGTCATCGGCGAGACAACGCCTATCGGCCAAACTATGTATAGTTACTTTGACAGGAGTAGTCACTCTGATGGCGTATGTCTATCGGCAAGAGAATACCTGTCGGCATTACCTAAAGGAGTTGGGCCGATGTATTGCAGTTATCCCGATGGAGGTATCGGTGAGACGAAAGACTATTGGAGCGAGGGCTGGATCTTTTGCCGATGGAGAGTGTCATACCGATGGTAACCTTGGTGATCGGGGAGACTATGCTCGTCGGTGGAAGGTGAAGTCTGAGGGCCGATGGGAGTTGTTATGCCGATGAACTTGGAGGCTTGGTATTGTCGGCAACAAAATTGCGGACAATACTCTTTGGTTTGTTGGCGCTTATAAACTGCAAAGTCCTCTGCGACATGGTACATGTGGGACTAAACATCTCACTGAAATATGAACAGTTACGACTATTACACATGTCACGATGCTGGAAGATGCTGATACGTTCAGTTAGAGCGACAGTTGGGTAATCGATGCTCTTACAGACTGAAGTTAGAACTAATCTTTTGGCGTTAGTAAGGTGTGATGATGAGACTTGAATAAATGGTTCATTCTGTAAATGTACAGTGTGTGAACTGTGTATGAAGTCGAGAATTAAAAACCAGAGCAAGAAGCTGAGTTCCTTATTGTAACTGTAAATCTTACTGTAATAAAGATTATTTTCTTGTGGTGGTGGGTTTTTTACCTGTAAGGGTTTTCCCACGTAATACTGTGTGTCTGTGTTCTGAATATTGTCTATTTCTAGTTTCTCTCATGTACTTATCTGTGTTATTTAGTTTTAAAAGTGACTTGTCTACATCGTCCCCTTGGAATTAACATTAGGGAAGCTGTCTTCTACACCTGTGCTTTCCTTACATAAAGCACTGAGTGTAGGGTAGTTGTTTCTTTGTATTACATGCGTGTGAGAAAGTCTTCAATAGTTAATGATGATGATTTCATGATCATTTCATTACACATTTCATTTACTTTGCATCCATCATATATGTATATTAATCTGAGCATTTATTTACATTCCACATTCACATCATAATCCATAATCAAAACATGCATACATCACATAGGAAAAACATAATATCATCATATAACATCCATAATCTATCATCATCATAAATCTTGATGTCATTCACATGCATATGAATTTTTTTCTTGATTTAGTACCTAACATGATATGATTGATCAAACAACTTGTATAAACGGTGTAATTATAATTCACATTCCACAACCATCTTATTGAACATCCATCATTCACACATAAACAAAAAATAACAACCATCACATCATCATTAGAAATAAAGCATAACATCACATCATATCATACAAGTATGAAGTCAACATGAGGTAGCAATCCCATCAATAAAACATAACCAAATCATAATAGTACAACATCATATGTCATCATTATACATAGAGCCATCACATACACCATTAGTACATCCATAACATCTCATAAAATCATCACATTATCATCATATATACATATAATCCATAACTGCATGGCATCCATAAACATAATCATCATCATGAAACATAAATACATACATCCATCCATAACACATCATAAATGCATAATCACCATCATCATCATAAATCATCAACTGTCATAATACATCACCAAAAACATAATATACATTGCTCAAAATGATACAAGTCATGATACAATATGCCTCAAAGGGATCAAACTATACAACATATATATATCAACCCCAGGTTGATGATCCTCTCCCTAACTCGGTGGGAGATCTGGGCTATCACTATTACTGTTGTGATGGTGGATGTGGGAGCTGTACCTATGGAACCTGTTGTAGAACCTTTGCGGGAGGGCCCATCGACTATTGCACTAACTGAATAGATCTAGACCTATGTGACCTAGACATCCGAGAGCTACTTTGTTGCTGGCTATAGCTAGGGATCCGCTAACCCTCTAGAACAGCTGAACAATAGTCTACACGATAGTACTCAGCCTAAGCTCTTTGCTCTCCCACCTGTCCCTGTAGCTGCACAATCTATGTCTAGAACTATCCAATCTGAGTCTCTAACTGAGCAATCTATGTCTACATCAACATCAACACAGGGCCCATGCCTATCCCTACCACAACCTCATATAGGCTCACCACCAATCCATCTGCCTGCTGAGCTCTCCCCTTTGCATGCTGAGCTCTTCCCTCTGCATGCTGAGCTCTCCCCTCTACCTACTGAGACCTCAGAAGTGCAGTATCCCTCTCACCTGTTAGAGTAGCTATCTGACCCTGTACTTGTGCTAGCTATGCCTGCAGTGCACATCTGCCCATCTAACCCATCCAGTAATGCAGCCAGGCCCCGCAACTTTACTAACTTGGCATCTTGGCTCTGCAAGGTCTCCTGTAGGCTGGTGACCCATTCCCACAAGGTCTCTATCTCCTCCTCATCCTCAATCTGAGGCTATCAATAGGATGATAACTCTTTCGGCCTTGAACCAACCCTGCATCTGAGCTGCCTACCTCTACCTATCCAACCCTTGTAAACCTAGTGGTAGCCTCTACAATAGGCTGCTGTGTAGATATGTGCCTCACCTCCAACCCAGGTACCTGCTGTGCTGCCAAAACTACAGGTGTCCTTTGCCTCCCACCACGCTACCGAGGTGCACTCTACCTCAACACCTCTCCTACCCATACGTACTATATAGGTACCTGTTGATGTGCCCTCTATCTCAACCCCTCTCCCACTTGAGCTTGCTACTGAGGCAACTACTGATCACCCCAACTTGTTCCTATCTTGGCACCTGTACTAGTGTTGCCTCTACCTACCTAGCTGCTGTTACTACCAAAACATCAATCATCTCCCCATCATCCCCGACCTCCACCTCCTCCATTACTATGTAGTCCTCAATAACTTCATCCCCCTCCTCTCTAGTCTCCCCACCTCCCTCTGCTCCTGCCTCCTCTAGCATGGATACCTCCTCCTTTGGGTCTGTCAACTAAGTGGGGCACCATATTTGCCACCAAGTGTCATATGTCGGCGTAGTACCTATATCTCTAACCTCACTCCCACAATCCCACACCAACAATAGTAAAGCTATGAAGTTTGCTACTACAACATGTGGCTATATGGATGGTGGCCACCTATGTGCATCTTGATGAGTCCACATGAATATGGCCATTTGCTGCGGGGCATCCTACTGTAATCCAAACTACTACATGACCCATGACGACAAGTACATGTCGATGGTGTGGTCACCCGACCCATCAGGTACCATGGCTGGAATGTGTAAGGCATGTGGGTGTCATCATTTGGTCAGGGCTCCACTCTGATATAGGGTCGCCAAGTGACCTGAATCAGGTAATCCAAAACCTACCGCTAGTATCGCACCTGTCCTATGTACGTATACTCCACATCCTGATATAAAAAGACATAAGCCTCGAATGGGCAGAAAAAAATACACATCTTGGCCTGGTAATCACTATATGCTCCCATGCCCATACATGCAACAAAGTAACATCAGCCGATAATGCTGAGTCACAATGATAAACCACTATATGCATCTCATGATATAGCTACGCCAACATACAGGGTCCCTAGACATACACTATCCCATGTCGAACCATATCCACAATCATCTCTCCCCATCTGACTAGAAAGCCCTTGCCTCGTTAATTCGACATCACCACACCGCCAAACAATGCACATAAGAACAATGAGAAGTGATCTGCACCTACTGCTAGCGTTGCCTCATAACTCATTTCTCAACTCTCTCCTACCAACACTATATGACCACGAGAAAATACTCTGAGTAAGGCCCTTCGTCCCCTCCTCGTATCATATATCACTCGCTGACCATGAATGGGTATTTTGAGGATGCAATAAACATCCTCAAGTGTGATCATGATCTTGCCCATAGGAAGCAGAAACGAGCATGTCTCAGGGCAATATCACTCTATGAGAGCTATCATCAAAGCTCTATGAGATCGTAGCACTGGCATTGCTGTGGGTGTCAAAAGCCCTAGCCTCGCCAGTTGACCTCGGGTAGCATCATCAAAACTATAAAACAACTCCATCACAATAGGCACATGTCGCTCCTACGAGGAGACTATAAAAGACCTCATATCCTGCATCCACAAATTTTTCTCAAAAACTTACCTATTCTTCAAAATCTAACCTGTCCACATCAAATCTTCTACTGTTGGAAGCCAAAACAATTTTGGCACCACTATAGACCCCTTTTGCACCAAATCTAACGATGGTGCTACCCTTTTCCTATATGGTGCTAATCTAAAACATAGTGCTATTGCGTAGCCTTTATGCGTCATTTCAAAAAATTGTGCTACACTTCCATTTGGTGCCATTTTGGGAGATTGCACCACTTTGCCCAATAGTGCTGATACATACGATGGCGCTAATTACCCACATAGCGCCAATCTAGAAGATAGCGCTACTCCACAAAATCGTGCTAATCCATAGGATAGCACTACCACGAACCTATTTAGCGCTAATACGCCAAAACCTAAACCTTGCATAACATTGTGCTAAAATAGAGGATGGCACCAAAACACTAGATTTTGGTGCCAATTCACCCCTTTTCATCCTTAGCAGATAGTGTCAATCCAGAGGATAGCGCTAATCCACTCCCCTTTTTGCATTGCATGATCACATGATAGTGCCAAAACCCAAAATCCTAAATTATTGACATAAAAAATGCAATAAAAATAAAAAATGACAAAGCTAGGGTTAAGGTCTACCTGGGGTCCAGCCTCTGGTACCCTCCCATATGCTTGAAATCGCTCAGAAATGTGATCAAAACGTGGGAACACGGGGTTGCCGTTAGCCATTCTCTCCTTCTCTCCTTCCAAGTAGCTCTATATGTACAAATGTGGTACTCTTAGGGCCCACTTTTCTAATTATAGTAAGCCATGTCATCCCTTCATGCAGTTTTTTTCCCTAGGGTGCAGATCACAACTGTTTTCACCAATTTTTCTTCCTATCTACCTGATTTTCTCATCCCTATCCAAATTTCAACTATGTTTCATCCTTTCAAGAGCTTGCCTGAATTTTTTTTATTTTTTCACCAACCTCTCTTGGGGGCATCCCTCACTCATTTCATTCCTTCTTGGCAGCTGGGGCATATTTTTCTGACTTGATGCCACTTCCCCACTAGGTCCTGACACCACGTCAAGGAGGGCAAATGTAGACACCTAAAAATGTAGATTCATCATCAAATTGACTCCCAACATCCCTAAACATACCAATTTCCCTTGTAACCAATTAATTAAGTTATTATTTAATTAATTATCCCTTCATCACCTAATGCTTCATCATTTTATCCTCTGCAATTAAATTAATTTAAGTAATTCAATAGTATAACCTTACCCAATTAATTAAATAAATATACAATATTTATTTGGTTAATTCCCCTTTTTCACCAAATCCAATTAATTAGTTAAATCATGTTTATCTAATTAATTCATCCTATTAGCTGATAATGGCATGGTTTGGTGGTTAAGTCGTTCGATTGTAGTGGCGGCCACTAGAGTTCAAACCCCCACTAGGCTAACGAGCTCATAGGCTTTACCCCTTCGCAGGGCCAATGAGCTCGTGGGTTTGAAGTGTTCTCTCTTGGGGATGAGGTCCCCCATGCTATGGCCTCATCGGTTCATAGCTCTGGGCAAAAGCGTCATGGAGCCGGAGGGTGTGTCACACTAGCGTCACCAGTCACGTTAAAAAGTTTACCAGGTGCATTTAAAAAAAAAATCAGCCTATTAATCAACCTATTCCTACCCGAGTTAATTAAATATCTATTATTTAATCACCTAGCCTAACCTACATGACCCTAGACCCATGATTAATTAAATAAAACCTTATTTAATTACTCTTAACCCCTCACTAAGCCATTTCCTAATTTTTTCCAGCCATATTAATTAGTCTAATCACCCTAATTAAGATGGTCAAACCTCGATTAACACCCTTCCCCACATCCTCCAAATAAAAAATTGATAAATATACCACATAAATCAAATATTTATACACGTCCAACATCACATTTAATACCTCTTACATCTCTTACACATGTCATAACTCATTAATATCCACTCTTCCCCAATTGAATTTTTCATTCATTTTACCCTTCCCTATGTGCATCTTTAATTCACATTTAATCCATCTCACCCAACCTCATTTAATACACCCCCTTCAATATGAATTTAAAATTCATCTTTAATCATAACCCTTCATTTTCCAAGATGAAATCTAGGCTGTCCACATCATCTTCATCCTCCACCATTGATCTCTTAAATCAATCTCAACCATTGGATCAAAATATCTCAAAAATGCCTATAAATACAACATCCTCCAAGCCATTTTATCATCCACAATTTGAGTAATGTTATTATGCTAAAATCTTGAGCTAGTCTAAGTTGTGAGTTTCATAGTTTGAGAGCATTGCACATCTCATTTGAGCATCTTGGGTAAAGCTAGAGTGTTTGGGTGCACACTCTATACCTTACCTTGGATTTGTGGGTCATCTTGAAGGTATACCATTTGTGTTTATGATTTGGTTTTATGTTTTCTACTTCATTTTGATTGTACTAATCATAGTGTATTGACAACAAAAAGAATTATAGTTGAACAGGCTTGCAGATAAGAATATGTTTGGAACTAAATGGGTTTTTAGAAACAAGATGAATGAGAATGGAGAAGTAATAAGGAATAAGGCAAGATTGGTATGGGAAGGATATTCTCAGGTTGAAGGGATAGATTTTGAGGAGACCTTTGCTCCTATGGCATGGATTGAAGCAATAAGAATGTTTTTGGTACTTGCAACATTCAAAGATTTCAAAGTGTATCAGATGGATGTCAAGTCTACAATCTTAAATGGTGAATTGGAAGAAGAGGTCTACATTGAACAACCAGAAGGATTTCAGTTATCAAACCAAGATAACATGGTGTACAGATTGAAGAAGGCCTTGTATGGACTGAAGCAAGCCCCCAGAGCTTGGCAGGCAAGGTTAGACAAGTATTTGTTGCAATTAGGGTTCAGTAAATGCATTGCTAAAAGCAATCTCTATTTCAAAATCAATGATAATAAGTCTTTGTTGATGACATTATCTTTGGAGGAGATGAGGGTATGTACATGAAGTTTGTAGGAGAAATGCAAAATGAATTTGAGATGTCTATGCTTGGTGAAATGAATTTCTTTCTAGGTCTGCAAATTACTCAATCTGATAAATGAATCTTCATTTCTCAGTCTAAGTATGTAAAACAATTGCTGAAGAAGTTTGGGATGGAGGACTCCAAACTAGTATGTACTCCCATGGTGACTGGCTGCAAGTTGAGCAAAACTGATGAATCACCTAAGACTGATTAGAAAAGGTATAGATCTATGATTGGAGGATTACTTTATCTAACTCAAACTAGACCTAATATAATGCATGCAATTTGTCTTGTGGCAAGATTTCAAGAAGATCCTAGAGAGTCACATGTGATGGCTGTCAAGAGAATCTTGAGGTATTTGAAAGGCACATCAGATCATGGCTTATGGTATCCAAAGGATAATGACTTCACTCTCAGTGCTTATATAGATGTAGATTGGGTTGGAGATGTTGATGACAGAAAAAGTACAAGTGGAGGTGCTTTATTCTTGGGTAATAGATTGGTTTCATGGTTGAGCAAGAAGTAAGACTCAATCTTCTTGTCTACTACTAAAGAAAAGTACATTGAAGTAGCATGTTGTTGCAGTCAAGTGTTATAGATGAAGCAGACTTTGAAGGACATAAGAGTAGTGTATGAATATCCAATTGTAATATTTTATGACAATATAAGTGCTATAAATATTTTAAAGAATCTAGTGATGCACTCAAGAACAAATCATATATCAATAAGGTATCACTTTTTGAGAGAAAAGGTGACAGAGAATGAATTAAAGATGGAATATGTGTCCATAAAGGATCAGATTGCAGATATTTTCACTAAGCCTCTACTGAAGGATACCTTTAAGTATCTAAAAAAAAAGTTAGCGGTATTACTGTTGTTATATGGAGCCTAATCAAACTTAGAGGTTAAATTTACCCCACTTTTATCAGCATAGTTTCCCTCCAAATTATTTAACAGGGTCAAGGGGTAGTGCCCTTTGCAGGGATTTAGAGGCAGTGCCCCCAAGACGGGTTCAAGGGGCAGCGCCCCTTGCGGGGTCCGAAACCTCAAACAGTTTTTTATTATATTATAAAGGCATCGGGGGTTATTTTTCTATTGGCTAACATAAATAAACCCTATTTTTGTAATTGACATAAGGTTTGATAAAAGTGACTAAGGGTTAGGGTTTCTATTGATGTATTATAGCATTTGTAGTGGTATTGAGTTTTAAGGATTGCTGGTTGTAATCGGTTTGATTTATTGGATAATAATATTGGACTCTCTATTGGTGGATGTAGTTGAAGTTTGGGTGAACCGGGTTAAAAATTGTCTCTCATTGTTATTATTTTTGTGTATTTTCATTCCTCTATTTAATCTTTATTTGCATTTAATTGATATCTTCTACCAGCTAACCCTAACAATTACCCCTCCTACTTTGAACTAAGATGCATAGGAATGCATCAGTCCAGTGGTGTCCAAAGCCTCATTCTTTAGTCTGGATTGATGTTTTGAGAAGCTATCTCTCAGGGGGAGTAGCTAGATGTTACTGACATGAGTTCCTGATTAAGAGCAGTAAGTGTTACAGTGTTGATGAAAGAACAATTTCAATCTGATCAGAGCGGTAGAGTGCAAGTATGTGCCCTTTGCCATTGATGTCAAAAGGGAGAGAAATCATGTGAAAAACTTAGGGGAAGAAAGACTATAGATGTGTAAAAAGAGGGGGAGTATCTTGTCTTGGTGGTCTTCACAATTTTTCACATCATCTGTTGCCATCAATGACAAAGGGGGAGATTGTTGCAAGTATGTGCCTAACCAGTGTTGTCATTGATGTCAACATATCTGTGTTGTCATTGGTGTCAATTGTGCTTTGTTTTGATAATTTCTTGTAATGAGTTAGATACTTTTTATTGGATTATATAAGTGTTGGAGATACTGAGTAAGTGATCCTAATATTGAGTTTCCAAGTACTTTTGGGAAAATTTGCTCCTCCGGTGGAAACAATGTATAGAAGAGTATCTTTGTTTATAGCAGAATAGTCCAGTATGTTGCTCCACATTTCTTGTAGATTACATATCTTTGTCTATGGATTAGAATTTATTTAGAGGCATGTCTGAAGATTCTATGTTCCAAGTCTGAGCCCCCGGTATGAAGATTTGAGAGAGTTATGTTCACCAGAGTGAAAAATACCTTTTCTATATATTTGGTGCTGACAAGGAGAATGTATTCTGCTCCGCATTCCTCCACATTTAAGTATTTTAGTCTATAGTTCTAGAATCAAGTTTTTAATGATGACAAGTGCCTTCAACTCCAATGGTTCATGATTTGGTGGTCCGTAAGTGACCTTTTCTTTATGACAGTGGATAACAGTTATGTTTAATTGCTCTAGATTGAAGAATCTTCTTGACAAAGTAATTAGAGGTTGTGCAGATGTTCTTTGTGATTACAATGTGCTTGTGGATGTCTCCTAATTATGTTCCTACCTTTGGATTGATCCATAAAGAGAAATTTGGATTGTGGATGAAGATTTTTCTTGGAAGACTTAGTGTTAACACCAGTCTTGGCTGACTTGGTTGTTTTTCACTACTTGCGGAGTTGTATTGAAGATTGTCATGGCATGGAAGATTGCATTTGAGTCCCAACTAAGGCATCATGATCTACATACATCTTTACCTTAGCAAATCTTGTTTAGGTCAAGACCTATTTCTATGTATGTTTGTAGTGCCGACCTTGGAGAATGTTCCAATGGTTGATGAATGTAATGCCAACCTTAATGTACATTCCAAGGTTTATGAATTGTATAAAAACATTTAATGTAGTTGTGAAAAAGATGTTCTTATGTGAAAATGCAAAAATAAGTGAAAAAGTGTAAGAAGAGCATAGAAGAGGAGTTATACTATGCCTTAATGGAACTGAACACAGGCATGAAGTAGAAGCTATCAAATCAATTCACCAAGCTTTGGTAGTGAGCCACCCCTTGGTAGTGAGCCAATATTGGAAGTGATCCTCAACATTTGCAGTGAGCATTTTGGGTAGTGAACCCTAAGGTAGTGAGCCTCTATTTTTCGGTAATGTTATAACAAATTTATTTCTGTGGGCCAACACCCACCATGGTTTTTCCCTTATAGGGTTTTCCATGTAAAAACTCTTGTGTCTCATGTGTTGATTATGTTATTGTGTTGAGTTTCTTATTTCATGCTTTCATGATTAAATCTTAATAACAGTGAACAACTGTTTGATGTGTTAATGTTCATAAGTGGTCAAAGTTTTGAAGACAACTGATTCACCCCCCTCTTAGTTGTCTGGTGCATTTCAACAGGTAGAGCAGAGAAGATACATTGTGCTTCAATGTAACTGAACCCTAGCATGGAGTAGGTGCTACTATTTCAGTTCACCAACTTTGGTAGTGAGCCACCCACCGGTAGTGAGCGACCCTCTTGGTAGTGAGCCCTATTCTTTGTAGTGAGCATTTTGGGCAACAATCCCTAAGGAAGTGAGCCTCTAATTTTTGGTATTGTTATTACATATTATATTGTGAGCTAACACTCATCATGGTTTTTCCCTTATAGGGTTTTCAACGTAAAAAATATGTTGTCTCATGTGTTGAATGTGTAATTGTGCTTAAGTTTTTATTTCGTGCTTTCATGGTTAAATCATAAGAACAATAATTAAGTGATTGATGTGTTGATGTTTACAAGAAGTTGAGTTTTGGAGACAACTGATTCACCCCCCCTCTCAGTTGTCTTGTCCATTTCAACAGTAGGATACTAAGGAAGTTTGATTCAAAAAATGCATATGAAGTGGAGTTACTAAAGACATTGGGTATATCACCTATTTTCAACATTGCAGACCTAAATCACTATCATGAAGTAGAGTTCATTGAGAGCACTGAAGAAGACTTAAAGAAGTAGTCACAGTAAGCACCAGAGCAGATTGAAGAAATTTTAGATAGTAGAATTGGACGCAGCACAAGAGGAAAGCAATATAAGGAATATTTGGTTAAGTGGAAAGATAGACTGGAAGAAGACTCATCTTGGATTTCTCAGGCTGAGGTGGACTATTTTGGTTTTCCTCTAGCCCCAGCAAAGTGAGGGACTTACTTTCTTAACAACCCTAGGTGTCTGATGTAGGAGAATCCCTGGTTCAAGAGTAAGATTCCATCAACCAAAAAACATTTGCATTTCAGTTGTTTCTTTTTCATTTTCTTGTTCAGTTCAGTCAAATCATTCAGAAGCAGTTTCTATATTTTCATCTGCATTCTATCATAGTTTCATTCTAGACCTTGTAGAGCTAGACTTAGCATCTAGACACATTCATGCACATTATATCTAATTTCCAGAGCATTTGGATTAGTTACCGAAAAGATATCGCTATCAGAAGATCAACTATTTTTTAGAGCAGAGCATCCTGATAGCCTTAGACTAACAGTTAAAGGAGAAGACTTGCAGAGCATTTTATTGACTTGCGGAGCTAAATGACACATCATTGAATGTTGTTTGGATCATGGTCAACCTTTCCTAAGATCCATACATCATTTCATGTATTTGCGGAGGAGTTCTTCATGATTAGGTTTGACCTATCCATGTACACACATTACACCTCTTCATTAGATTTTGTAACCTTCCCTGGCCAACATGGAGGAATCTTCTGTTCCATAGATGATATATATTGATGTAATAGATGCCTAGGAAAGTAGTTGATCATTAGTTGATAGTTTGATTCTTCACGAAATAACTTCAAAGCTATATCTTGTGCATATTCTGTAACTGTGAAATCAGGCCTGTGAGCCCTAATTGTAAGCCCACATGTTGCCAGCCAATTTGTATTTGAATTCCATGATATACTAAATGACTAAATCTGCATTTGTGTTAGCTATTTGAGTTGCTTTTGTTGTGTTTACTCTTGTTGCATGGTCTAGATTGTTCACTTTATGGACCCTCCTAACTGTGACTACCACCAGTTAGTGTACCTAGGATTTGTGCTCTTAGATGAGGGTGTTAAGATGGATCTAGAGAATGTAAGGGCTATCATAGAATGGCCTACACCAAGGAATATTACTGAGGTAAGATCATTTCATGGATTGGCTAGTTTTTATAGGAAGATCATTAGGAATTTCAGCAGCATATGTGCATCTTTAACTAAAACAATGAGAGGAGATAGAAAAGAATTTAAAAGGATTGTAGGGGCATCAAAGAGTTTTGATTTGTTGAAGAAAAAAGTTATAGAGAAACCTATTTTAGCACTTCCATATTTTAACAAGGTATTTTAGGTAGATTGTGATGCTAGTGGTAGTGCCATAGGAGCTGTATTAAGTCAAGAAGGAAGACCCATTTCTTATTTTAGTGATAAACTTAATGATGCTAGAAAGAAATATTCTATTTATGATCAAGAATTCTATGCTATTGTTCAAGCATTAATGAAATGAAGACATTATCTTTTTCCTAAGGAATTTATTTTGTACACTAATCATTAAGCCTTACAGTTTTTGAATAGCCAAGTGTAGTTTAATCAAAGACATTTGAAATGGGTTAAATTTTTGCAAAGCTATACATTTGTGTTGAAGCATAGAAGTGGGAAGTCTAACAAGGATGTAGATGCATTAAGTAGGAGACAGAATTTGTTGGTGGAGATGAGAATTGAGGTTGTTGGGTTTGAAGAACTCAAGCATTTATATCTAGAAGATCCAAAAATTTTAGAGGAATGAAATCTTGCATAGAACCTATCACCATGAACAATACATAGCAATTGGATTACATAATCCAAGATGGCATGTTATTTAGAGGAAGTCAGTTATGCATTCCAAGAAGTTCCATGAGGGAGAACTTGATAAAAGAAAAGCATAGTGGAGGATTAGCAAGACATTTTGGGAGATTTAAGATGGTTGCATTAGTAAGTGAGAAATATTATTGGCCATAGTTGTATCAAGATGTGAAAAAGTTTGTACAAAGTTGTAGGGTATGTCAAATGGATAAGGGAGTAAGTCAAAATATTGTTTTGTATCAACCTTTACTTGTACCTGAAAGACCATGGGAAGACATTAGCATGGATTTTGTAATTGGTTTGCCAAGGAATCAGAGAAGTCATGATTCCATTTTTGTGGTGGTTGATAGATTTTCCAAGATGGTGCATTTCATTCCTTGCCAGAAACAAATGATTTAATTCACATTGTAGAAATATTTTTCAAGGAGGTGGTTAGACTTCATGGTGTACTAAAGAGTATAGTTTCAAACAGAGACACAAAATTTATTGGATACTTTGGAAGAGATCATGGAAGAAGATGAAGATAAATTTGAAGTTTAGTTCTACACATCATCCACAAACTAATGGTCAGACAGAAGTGGTAAACATAAGTTTGGGAAACATTTTGAGATGTTTGGTAGGAGAAAAGTGAAAGCGGTGAGACTTGATTTTTCCACAAGCTGAGTTCACATACAACAACTCAATTAACAGGAGTATAGGAAAATCACCTTTCCATATTTTATATGGAAGTAGTCCCAAAAATGTTTTAGAGTTGACGAAGATGGATAAGGAGGAAAAGAGGAGTACAAATGTACAAGATTTTGCAGAACACATGAAGAATCTACATGAGGAAGTAAGGAAGCATATCCATAAAATAAATAATCAGTATAAGAATGTTAAGGGAAAATTGGATTCAAAAGAATAATCAATAATATCAAATATCAAGATACCCAAAACTCAATGAAATGGTGAACAAAGAAGGTTAATCAAACAAAGAACAATACAATTCAAACCTCCTTTAATTCGAAGTTTCCATTGATCACCTATCACAAATGATCTTGTCTATGAATATGGCTCTCAGAAGGTGCACTTCCTTGCAATGATTCCAAGATGTTCAAATTGGAACGGCTATGATAGTTTTGCCATGAAGATGAGCTTCACAACAATGATAGTAGTATGTGTAGTAACGAGTGTGATCATAAGCAATGAAGGAATTGGTGCCAAAGGTGCGCTGTAATTCCTGCAGAGTAATAATACTTAAAGCTTGGATGAATGAAATGGAAGAACAGGGTTCAATTTATAGACTTGAGAGAATAAAGATCAATGGTTTAGAAAGAATGAAAAGATCAACAATATAGAAAGGTTGAGGAACATGTGCGAATAGAAAGAAGATAAGTGTCACACAAAAGCTATTTTAATTGAGTTAACTACTTTTTTTTCTAAAGATAAGACATGCTTTTCATAAATTAGAAAGTTTTTTTCTAATTTAAGAGATATTGATAAAAACAAGGTTGATTGAGTTAGTTTACTCAACTTGAGATTTACTTTTGCATGATTTGAGAGAAATTAAATAATAAATTATTTAATTTTGTGTGTATGAAGAAGAAGACTTATTTTTAGAAGATTTGGAAGATATTTGAAGAATTAGAAGATAAGAAAGTAAATTAAATAAATAAATTTATTTAATTGTTGTGCATGATTTGGAAGAATAAATAAAATATTTGATTGTGTTTTATTTTTGGAGATTGAGAGAATTTAAATAAATTTGATTTGATTTATTTAAATTTGGAAGAATGATTTAATTTAATTAAATAATTAAGAATTATTTAATTGTTTGGAAGATTTGAATTAAATAAAGGATTTAATTTAATTTTGACTTTAGAAGAGATAATTAAATATTTTGATATTTAATTACCTTAGAAGAATATGAATCAAATAAATAAATTTGTTTATTTATTTATTGATAGAGGAATTAGAAGGGAATAAATAATAAGAATATTTATTTAGACTGAGTCGTGTCATTTTTAGGCGTATACATTTTACCCCTCTTTGATGCAATGCAGTTTATGGCATTGCTTCAAAGAAATTGATTATTGAATAATGATACATGCCCCAGTTTGCCCCTGGTATAGGTTATGACGATAGGATGCCCCCTCGAGAGATTGGATGGGAAGAAGGTAGAAGGGACGTGAGACGGACAATCTCACGAAGATGAAGGATGAAGAAAGAGTTGAATGATACGTGATGCAAGATAGAATGATAACACACACAAGCAAGCAAGTACGCACAAATGATACAAGAACAAACAAGGTATTGCCCCTGTCGAGCGGTAAACCAATGATATAGTGATATTGATATATGATAGTGTTGCCATGGCAGGGAACGATATATCCCTAGAGCAAACATGAAGGATAGTGTCTGGTTTCAGGAAATGAAGCATGTCATGTAAGACGTGTGTGTTGGTCTGATTTCGACAATGTTACATCATGTATAAGACAATTGATTGATTAACTGATTGAGTTGGTTTATGACTACACAAGGATCAAGACCACTGCTTATGATTGGATCATTTGACAAGATTGATTTGACTTGATTGATATGGATTAAGGATGGACCTTTCATCTAGATCACTACTTAGACTGATAGCTAGAACTATTGACGAGAGATATGATGATAGATAGAAAGTTGATTGATAGAAGAATGACTCACAAGCTTTGTTTGTAAACATTGATACTCTGCATAGAATTGTTATTGCATGGGATATGGTTTGGATGTATAAAGGATGCTTTACTTTTGACATCTTGATGGTGCAAGTATTTTGAAGTGCTTATTTCATCATTGGGCAATTTTTTTGGTACTTTTTTTGAATGTTGTAAATACAAGCATCGAGGTATAATTGAATCGAGATTACCTGAGCATTGCTTACATGGATTTTGATTTAGTAAGTTAATAAAAACATCGAGGTATAATTGAACCGAGATGACCTAAGTATTTCTGTGTATCAACAGACAAGGATTGCCCCCGTTCATGTTAGACCTTTGATGTCCTCGATGATCTTTTGTTGATCATGTCATTAGACAAGGCTTCACATTACTAAAGATTGATCCACAAGTAGCAGACAAAGAAAATAATTGTGCCCCCATCATAGCATCTCTAGCTTTTGGTATCCTTGAGTAGCATAGAAAGACATGATAATAAAAATCAAGACTCTGTAACCTAACTTGATCACAACCAAAAAACATTTTTTCATTTTAGACGTGTTTGTTTCTTGCCATAATTTAGGTAAAATCATTTAGAGTGCTTTAGGTTCATGTTTTCTTTTGCTCTGGATAGGTTGAGGTGATGCGTCAAAACAATTTGCATGAAAAGTAGGTTTGCTTGCACTTGCTTGCCTTGCGAAAGGTTCCACAATCCTTACTGGTGAGATGGACCCTTAGGGATTGACCTAGAGCCTCGGAGGCCCATTGCTAAATGGCCTTTCCTATGTGACAATGCAGAGGCAACATAGTTTAGGGTAAACCCTAATGGACCTAAGGCCTAGGTTATAGAAAGTGGCGTGGACTCAAATAGATAGAAGGACTAGACATGGGATGGATGGGTAAGTGGGAGCCTTGAGGGCGCATTGAAAAAAATGGCCTTGCCTATGTGACGACACAGAGGCAATGTAGTTCAGTGACTCGGACCATGTGGACCTAAGATACGGATTGGATGAGACATGATAAGGAACAAATATGGATCAGATATGGAACATATATGGATCAGATAAGACATGATATGGAATAGATATGGATCAGATGAGACATGATATGGAACAAATATGGATTAGATATGGAATGGATATGGAACAGATATGGATCAGACAAGACATGACATGGAATAGATATGGATCCGACAAGACACGATATGGAATGGATATGGATCAGACAAGACATGATATGTAACAGATATGGATCAGATATGGAACGGATATGGAATAGATATGGATCATATATGGAATGGATATAGATCAGATATGGATTAGATGATACTAATGACAAGGAAACACCACAGATAGGTAGATGGATGGGTGACAGTAGATACGGATGGTCAGGTAGAAGGACTTTAAGGATGTGATCTCCAAGGACTATGTCGCATAGGAATAACATGCCCCATTGTAGGTAGAGTACTTAGGATTTTTTCATGGCAATGCTTTGATGATAGGAGGATGAGAGGATTATTGAAGGATGGATTATCAAGAGACATCAAAAACATTTGTCAACATTGTGCCCCCAATCTTTATCAAGATCAAGAGAAAAGAGGAATGGAAGATTAGGATGGATAGGTTGGACAGTATAGGTATGTAATGGATAGAAGGATAGGATAGGGAATGGTATGGAAGGAAACTAATAGGAGAAGAGTGATATGCCAATGAGACAAGGTGCTCCCAAGTGTAGATGACATAGAAGATCAACCTACACATGATGCCTGTTTGCCAAGTTTTCATCATGGTACTTATCCAAGCCGCCTGTTTGCCAGATTTTCACCGTTGGACGAAGGGATTTTTCTTTACTCTTCTTTTTTGGATAGGATAAGGTGGATACAGAGGGGAGAGACTCAAGTATCTAGTTCCTTGAAAGGTGATAGTTCTACTAGTAAGGATGTCATTGCATTGACCATGTCAAGTGTTCCCATAGATGTTGGTAGGAGATTGCATGATAGTGAGATGGAGAAGGTAGATAGGAGATTGCGGAAGGTGTAATGGTGGATGATGATGCAGAATATGAAGGACTTATGCAAGGATGGATAAAAAGTCTATGAAAAATCATGGACCATAGGAATAGGATGAGGAATATATGTAGGATAATAGTGGAAGGAAGGGGAGATGGAGGTATATGAAAATGTTGTGGAATGGAAGGGAATCATGACCAATAGTTGCACATACCGTGATAAACATTGAAGTTGGTGATGAGAAAGTAGTGTAGGAAGAAACGGAGACTTTTTCTTGTGGATGAATGACTTAGGCATGTAGGGATCCACATAGACTGAGTATTTTGCTAATTTTTGCTTGTCATGTGGGATGGAAGAATTTGAGACTTTTGGATGGAATGGAAGAAAGTGGATGGTTGAGATTCTTGAGAGGTAGATGCCTCATGTAGCTTGAGGGCTTTTTACTTAGGTACCCAAACCATTTTGTTTTTAGATAGTACCTATGAAGGTATGGGTTTGGGTGTATGCATCTTTGGTGCAGCTTTGGAGGTAATCATTTGTTTGATGCAAACCCACACCTTTTTTAGTTTGGCATATAGGTGTATGGGTTCATGTAGCTCTTGAGGAGGATGTTTCTTCAATTCTTGGCTTTTGTATCCTAGGTCATGAGGACTCTTAGGATTTTTGACTTTATAGGTAGAGGCATCTAGATTTTTGCTGTGAAATTCCCTTGGGATAGTTGAAGTGAGGTTTGTGGAAGCCCTTTGTTTAGACAACATGTGCATTGGTTGGCCATGATTGGGATTGTTATATCATTCATAGATGGATGGATAAGGTGTTGGAAGGAGTGGTGGTAAAATGCATGGAGGGATATTAGGAGTTGGAAGTAGCAGAGGTAGATTGGATGGTGGAAGGTGTATGGTCACATGCTTTTGACAATTGTAGGATGATGGAGGTGGAATGACAACATATGTTTCGGGGATATAATAGGGTTTGCAATGGAAAGTAGAGGATTTAGGAGGAGCGGAGGAAGTACCAACATCTTGAGATTGTTCACCTTGGGTTATGTATCCAAGGCCATATGAAGGAGGAGGAACATTGACATGGACGGGCTCCAAAATACCTTGTTTGTGAAGGCCTAAGCCTTTACCTTGATAGTTCATATGTTGGAGTATGTGGTGGATAGCAGGATTATGTGTAGGTGGAACACTAGACACGAATTCCTTATTGGATGAAGAAGGTGAGATAGAGGATAATGGTTGATGGTGTTCTAAGGAGGAACACTTATGAATGAAGGCGATAAGACCAAGGATATATGGTGGGGGATTTGCAGCATGATTGACAATGGGTGGTGGAGGGTTATTATTGGTTTGATCTTCTACACTTTCTTGGGAGGCAAGTGCCACATCAAGGGAGGTGGAAGTCATTAGATCTTGGATGGGACTAGATAGGGTTATAAGCTCTAAACCATGTAATGCATAAAGTGGGCTAAGAGGATCATCCTGGTCTGCTTGATCATAGATAAGCTCGTCATCGTAGATGGGATCTTGATCATAGATAGGATTTAGCATACTGGTATCAAGGTTCTCGTCTATAGGTTCATCATCAACGATAATATCTTTATCATAGAAAAGATATAGATTATGGAGGGGCTGAAATTGGATCTCTAGCTGATGTATAGGATCAAGTTTCTTAGGAATGGCTTCTTCATCAAAGGTAGTATCTTGATCATAAAAGAGATATAGGTTATAAATGGTTTGAAATTAGACTTCTTGCTCATGTATAGGTATATGATCATCAAAAAGATAAAGGTTATGTAAGGATCAGATGGGAGTTCTTTGATCTTGATTTAGACAAGGGGTTGATGTTTCCACATGTTCTAAAGTGTGCTCTTGACATAACTCTTGATGTGCTTGAATTGAAGTTGAGGTAGAAGACTCTTGGATAGGCTCTTGGTCAACAACATGGAGGTGTGACGGACCCTGACTTTGGTGCATGGTAGGAGGTTCTTCAATATGCTCAAGGGGTTGCAGGTGATATGATGAGGTTAGAGTAATGGACATGTTTGAAGGTTCTTTGATAAGGTCAAGGACTAGAATTTGGGGATATGGTTGACTTTCTGCTAGTAGCCCTTGGATCACATCATTGGTAGGTGTATGGATAGAGGAGTGAGGCAATAGAGGAGAGGATTTAGAGTTCTCCCTAGCTTTTCTTTTGTTGTGTAAATTTGGAAAACATTTTTTCCAAAACTTATCGGAGGCTTCTTTGGTTGCCCATTTAGAGCTTGGGGAACTTGATGATGGTGTTGGTGTAAGACTGGTATGCTTTGGGATATGTGCCTTAGAAGATGGTGAAGGAGGACTAGTAGATGAAGTGGCATATGATTTCCCACTTGAGGTGGTGTTTGCCTCGTCAAGAGTATCATTAAGATGGGACAAGAATGTATGACTTTGGGGTGAGGTGTAGCTAGTATTGACTTGTTCAGCTTGTAAGATTGTGATTTCTTGTTGTATTACTTGGAGTTCTTGGGCAATTGCTATACGATCTTGGGGTGAGATATCAAAGTCTAATTGCTCTCGTAGGTATTGGAGTTCTTGAGCAATTACTTCTAATTGGTTTATCATTTCAACAGAAACTGATACAAGACTGAAATGGGTACCTAGAAAACCTAAAATTTTTCTCTAAAAAGATGTGGAAGTACTCACTATTACGCATGCATAGGAACAGACGCGCAACAGAAAAGGATAAAAGCGTAGAAAGTTGACATAGATGCACAATACTAGTAAAAAGATGATGTGCAGTAATAGGTGATATAAGCGTAGCAAGTTGTACAAATGCGCAGCTAGTCAGAACAAATGTGCAGCTTCAGATAACAAATGCGTAGTTCTGGTTTTTTTAGTGTTTTTACAAATTTTTGGCAATTTTTCTGATGTTTTTGGTTTCTTTTATTGCAATATGGTCTCTTTGATCTGATTTTCTATAATTATGGCAAGAAGACACAGCAAACACAAAGAATATTTTTATAGTTTTTTATTTTTTTGTGATTTTTTGACTCTTTTTGGACTAAAAGGAAAGCAAGTACAATCCTAGGTTTCAAAGGATAGTATAAACCAAATTCTCACTATCTCTAGTGAAGCATCTTCAGGAGGTGATAATTGCCCTTCCCTACATCATTTTATAGGGGTTTTTGACCACTAAAACAAAAGGTGTTTAATAAAGGCAATCGTTCGAGTGGTTATACATGTAGCAGCACTACTCTTCGTTATGGAATCTCCCAGCCTGCAAGGGTTGCACCTTGGAGGGTTTTGGGGGAGTTTGGCTATCGGTATAACACAAGTGCACTCATTTTTTGAAGCTTTCACTCCAAACACAATTTATTTATAGTGGCTTGGAAGGGCTTGGCGTCTAGCCTATTACCACTTAGGGTCGTTCCTACTTGGATGAACGGTATCCAAGAGCAGGCCCCTCTAAAGGAAAAACACATGCGAAAATGATATGTCTAGCATTTTGGTCACCCAAGATAGGGGAGAGAATAGGCCTGGTATCATTCCCAAAACACAGAATACAATGGTTCTTTTGCCCTAGTTAAAATGAGAAAAACTAGATGAGCTATCTACTTGGGCAAGCACAGAAATTTATTAACTTTGAAGTGATAACAAGATAGCAATGATGTGTTCAATTTTATCCCTGATAGCATGAATTGTTAACTTTGAAGTGATGACCGAGATAGCAATGGTTCAGTTTTACCTAGATAGCAATGAGTCTAACTTTGAAAGATAACAATATAGAAATGATTCAATGATATGCAAGATAGCAATGATTCAATTACCGCCTTCCTAGTTAAGACTATGTGAGATTTGCATGAGCATCCATTTACTTTCCTATTATAAATCAAAGTGTGAGTTAATAAGTGCAACTATATGATTCTAAACCAGTACCTAGCCTACAAGTGGATCCAAGAATATTCTTGTGAAAAAGTGTTAGCATTAGCAAAACCACAAGAAAACTCAAAAAGTCAATGTCAGAATCAAATGCGCGGGTACAGAGCTCATATGCATAGAAATAGAGGTCATATGAACATTTTTACATATGCGCAGAATCAGAGATCATATGCACAGAAATAGAGGTCATATGCACAGTTTTACATATGTGCTGATTTAGAGCTCATATGCGCAGAAACAAAGGTCATCTACATAGCTCTACAGATGCGTTGAATCATAGGACATATGTGCAGAAAGAATGATCAAATGCATTGAAACAACGTTCTAAAAATTCACTGCAAAATAGATGCGTAGCAAGATGGCACAGATGCGCAGCAGGATGGAATAGATACATTGTAGGATGGAACAAATGTGTAGAATCAGTAAATGCATTGTATCATAGGTCAAATGCACTGAAACAGAGACTGTATGTGCTGAAAGATTAGATGCGCCAAAATAGACAATAGATGCATGTTAGAATGGGTCAGATGTGTGATTTCCTCCTGTGTATGGCTTTCTAAAACACAAAAACTTAGTTTTTGGGTTAAATTGGGGCTAGGCCCCATGGTGGGTGCCAAAAATGTTAAGGGAAAATTGGATTCAAAAGAATAATCAATAATATCAAATATCAAGATACCAAAAACTCAATGAAATGGTGAACAAAGAAGGTTAATCAAACAAAGAACAATACAATTCAAACCTCCTTTAATTTGAAGCTTCCATTGATCGCCTATCACAAATGATCTTGTCTATGAATATGGCCCTCAGAAGGTGCACTTCCTTGCAATGATTCCAAGATGTTCAAATGGGAATGGCTATGATAATTTTGCCATGAAGATGAGCTTCACAACAATGATAGTAGTATGTGTAGTAATGAGTGTGATCACAAGTAATGAAGGAATTGGTACCAAAGGTGCACTGTAATTCCTGCAGAGTAACAATACTTAAAGCTTGGATGAATGAAATGGAAGAATAGGTTTCAATTTATAGACTTGAGAGAATAAAGATCAACGGTTTAGAAAGAATGAGAAGATCAATGGTATAGAATGGTTGAGGAACGTGGGTGAATAGAAAGAAGACAAGTGTCACACAAAAATTATTTTAATTGAGTTAACTACTTTTTTTTCTAAAGATAAGACATGTTTTTCATAAATTAGAAAGTTTTTTTCTAATTTAAGAGATATTGATAAAAACAAGGTTGATTGAGTCAGTTAACTCAACTTGAGATTTGCTTTTGCATGATTTGAGAGAAATTAAATAATAAATTATTTAATTTTGTGTGTATGAAGAAGAAGACTTATTTTTAGAAGATTTGGAAGATATTTGAAGAATTAGAAGATAAGAAAGTAAATTAAATAAATAAATTTATTTAATTGTTGTGCATGATTTGGAAGAATAAATAAAATATTTGATTGTATTTTATTTTTGGAGATTGAGAGAATTTAAATAAATTTGATTTGATGTATTTAAATTTGGAAGAATGATTTAATTTAATTAAATAATTAAGAATTATTTAATTGTTTGGAAGATTTGAATTAAATAAAGGATTTTATTTAATTTTGACTTTAGAAGAGATAATTAGATATTTCGATATTTAATTAACTTAGAAGAATATGAATCAAATAAATAAATTTGTTTATTTATTTATTGATAGAGGAATTAGAAGGGAATAAATATTAAGAATATTTATTTAGACCGAGTCATGTCATTTTTTAGGTGTATACAAAGGAGATGGTAGATCAAAAAAGATGATTCAAAGATTTCAATGTTGGAGATGAGGTCATGGTCCACCTTAGGAAGGAAAGGTTCCCCATAGGAACATATAACAAGCTAAAGATGAAATTTGAACCTTGTTAGATTTTGAAGAAGCATTAATGAGGGAATTCCTATGAAGTTGAGTTGTCAAGTGGGATCAATATTTCACCTATGTTTAATATTGTTGATTTTACAAAATATCATGAAGGAAGTATGAAAGATGGGCAAGCAGATGGACAACAGAATATCTCAACACCTATTTTAGAGAAGCAAGAAATTGAATAAATCTTAGATAGCTATGTGGGAAGGAGCAGAAGAAACATGCAATATGAAGAATATTTGGTCAAATAGAGAGGACGGCCTAATGAGGATTCATCATGGTTATCCAAAGAAGAGGTTAACTGCATTGGTTTTCCTCAAACACCAGAGATGTGAGAAGGTCAATTTTTAAATTACCCCGGATGTCTGATGTAGAAGTTCTAGAGGTGTAGGGCAATCTTGTATCAACAAAAAAAATAAAAATAATTTTATTTTCTATTAGGTTTAAGGTGCCATCAACCTTGTAAATCCTATGTATTTAATTACTCCTAATATTGTTTGTAAATCATTCATAACAGATGAAGTATTCACCTAGTAGCAATCTTGTTTCAGCTACACTTTGGATCCTTATACTTGATGGGGGTGTGGGGGGCTTTCTCCCCCACTACTTTCATCGTGGGGTCTAGGAGGGTGGAAACATCTTCTTAGCCCCTTGGCAAGAATTCAAGGATAGTGCCCTCGAAGAGAATTTTTTAGAAAATTACCTTGTAAAATATTGTAATTTCGTAGTCAATCTGGACCGTTCATCATTAGGTCGAAGCTCTGATGGTAGAGGTTATGTTAGGGTTTTTTTCCCTAGAAGGAAACAATCTATTAAGATATTGTATTATGACTGTGGAGAGTATTACAGGTGCTGTAGGATTGAAGACCGAAGAGGAGATTGTTAGTGTTGTATTGTAAACTCTATTGAAGTTAATATAGACTGGTGCACCTCTTCTTGTGTGGAGTTTTTTCCTGAAAGAGTTTCTCCATGTAAATACTATGTTATGTGTTTTATCTTCTATTCTATTATTTCTTTATGTTGATTTCATACCATCTCCATTTTGGTTCTGCACGGTTAAATATCTATATTATAGCTATAATCAGTTTTCCATTAGTTGTTTACCTCCATTTCTAACATTTTCTATTCTTTTCAATTTTGGTTTTTGTGGATACCCATTTTCTTGAATAATGATTTAGAACCTTCAAAGTTTTCAAAAAGGCTGAGAATACTAGGAATTACTATTTTTAGTAAGGCTATATGAGGAGTAGTTGGGCCTGAAATTTTCTCCAAAGCTTTGGAATAGGAACATAAACATTCTTGGTAAATTTCAGCCCAAGATTATTTCTGGATTTCAAGATATTAAAGTTTTAGTTTTTGAGGTTTAGAAAAATGTTTCAAAATCAATTTTGAGGCAGTTAGAGGTTCTGTACAATCCTAAAAATTGGCCAAAATTTTTTCATTTTTTCACGAGCTTTCCAATACATCAAATGGTCCATCAATCGGATGCTCAGATCAAAAGTTATGACCTCTAGAATTTGGGCCTCTCATATTGGAGAAAGTTAAAAAAATTGTCTGACATAGAAAAGAACTTTGTTAAGGGAAGATACATGTGTTGATGAGTGTTTTGACAGATCATAAGGCATGTTTTATTGGTAGATAATTTGGGTGCCACTTTTGGGTGGTTTTAGCTCATGGCTTTGTAATACCATTTGATGGTTTCGTGTATTATAGCTCTTATATATCAGGTGCTTAAGATAGAGGTTGTAGATGGAAGTATGATAGATGTTGAGTTGCATCCAGATCTCTAGTTGGAGACACTCTTGTGAAAACTTTCCTTGCAAGTATATTGTAATCTTGTTGAGTTTTTGAATAATATATTGAGCTGCTTTTCGAGGGTGGGGTTATTCACTTGAAAGGGTTCTCCCCACGTAAATCATTATGTTTGTGGTTTGAAGCTTATAATTTGTTGCTGTGAGTGTGTTAGGTGGAGTAAACCTCATCACATTCATAATTTTCAAACTATTTATCTTTTTTAAAATATAAAAGATGTGTCACATTCTAGGCTTTATTTGCTATAGGTTTTTAAAAAATGAATTTAATATTATTTTGGCCAAGTTAGGTTGGCCAAAAAATTATTTTTTAATATTGTAAAAAGTCACAATAAAAATATCATAAAATATTATTTATTTATTAAAAAAATTCAATGCATCACATCCACTCATGTGTCTTTCACTTAAATCCAAAGTTTAGAGGAAAAATATTTTCTTTTGCTAATACTTAGGTTGGCTAGAATGACACTTATTTTTTATGTTTTTCTAAAAAATTTAATAGTGCCTCATTTAAATATCCAATATTTACAAAATTAAATTAAATTTTAAAAAATAGTAGTCCATAAACTACATTCAATTTATTATAACTTCTATTGCTACCTTATTTTCAAATTATGTAGATAACTCATTCAACTTTTGATGTGAAATTTTTTATTAAAAGGGGTAAAAATAAATATTTAGAAGGGGTCTTGGAACCTTGTTATAGACAACAAAACATAAACAAACATAATGTGGACCCATAGAGAGATAGTAACAACATTGCAACAAGGAGAAAACTACTCACAAATTGTAGGACAACAACAAATATAATAGATCGGGGTGGTTTGAACCTAAAATGCTCTAGGGGCATTAGATGACCACTTCTGATGGATTCATACTCATGTTTCTTTTCAATTGGTCATCCACTGACACTAAAACACAAGCTAATATATGGTAATAGTCAAGGGATGATCGAGGATTTTAAGTCTTAGCTTTCATTACAATTTTACATGAACTTAGGGGTTGCTAAGTTCATCTTAGGCATGGAGATCAAAAGAGATAAATCTAATAGAAAGATTTGGTTGGGATAGAGTAAGTATGTTAAATTTGTGTTAATAGTTTTTAATCATGGTAGACTATAAATTAGTGAGTATTCCTATTTTGGTGGGGACTAAGTTATTAGTTGAGTAGTGCTCATCTTTACCTACATAGATGGAGGATATGTCTCATGTTCCTTATGCTACTACAGTTGGTAGTCTAATGTGTGCTATGGTTTGCACCAGACCAAACATCACCCAAGTAGGGGGAATCTCAATCATTATATGGCTAATCCTAGCAAGGAATAGGGGGTAATAGTGAAGAGAGTGTTTAAGTACTTGTAGAGAAGTAAAGAGTATTTTATTTGCTACTTGGATGAGTACTTGTAGCACTTGGAGATACAAGGGTTTGTTGACTTAGATTGGGTACGGGATGTGGATAGAAAAAGATCTACCATTGGTTATGTCTTTATCCTATTTGGTGGTGCAATTAGTTTGATGAGAAAGTGATAGGATATGGTCACTTTATCCACTACAAAGACAAAGTACATGGCAGTTACTCATGCTTATAAGGAGACAATTTGGATTCATAGATTGTGTTTAGATATTGGACTATCAAGGGGAAGTCCAGATTGGATATGATAGCTATAGTACCAAAGATAAAGATAGTTGCACCTAAGTTTCAGGATGGATTTGATGAGGAGGCTAGTATAGCAAGCTCAAAGAGTTTTAAAGAATCTCTACCTCAACTTTTGAGAAAATCCATTCAACAAAGGATGAAACCAAAGAGGTATATTTTGTCTAATTTTACATGCATTTTTTCCTTGATTACTAACAATGAGGAGCCTCGAATAGTGACTAAGGTAATGGCTATGGATGATAGTCCTTGTTGGGTTTCTCTAAATCAGCATGTTAGTGCCTGAATCGGCAGAGGGTTTGCCAGCTCCAATGCACAAGTAGATTCGGCCAACAGATACGGGAGGTTGCGTGAGCTGCCTCCCCTTCACTTCTGGTTCTGCCACACCAAGGGGGGGTATCCCTATAGCTAAAGGTTTTGCTTTGACTCACCCAATGATAGAAGGATTTAGCTTTTCAATAACAAGTAGAATACTCCCATGTTTGGACCAAGACTTTCATGATAGGTCACAAGTTTGGCAACATTCTTGGACATATTTAACTAGTTGGAAATGAGAGTATGCAGGGTTCCTATTCCTACTCCTACAACTAACAGGTTGGAAATATCAAATGGTTTGAATTAATGTTTTGGATGCAAGACAAGGGGTTTTAGATCATAACTACTAATCCAGAAGTAGACCGGTGCTTATCTCATGGCAAGGAGTCAACTAGACGTATACAAGAGAATGGCTTGCAATTGGTATTCAAATTTCAAGGGGTTAGGATTGGTATTTTCCTTACAAACACCACCCAAGGATAAGTATTTAACTGTCTCTACTTACATACATCCCAGTTGACATACAATCTTCTCCATACTCAACCTAAAACAATTTAATCCACTCCTTGAATGGAAGTTAAAGATTAAGCATGTGATATAGAAATCCATACCCTAGAATCTAAGAAACCCTTAGCAACCAGATTCAAAAGAAGAGAATGCATACAACACATAGAGATAGACAGACAAACACATGCAATAATATATTTTTCATATGAAATGACAAGAAACTGAACATATGTGCAAGGTACACTCAGATGCAACTCATAAACTCCAACAGGGATAAAACAACCAAGAAAATGCTCTGTCTTTCGTTATTTTTCCCCCAAAAATGCCCAAGTCTTCAACAACAACAATGAGTAACGCAACTTGCTTCTATAGCAAGACTGTGTACTCAGCAATAATTACATGGCATTTTAAAAATTTTGCCAAATACAACACACCATAAGAATGGTGCCTAAATCATTCAATGTTCCCGGCAGAGAGAAGGAAGGGAGCAGGTGAGATCAGGAATTGAGCTACCAACTAGAGATTTTCCTTACAAATCAGGTAGGTTGCTGTCAATCATTGACCCATACCTCTGCACTTCTCCATTAATGTCCTAGCTACCCACAGCTCCTCTTGACATGTAGCATCAGGCGCAAAAGAAGTTTTCCCGCCCAAGATGTGGCTAGAGATACAAAGAAATCCATCGCTGCTATCAGTTTGAAAGATAGTCATCAATCTTCCTCCCTCAGCTGAGATCTATGGCTCAAAATCTCATTGAAAAGACAAGAACCAATGAAAATGTGCCACGTAGGCACCCCGTGCAGCCATCGCTGACCTTTCCTTTCTCATTTTACCTTTTTTACCATGTATACGCATACTTTGAATTCTTTGTATATGCAAAACCACATGCATATACAACTGTCCCTTTTTGCTTTTCAAAATCCTTCGTATATGCAAGAGCATATACATACAACCATTTAATATACAAGGTGGACCCCAAATTATTATAGAACAAATTTAAAACACCTTCGGGTTCCACCTTGTATCTACTTTTTGCATCTATCGCTTTGTATGTTTGCATATACAAACACAATATACATACAGGCTGCGGATTTCAAATCATTATGAATCAGAATGTACCTCCTTCTGAAATCTGGCTTGTATCTTTTTCATTGCACATTGGCTCGTATATCGGCATATACAAGTGCTTTATACAACCCACGGACCTCAAATTTCATTCACTACATTTGACTCTTCCTTCGCGTCCGGGCTGTATGTCATTCCTTTGTATATTTGCTTGCACATTCAATTGTATATTTGGAATATACAATCCCAAACATACAATGTGAACATACAACCAGTGGGCCCCATAACTGACGTTGACCGCCACTGACCTACTTGCATGTTTTACCTTGTACATTTCCTTTGTATGCCGAATATACAAACGCGAACATACAAACCCCTTTACATGCAAGCAAGGAATCTTTTCTGGAATATGTGATATACATTCTCGCTTGTATGCCTAGAAATACATATTTTTCTTTGTATGTCGCGCATGTATGTGCGAACATACAACACAATATACAAGCAAACCTTTGGTACATCTGTAGAATATTCCTGAAATTTGTAATGTATATTCCAGCATTGTATGTCAGACATACATTCGCCTTTGCATATGTCTCGGTGTACATTGACCCTTGTATGTTTTGCTTGTATGCCGCCAATGTATATCCTCTTTGTATGTTTTCCTTTGTATCTAGCCATTGTATGTCTGAACATACAACATAAAATATACATGCAACCTGATATACAAGTAGGGAATATTCCCAGAATCTGCGATAGATTCTTCAATGTACACGCACCTTTTTTAAGCTCGATATGCATTACAAAATGTATATAACTAATTTTTTCACTTTTTCAACGGCTGATTGAGATTTCTAACCCGCCAATGCACATTTGACCAGCATGTATATACAAACAGCCTTGTATATACAAAGACACTTGCATGCAAGTATGTTTTGCATTTTTCAACTGCGAAGGCCAAATGACATGGAAATTCTTAGATTTTTTGGGAAGGTGCCTGCATATTTAAATGCTTGAAACCTGAATGTTTATGCAGGCACTAACACTGGCTCTGTCTGGGGACGCATGCCTCTTGCAGGCATGGCAAGAACCATAGATCTATGGGATGTAGACCAGTCCCTTATCCATTGGGTACAAAGTTGAATATTGCACCAATCTGCATCATAAATCACACTTTTTAAACATTATTTTGGTGGCCCTAGGCTGCCAAAAATGAAAAACCATAACTTTTTCCTGTCAAATGTCTAATTCTGATCTGAATAATCCCAACCACAACTGAAAACATCAACACAATTTGCCCACATGCTGATCTTGTCAATTACATACTTCACCATTTTTTAAAACTTGCCACTTGTAGTATTGCCTCTGTCACTCTAGATTTTAAAATTAGACATATAACCATACACATTATAATATTCTTTAGCATTAGGTAACATATGTATGTTATATTCCTCAAATAGTACATCATATTGCTCGTGGCACTCCTCATCATCTACCTGGCTGTTGCACATTACCAGGCACTCATCTAGCTAATCCATAAATTGAAAACATTCAAAATATATGAGACCCTCACTATCATTTATATCATTTATGGATAATAAAAACAAAACCTGATCCACACACACATTGTTGCATATGTCTGAACCAACTGATGATGAACATTCATTATCCACAGTTTGTAAATTCATATTATCTTCACAAGAGCTGAAGATATTTTATTTTGACTCATGTGTCCCCTCTTCACCAACTGATGTACCACCTATGCCAGTTGTCTCCTCATATTTATCATCATCCTCAAAAAGAGGGTTAGTTCTGCACTAATGAAGGTCAAGATTCACAGTGTTCAATGCAACTATAGGCTCATCATAAAGGGGATTCATACTTACTGCAAATGGCTCTGTTTCTTCTTCATGACAATCCACCTCTTTTTTATCATTGACAAACCCATTGTCATAAGAAGAACAAACCTGATCCATTAACTAATCATGGCTATCATCTCTATCATCTGTTTGCCCCACATACAAAATTTTTGCTATTTCAATGCACTCTGAAGTTGAACTATCTATATCATTCTCTAGCCCTCTAATACTTCATGATGAAACTGATATTGACTATTGATCCACATGATCACAACCATGCACAACTGGATCATTTAAACATGAATGCTCTTTGCTGAGAACTGGCATATTAATATCACTTGAAAAATCATTATTATCAACTTCATTTATTGGGCAAATCAAGACATCCTCCCTTATAGCAAAGTCATCAATAACTTGGCATGATGCACAAATAGAGACATCAGGAATGTGAGTGTTTTGACACTCATTTTCAACACTTAGATTATATCTTTCATCAACATTAGAGGCTACAGGACAGCAAACATTTTCATAGAAATAACCTTTTTGAATTCCATGCCTCCAATTGTTTTCAATATCTATTGCAAACTGATGTGCCTAATGCAATGTGGTGGGCTCCTTATCTCTCAATCTATAACTCATTTTCTTATCAAATGCTCCCAAATAGATAATTAAGCACAATGCATCATTAGGTCTCATACATTCTCATATTCTATTCAATGCCTTCATAAATCTAATGTTAAAGGTTGGGATCAACTCATCTTCTTCAATATGGATATACATAAAATCACTAATGATTGCATATTCAGAAATTCTTTCACCATATTGTTCTAGAAATGTAGACCTGAATTCTTGCCAAGAGTGATAGTGTAAGCTGGAAGGTAGGAGAACCAGTCCCTTGCATCTTCATCTAGAGATTGAACAAATAATCTCATAACTACATCTTCATGGTCAACCTCAAAATCATCTATCACATTTAAAAACTGTTGCAAGTGTCTCTCAGCTAATTCATCCTTTACACCATTGAATTTGGGCAAATACTTTTTGATTTTGGATGGAAAGGCATTTGGATAACCACAAATGCCGTTAAAATTTATGGGCTTATATATGTCCATGCTGAAACTCTTTTTATTACATGGCTGGGACTAACTACTATACATTATTGCATTTGACACCTTAGAAGGGTGCATGGGCTGATAATACATCTTTATGTGTTTTTGCAACCCTCTTCTCAACTCACATTTTCAATCAACAATGACTTTAGGCCCTTAAAAAATATGAACTACTATTTTAGCTTTCCTAAAGTCCTCTAAATGAGTCTTTTAACAATATTGCATACTCCTTTTGAAATACAAATTAGGTTCTTACAAAATCATGCAATCTTTCACTAACCTTTCCCTTTTAACCAGTGTTGTTTCACCAAATAGGGAGTCTTTCAAAACTTATACAAATACCTGGATATGTTGCAGCCTTTGATAGGTTCATTCAACAGAGTTGCCACCTCCTTGGTAGAGGAATGAGCTTAAAATAGGCTTAAGCTGAAAATTGATTTCTTTTCTTTCTAGGTTCTCCCATAGCAGAGCCACACACAATTTTTTTCTTTTGTTGCAACAAAGCACTTCCAGGTCTGATTCTTCAATCTTTTAGACTCACACCTACATGAATACGACATTGTCTCCCTAGCGGAGTCACCATTTCTGTTAGTGCCCGAATCCGTAGAGGGTTTGCCAGCTCCAATGCACAGGCAGATTCGACCAACAGATACAAGAGGTTGCGCGAGCTACCTCCCCTTCACTTCTGGTTCTGCTACACCAAGGGGGGTATCCCTATAGCTAAATGTTTTTCTTTAACTCACCCAATGATAGAAGGATTTAGCTTTTCAATAACAGGAAGAATACTCATGTTTGGACCAAGACTTTCATGATAGGTCACAAGTTTGGCAACATTCTTGATAATATTTAACTAGTTGGAAACGAGAGTATGCAGGGTTCCTATTCCTACTCCTACAACTAACAGGTTGGAAATATGAAATGGTTTGAATTAATGTTTTGGATGCAAGACAAGGGGTTTTGGATCATAACTACTAATCCAGAAATAGACCAGTGCATATCTCATGGCAAGGAGTCAACTAGACATATACAAGAGAATGGCTTGCAATTGGCATTCAAGTTTCAAGGGGTTAAGACTAGTATTTGCCTTACAAACACCACCCAAGGATAAGTATTTAATTGTCTCTACTTACATACATCCCAGCTGACATACAATCTTCTCCATACTCAACCTAAAACAATTTAATCCACTCCTTGAATGGAAGTTAAAGATTAAGCATGTGATATAGAAATCCATACCCTAGAATCTGAGAAACCCTTAGCAACCAGATTCAAAAGAAGAGAATGCATACAACACATGGAGACAGACAGACAAACACATGCAATAATGCATTTTTCATATAAAATGACAAGAAACTAAACATATGTGCAAAGTGCACTCAGATGTAACTCATAAACTCCAACAGGGATAAAACAACCAAGAAAATGCTCTGTCTTTCATTATTTTTCCCCCAAAAATGCCCAAGTCTTCAACAACAACAATGAGTAACACAGCTTGCTTCTATAGCAAGACTGTGTACTCAGTAATAATTACATGGCATTTTAAAAATTTTGCCAAATACAACACACCATAAGAATGGTGCCCAAATCATTCAATGTTCTAGGCAAAGAGAAGGAAGGGAGCAGGTGAGATCAGGAATTGAGCCACCGACTGGAGATTTTCCTTACAAATCAGATAGGTTGCTGTCAATCATCGACCCATACCTCTACACTTTGCCATTAATGGCCTAGCTATCTGCAGTTCCTCTTAACATGCAGCATCGGGTGCAAAAGAAGTTTTCCCATCCAAGATGCGGCTAGAGATACAACGAAATCCATCGCTGTTGCCAGTTTGAAAGATAGTCGTCGATCTTCCTCACTCAACTGAGATCCAAAGCTCAAAATCCTACTGAAAAGACAAGAACCAATGAAAATGTGCTATGTAGGCACCCCGTGTAGCCATTGTTGACCTTTCCTTTCTCATTTTACCTTTTTCGCCATGTATATGCATACTTTGAATTCTTTGTATATGCAAAACCACATGCATATACAACTGTCCCTTTTTTCTTTTCAAAATCCTTCGTATATGCAAGAGCATATACATACAACCGTTTAATATACAAGGTGGACCCCAAATTATTATAGAACAAATTTAAAACACCTTCGGGTCCCGCCTTGTATCTACTTTTTGCATCTATCACTTTGTATGTTTGCATATACAAACACAATATACATACAGGCTGCGGATTTCAAATCATTATGAATAAGAATGTACCTCCTTTTGAAATCTGGGTTGTATCTTTTTCATTGCACATCATCTCGTATATCAGCATATACAAGTGCTTTATACAACCCATAGACCTCAAATTTCATTCACTGCATTTGACTCTTACTTCACGTCCGGGCTGTATGTCATTCCTTTGTATATTTGCTTGCACATTTGATTGTATATTTGGAATATACAATCAGAAACATACAACCGGTGGGCCCCATAGCTGACGTTGACTGCCGCTGACCTACTTGCATGTTTTACCTTGTACATTTCCTTTATATGCTGAATATACAAACGCGAACATAAAAACCCCTTTACATACAAGCAAGGAATCTTTTCTGGAATATGCGATATACATTCTCTCTTGTATGCCTGAAAATACATATTTTCCTTTGTATGTCGCGCATGTATGTGCGAACATACAACACAATATACAAGCAAACCTTTGATACATCTGTAGAATATTCCTAGAATTTGTAATGTATATTCCAGCATTGTATGTCAGACATACATTCGCCTTTGCATCTGTCTCAATGTACATTGACCCTTGTATGTTTTGCTTGTATGCCACCAATGTATATCCTCTTTCCATGTTTTCCTTTGTATCTAGTCGTTGTATGTCTGAACATACAACATAAAATATACATGCAACCCGATATACAAGTAGGGAATATTCCCAGAATCTGCGATAGATTCTTCAATGTACACGCACCTTTTTTAAGCTCGATATGCATTACGAAATGCATATAACTGATTTTTTCACTTTTTCAACGGCTGATTGAGATTTCTGTCCCGCTAATGCACATTTGACCAATATGTATATACAAACAACCTTGTATATACAAAGACACTTGCATGCAACTATTTTTTGCATTTTTCAACTGCGAAGGTCAAATGACATGGAAATTCTTGGATTTTTGGGAAGGTGCTTGCATATTTAAATGCTTGAAACCTGAATGTTTATGCAGGCACTAATAGAGCAAAGGGTTTGCCAGTTCCTAAGCTCAGGCAGATTCAGCCAGCAAATACAGGAGGTTGTGTGAGCTGCCTCCCCTTCACTTCTGGTTCTGCCGCACCAAGGGGGTATCCCTATAGCTAAAGATTTAACTTTGACTCACCCAATAGAAAGATTTAGCCTTTTAGTCACAGGAAGAATACTCTCATGTTTGGACCAAGATTTGCATGATAAATCACAAGTTTGGCAATGTTCTTGGACATATCTAACTAGTTAGGAATGAAAGCATGCAGAGGTCCTATTTCTAATCCTACAAACTAACAGGTTGGAATTATGAAATGATTTATATTTGTGTTTTGGATGCAATACAGGGGGTTTTGGATCGTAACTACTACACAAGGGCAGACCAGTGCCTATCTCAGGGCAAGGAGTCAACTAGACATATACATGTGAATGATTTGCACAAACTCAACAGAGATTCAAGTTTCAAGGGGTTAGATTGGTGCTTGCCTTACAAACACCACCCAAGAATGCGTATTTAGCAATCTCTACTTACAAATATCCCTATTGCCATACATTCTTCCTCATACTTAACCTAAAATAGTTTAATCCACTCCTTGAATGGAGGTCAAAAGTTAAGCATGCAATATAGAAATCTATATCCTAGAATCTAAGTAACCCTAGCAACTAGATTCGAAAGAAGGGATGCATACAACAAATGGAGACAAACAACTAAACACATGCCATGAAGCTTTTTCATATAAAAATAACATGAAACTGAACATATGTGCAAAGTGCATTCAAATACAACTCATAAACTCACAAAATGAGACAGAATAGCCCAGAGAAGCTTTATTTTCATTATTTCCTCCAAAAATTGCCCAAGTCTCCCCCCATCGAAAAATGAGTAACACAGTCCTCTTATACCCAGAATGTGTACTCAGCAATTAATTACATTGTCATCTCAAATTGCCCTCAGATACACTGCACCATCAAAATGGTGCCAAGAACATTGAATGCACCAGGGAGAAGAAGAGGGAAGGAGCAGTTGAACTCGAGAGACGTGCAGCCACATGAAGATTTTCTCCTTTAAGATGGTAGTTGGCCTGTCAATCCATTGACCCATATCTCTACAATCTATCATTATGGCTGACCTACCTATTTTGAAATGTAGCAGTTTGCATGTTTTGAAATTCTTCCACTTGAAATGCAACTATGAACACATACAAATCTCTTCCTATTCTAAAAATTTGAAACAGGCTGTCGATTCTTTCCCTTCCGCTGAGATCTACGGCATCAGTTGGATTAAACAATCCTAGTCACCAACTTTGAAAAGTCATCAGCCAATGAAAATGTGCCACGCAGGTGTCTTTTTGCTCCTTTGACTTTTCACAACGTGAAGATACATTTTACCTTTTTGCCTGTAGCACATTCAAATTTTGTATATGTAGATGTATGTACATACAACTGCCCTTGGATATGTGGTAGCCTGCCATTGAACCACCATCACCGAATATTTGCATCTCCATTGGCAATCCATTGTATCCATTTTGCTTTTGAAATTGTATGTGCAATTGTATATACATACAATCACCACATACAAGGGCAAACCCCAAATCTTCATAAAATAATTTGAAACTGCAATCAAGTCCCGCCTTGTATTACCATTCTTTGTATATCTCATTGTATACTGTAAATACATACAACTACAGATTCCAAACTGAAATCTACCAAAACACATTTTCTTTCACGTCTGGATTGTATATGCCCTTTGTATTTTGCATTGTATATAGCACATACATACAATCTGAGACATACAACTGTGCGGGCCCACCATTGACTTTGACCGCTCCTACTTTGCATACTTCATTGTATCTGCCTGTTGTATGTCCGATTGTATATTGGGAACATACAACCCTAATATACAATGGCAGACTTCACCCATTTCACAAATGCAGTTAACTCCTTGGCCATGTGCACTTATACATCACCTTGTATATGCAATTGTATCTGTCACATACGTACAACGCCCTTTGCATATACCTGCGGGCCCGACCACCATTTAACCAGATTTGAATCCACTTTGAAGTCTGGCATTGTATCTACCTGTTGTATATCAACACACATGCAAAATATACATACAAGTGCAGAATATTCTAGGAATCTACCATGTACGTTCACTTTTGCACTCCCGAAATTGCACTTGAATATCACATACAAGCCTGATATGCATATAAAGATGCATACAACTATTTTTTCCACTTTTTGAAGCTGATTTGACTTATTTTTCAGGTCTGCCAATGTACATCTGCACTTGTATATACAAAGACATATACAAGTGGCCATATACAAAGATACATGCATAAAAATGTGAAGGCCGATAGACTTAGAATTTTTTTAATTTGTCATGAGAAATGCCTGTGGATTCAAATGCTCAAAACCTGAACCAGCAACAGGCACCAACATTGGCTCTGTCTGGGGATGCATGCCTCTTGTAGGCATGGCGAGAACTCCAGAACTCTGGGATGCAGACCGGGCCTTATCCATTGGGCACAGAGTCGAGCACCGCACAAACCTGCATCACAAATTACATTTTTGAAGATTACTTGGCAGCCCAGGGCCACCAAAAAGGAAAAACCAGAATTTGCCTTTGTCAAATATCTGATTTTCTTTTGATTTCTTCAAATGAAGTTGAAAAACACTTAACTGTCTGCAATACCCATGGAAATATTCAATCTCATTGTTAAGTGTGCTACCACCAATTTCAGCTCTTACTTTCTCAACAAATCTATAGTACCCTTGATCTATTTCTGGTATGCCTGACTATAGATCATTTTCATCACTTGATGCCTCCAGATTAGAAAAGATAAAAATCTCATACAAAACAAAAGAATCTATATCTAAATTTTGCCCTTCTTCAAAAAATAAGAGCTTCTCTGTATCAAACAAATAATACTCAGGCACAAGCAACACCTCATAATCATATTCATCTTTATAAACATTTAGATATCCATCGTCATTGTGCTCAGTAATTTTATCATTAAGGTCCACCTAGAATGTCTCAAGAGAGGGCACAAAGAACTCAGAATGCAGCCCTACGCTGAAAGCTTTGTAGTCACCCCTGCAACCAACACTACTCGCATCTGTATTAGCATGAACATTTGCAACTCATCCCTTCACATCTAAATAGTGACCCTATTTTTCCTCTTCACCAATGCACTGATAGTCAATAGTAAAAGTTTCAACCTCTGCACTATAAAGGTAGTTAGAATTTTCAAGGAAGCACTCATATTCAAAATCCATATATATTTCATCATCTGAAAGGCTCACACATGAGTCTGAATGCTGACAATCACTAACATATTCAATGTCATCCTTTGAATCTGCATCTTCTATACCTAGAGTGAAGCTCTCCATATCCACCTCATATAAATGATCAGGAATAACTTGGATATACCTATTACTGCAAGACACAACTTCATGTATATCTTTCATTTCATCATCTGAAATGCATTTTGCATCTGCAGGCTTCTCTTCTAGAGGCTGATAACAATCTTTGTCTTCACCATTACAAGGTGTGCCCACATTTTCTACAACCTCTTCTTCATGTTTATGCATCACATCATGACTGCACCCATTGTTCTGGAATACATACCCTTTTGCAAAATCATCTCTCAATGAACACACTGGGAAAGCTGAAATATATTCACTTTGAAAACTATTTTGAAGGCTTGCAGTCTTGAAACCTACTGGCATTCCATATTTCTGAGTACTTTCAATATCCATAGCAAAGCGGTAGGCTTGGTGAAGTGTAGTTGGTTCTTTATCTCTCAATAAATAACTCATTTCTTCATCAAATTCAACCAAATAAATTGCTAAGTGCAATGCATCATTGGGTCTCATATATTCAGGAATCTGCTTGAACAACTTAATAAATCTAAGATTAAAGGCTGGAACTAGTTCTTCCTCTTCCTTTTGAATATTCATGAAATGTATGATCAATGAGGCCAAATCAAATCTTTCACCAAACTGCTCTAGGAATGCAATTTCTAAATCTACCCATGAAGAAACTGAACACATAGGCAAGTCTAAAAACCAGGCCCTAGCATCATCCTCTAATGACTGAACAAAGAGTCTCATTACTACATCTTCAGCCTCTACCTCAGAATCTTCTATCACATTACAAAAATTTTGCAGATGTTTGTTTGCAGACTCAGAATTTGATCCACTATATTTTGGCAAACATTTTCTAATCTTATTGGGAATAAAATTTGGGTAACCACTTATTCCTGTGAAATTTAGAGCTTTATATCTTTCAATAAAAAATGGCCTTCTCGGAGAGCACAACCAAGACTGCTGCTCTAGACTCATTATTTTGAATCAAAAGATGAATACCTGGAAATATGTTGTAGCTTTGATAGGTTTAATCAACAGAGTCGCCACCTCTCACAGAGAGGATAGAATATCAACAAGGCACTTTTATTTTCTAGATTCATCATGCCAACAGAGCACCACATGGTCGTTCTTTGGTATTTCTACAACAACTTCACTGGAAACTAGATTTTCCAGCCTTTAAGTTATTCGACTCTATTCCCTAGGAGAGTCACCACTTTGTTGGGTTTCTCCGAATCAGTAAAGGGTTCCTAAGCTTAGGCAAACTTAGCCAACAATACAGGAGGTTGCGTGAGCTACCTCCCCTTCACTTCTAGTTTTGCCACACCAAGGGGGTATCCCTATAGCTAAAGATTTAACTTTGACTCACCTAATAGAAAGATTTAGCCTTTTAGTCACAGGTAGAATACTCTCATGTTTGGACCAAGATTTGCATGATAAATCACAAGTTTGGCAATGTTCTTGGACATATCTAACTGGTTAGGAATGAGAGTATGCAGGGACCCTATTTCTAATCCTACAAACTAACAGGTTAGAATTATGAAATGATTTATATTTGTGTTTTGGATGCAAGACAATGGGTTTTGGATCATAACTACTACACAAGGGCAGACCAGTGTCTATCTCAGGGTAAGGAGTCAACTAGATGTATACATGTGAATGATTTGCACAAACTCAACAAAGATTCAAGTTTCAAGGGGTTAGATTGGTGCTTGCCTTACAAACACCACCCAAGAATGCATATTTAGCAATCTCTACTTACAAATATCCCTGTTGCCATACATTCTTCCTCATACTTAACCTAAAATAGTTTAATCCACTCCTTGAATGGAGGTCAAAAGTTAAGCATGCAATATAGAAATCTATATCCTAGAATCCAAGTAACCCTTAGCAACCAGATTCAAAAGAAGGGATGCATACAACAAATGGAGACAAATAGCTAAACACATGCCATGAAGCATTTTTCATATAAAAATAACATGAAACTGAACATATGTGCAAAGTGCATTCAAATGCAACTCATAAACTCACAAAATGAGATAGAACAACCCAGAAAAGATTTGTTTTTGTTATTTCCTTCAAAAATTGCCCAAGTCTCCCCCCACCGAAAAATGAGTAACACAATCCTCTTATACCCTGAACGTGTAGTCAACAATTAATTACACTGTCATCTTAAATCACCCTCAAATACACTGCACCATCAAAATGATGCCAAGAACATTGAATGCACCAGGGAGAAGAAGAGGGAAGGAGCAGTTGAACTCAGGAGATGTGCAGCCACCTAAAGATTTTCTCCTTTAAGATGGTAGTTGGCCCGCCAATCCATCAACCCATATCTCTGCAATCTATCATTATGGCCGACCTACCTATTTTGAAATGCAGCAGTTTGTGTGTTTTGAAATTCTTCCACTTGAAATGCAACTGTGAACACATACAAATCTCTTCCTGTTCTAAAAATTTGAAACAAGCCATCGATTCTTTCCCTCCCGCTGAGATCTATGGCATCAGTTGATGGTGATAAGTTGTCATTGATGTCAAAAGTATGATCAGTTGCCATTGTTGTTGACAGGAGCAAGTGACATCATCAGTTTGTTCAGTATGGTAAAGTGTTTGTGTTTATCTTGTTATCATGCTCAAGTCAAGGTTGTCAGGTTGTGCTCAAGACAAGATATGAGATGTGATCTTGATTCATGGTTTACTTGGTTTACAAAGATTGTCTCCACAATCATTTTTGACAGTGGGATCTTGCTTGTATACAATAACATCATGTTGTTTACAAGTGACAGTGGTTGATACAAATAGCACGGAATGGTCTTCTGGATGTTGGTATGATCTCAGTATTCAGTGGCATAGTCTTCATTTGATCTCAGTTGCAGTTGTGTGTTGATTGATCATCTTTCTATATCCACAAGATTTGTTTGATCAGTTTGATTGCATGAATTGTTGATGCTAAGACATTGATGCTCACATACGTATCAAAGGAGGGTTTTTGTTATATTTAAGTGTTGACTTGAAATTGCAGGTCACATCACTTAAAATTCACCTACTAAAGGGGTAGTCAACATATATCATAACCGATCCTTTTCTTACCTTTCAACCTATAAAAGTGGTCTCTTTCATATGTGAAGCAGTTTATTTATTAAGTGAAATGAGCTCATGGTAAATAATTTGAGTCTTATTTCAAGGAATAAATGATCTTACAAGGTGGTTGAAAAAGCATTGATTTGCTTTATAAATGAAAAGCTTTATTCATGGAAAAGGTTCAATTTATTAGAAACTTGTTGAATATTCATTGTCAAAGGAGGAAGCCCGTTTTTAGTAATATTTATGATTTTTTTTCAATTTTAGAAACCTTTCCTTATCTCCCATGTAGGCAGTTTCATGATAATAGCATTTAAATTGATTTTTTATGAGATATTCTCAAGGCTATTTTTAAGGCTGATTTTGGGCAGCTTTTAAGAAGATCTTATAAAGATTTTATTCTTTTCTAATTTTAAGATTTCTCTTACGGGCTTTTCAAGGCATTAAAAATCTTTAAAGAAGGAAATTCTTTTAAGGATTTAAATATGTAATAAAAGGGAAAGTTCATATAGTTGTTTTTTCTTTTTTAAAAAAAGGAGTCTTTAATACAGGGAATATGAACAGTTGAAGACATTATTTTTAATGGGAGCTATTTTTATATAGCTTGAAGATGTTTTTGAAGAATCTGGAAAATGTTTTTGAAGATATTATTTTTGGAGAAGAATTTGAAGAGGATAATGAAAATTTGTTTGAAGGAATTGGCAGAGAAGGAGATGAAAATGAAAAGTCTAAATATTCAAAGAGATTTTATTTTTCTCCTACAAGTCCTGATTGAAATGTTAGAGAATATGAAATGATCTTGCCAATAATGTTGCAGAGAAGTTTGATTGACAAATTGGTGGAGTTATTTTTGTAGATTGAATTTGCACAAGCAAAATGATTTTATTTTTGACAGGGGCAATATTGGAGATTCTTTTGCAGGAATATGAAGGATCATGCATGAAGGTTTTTTTTTTTATGGAAGATGAAAATGAGGACAGAGATTTTATTATAGGGGTAGATTCAAAATATATTATGATGAATTATTTTTGTAGTTTATAAAGAATACATAATGGAGATCTATTTGATGCAATCAGATATTATTTTCTTTCAGAGAAGATGAAAGGTTTTGATAAGAGGATAATGAAAATGTGTTTTGAAGGTGAAAGGACATCAATTTTGTATACAATGGTTTTTCAGGTGCATTGATGCAAATATATAAACAGACATTGATGAAACATAATAGAGATGCAGTGTTATACAGGATTGATTTTGAATATCTGAGTTTTGTATATGATTTGGGTTGATGAAAAGAATGGCCATTTGACAGACACATGGAAGAGAAGAAGTGTTTTGTATTGAAACAGAGAAACCCTCTGAGTTTTTAATTTGTTCTGTATTAGGGGTTGGTGCTCCTTGAAGTTGGTGCTTCAAAAGAATTAGAGGTTGGTGCTCCTGGAAGTTGGTGCTTCCAAACATTGTAACCAGTGAGGTTTTCACTTAAGCCAGTGAGGCAGTTTTGAGTGGTTTTTTACCCAAGAAGGGTTTTCCACTCGTGAAAAGAATGTGTCATGTTTAATGTTGTTTTTCCATCTGTATGTGTGTATATTAGTTCTTTGCTTATTTTCACATCCTTCATTATTAATCTTGTGCACGAATAATTAATGTATTCCTCTCTATTTGTTCTGTAAGAGAAAGTTTGCAAGAAGTTGTAAAAAGATTTGAAAATTCACACAACACTGATTCACCCCCCCTCTCAGTGTTGTCCTTGACTCCTACATCAGTTGGATCGGACAATCCCAGTCACCAACTTTGAAAAGTCATCGGCGAATGAAAACGTGCCACGCAGGTGTCTTTTTTCTCCTTTGACTTTCGTAGCGTGAAGATACATTTTACCTTTTTGTCCGTAGCACATTCAAATTTTGTATATGCAGTTGTATGTACATACAACTGCCCTTAGACACATGGCAGCCTGCTATTGGATCACCATCGCGGAATATTTGCATCTCCATCGGCAATCCATTGTATCCATTTTGCTTTTGAAATTGTATGTGTAATTATATATATATATATATATATATATATATATATATATATATATATATATATATATATATATATATATATATATATATATATATATATATACAATCACCACATACAAGGGTGGACCCCAAATCTTCATAAAACAATTTGAAACTGCAATCGGGTCCCACCTTGTATCACCATTCTTTGTATATCTTGTTGTATACTACAAATACATACAACTGTGGATTCCAAACTGAAATTTGCCAAAACACATTTTCTTTCACATTTGGATTGTATATGTGCTTTGTATTTTGCATTGTATATAGCACATACATACAATCTGGGACATACAACTGTGTAGGCCCACCATTGACTTTGACTGCTCCCGCTTTGCATACTTCATTGTATTTGCCTGTTGTATGTCTGATTGTATATTGGGAACATACAACCCCAATATACAATGGTGGACTTCACCCATTTCACAAATGCAGTTAACTCCTTGGTCGTGTCCACTTGTACATCACCTTGTATATGCAGTTGTATCTGTCACATACATACAACCCCCTTTGCATATACCTACGGGCCCGACCACCATTTAACCAGATTTGAATCCACTTTGAAGTCCGGCGTTGTATCTACCCATTGTATATCAACACACATGCAAAATATACATACAAGCGCGGAATATTCTAGGAATCTACCATGTACATTCACTTTTGTACGCCTAGAATTGCACCTGAATATCACATACAAATCCGATATGAATACAAAGATGCATACAACTATTTTTTCCACTTTTTGAAGCTGATTTGACTTATTTTTTGAGTCCACCAATGTACATCTGCACTTTAATATACAAAGACATATACAAAGATACATGCATAAAAATGTGAAGGCCAATAGACTTAGAATTTTTTAGATTTTTCATGAGAAATGCCTGCATGATTCAAATGCTCGAAACCTGAACCAACAACAGCCACCAACAATCCTAGAAGTTGGTCATGGATGATGAGATGGATTCTTTAAAGATGAATGACACGTTGGACTTGGTTTAGTTGTTAAAGGCTAGGAATCTTATTGGTTGCAAATGGGTCTTCAATTGAAGAAAATTTGTTCAAATGGTAGTGTTGAAAAGTATAAGGCTAGATTGTTTATGAAGGGATATTCCCACGTCAAGGGGATTAACTATGGTAATATTTTTTCTCCAATTTCTAAGAAGACATCCATTTAGTTCTTATTGTAGACACCCAAAATTGTCCTAAATTTGCCCATGTCATGCAACACCTAGTCAAAAACATTATTAAGACATCATGTAGCATTTTGTCCTAAATCCCACTCTTAATCCCACTTAATCCATTAGCTAATTAATTAAATAAATCCTATTTATCTAATTAATTCCCTATGTTAAATTCTATCTTTATCGGGCATCTTTATCACACTTAGCCAATTAATTAAATAAATTTTATTTATTTAATTAATTTCACATTCATAATCTCACTATCCAATTAATTAAATAAAACTTATTTATTTAATTAATTTTTCAACTAATATCCAAACTAATTTAAATAAAATATTTGAATTAAGTCATCACCTCTCACCACATTCCAACACTTGTCCACCTCTCACTTAAATCATGTGTGGTAGTACATTTTTCATTTAATATCCTTTTTATGTACACAATCACACATGTACTAGTTTTTATGTACACAGTCACACATGGGTCTTATTCTCTTCCCTCCACTTGTCACATGACTACAACTCCCTTGAAGAGTGGGAATAACTAATCAATCCTAGCCATCCACATCATTCATTTAGCCTTTCAATCTCAACCATCCATTTGAACCAAGCCTTGCCTATAAATAAACCCCCTCATAAGCCATTTTCATGCATTGAGTTGGAGTATCTACATGTCAAAATATCTTTAGAGCCTTTGCATCATTCTTCTATCATCCATTATTATCTTCTTCAATCTTCCATCCTTCATCTATCATCTTCATCTTATAGTTATGCTGTTGAATTGAGCAACCAACATATCAAATCAATTGATCAAACAATTCATCAGGCATGCATCCATCATCCTATCTATTTGAGGTATTGAAGATTTGGATTGAAGTAATGCATTTAATTGTTTTATCATTTACATTTTATCCAAATTTTTCTATACACAATTTTGGCACGCCCGGTGGGACTCATGTCCTTGATTTAACATCTTTTTGGAGAGTTGTTTTTGTGGAGTTGGATTTTGCAGGGTTCTGAGCGCAATTGATCCGTAGAAAATTGCAATTGCATCACATGTCATCACAATTGGCTGCAAACTGAGCATAATTGATTCATATAAAATCGTATTTGGTCATATTTTGAGCACAATTGCAGTGTAGAGTGTTGCATCTAGTCTCTTCGGGCTGCATTTGGTTTGCTAGGGTTTTTGTTTTGCAGGTTGTGCGCAATTGTCTAGATCTGAGTGCAATTGAACAACAACCTGTCACATCTATTAAAATATCAACCACAATTGAACAATAGTCTATTGCAATTGGCTTATCCCTAGTCACAATTGGCTTATTCTGGCTCACAATTGGTCTTCCTTAAAAAAATATCTTGCTAAAACCCCTATATGTGCATTTGATCATACTTAGCTGTAATTAAAGCATAGATCCTCGCATTTGGTCAAATACATATGCAATTGAATCATAGATCCTTGCATTTGGCTTTATTTTGTATGCAATTGAAGCATAGTAAGTCGCATTTGGCACAACAGGGGGTATTGCTTTTTCTTTTTGCCATAACTTTTGCATATGGTATCAAAATCGTACAACAAACACTCATTGGAAAGCTAATTCGATGAAATATGCAGTGGAGAAGAAATTATCAAGTGACTATATCATTTTACAAGCTTTTTTATTAGTTAAAGTCAAACTTGTTTTCAAAATTCAATCGAGCATATCTTGAGCATTTTTTATCAAATTTCAACGAAATTTTTTCAAAAGTGCATAGAATTTCTTGAAGAATCTATTCATATAGTCTATTTTTCTATATCTAATCATTTTCATCAAAATTTATCAGATTTCATCTTTTTCATATAATCATCTTCTTTGCAAGTTTACTTTTTTCTTTTTTGATTTGGTGGCTTGTAGCGGCATCAAAGGAGCTGGAGCAACATTTGGATCAATCACAATTACAAATTGGAAAGAAATTTTATTAGGTGCATTCATTCTAATATTTTATCTCTTAATCATTGTTTACAAATACATTTGGATTTGGGCTTAAAATGAACAACTTGCTTGCAATCACATCAAAAAATTGGGTTAAAATAAACAAGTGTCTTCTATCACATCTTGGCTTTGGATTTAAAAAGAACAAGTGCTTGAATTGTCTTCCACATATCTCATTTCTAAATGGTCAATTAACAAGTGTGAGTGTGAATCAAGTGATAGATCACTTGGTTAGATTTTTTCATACCCTATCTAGGAGGCCTGCTTGGAGACACACCACTCCAAGGGATGATCTCAACCAAAGTTGAATCGAAAGACACCCTCATTGGAAGTTGTAAATCTTGTCACTCTTGGCTAAGCCAAAAAGAACTTTATACCTTTGGGAAGTGAAGGTGAAGGGTGGGTTACCCCTTTCTCCTAGCTATGTGGCAAGATTTTGCTTTTAATACACCTTAGTTAACCTTGTGCAATCTAGCCTAAGACCTAATTGGCCATACCCACTTGACTAGACATTAGGCTTGTTGATGTGTTTTCAAGTGTGTGCTTTATCATCACATTCTTCATATTTAAAACTTCAAACTTGCGTGAGTGATTCATGTGTGTACATGCATAATCATTTGTTTAAACATTACCAAATCAAGCTCTAAACACCAAACACATAAACGAGTCATCCTACACATCATACCCAAATCAATTTCATCCTAAACACATCCAAATCAATTTCATCCTAGTCACCTTCATCCTAATCATCAAATCATCATCCAAACAATCCACATCACCATTGAATCATAACCAAGCACTTGTCAAAAAGGAATTACGACTTAAACACTTGTGTGACAACATCCCAACATTAGAAGACATAGTATCCAAATTCTAAGGCCTCCTCCAAAAACTTTACCAAGAACCACAACCCCTAAACCAAGAAATCATTCAAGAACTACAAAGCATCGTCCAACAACTTTGACCTCAAGCAAGGCAATCACCTCAAATGCGACACCTCATAGCACAAGTCCAATACCTCATAGACACTTGTCAAAACCAACAAACACATAATCCTCTAGCCATTCCACATCAACAAATTCCACCTCATCCCTATGCGACATCACCTTCCATTTAATATCAATCCAATCCATCCACATGTCAAATAAATTCCACATTGACTTATCCATATCAACCCACTTCACCTCCTTATCAAGTCCATGCCATATCACCTTATCCCATATCTTTCCATAACAATACCATCTCAACCTATCCAACTTCACACCAATCTTATCCAACCATATGTCAAAATAATGCCACATCACCTTATCCCATATCTTTCCATAATAATCCCATCTCAACCTATCCAACTTCACACCAATCTTATCTAACCATATGTCAAAATAATGCCACATCATCATACCCCACTTCTTCCTACATAAACCAACTTCCAAAATAATTCATATCACAAAACCTTTCACCTACATATCCTACCAAGCCACCTCATCACCAAACCCATCAACAAAGCAATCAAGTGTCCTCCCAAGAAGCACCATTGATAGACTTAAGACCACTTTTGCAACAAGAAGCATATCCAAGTCCAAGTGGTCCCTTGTACATAACTCAAGCAAGCCCAAGTTATCCTATGCAAGGCTTAATTACCTTTGACAAGGTAGATACCAATCTAGAGTCACCATTACCATCCAATCACATGTCAACACATGAGCCAACTAGTTCTATCCTAACATGTTCATGTGATCCTAATCATAGTCCATCGGTCCATCAACCATCATCACCTTCATCCCCATGTTCCACTAATCCTTCATTAAAGGTTTCCATGGAGATACTTTTGGAAAAATTGGTCCAAGCAAATTTGATTGAGCTACCATTGATAACACCCTTTGAAATAATCTACTTTAAACCCCATTGGTATAAAGATGATGAATATTATGCATACCATAGGTGTAAGGGCCATGCCATATCCACTTGTCTAGAATTTAAAAGATTGGTCAAGAACCTAGAAGATTGTGGCAAGATTGTGTTAGATAAAACCAATCTATCTAATTCCATTATTCTTCCATCTAGCCCAAGTCCCAATCCATCCAATCCAATTATCCCTCAACCTAATCATAATCCTAAGCCTACAACACGATCCACCATCATTATCCATCCACTATATTTTCCATCCACCCATACACTTGCAAAGGACCTGATCCATTGGCTATTAGCAAGGAATAAAATATCTCCATGTCAAACACCTATCCTTGAGCCTATCAAAGAACTTCCAAATGCCATGTCCAATCCTACAACCCCTTCATGTGGTCCACAATCCCTTGAGCCTATTGAAAAGTCTCCAACTATGAGTCTAAGTCAAGATTCATCATGCTTTCATGTCGATAACCCTCAAGAGCATGTCAAGCCTATCCAAGAACCCATCCAAGAGTCATCCCCTTCCATTCAAGCAAAACAAGAGCTATGTCAAGAATACAATCCAAAGCATGTGGAAACATCAACCCTAGTCCAAATAAAGATCAAAGAACCTCTAAGTTCCACATATCCATGACCTATATATTTCCTATGATCAAGATATTATCTATGATCATGACCCTATTCATGAGAAAATTCATCCCATTCATAGCACACTTAATCCTAGTTATGCTCACATTTATGATCAAGGTTCTATCTATGATCATGAAAACCATTCCATGATCAAGAGATCATCATTCCACCTATCCATAATTCTATAACCATCCATGAGCAAGATATCCAAATTACTCCTATAAATCCTCCACCTAGTCCTATCCATCCTTCCACAACTTCTACTTCCCATGATGAGATAATTGCCTCCCAAGAACACATAAGCATAGAATATCAAACAAATAACTTGGATCTTAGTGAACACAATGATAAGAAAGATCCTAATGGTCCTCCCACATCCACCATCAATCCCACTTCAAATCCACCATCATATCCCCTTGGTCTATCTACCTTCATGCATGAATGTTCTTCCTTAGGACAACAACAACCTTTGTCCTCCACCTCACCTTCTCCATCCAATAAAGAACTCAAGTCTAGTGTTCAAACTACACCTAGTCCCATTGTCCATCGTATCCTCGAAAACATGAACTACCAAGGTAAAGGCTTAGTGCTTCATGAACAAGGTATTTTGGAGCCAATCCATGTCAAGGTCCCTCCATGCTCATATGGCATTGGATTCACACCCCAAGTTAAACAATCTAAAGATGTTGGTAAGTTTTCCATGTATCCTAAGTCCACTTTCCATCACAAACCACATCATATACCTAAAACATATGTGGCCATTCCACCTCCACCATCCTACAAATGTCAAAAGCATGTGACCATACACCTTCCATCATCTAGTTCACCTCCTTTGCTTCCAACTCCAAATATCCCTCTATCCACTTTGCCTCTATTGCTACCAATGCCTAATTATCCACTTATCCATAAATTCCCTCATATTCCTAATCATGACCAACAAATGCACACATTGTCTAAACATAAAGCTTCCACTCATTCCACCAACCCCATTTCCATCATATCCATGGGATTCAAAAGCAAAAGTTTGAATGCCTTTACCTATAAAGCCAAAAATTTTATCAAAAATCCTAAGGATCCTCATGCCTTAGGACATCAATGTAAAGAATCAAAGCCAAGTCTATTCAAAAAGCTATCCAAGCCCATACTGTTGGATCTAGGGCATACAACTGAGAGGGGGGGTGAATCAGTTGTATAGAACTTCTTCTCTTTTAAACACTTAATTCTCTGTTGTTAGTTAGCAGCATATCAAATAATCATCCATGGAAGCATAATACATAAACACAAGAGCAGATAAGCATCAACACATTGAACACCAAGATTTTGACGTGGAAAACCCGATTAAGGGAAAAACCATGGGGTGATTAACCCAAGAATTATTCTCTGTTAGAAGAATAAAGAAAAATGAATGGCACATGCCAATAAGGGCTCACTGCCCGAGCACACTGCTCACAAAGAGGCCCACTACCTACAAGGAGACACACTGTCTACAAAGTGATGAAAATCACAGTCTTGAACTGGAGAATGACATCTCTACCATGTCCGGATCAGTTCCAATTAAGCCCAACAATCTCTGCTCTGCCTTTCGCACGTTTCTTCGCTATACCATACTCATCCTCATACCACACACTGAAATGAACTTACAAACCGTTATTTATACAAGACATCAACTCAGGAACAAGCATCTAAGTCGGCAAACAACCATAGGAGTATCCGCAAGATGAATAACACATCCGGTCGGCCATCACAAGAACATTCACAGGATGAACAACTCATCCAGTCAGCTACACAGAGCAAGAACTTCATCCGGAAGAATAACTTCAATTCTGGGCTCTACCATCAATGCGGACCAACAACACAACCTAAACATGATCCAAGAACCTTCACAAGCCTGTCTGAATGTCCGGATACATCCGCACTTCCTCTGCTTACTGAGATCTCTTGTCTTCCTCATCCGGAACTTCAAGAACACAGTCTGTCGCCACTGTCATAATGCAAGAGGTACTTACGGACCTCCAAATCATACACAAATCAGGATGATACATCACAAGGACATCCCAAACACTCCTTCCAATCCGCAGATTAGGATAATACAATTCCGGACCTCACCGGACCTTTTTGTGATCCTCTGTCACCTCCGGATACTTGCCGGACCTGGTTCTATACCGGCAGCCACAACTCCTTCAGATCTTCATGCGGACCTCTGAAATCTTAATTGTAGCATCTCAAGACTCATATCTACTAACCCTTTAATCCGCATCCTCCGGTTCTCATCCTATACAGTACATTTGCCTTCTTCTCATCACTGTTCTTCACTGTTCCTGACTGAGGCTAATTTTCTCAATATCCTCAGCACACAGCTCATCAAATCCTTCTTGTTAATGCAATATGAGTATGTTGACATCAATGACAACACTGGCTCACCTCATACTTGCAACAATCTCCCCCTTTGTCATTGATGGCAACATATGATGTGAAAAACCATTAAGACAAGAACTTCAACTTTTCATATGTCTTCTCTTCCTTTACTGCTCCCCCTTTGATCATTAACCACTTGTTTTTTTTTCACATGTCTTCTCTCCCCCTTTGACATCAATGGCAAAGGTCACATACTTGCAATTCTCATGCATCAGAATCATACCAGCTGCTCCCCCTTAGTTGCAGCTCCCCATTAGTCCGGATCACAAGATATGACTGTGATAGCCACCGGACTGATGCACATCAGTGCATCTTAGTTCATCACCGGAGGGGCCATGACCCCTAACTTCTCCCGGAGATATTCAAAAGAGTCCTTGGGAAGAGGTTTTGTAAAGATATATGCAATCTGATCCTTGGAGGGAACATACTCCAATCTGACTTCTTCCTTGTTTACTTGTTCTCTCAAGAAGTGAAATTTGATAGATATGTGCTTAGTCTTAGAATGCAATACCGGATTCTTGGAAATATTAATTGCACTTGAATTATCACAGAAAATTGTGATAGGCTCCTCATATTCAACTTTGATGTCTCTTAGCATCTGCTTCATCCATAAGATTTGAGTGCAACTACCTGCTGCTGCAATATATTCTGCTTCAGTTGTAGACAGAGATATTGCATCTTGTTTCTTGCTTAGCCAAGAAACCAATCTCTTCCCCAAAAAGAATGCTCCACCACTAGTGCTCTTCCAGTCATCCACATCTCCTGCCCAATCTGTATCTGTGTAAGCATGAAGAGAGAAATCCGGATCTCTAGGATACCATAGACCATACTCAACTGTTCCTTTCAAGTATCTAAAAATTCTTTTGATTGCCATAACATGAGATTCTCTAGGATCAGCCTGGAATCTTGCCACAAGACCAACAGCCTGCATTATATCTAGTCTAGTTTGAGTGAGATACAACAATCCACCAATCATTGATCTATACTTTGTCTGATCTGCCTTTGGAGAATCATCATCTTTGCTTAACTTACATCCGGTTGCCATAGGAGTGTTCATAGGCTTTGAGTCTTCCATACCAAATTTCTTTAACAATTCTTTCACATATTTGGTCTGAGAAATGAAGATCCCTTCTTTTGTTTGAGTAATTTGCAGACCCAAGAAGAAATTCATTTCACCAAGCATAGACATTTCAAACTCACTTTTCATCTGATTTGCAAAAGTTTTGCACATACTATCTCTTCCTCCAAAAATGATATCATCCACAAACACTTCAACAATCAGAATGTTTTCATGATCAATTTTGAAATATAAGTTACTGTCAGCAGTACCTTTGTTGAATCCAATCTGCACAAGATGCTTATCCAACCTTTCATACCATGCTCTTGGGGCTTGCTTCAATCCATACAAAGCTTTCTTCAACTTGCAGACCATATCATTATTATCAGACAATTGAAATCCATCCGGTTGTTCAATGTAGACTTCTTCTTCCAGATCACCATTTAGGAAGGCAGACTTGACATCCATCTGATATACCTTGAAGTCTTTGAAGGCAGCAAATGCAAGAAGTAATCTGACTGCTTCAATTCTTGCTACCGGAGCAAAAGTTTCTTCAAAGTCAATTCCTTCTATTTGAGAGTAGCCTTTGCAGACCAATCTAGCTTTGTTTCTGATTACTTCACCAGCTTCATTTAGTTTGTTCCGGAAGACCCACTTGGTTCCAATTACATTCCTGTCTCTAGGTCTGGGAACAAGATCCCAAGTATGATTTTTCTCAATTTGCATCAATTCATCTTCCATTGCTTTGGTCCAGTTTTCATCATTGCAGGCTTCATTTATTGTTTTAGGTTCAATCTTTGAAATCAGACAACATTCATTCTGATTTTGAGCAATATTCCTTCTAGTTTGTACACCTTTGCTTCTGTCACCTATGATCTGATCTTCAGAGTGATTCAGTCTTACATACCTTGGAATTTTGGGAGTATCCAGCACTGCTGTTTCTTGATCAGGCTCATTCAAACCTAACTCTTCTTCCTGATTTACCGGATCAGGCTGACTCTGTCTCACCGGAGAGGATTGAGGTCCTTGAACACTGTCTTGGTCATCTTCATCAAACTCATAAAATCTTGAAGGCTTCTCAATTCCTTCATCAACCTTTACATTGGTGCTTTCTATCATCTTCCTCAATCTCTTATTGTAACACCGGTATGCTTTGCTTTGAGTGGAGTAGCCCAAGAAAATTCCTTCATCACTTCTAGCATCAAACTTTCCTAGATCTTCATCTCTTTTAATATAACACTTGCTACCAAATACTCTGAAATATTTCACAGTAGGAGTGATGCCAAACCAGAGTTCATAGGGGGTCTTACCGGTGTTGTTTCTGATTTGAACTCGATTGAGAGTGTAAACTGCAGTGCTGATAGCTTCTTTCCAAAACATTTGAGGAACATTTGCTTCCAACATCATTGTCCTAGCAGCTTCCTGGATGGTCCGGTTCTTTCTCTCAACTACTCCATTCTGCTGTGGAGTCTTAGGAGCAGACAACTGTCTCCTTATACCCTGTTTCTCACAAAAGTCAATGAATTCACCAGATGTAAATTCACCACCTCTATCAGACCTTAGACACTTTAGTTTCAATCCGGTTTGATTCTCCACCATAGCTTTGAAGATTTTGAACTTCTCAAAAGCTTTTGATTTTTCTTTTAGAAAGGTAACCCACATCATCCGGGAATGATCATCAATTAACAACATGAAATATCTATCACCTTGCAGACTCTTGATTCTTGTCGGACCACATAGATCAGTATGTACTAATTCCAACAATCCGGTAGAAGACTGATCTTTGCTTTTAAAAGAGACTCTGCTTTGTTTGCCTAACTGACATTCTTTACACACACTATTTGTAGGTTTCATCAACTTTGGAAGATCTCTCACAGCCTGAGTATTGCTTATTTTGATGATGTTATCAAAATTTACATGACACATTCTTCTATGCCATAACCAACTCTGATCAATTTGAACAAACAAACAACTTTTATTTGAACCAACCAGATGAAAGATGTTACCTCTTGTCTGAGTACCGGATGCAATTTCAGTTCTGGAGCTTGTAAAGATTCTGCATTTTCCATTCTTGAACCGGAGATCATAGCCTTTGTCCACTAACTGACCAACACTGAGAAGATTGTGCTTCAATCCTTCAACATACAGTACATTTCTTGTTTTGCTCTTACCATCAAAGGAAATAGTTCCCCTACCTCTGATTCTGCCAGCAGAATTGTCACCAAACTTTACCATTCCTCCTTCATATCTTTCCAAGTCTAAGAACTTATTCTTGTCACCAGTCATATGGTGAGAACATCCACTGTCAATAACCCAATCATCCTTTTCTTCCACTTGAGCAGCCAAGGCTTTTTCAACAACTTTGTGATTGACAGATTCAGAGAGCATGGAATCTTCTTCCTTGATGGCTATAAACACCCACTCATTTCCGGATTTGTTTCCTGGTTCTGATTCATCATCTGTTACTCCTTCATTGTCATCTTCTTCATGAACATAATAGCAATTCTTTTGAAACCTTTGTCTGTGAGTATTAGATCTTGCAGATCTCTCCGGACATCTTGAGGCAAAATGACCAATCTTATTGCAGTTGAAACACTTAAAGGGTAGTTTTCCTTCATACTTACCGGATCCTCTTGGCAGTCTTTTTGCAATGAGGGCTTCAAGTTGAGCTGTTTCTGCTTCTTCTTCTTCCATGTCTCTTCTTGCTTGATCATACCATGACATTTTCCTTGATGAGTTTTCACCCGGATCAAATCTCTGTTTGCCTTTCACATAGGCATTGGCTTTGAAAGCAGATTCAGTCTTGGGTGGATCATCTCCAAACTCAGTCATTTCAAATGCAGCTAGTTTGCCAGCCAGTTGTTCTCTTGTGACAGTTGTGTGGGCTCTGAATTCATCAATGGCAGCAACTTTGATTTTGTAGGCAGCAGGAAGGGATCTTAGGATTTTGCAGACAATCTCATTTTCATCTAAAGTTCCACCAGCATTTCTGATTCCACATACCAGCTCATTTACTCTTGGCATAAAGGTAGTGATGTTTTCATCATCTCTCATTTTCAATCTTTCAAATTTCCCTTTCAGACTTTGCAACCTTGCACTTTTGACAAACTCATCTCCTTCATACAGAAGTTCCAGTTTAGTTAGGATCTCATATGCAGTTGGTAGGTCAATGACATTCGAGAGATCTGAGTCATTTAATGCGCTTAGAAGAGCTTCCTTGGTCCGCAGATTGTTTTCAGCTTCTGTGATTTCATTCAGAGTTGTCGGACCACCTTGTGGGGGTATATATGGTTTATAAATCATAGCCAAGTATGCTTTTCCCATACATTCCAAATGACACTTCATGCGACCTTTCCAGAGAGTAAAGTTGGTTCCATCAAACTTCGGACTATCCTTCTTGTATGACGACATCCTGGATCTCCTCAAGCGGTTAAGCTCCTATCAGAGGAACTTGGCTCTGATACCAATTGTTGCATCTAGGGCATACAACTGAGAGGGGGGGGTGAATCAGTTGTATAGAACTTCTTCTCTTTTAAACACTTAATTCTCTGTTGTTAGTTAGCAGCATATCAAATAATCATCCATGGAAGCATAATACATAAACACAAGAGCAGATAAGCATCAACACATTGAACACCAAGATTTTGACGTGGAAAACCCGGTTAAGGGAAAAACCACGGGGTGATTAACCCAAGAATTATTCTCTGTTAGAAGAATAAAGAAAAATGAATGGCACATGCCAATAAGGGCTCACTGCCTGAGCACACTGCTCACAAAGAGGCCCACTGCCTACAAGGAGACACACTGTCTACAAAGTGATGAAAATCACAGTCTTGAACTGGAGAATGACATCTCTACCATGTCCGGATCAGTTCCAATTAAGCCCAACAATCTCTGCTTTGCCTTTCGCACGTTTCTTTGCTATACCATACTCATCCTCATACCACACACTGAAATGAACTTACAAACCGTTATTTATACAAGACATCGACTCAGGAACAAGCATCTAAGTCGGCAAACAACCATAGGAGTATCCGCAAGATGAATAACACATCCGGTCGGCCATCACAAGAACATTCGCAGGATGAACAACTCATCCGGTCAGCTACACAGAGCAAGAACTTCATCCGGAAGAATAACTTCAATTCTGGGCTCTACCATCAATGCGGACCAACAACACAACCTAAACATGATCCAAGAACCTTCACAAGCCTGTCTGAATGTCCGGATACATCCGCACTTCCTCTGCTTACTGAGATCTCTTGTCTTCCTCATCCGGAACTTCAAGAACACAGTCTGTCACCACTGTCATAATGCAAGAGGTACTTCCGGACCTCCAAATCATACACAAATCAGGATGATACATCACAAGGACATCCCAAACACTCCTTCCAATCCGCAGATTAGGATAATACAATTCCGGACCTCACCGGACCTTTTTGTGATCCTCTGTCACCTCCGGATACTTACCGGACCCGGTTCTATACCGGCAGCCACAACTCCTTCAGATCTTCATGCGGACCTCTGAAATCTTAATTGTAGCATCTCAAGACTCATATCTACTAACCCTTTAATCCGCATCCTCCGGTTCTCATCCTATACAGTACATTTGCCTTCTTCTCATCACTGTTCTTCACTGTTCCTGACTGAGGCTAATTTTCTCAATATCCTCAGCACACAGCTCATCAAATCCTTCTTGTTAATGCAATATGAGTATGTTGACATCAATGACAACACTGGCTCACCTCATACTTGCAACACATACCTTTAAAAGGATAGTCCAAAAGAAAAATGGTTTAGGTCCCTAAGCAAAAATCAAGCAATTCAAATGAGGCATCCACATCACAAAAACTCCATCCATCCCCTTCCATCCAAAAACCCCAAAAAGCCCATTCCATTTCAAAATCCCACAAGAAAAACAAAAATCATAAAAATACTAAGTCTATGTGGGTCCCTAAATCACTTTATCACCCATCTCATAAGCAAACATCCCCACTGCTTCCTACACCACCATCCAATCAAAAGCTTCAATGTTTATATTGGTGTGTGTAACCGTTGGTCATGATTCCCTTTCATTTCACAACATTCCCACATACCTCCATCTCCTCATCCTTCATCCATTATCCTACATATCTTCCCCATCACCTTCCTTTGGTCCATGGTTTTGCATAAGTATTTCACCTATCTATCATTTCTTAAGTCCTACCATAATCCATATCATAATCCACTATCCTTCCATGCATAAGCTTTCCACAATCCACTATCCACCTAATCCATCTCTCTCATGCAATCCTTTACCAACATCTATGAGCACACTTGACATGGTCCATGAAATCACATCATTCTCTAATGGGACACTATCAACCTTCATAGTACTAGACACTTGCATCCATCCTATCCATTACCATGGTGAAAACCTACTCGCGGGCGCCATGTGTAATTGTCATCCTATCCTAAGTAAAAAAAAAGGTAAAAAAAAATAGCAAAGAGAAATCCTTTCATCCAATGGTGAAAATCTAGTAAACAGGTGCCTTGGATAAGTACCATGATGAAAACCTGGCAAATAGGCATCATTGTCTAGGTTGATCTTCTATGTCACTTACACTTGGAGGCACATTGTCTCATCTATCTTATCATTTCCAACCTATCATTTTCCATCTTATCATGTCTTCTCTTGCCATATCCTATCCTACCATCCTTAGCCAATACACCCGCATACCTATCATAATCCTCCATCCATCCTCCCTTCTTCCTTTTGATCTTAAAGAAGATATAGGGGCAAAATGTTGAAATGCACTTTGGTTATCTCTTGGTATACCTCATCCTTTCCAAACCAATCCTATCATTATCCACCTATCATAAGCCTTGTCATGTAAAATCCATCATGTCATCCTTTTGTCATAAGCTTTGTCATGAAAAATCCTAAGTCTACTACCTAGAATGGGGCATGTTATTCCTATGCAACATAGTCTTTGGAGATCACATCCTAGCTCCCTTATGAGGCATACATCCATTCTCTATAGCCTATCCTTGCATCTATCCATCTATCATGAGTTTTTCCTCCCATCCATATATCATGAGCCTTCCATCCCATTTACTATCATCCATCCTTTCTTCCAATCACATTACCTCCTTGCACCTAGACTTGGTTTTTCCCCTTGTCATTGGTATCAAGCACAAAGGCTACCCAAATTGTAAATCTAATGCCATCCCAAAACATTTCAAAAATCTAAAAAAAATCAAATATTCTAAAAAATTCAAAAACATCAAATATTACCAAAAATCCAAAAAAATCAAATATTCTCAAAAATCCAAAAAAAAAATCTCAAAAATCCAAAAAAATCAAATACTCTCAAAAACACAAAATAAATCAAATATTCTCAAAAATACAAAAAAATCAAAGCAATAAAATCCCATCACATCATCACATCAAGCAATCAATCCAATCATCAAATCATTCATCAAATTCATCAAATCTATCAAGTCAATCCATCAAACCAAATCCAATCAAATCATCAAATCAAGCCAATCTACAAATCAATCAAATTCACATCAATCTAATCCATATCATTCCATCAATAACATCTTATATCATCAAACATCCAATCAATCCTAATCAATCCATCCACCTTCATCATCACCATCAATAAAACACACATCAAAACTACATCTCATCTTTATCGTTAAGTGCCTTGATCCCGTGGATACAGGGTATGTAGGCAATTTGGGATACGAAGGAAGTACCTAAATTTAGGCATAGGCGATACACCTCTTCCATCTTTCATCATTCATCTAATCTTCACCAATCATCATCTTTATCCATCTCACCTTCTTCTATCATCTATCTCCCACATCATCAATAAACACCTAAAGTCCAATCAATCACATTCATTTCATATCAATTTCAATTCATCAATCTAATCACCACTCAATTCAATCAAATCATCATCATCAATCTTTCAATTCAATTCTTCTAATTCATTCATCAATCACTTCATCTAATCATCCTTCAAATTCATCAAATCAATCTAAGCAATGATTCAAATGCAAGTCATCCTTAATCCATACAAATCAAGTTAATCAATCATGTCAAATTATCCAATCACATCAATGGTCTTGATCTTAATCTTGTCATAAACCAAATCATCATACCAAATCAATCAATCATCATCATCAATGGGATATATCATTCCCACATCCTTGTGTTGATCTAGGGATATATTGTTCCATGCAATGACAACACTATTATCAACCATTATCAATCAATCCATCAATAAATCAATTAATCATTGGTTTACAGCTTGACAGGGGCAATACCTTGTTTGTTTTTGTATCATTTGTGCATGTTTGCTTGCTTGTGTGTGTTATCTTTTTATCTTGCATTTGTATCACATCAGTATCATTCTAGCTAATATTCATATCTTATGTATGCTGGAATAGCTTTTTGCATTATCCTTTGCATCTAAGGTCATATCATACATTTTGTGCATTTGGATTTCAATTCTCTAAGTTCACTTCCTCATACGTTAGACAAGGTTGTATTATGTTGGGGCATGAGACACATTGTCACCCTGGTCCTTATACCTTGGTGCATAATGTCTAGTGCTATATCAAACATCATGGTTGCTCACTTTTATTGCAGCATAATGCATCATTCATTTCTTCTATCCATTCCCTTATCTTTCTTCCTTGACCAATCCCTTTCATTTTGAGAGCCTACCCGTGTTTGTCCAACCCACCTATCCTCTCGAGGGGGCATCATCATCCTCATCCTATCATTTCATCCTCATCCTACCTTTTCGATATCATCCCATTTCATCATCCTATTCATTTTCATCTATCCATACCTTAGCTTCTTTGAAATGATGGTACTCGACATAAATCTGATTATCTTGAACATCATCTCAAAGAGGGGCAAAATATAGACACCTAAAATTGTCCCAAATTTGCCCATGTCATGCAACACCTAGTCAAAAACATTATTAAGACATCATGTAGCATTTTGTTCTAAATCCCACTCTTAATCCCACTTAATCCATTAGCTAATTAATTAAATAAATCTTATTTATTTAATTAATTCCCTACGTAAAATTACATCTTAATCCCATCTTTATCCCACTTAGCCAATTAATTAAATAAATTTTATTTATTTAATTAATTTCACATTCATAATCCCACTATCCAATTAATTAAATAAATCTTATTTATTTAATTAATTTTCCACCTAATATCCAAACTAGTTCAAATAAAATATTTGAATTAAGTCCTCACCTCTCACCACATTTCAACACTTGTCCACCTCTCACTTAAATCATGTGTGGTAGTACATTTTTCATTTAATATCCTTTTTATGTACACATTCGCACATGTACTAGTTTTTGTGTACATAGTCACACATGGGTCTTATTCTCTTCCCTCCACTTGTCACATGACTACAACTCCCTTGAAGAGTGGGAATAACTAATCAATCCTAGGTGTCCACATCATTCATTTAGCCTTTCAATCTCAACCATCCATTTGAACCAAGATTTGTCTATAAATAAACCCCCTCATAAGCCATTTTCATGCATTGAGTTGGAGTATCTACATGCTGTCAAAATATATTTAGAGATTTTGCATCATTCTTCTATCATCCATTGTCTTCTTCAATCTTCCATCCTTCATCTATCATCTTCATCTTACCATTATGCTACTGAATTGAGCAACCAACATATCAAATAAATTGATCAAACAATTCATCATGCATGCATCCATCATTCTATCTATTTGAGGTATTGAAGATTTGGATTGAGGTAATGCATTTCATTGTTTTGTCATTTACAGTTTATCCAAAATTTTCTATACACTTATTATCACTCGCAAGAAATTTTGTTCTTGAGATTCAGTAGATAGATGTGAAGACAACCTTCTTGCATGGTGACTTGGAGGAAGAAATATACATGATAGAACATAAACACTTCATGGTAAAATGATGCAGAGGTTAAAGGGGGGAAACATGACAAGTTCAACTTGTTTGACAAAGTATTCAAAGGGAGGATGAACTCACTGTTTTACCAAACAAGCTTTCATCATTCACAAAGCCCACATCAAAGGGTCACAAGACTTATGACACAAACTATCCATCCTATGCATGGCAGACATTGAGGGAGTTCATGACATTCAACAAAACCATCTTTGACCATTGATTAAGGACTAGCATGCATGGGCTTGGTACTTCCTTCATTAAGTCACTAGACTCCTTATAGCCCTCCAAATGGGAATAGTCAGCAATAACTTCTACTAGTGTCCTGAAAACTTAAATCTTAGACAATCCTAAGATACCCTTTTTGATGCCCTCTCACATATCACAAACTTGGAATACTTTGTTTTGGACAATATACCCTAACCTATAACTGTCCTCTAATAGCCCTTGGTCAATCAGGCCTGTTCTGTAAAGCAACTGCACCTCCAAAGACTCACAGACCCCTCTGTACACTTTAGACACATGCTAAAATGGGGAATTACACAAGTTTTGTGACTCCATAGTCAACTATGACCGATTTGGCTTATGTTGTTCCTTCTACACATATACCTAGCACATGGTCTTTCTAGGTTATCTCAAGAAATCTCCATCACAACCTATCTCCTACCAAAAACACCTTCAACAAACATTGAAACAAACATGAACAAATCCATTCCACTAATCAAGGAGGGTTTGATTAAGTTGAATGGTGAGAAACTCATGGTTTTCTGTTAGAAACCCTAGATGAGGGTTTATCAAACCAAATTCAGGAGAATGCAAATATCTACTACCTACAGATGTTTCAAAAGCCCAAATAAACTACAAAATATTCCAGACTCACCCAACTTTCAAGCCACCATCATAGTCTTCTATGACTCCTCTGTACAAGGGTAGAGCATGTACATAAACAATGAAAAATATAGAAAATGAAGGCAGAAAACTATTGTTCCTTATTGATTTCTTCACCAATTCACTTCTCTCCTCTACAATGGACATCTACAAGGTTTATAAATCTTGCATCGATGGATGGAGTAGTTGGAGGGGCAGTTTGAATCAGTGGAAGACTATTAAACTCTCTACAACCACCGAACTGCCCCTATTTTATTAATGTCTGTTACTAATTACAATGTTTGGCATATGCATCATGGTCTTACATGACAAACAAGGCTCTCAAACATCCTTACAAGATAAATGAGCCTTTGACAAGGCATGACTCCTTGACACATGCCAAAAAGGCTTACAATGTATGACTGCCCCATTATAATGCATGACTCTTATGACTGTCCCATGACATTATTACATAGAAATGGTCCTCAAGACCTTATTACAACATGATCAACCATGAAACAAAACAAAACAACCATGGATCTTCATGATCCTCTTGGTGCTCCTGCACCATAAAAGGTAAGGAGTCATTTGTTTGTAGATTGAAGAAATCTCTATATGGTCTCAAACAATCTCCTAAAATGTGGTATCAAACTTTTGATTCATATGTTTTAAATTTATGATTTGTAAGGTCCAAATAAAATCACTATGTATATTTTAAATAGGATGGTAATCATTTCCTTATTATCAATTTGTGTGTAGATGATATGCTAATATTTGGTAACACTAAAGGGGTGATTGGCAATTTGAAGTTAGTTTTCATTATAATTTAACATGAAGAATTTGGGGGTTTATAATTTCATCTTAGGCATTGAGATCAAAAGAGAAAGATCTAACAAAAATATTTGGTTGGGATAGATCAAGTATGTTGAATTTGTGTTAAAATGTTTTAACATGGTAGACTATAGACTAGTGAGTTTCTATTTTAGTGGGGACTAAGTTATTAGTTGAGGAATACTCATGCTGACTCACAAAGATGGAGAATATGTCTCATGTTCCTTACACTAGTGCAGTTGGTAGTCTAATGTATGCTATGGTATATAACAAACTTGACATAACCCAAGAAGTGAGAGTCTTAATTCATTATATGGCTAATCTTGGCAAAGAGAATTGAGAAATAATGAAGAGAGTATTCAAGTACTTGTAGAGCACTGAAGAGTTTTCTATTTTCTACTTGGGTGAGTACTTGCAACACTTGAAAAGCTAAAGGTTGTTGACTCAAATTGGGTACGAGATGTGAATAGAAAATGATCTACCAGTGGTTATGCCTTTAAACTATTTGATGACGCTATTAGTTGGATGACCAAGTGAAAAGATGCAGTTGTTTTATCCACTACATAGGAAGAGTACATGGTAGCTACTCATGCCTATAAGAAGGCAATTTGACTTCATAGATTGTGTTCAAATATTGGGTTGTCAAGGAGTAGTTTAGATTAAATATGATAGTTAGAGTGTCATTATCCTAGCAAGGAACTTGAATTTTCATGCACAAACAAAGCATATAGATGTTTAATATCATTTTTTTCATGACATGGAGGGTGGAGGAGTAATGATTGAAAAGATTTACACTTTAATGAATGTTGCAGATGTGTTGACAAAGTCTATGAGAATAGATAAGTTCATATGGTGTAATGAATCTATGGGCTTCACAACCCTTATCAATTAGATGTTGGTGTTCTTATGCTCTTGCAAGGTGTTTGACAAGTGAGAATGCTAGGAAAAAGGTGTCTAAATCTTGCATTTCCAATTTTTGTATTTAATTATTTAATTATTTTTATTTATTATTCAATCACATATTTTGGGTGGTCCCACTTGAAGTGGCATTAGTTGTCACAATTTGTAGTTTGTAATTTGGTAATTTGTAATTATCACTTAGTTATTATGAAAGTTGATAAATATAACTATGATAACTTGTAAAGTGTGTAAGAGTTGTCATATTAGAGAGTGAAAATGGGGTGTAAAGTTTGGACTTGGAGAAGATCAAGGAAGATCTTTAGTTTGCATGTGCATGTTACCAAAAAAGTGGATATGATCACAAGTGGAATGCTTTGGTTGAAATAGGAAGCTTCTAATTTAATTTTTTTTATTTGGGCATTGGGATTTGCATAGAGATTCATGTGCCACTTTTAGCCCATGTTTTTCTTTCATGGTTTTAAAAACCATTAGTTGTTTCTAGTTTTAGGTCTTGCCTATATATATATATATATATATATATATATATATATATATATATATATATATATATATATATATATATATATATATATATATATATATATATATTGGTGCATAGTTTAGAGAAGTATGTTTTGTATGGTTTTAGATAGGGTTATGTTGCCAATATTTCTAGAGACTTGTGTTGTTTTTCTCCTATGAAGGATTGAGTCTGTTGATATATTATAACCATATTTGGTACTGTGAATACATTGGTTTAAGTTTTGGAAGTTGACTTTTTCCTTAGAAAGGATTTCCTATTGTAAATATTGTCATTGAGGTGAATGCTTTTTTTACATGTGTATTATTCATTTCTAAAATTGTTAGATTTTGCATGCATGTATCTCTTCATTGGTTAATGTAGGAAGTGTTTCTGCTATCATCTTCCTTTCAATCATGTACTACTTGTTTTCATCCTTGGATATACTCGCATCCCCACCTACAATAACAACATCATGCACCTATAAAAGCCTTCTATACAGTAATCAAATGTACCTAATTTAAGTGTTATAAGTCATGGGAAATAATCACATGTATGTTGATTATTGCATTTACAAACACTGATTTTTATTGTTTAAAAATATATATTGATATGTTAAAATTGTACATAGTTAATTAATGCATGTTTTGAATAGCATGAAGACTAAAATAAGGTCTCAAATTCTTTAGCCAATACAATTGTAAATAAATCATTTTAATTATTTTTTGAATTTTCTAAGTAAAGAGTACACATGTTAACTTTGTAAAAGATAGATATTTACTTTTAAGTAAAAAAACTAATATTTGAATGCTTAAAAGGTATGCATACTAATAACTAGTTTTGTAATTCTGATTACAATAATACTAACTAGCACTTGCACCCATAGGAGGTTCAAGGAATACGCCGAAAGGAACAACCAACGAGTTTAGAAAATTTTCTGGCATGAATTTTTTACAGTGCAAGACAATTTTCCGAGCATTATAATGCTCACATATAAAAGCCTATTAGCTAATTATAAAAACTAAAAAGAACCAGTGGTTAAATACCCTCCAATAAATCTAAAAATCATGTACCATGTGAAGAACCATATGTAATGTACATCATCTATGGAGATCTTTTGTTTGGACCAAAAGTATATCATTCTGCCAGTAAACACTCCAATCCCTACTATCATGCATATAAAACTAATTAGGACACCACCAAAAGAGGCTGAGACAACACCAATTAAACTAATAATCATGTACCATATGTAATGGCCATCATCTCTAGAGAATTTTTCTTTTGACCGCAAGTATCTCTAGCTAATAATCACTCCAATCACCCCTATCATCAGTAGAAAATTGGTTTCCATGGTAATGGGAAGTATGAGTTGCATAATAGAAATTATTAAGATAGTCCAAAGATAGTACTCATCTTCTCTAAAGATGTATTTCTTTGAACAAAAAATCATTATCCTTATGCAAATTGGGACAATGCTCACCATAGAGAAAACAATTGCTGCTACAACTCCATGGTCTGGTGCCATTGCCACATAGATGCCCACCCCAAATGCTAATAAAAAAGATATTAATGCTATCCATAATCCAATGAGAGAGGTGTTGAGAAGAAGGGGATCTTCTTGTTTACCATAAAGTGCATACATTAGTAGAATTACTAATGAAATTGAGCTACAGAATGCTAATGCATCACAAATCACTGTAAGTTGAAAGTAAACACCATATTGATGGTGTTTTTTTGTCTTCCTTTGGGAGAGTGAAAGCTACTGCAAAAGCTACTATTGCAATCAACACTGCATTTACTGAAATAATTTGGACTTTCCACATTGTTTTTTTAGTGGCTAATGAGCACTCTCTTGTTTCCTCTACCATCTTTGGAGTCCCTTGTGCACCATTTATTTCTAGCAAACTTTTAATTTACACAAAAACCCACACCTTTTAAACCAAATAGAATTGATCAACATTTAAAGTTTTTACAAAAATTAGTAAAACTATAAAAATAGCTTTAAAGGTAGATTTTTTATATTTCAATGAAAGTAAATGTTTGGAAATTGATATTTCCTACAAATGGATTTTAAAAGAAATGAACTTTTCTAAACTTTCCATATAAAATGGGGAAAAGATTTGAATTTTTGTAATTAAATTGAATTTAAATGTCAAGTCTTTATGTGAAATCATTGGTGGTTTAATTTAGTCTCCATTAGACTAGAGAAGTAGGTTAAAGTTTAAAACAGACAATTTATAAATGTGAATTTTTATTTTTTAGAACAATCACTGATAATCACTTAAGGAATTTTTTAGTTGAGTTGGACAACGATGCATGAGAATTTTTAGGGGTTAGGAAATTTTGCACTACCCAAAAATTTATAATTTTATGTCTTGATTTGTTTTGTAGGTTCTTAATGATTTTCTAATTACAATTTCCTCATACTAGAAGATAGTTTCACCACAAAGACACTTTCTCACCTAATCTCTAATTTAATGCATCTTGAGTTGTAGAGTATAATATCACCATGTAACAGTCATTCTAGATTTGTGGGAATAATTAAAAATCTCTCCAAGTGCATGGGTTGCTAGTAGGTTCATGGTTCAGGACACATCAGACTTCACAAGAAGGATCTCACCACACATGGGTTCTCATTATCAACAAGTTATGACATGTGTATTAGGCCCTTTTGGGTTTCATACAAAACTTTGAATACTTTTCAGACTAGAATATTTTGAGATTGGTCCCATGAAGAGCCAAGAAGGAAGGTGCATGACCCTTTGATCAATGGTACCTTATCATTTGGTAGGATCCTTGTAAATATGATAGTAATGTCTTTGGAATGGGGTAAAGCATAAGAGGCAAGGGAGTCAATTTGGAAACTTAGGTTCCATGATGAATCGCATTATGTACCTAGGAACATGATATTATATTATATATAAGTCAATGGAGATGTTGACATGTGGCACACATCCCTTGAGTTAGTTATATTGAATAAGTAATTATATTAGGTAATTAAGAGGCTTTGAATGGGTTTAGTAGTTACCCCTCAATGATGTTATTAGGAGGTCTATAAAGAAGGTGAATATCATTGTAAGGATATTTATTGAGTATGATATTATCTCTAGGATCTCTATAGATAAAGTGAGGAGTGGCTTCTTCTATAAGGAGTATTGTACAATGTTATCCTACCTCAATGGTTTATTCTATTTCTACATATATTGGATATTAGGAAATCTTAGCCCATGAACATCTCTTGTGTTGTGTATAATCTATCTTCTACATTATCTTATTTTCGTTATTATATGTGCAGATTTTATTAAATCATACTAGAGCTAAAATTTGGGAAAAGGTAAGGACAAACTCCTAATTTTTGAATATTTTCCTATATCATCCAAATAATAATGAATTTGTCTACATTTTTTTATTCAAGTTGGAGGATCAAATAACGAAGCTATAGTCCAAAACTCATCTATTGATCATCAATATCAGTTGAGTTATTACAATTTTATGTTTTTACATTTATGGAAAGCTCAAGAAAATCCATTAGGGGTATTTTATTTGTATTTTTGGTTTTGATTCCAACAACATTATAAAATGATCGAGTCAAAGTTTGGTCAACTAGATTTGGTACTAATGTGATTCATTGAAAGAATTTCTTGTAAGACCCTAGTTTCAATGGGGTATATTGATTTTTATGGAAATGGAGATGCATTAGAATGGTGACATAAGTAGAAAAGAGCTTATGGTAAAATTATAGCATGGGACATATAGTTTGTGATACACTTAACAAGGGAAGCTAAACAATGGTATGCACCATTGTGTAAGGATATTTCCTCTTTAAATGATCTAAAAAATATTTCTTAGATAGATTGGAACCAAAAGAAAAAATAGATGATAAAGAAGATGAAGAAGGAGAAGAAGAAGATGGAGACAAATAAGAAAAGCAAGAACAAGAACACAAAAAACAAGAATTGAAGAGAAAGAAGATTAAGAAGGAGAAGGAGAAGAGATGAAGATAATATGAAGGATATAGGTACATTCAGTTTATTCTAAGGAAGAAAGATTTAATCCTTAAATTTCATGGATATATTCAAAAGGCAAAGGTTATATTTTCTAGATAAACCCTAGCAACAAGTATAATTTCATCAACATGGAATTAGCCAAGAAACTTTAGGTACAAGGAAAGCACATCAATGATAATCAAATAGTTGGTAAGGATATTCATTTTTTTGAAGATTTAAATTTGTCCATAGATAAATATATGTTTTTCATTCAAACTTTTATGCTTTGGATATGGATAGGTTGGATATTGTTCTCAGTTATCCTAGGTTAGAATTCCTGGGAACAATAAAAACTAATGTGAAAAAGAAGTTCATGAAGCTTTATTATAGGAAGAAAAAAACTATATTACATGATATTACACATAATGAAGACCAAAGGAAAGTCAAGGTAGAGAAAGATTAAGAAGCTATAGGAGAGTGTACCAAAGAATCATCAAGGGACAAACAATAAGAGACATACAAAAAGAAAAAAGATGAAAATTTTGTTTCCCTTTCCAAGTCAACAAAGAAAGAAACAACAAAGGGGGAAGAATAAAAAAAGATTCTAAAGATAGTAAACGGTTCATTATATAGGCATCCACATCATTGTGAGAGGCAAGAATCATGGAGGAAATCATTAGGGAAGCATGATAATACATGGAATCAACAAGCCAACCATTATAGTTCTATGTGGAGTCAAATGAATAACTACAATAATATGTGGCATCATAGAAGAAATTCCTATTCATGGAAGAAAAGGACAAAGTGTAAAGATGGAATCAAACAATTGCAACAAAATATGATCAAGGATGGTGTAGTGCCCCTCAACTTGTTGTCTTTTGGACTGATGTTTGCTTAGTAGTACTGGACATTTTGACAGTATTTTTAGGTCATTGATGATGGACTTCTAGTTATTTTGCTATTTCAGTATGAACCTAATTATTATGATAACAGATGTTGATGTTGGATTATGTCATTTTATGCTTTACAATTTGATAAATGAACTGATGTTTTAAATGCTTTGATGTTATTCATTATATGGGATTGGAAGTTAGTTGATCATTTTATGTCGTAGATTAGTAATCTGATATCTTGTTCAATTTAGTTGATTATTATTTATAAACGTGAATGGAACGGTGTTGTATTACTCGTTCTCGAGTACCCTACCTCACTGCGATTTCCATTCACGATAGGACTGCATGTGATGTATATGTATATCTTGTTATGGTTAACTGTGCGTTGCTGCAGGATGTAGGTACTAGGCATCGACTCCACCTGATTACAGGTCTGAGCGTGCCTTCGCCAATGGATTAGTTGGTTGGAGTTAACATGAGGTCCCTAGTTAGTGTTCCTTCGTCGTCAGTTTACCCTTGTGGTTTTTGGTTGTCGTTCGCTCATGTCTTGCTGTCAGGTAATACCGTATCTTGGAGTCTAATGAGTTTTGCAGGTGTCTAAGTATGTGTGGTAATGTTGTGCTTTAATTAGAATTATTCTACGGAAGAGTATAAGTGTTGTTAAATGGGCATAATGTTGTTAGTTGTCGATTTTAGCTATAAATAAATTATTATTTTAATAGAAGTGTTGTTGATAAATAAAGTTGTAAGAAGTTTGTATTATTCGATATAATATTATTTATAATAAATATTTAAATAAATAAATAGATATAACCATGCTTGTAAATTGTGATTCACAGCTTGATTAATAAAATAAATTAAAGGATAGTACAAAATTATATAATTGTTGAAATAGTACTATTCTATTTATAACAATATTTTGGGTCGGCTATAAAGAAAAATAATAATAAAATAAAGAATCTAATAATTGGGATCTTTTAATTAAATAAAAAAAAATACATATTCTTTAAAGGAGTTTGCACGGAATCACGTGCCAAGCCCTTGGAGAGGAGAAAGGCTGAGTTATAAAAGAGCTGTAGGTGCATCAAGGACGGCATCACAGGTGAAAGGAAGGAAGCAGCTCGAAACTGCAATGATTGGAGCAGATTCGTCGAGTCGATTGCGAAACCAGGTTCTGTCAAATGTCTTATCTCTGAACTTCATTTCGAATCTGCAAATGTTGTTGTAGTTTATTGGATTCCAAATAGTTCTGTAGACTGTCTTTTCTGTGTGTAATCAGCATCTTCTCTTAGGGTTTAAATACATCGTTTCTGCTCAAGGATTCTATAAGTCAAATGTTTTCCTTCCACTGGTTGCCGAATCATTCTGTATGCATTCTCAGACCGGCGTGATCTTGGTAGGGTTTGTAGGACACCTTGATAGAATTGCCGTAAATCGCTGTTGGCTACAGCTAGTTGTTCCCGTAAGATCAGCTTAATGTTGTTATTGTTTCTTTCTTTGTAAGTCACTTTGTATTCATTCGACCTTCCCAGTTGCGTACCTTTTTAACCTGCCCTCCCACATCCGTCAATGGAAATTCTATCTGTCCAGAGACCTGTATAGCAATCGTTACTTGAAGATTTAATTTATTTCCCTGCTATCCCTTAGTGTTATTTACAAATGGTTTGATGTTGATAGAAAGCGCTGCATACTGCAATGCTAGGCATGATAGGTAGATCGTTGTTCTTTTTATCACCCGTTCGAATGGAGAATGCCGAATCCCTTGCTTAAGCCAGGTTACCGAGTATTACTCGATGCCCGTTGCCTTGTTATCCTTCGTTGTGAATGGGAGTATGAAAGACTAAATCCTTTTTCTTATTATTTGCCATTCCAGGTTTACTGTTATGCTACGTTGGCTTTATTTCTAGTGTGGCCGATAATACTGGGTTGACCGCTGCATTGTTATCACTCGATTCGAGTGAAAGTGCGAATCTCATCTTTAGTTTTTTTTTTTTTACCTAGTATCAGTTGGTGTGTCTGTCACTCGATTGATTAAAATTTATAATTTCCCACTCTCACGAATCTCCACATTCTGCAATACCAGCTTAATTTCCTTCCAAATTATTCTAAAATAGAAGCTCTCATTCGCACCTTTGGATTAACTATTACGGGACCACTGGATAGTTGGATCCCTACATCATTTAGGGTTTGGAATCTCTACATGATAAATTAAACCAATCAGAAGATAGAATACGGTCAACACCAATAGCATGTAGTGTGTCCCAAAGATTTTGCATATAGATTTATCCACATTGACTATGCTTCTTTGCACAACTATTTGGTGTTTGAAGTTTTAGCACTTCCGTTGTTCCAAAATGGCAAGGGCGCTCAAGCTAGTTGACCATTTTTGTAAGCTTGCAGTCGAATCTTCATCATCAGCCAGGTAAACATTTACACTTAATGAACACTTCGTAACCCATTTGCTTGTAATGGAATATGTATTATCCATTTATATATTAGGTTTCCATTATCCTCGCTTCAGAACGAATCATGCTGGCCTACAAACAGTTCGCTGTGTCTTCCCTGCCAGAAGCGGACTCTATGAGAGGGCACTCCTTGTAATCAAAAAACACCAACTGGTGACGATAGGGCTGAGCATACCTAACTGGCCAGATTTAAATGTCACCGAACACTAGTTGTAGGAAAGGGAACAGGAATCGACAGTCTGTAAATGCATCGATCCTTTCCTATGTTGTCCCTTGCAACTTAAAACTAGACGCTGCACCCATTTAAATGCTAATAAGATCTTCTGGAGCACTTCTTATTTCTGTGGCGCTCTACAGGGAACGGTGAAAGGAAACATTCTTGATAGGTTTATCAAAACATAGTTTTGTAGTAAGTTTAAGTGTGAGCAAAGACATTCTGCAAATCAAGTTAAAACTTTGAGGTTAAATCTAATTCAATCCGCGAGACTCAACAGTAACTCATCAATGTGAGCGAATATTACTTTCCTGGATAGATAAGCGAGGTTACACTGTCTGAACGAATTCATAGACAGTGTGTAGTATATTTGCCGTGCCTCGATTTCTAATTGCTCTCATGGCGCACCTGGCTAGAATAATGCCTTAAGAGATTAAGTTTCCTATATGATAAACATTAAAATCCAATAGTTAGTCGATTAAATCTGTAGATCGCCCTTGTCTTGGCTGGCGCACTTCCGAAAAAGTTGGGGTGTCCTCAAGATAGCCAGCAAGGGCAAGATGGGCAACAATGCACCAATATTAACCAACTGGTGGTGTAATGTAGTAACGGTTCTGAATGTAATTTGAGTAACTGTCTGCTTCTGATAGCTTACTGTCTCGTTTTGGCCAATCCTCAACACCTGAAGATATCAGAAATTTGATAACAGGCTCGGCAGCGACAGTGTGATGGAAAAATCATCGATATAGTTCTTCTTACAGGCAGAAAGCTATTCCAGTAAACTAACAAATGCAGTTCACCTACTGAGTTGAAATGAGATTGCTGTGTTGGCAAAACCATTGTCTTCTTTTATCACATCATAAACATTCTTCAGATTCTTCCGTACCAGAGTTTTCACCGTCTTTTGTGATCATTGCTATTCGTTCGAACATGAGCAAACGATTTACGTGGATACCGTCAACGCAGTAAATTTGCAAGTTTAGTGATCATAGCCGGAAGTCGTCAGACCGGATGCATATCATTCACGTCAGTGATTAAACAGTCAATAGCAATTTTACATCTCAGTAGTAAAATAATCCAAGTTGTTCGCATAGGGCACTTTTACGACCATTCTCCTTAAGGAATTAAATCACTATGGATAAGATCAGTTTCAGAGATAACTTCAAATCATCATAAAAGAATTCTTTTGGATTTCGTGATTGAACTCGCCTCGTGTGATTGCCGTTCAGCCATAAGACATCTCTCCTAGCGTTATTATTCGCTTTATCCTTGATAGAATAAAGTTAATAGGACAAGTTTGAAGGTAAGAATATAAAGATTGTATCTGGAGCTAAGTGGTTCTTTTATCAATTATTGTAATGATTTAGTAACCAATTAATTTATCTTTTGAAGCAAATAAAGGTTAGTTAGATATTTAGTTGCAAGGTGTTATTTTTATTGTTGTAATTAAACGTTCTTTTATTACAGGAGTTGTTTGCATTGAACTGAGAATGAATGATAGTATTTCATCTCCTGAATTTGAACTGAATTGATTGAGTGTTGTAATGAGTCGATTTGAGGTTGTTCAAACCCGAATTCCAGAGGCTAAGTCGTCAATGTTGAGTATTTGCAACTTGTATATTGTTGATGTTGTAATTACGATGTAATAGCGTTTATGTGAATCAAACATAGTATGAAGTATAATGAGGTATTGTCAAGGTTGAATGATGTGTCTTGTAAAGTATTAAGCTCTAGATGAGATATCAAACCTCTTGTGATCTTATTGTACCGTTTTGTCATTTGGAGAGACCTGAAATCTGTAAAAAATAAAGTATTGTAATGTTAAAAAGTGTTGGATAACAATTGATGTTATGATTCTATTTTGATGCAAGAAGGTTTATGCCTTGCACTGTACTTATACGTGTGTTGTTATTAAGTCTTGCATGATGTTTAAAGGTTTACTAGGTGTTAGGAAGGAGAGTGGCTTTCAACGTGGGGCCAGCGCCCAAAGTGGCAGTCAGGATAACCCGTTGGAAGTAGATTAATCAAGTGATAACCTAAAAATAAACTAGGGGGTTAAGGGTAGATTTCACATTAATAAGATTAATGGATTCCTCTCCCATGGCCTGTAGTGCTTGTTTAGACTAAGGATGGGTAGAGAAGGCCTAGTCGGCATGATTGACTTCCTTGTCCTCATGAAAGGAAGGTCGATTCCGCATGTGTCACCCTATGGGGCCGGCGCCTAGTGAGAGGCTGTCAGGATAACCATAGATGGGGGCCGGCGCCTAGTGAGAGGCTGTCAAGATAACCCATGTTAGGACCGTGCGATGACACTCTCCCTACTACAACCTAGCATTCCTAGTTCGGTCTCTCCTTGTTTGTTTTGTGTCGCCTCTGGAAGTGAAAGTGAAAGTTAAGTTAAGTTTAGTTATGTTGTGTTGTATTGATATTGCCATGTGTTGTATTGGCGTTGGTCAACCTTTGTCCTTATTTGTCTTTCGTCTACCTGACTGTCATTGTTTGGGACCTCATGTTAACTCCTAGCTCGGGGGGTGGACCTTAGGGTTCCACATGGTCAGGTGGAAGAGCTATTTTATCCATTGGTTACTCTTGACAAGATCATATGCAAAAAAGGATTTGTTCCAGTTGTACTTGTTCCAATGATGATGATGTAAGTGCACAACTTTGTACCAGATTTGTGTAACAGAATATTCTTTATGTATGTAACTTTTGATGTAGACTAAATGTTAATGTAATGATGTCATGATGTACTTATATGAAAACATTTCAGTTATGTATTTTATTATGCAGATTCCGTTATTTGATGATTGCAATGAATGTGAATAAGTTATTTATTTGAGTATGGATTTGGATCAGTTACTAATGTATGTTAAATTATGTTAGTTGATTTGTTAAGTGATGCAGCCTTGGACCCTTAGAGAATAAGTCGTAATTAGTTGTGTTAACGTTACTTAATCTTTTAAAAAAAAAAAAATTTATGTTCTTTTAGCATAAGAATGTATTCTTTAAGGTGTTCAAGGTGGGCGTTACAGATGGGATCTAGGTAGAGTTGAGCTAAAACAACTAAAAGGATCACCTATGGATGCTTCTATGATCTAGGACATGACATCACATTTGTAATGACTTGGAATAGTCTTACTATTTGGTTTCTTCTTATGTTTCAAGGATGAAACATGTCAAGGAAGGATGGCATGTTATGTGCCTACGGATATGATATTATATTATATATAACTAGATGGAGATGATGACATGTGGTACAAATCCATTAAGTTGGTTGTATTAATTAATTAATTATATTAGGTAATTAGGAGGCCTAGATGAGTTTAGAGGTTTACCCCTACATTATGTTATTAGGAGGAGCTTGATATATAAAAAGGTGAATATCAATGCAAGGATATGTGTTGAGTATGATATTGTGTTTTTGATCTCTTAGAGATATAGCTTGGAGTGGCTTCTTCTATATGAAGTATCGTATTGTGTTACCCTACCTCAAGGGTTTATTCAATTTTTGCATATATTGGATATTAGGGCATCTTCGACCCTAAATATCTCTTTTATGGTGTGTGATCTATCTTTGACTCTTAATTAATTTATATTCTCATTAATATTATCTTATATGGGTAGTTAATCTATCTTGGGTGACATCCAAGGCATAAGTAGGGTATATAGAGCTAGTGGTTAGTTTATGATCATCATATTACAAATTGTGTTCTTCTTGGAAAATTGTGGAGGTTTGCCCCTTGAAGCGGCTTATTATTCTCAAGTATTATAAAGTATTTGTAGTATATTTCCTATTATATTATTCTCTTATGCAAGTTATTTCAATACAAATTGGCACATACCCCATGGGCATGCTAGATTATAATAAGCATTATTTTTCCTAAACTTGAAAGTGACTGCACACTTAATTGTGGCATGTTTATTTAGAACATCTATTATTATATAATATTATCTTTAATTCATGGCATCACTTTTGGCTTTTAAAAATAATTTCTATTGTGTGATTCTTGTGATTATTTTTCCTTCTTTTTGTTTAGCCTACACAAATGGATTGTCATTCATTGGGTTATCTATTTTTTACTCTATTAAAGTTATCAAAGCCTTATTATGAATAGGTTAGAAAAAGGGTTGGAGGTAACCCCATAGAAAAAATGTGTGCATTTGTTGTATTGTAGGTTAGCTAAGAGGAAGGATGGTTAACAAAAAAGAGGTGGTGGTTGAAATCATAGAGGACATCATGATGATGAAAATGACCAAAGGGAGTTACAGGATGGTGAGTTGGCTAGCATAATGAGAGCTATTGAAGCAAGGTTGAGAGCCCTTAATACTAAGAAAAAATTAAGAACAATCATAGTTGAAGATGAAATGAAGATGAAAGGTTGGTTCAGTGGCCATGTGATGATGAAGATTCCAATTCAATAAAATAATTGACTGTAGAAGACAAGTTTGCTAGGGCATTGATAAGAGTAGGAAGTAAACTATAATTTGGTTTTCCTTATTATTAAGGTTGTCTAGATCCTAAAGGTTTTTATTATTTGATCAATTATTTGGATAATTATTTTGAGTTTGAATCTAAAACCTAAGAGAGTCAAGTATTCAACTACCAAATTGAAGGGGAAAGTTGTGATATAGTGGGAGCATATGAAAAAGATGGGGTGAAAAAGAACAAATTGAAGATATCTAAATGAAATTGAGTGGTAGATCAAATGAAGGGAAATTTTATGCATACAAATTACAATTTGGATTTATTCAAGAAGTTCCAAAATTTTCTAACTCGGTATTTAGGTTGGTCACATGGAGGATGCTATAGAGGTGTCTTAATACTTGGATGTTTTGTAGAGTAAAATTTAATATGAGATTTAGTTTCTAATTCAATTTGTGGAGGGTGCTTATCAACTCACATTAAGAGAAAGGGATAAATTGTCTAGAAAGAAAAGGATGGAGGGTAAAGGAAATGGTAGAAGGAACAAGTAGAATGAAAAGAAAGGGAATGCACAAAAGGATACCACAACATCTAGTTGTGGTGCACAAGACTCTAAGGAAGCAAATTCTTCTGAGAAGGAAGCTAAAGTAAGAGGAGCTCATAGAAATACTTTTAGTGGTACCTATTTTAGATGTGATGAAGTAGACCATTGAGCATTTGAATCTCCAAAAGTAGAGAAATAATATAGATAGATTGAGAAAAGAGTGCACATATTGCACAAGGAAGTGATGAGTCAAGTAGTGAGATGTAGAGTGTGACACAAGATGGTAGAGAGAATATAGTCTTGTGCAAGGTTGTGTTCAAGCTCACTAAAGAAGATAAAAAACAATGGTTGAGGAAGAGTATCTTCCACAATAAGTGTAAGTCAAGAGGAAAGTGTTGTAATATTATCATAGGTGGAGGAAGCACAAATAATCTCTAGTGTCCATTGAGGTGGTAGAGAAGTTGGGCCTACAAATGGTAATGCATCCTAATCCCTACCATGTATCAAGGCTACGAAAATTGTATCAAATGATTGTGAAAGGGTAATTCTTGATCGCTTTCCACATTAGAGGATATGTAGATGAGGTTTTGTGTGATGTGATTCTTATGGATGCCTATTGTTGGCTAGACAATGGTACTATCTATAATTAAATAAAGAACACATTCACCATCACCAATGGTAGGTATAAGTATGATTTGAAGATATTGAAAGTTGATGAAGATGTTGCAAATGGCCACATAAGTATCTTATAAACCAACCAATTACAAAAATAAGTTGAAGACTCATAGGAGTGTTATGCTTTGGTTGTGAAATTAGTGCTAGTGGGAGAGATTAGGTTGTATGGGACAAAGGAGCAAGAGTTATAGGTGTTGATTAAGGAGTTTAAGGATACAATAGATAGTAGAATATCAGCAAGTTTGCCACTAGTGATGATATTTTTAGCCTACATGTAATTATTTCCAAATTCCATCTTACCTAGAATAACCTTGGTTCTACATCCATATTGAGCACATAACTGAATAGACAAGTAGAAGAGTTAATGATGAAATGTCTAATTTAGAAAATTATGATCCATTGCATTGTACTTGTAATACGTGCACCAAAGAAGGGACAAGAATAGAGAATTATACAAACTCCCATACCATCAACAAGATCATCATCAAGTGTAAGATTTTGGTGTTGTGTATTTATGGCCTAATGCATTTCTTGAGTGGGGCATGCTATTTATCCAAGATATACCTCAAGTGTGACTATAAAATTTAGATTATATATACAGGAAGGAGATGGGTGGAAGATAACTTTTAGAATAAAAGATAGATTCTATGAATGGCTGGTCATGCCCTTTGGATTGACCAATGCATTGAGTACCTTTATGAGACTAATGAACAAAGTTCTCAAACTTTTATTAGGTAGGTTTGTTGTTATTTATTTAGACCATATTTTGGTGTTTAGTAAGAGTAGTGAGGAGCATCGTAAACACCTACAATAGGTTTTATCATAGTTGACAAAAGAGAAGTTGTGTATTAACCTAGAGAAATGTAGTTTTATGCAAATAGAGCTAGTATACTTGGGATTTGTGATATGTCAAGATGGTTTGAGGATGGATCTAGAGAAATTAAGGGTAATTGTTGAGTGGTCAATGTTGTAGAACATCACAGAGGTTAAAGTTTCCATGGGTTGGAAAGCTTCTACCAGAAGTTCCTCAAGAACTTTAGTGGGATCTACACACCAATAACACATTTCATGCAAAAGGGTGGATTTGAGTGGATAATTACTATAGGTAAGAGTTTTAACCTATTGAATTAGAAGGTGATATATGCACCACTATTGGTGCTTCTGAAATTTGAGGTCTTTCAAGTGGACTGCAATGCTAGTAGAAGGCTATTGGTGTTGTTATGAGTTAGGAAGGAAAACCCATTGTGTATTTTAGTAAAAACTTGAATGAGGTTAAGCAAAGTATTTATTATATGATAAGGAGTTCTATGATAATATTTAAGCATTGTAGAAGTGGAGGCATTATTTATACCAAAATAGTTTATTTTATATACTAATCTATTTGATGTAAAAGGGAGACTTAGCTTAAAACCCTAAACTAGGCCAAACCCTCTTCTATCAACATTGAAACACAAAATTAGCTTGGCTTCTACCTTTGAAGGAGAGCCAAACTACAGGGGTTTTGTCCCTTTGTTGTATAAAAGAGTTTTAACTAAATCTAACCAATCAAACTAAGATAAAGTAGGAAACCCTAACTAAACAAGATCAGTGAATGGCAGACTAACGAAAATTGTTACAAAGAAACTGAGACTATAGCAGAGATCAGCAAATAGAGAAGAACTGTAACCTAGGTTTTAGGGAAAAGATTAACCAGGGTGCTGGGCACCCTAGATCCAAATTATGGTTTTGTAGAATGTTCTAATCTAAGTGTCTTTGCCTATCTACCTTCTTGTTTCCTATCACTTGTTGTCCAACTCCTCTAAATATGACCTACACACAAACAAGAAGGGAAAAGGTTGTGTTGTTTTTAGGGGCTTGCCTTAGTCAAACCCCATGTTGGTGTTTCTAGCTCCACTACAACAATGATTAGATATCAAAGAGTGTGTACCCTAGGAGGGCAGAGGAAAGATCTATAAATGATGAAAAAATGAATATAAATGGTAACTGTTGCCACGAGATATGAAACCTTAGTTGGAGTAGGTGACTCAAGACCATGTACCAACAAGGAGATAGAGAATGAAGACTTGAACTTCCTTCAAGACCTACAACCAAGCATCATAACATCCACATACAGAGTTGTTCCAATCATGAAGAATACTTGAGCATATGAGAGCAATTCTCTAAGACATAAGGTGAGTCCTTTTAACATTCTAGGTGTAAAATGAATAATAAGAATCCTTCTTATATTCATTCCTGCTCACTATCAGTGAATAAAACCAATTGAGGCCGACAAGGGTAAACCAAAGAGATGTTATAAGCTGACATCACCAAATTTAGGTCAAGGCTAACATCTCGGCCCAGGGTGCTAGGCACCCTGGTCCTTTAGCCCCCACAAACTCTAGGGAGTGCTTAATGGGGTGAGCTTAGACCAGCCCTAAGCTTATTTGTCAAGGTCTATTCATCGGAATTAATAATTAATTGTTTATTGTTCTACTAGGTGCCAAAATAGGTCCAAATAAACAAGGGTGAACATTTTACTTTATAACATTATCATTGGGCACTATAATTTTTTAATAGTCGAGCTAAGCTAAATCAAAGACATGTGAAGTGGTTGGAATAATTAGGCTAGGGGTTTTCTTTTGTCCTCAAGCATAAGGGTGATGTAAGAAATAAGGTGGTATATTTCTTAAGGAGGCATGGATTATTGACTACCATGATGGTAGAGCTGGTTGGAAAGGAGATGGTGGCTGATCTTTATGCCATAAATCTAGATTTTATGCAATAATGGAAGAGTTGTTTAGAGCCTTAGATTGGAGGTAAGGGTTCTTATGAGGATTACTTTGTGCAAGAATGATATCTATTGAAAAGGAGATAGTTGTTTATACCATAGTGTTCCATGAGAGAGAATCTCATTAGAGAATTACATAGTGGAGAATTGGGAGGGCATATTTCTGTAGATAAGACATTGGCCATATTGGATGAATGGTATTTTTGCTAGGTTTGTACTATGATGTCAAGAATTTTGTTGAGAAATACAAAATTTGTTAAATTTTGAAGCTCGTGTTACTAAAAATATAGGGTTATATGAACCACTACCTATTCTAGAGAAGCCTTGGGAGGAAATTTCCATGGATGTTGTCATTAGACTACCATGAACTTAGAGGGGTAATGATTCCATATTTGTAGTTTTTGATAGGTTTTAAAAATGATACATTTTATTCCTTACCAAGAGATAAATGATACTACTAGGATTCCACACCTATTCTTCAAGGAGACTGTAAGGATACATGGGTTGCCACAAAGTATCACCTTAAATAGGGATACAAAGTTCTTGATCCACTTTTGGCACACATTGTGGAAGAGATTGGGGACACAACTAAACTATAATTTACAAACCACCTAATGGGACTTGAAATTGTCCCATTTTCCATGTTTAGTTTATGTTTTCCCAAAGCATTTGTTCAGACATTATCCAAACCTTATGTTGACTTTTAAGTTCAAAAGCACTAAGATTGGTATATAATATGTTAATAAATGTTTTGTGTGTGTTGACGATTGTTTTCAAAATATGATAGTAATTTATGTTGATTATGCTAGTTTATAGTATGAAAGTATTGTGGGATGAAACTAACCCTTATGCAACAAGGAAGGAGATCTACCCGCAGCAAAGGTCATTATGAACCTGCAGCCAAACAAGTAATCATCTATAGCTGAGGAAGCAAGTGCCCGTAGGCAAAGGAGAAGGAACCCGATTGCAAAGGAGTTGTTTTCACAATAATACGTTCCACTCACCAATGGTTTAATCATCATTAGTAATGGCTTCTGTGAGGAATGATAAGGAATTCATAATGTAGTAGATCATAGTTAGTAATTACACAAAATAATGCCTTGGTCTGTGTGTTCTCATTACTTCTATTTTTCATGATAAGTTAGAAAGTTGTAGTAGGATTATGTTTTTCAAACAATTTCTATATAAACATGTCTCCTATTTCTATTTTGATTAGAATAAGAACAAGTTATCTTCCTATGTTTGAGGGGAGAGTCGACATGTGTAGATTAAAGTTGTTTAGAGTCCAATTTAGATAGGACAATTAGAGTATGTCTATATATCCAATAGATTTTGTGTGTAATGAAGATCTAGAAGAATTTTGTTATTAGTACTTTGTATTATGTTTTTCATTCAATAAAGATTTTTCAAGATTCAGTCAATGTGCAAAAACATCTGAGGAAAGATTTGATTGATATTTTGTGAGACTATAGTCCACCCAAGCAAGGGCCCACTTGAGGTAAATTGTAGTTCTCTTATTAAATTAGGTTGATAGTAGTTTTGATTAATTGTGATAATTTATTTCATAAAAGCAAGCAATGTTAAAAGATGAAGTAACATATACTTGTAGCTTAGTGAATCTACCTGTAGCAACTATTGTATGATCAAAGTTCATAGTTTAGAATTTTTTCAGTCATAAGTTATCTTTCTATACACAACCTCTAGGAGAGACTCAAGAATCCTTAATTATACATACAGTATAGGTGCCATCCAAGAAGATACATTCTCTGACATAGATTTGATGTTTCTTGATATTCTAGTAGTTTGAATCTTGAAGAATTAATAGATTGGATTAATTCTATAGAAGAATACTTTTAGTGTGAATACATTTCAAATCCTAAAGGAGTAAATTTTGCTAAGAAAAAATTGAAAGGTCATGTTGCATTATGATGGGAAGAAGTACAATTAAAAAGAAATGGAAAATGACAAGAAAAGATTAAATGATGAGATATGATGGTGGAAAAATTGAAAGCTAAGTTTATCTTTGCAAAAAATTAAGACAAATGGATTTGAATGTGAAATATTGTATTGAAGAAATTTAAAAGTTGATAATAAGGGTTGGTCATCATGAAGTTGACTAACAAAAGGTGGCTAGATATATTAATAGTTTAAGATAATTTATCCAAAAGGAATTGAATGTGATGAAGATGCAATCAGTCGAAGAAGTATATTTGTTTGTATTAAAGATGAAAGATAAGTTAACAAAGAGATTTTAGATGAAGCAAAATAGACAAAGAGGAAGAGGCAATAGATTTTATAAATCAAGACATTAAGGTCATGGTAGAGGACATGGAAATGAAAATTGAAAAGAAAAGGGAAGTATATTTCATACCATAGTGAGATCTAATAGATATCAATGAGGTATAGGTAGATTTGGAAGAGGAGTTAGAAAATCATACCACAAAACTTGTTTCAAGTGTTGAGTTAAGGATAGAGAATTTGAGTATCCCAAATCTTAAGGAATTCAAAGTAGAAGACTTGAAGGAACTACAAGAGTTGCACATGTAATTGTAGAATTGGCTAGATCACCAAGCCAAGTGAATTAACCCAAAAGAGGTGAGTATTTGTTGATTAAAAGACTAATATTGAGGCATGATAATGAAAAATAAGAAGAATTGGTGCAAATAAGGTAAGTGTTTAGGGTAATTTGTAAGAATAAAGGTAAATGTTGCAAAGTTATTATTGGCAGTGGTAGTACTTATAATCTTGTGTCAATTTCATCTAAATGGTTGATAAGTTTAAACTGAAGAAGACATAACACCCAAATCCATATAGAATTTCATGGTGATATAAGGAACATAAGGTGTTGGTAAGTGAATAATGTTTGGTCAATTTCAAAAGATAGGATCATATCATGATGATGTATTGCATAATTTTATGCATATGGATATATGTCATTTATTGTTGGTGCTATTCATAATAGTGAAGAAAATACATAGACTTTAGTGAATGAAGGTGATAAATATATCATTATTCCATTGAAAGAGAAGGGAAATTAGGAATGCTAAAGTTTTTTTAGTTGATAGTAGGAAATTATTAGATCTAAATCATGAAAATATATGTTTAACAATAATGTCAAAGATGTGGTAGTGAAGATAAGAGGAAAGAAGCATAGACATAAATTTCATAGTTGTTGATGGAAAATATTGGCATATTATTTGATAATATGCCAAATGGATTACCACTAGTAAGGAGTATTAGTCATCACTTGGACTTTATTCCAAGACCAAGTTTGTCAAATGAAGTTGCACACAGAATGAAGTAGCTAGAAAATGAAAAGTTGAATAGACATGAGCACAAGTGTTGTTGAATAAAGGTTTATCGAAGAAATTTTGAGTCCCTATGTGATGCTAGATGTACTAAAACCAAAGATAGGGTGGGAATTGAGAATGCGTATTAACTCTAGAGCTATCAATAATATAATAATAAGGTATAGATTTCTATTAACCAAGAATGGATTGTTTAACTGATTATTTGAGTGGATAAAAGTATTTGAGAACCATTATGAAAGATTCATTTTCATCACGAAATTGGTTGTGTTTCCTTTAACACACCTTATATTGATGTCACACATGATATAAAATGAAAAAAAACTTGATACACATGATTAGGAATGACTTTGTTGGCTAGATATCCCCACCTATACTTCTCACTACTTGTCTTTATAATGCAAGAGCATCTTTAGGATAAGGCAATCTTGCATCACCCAAAATATTTTAATTTTTTTTTAAGGTCCAAGTGGTTTTTTCAATTAGTTTCTAGTTTTCAAATCCACACCATAAAAGGTAGTTCTCACCACAAAGGCACTTCTTTCCCAATCAGTATTCCATTTCATATTGAGTCAAAGACCAAGATCTCACCATGTGACAAAAGTTATAGCTTTCTAGTAACCCTCGAGTATATATTTTTAAGCCTATTGCTCCCAAGGATATTTTTGGGTTGAACCACATCAATTTTCACAACATAGATCTCACCACAAATGTCATTCATTTTATAGGTCCGCATATCAAGAGGTTATAACATGTTATAGGACCTTTTAGGTTTCACACCAAATTTTAAATATTGTGCCAACTAGCACAATTTGAAATGGTCCCAAAAAGGGCTTTGGATGAAGGATCATGGCCCTTTCATCAATACCATTTTACCTTTTGAAGGGGTCCTCATAAATATGACAAATTCCTTCGAGCAAAGACAATGCATTGTAAAGATTGGTCTAAGTAGTAGGATTTAGGTCTCTATAGTTTATTCAAAATGTTTACTATGAGAATATAAGATGGTAATAAACCTACTTAATTATGAACTTGTGAAGATCTTTAAATCAAGGCATGTATTAATAAAATGTGTAATTTTTATAGTGACTTATCATGTTAGATCCTTTGAATGGTCATGCCATTCTATTATGTTTTTATAATATTATGTCAATCTAGGTTAGGGTTTCATGAATAGGCAATCCTTCACTAGATTGTCTATCTATAACTATATCAATTGGCATCAAAGCCTAGTTGTGACTAGGTTGGTAGAGGGGTTGGAGGTAACCATACAATAGAAACTTGTGCCTTATTTGCACAAGTTAGAAATAAGAGAGGATGGTTAAATGAAGGAAAGACTATGGTTGAAATCAAAGAGCATTGCATGATGTTGAGGATGAGAGAAGGAAGCAATAATATGATGAATTGGCTAGCATCCTTAATGCCATTAAAGAAAGGCTAGCAGTTTGAAGAATTCACAAGGATAAAGAATGATCCTAAGAGAAGATGTTGATGGTGATGAGAGACTTGCCCAAGAACTAAGTAATGAAGAAACTTCCAGTTTAGTAGAAAAATAGTTAAGTGCTAAAGATAAATTTTCCAACATAGTTGAGAGTATGAAGAAAACCTAGGTTTGATCTTCCCTATTATTTAGGTTGATTGGATCCTAAAGAGTTATTGGATTGGATCCTTGACTTGGAAAATTATTTTGAGTTTGAACCCATAGAAGACCTCAAAAGATTCAAGTATGCAACCACCCAATTGAAAAGGCATGTAGCCTTATGGTGGGATAATGTGCAAAAACATGAGGTAGGAAAGAATAATCCGAGATCACTAGATGGGATCAAATAGTGGAACAATTTAATGGTAGATTATTAATAGAAAATTAGAATCTAGATTTGTTCAAGAAATTCTATAATTTTTAGTAGAAAGGAATGACTATGAAGGAGTATACTGAGGAGTCTTAGAAATTCAACATATAGGTAGGTCACATGGAGGATGAGATGGAGAAGGTGTCTTGATATTTTAATGGGTTGTGGAGTGAGATACAAGATGAAATATTTATTTCCTATCCAAACCATGGAAAGCACCTACCAACTCATGTTGAGGATATAAAAGTTGTTTAGGAAGAAACAAAGAGCATAGGGTAAGGGTGGAAATGGGAAGAACATGCAAGGGAATATAGAAAAAGAAATCAGAACATCAAATGGTGGCACAAAAGACCCCAAAGAAGAGACAACTTTCAGGAAAGGCGAATGTAGAGGTAGAGGAGATTATGGAAGGACATTCAATGGTTCTTGCTTCAAATACAATGAGGTAGGGCATTATAAATTTGAATGTCTAGAAGTAGGGAAAGAGAATGGACATGTTGAGAAGAGAGCGCATATTTCCCAAAGAAGTGAGGAGTCAAGAAGTGAGATAAGAGCATGACACAAAAATAAGGAGTTGACTTAATTTTGTGCAAGGTCTTTTTGAAGCATGCTAAAGACTATGGAGAGCCATGGTCAAGAGAGAGTGTCTTATACACAAGGTTTGATTTAGGTGGGAAGTGATGTACAAGGATCATAGGTGGAGGAAGCACAAACAATTTGGTGTCCACCAAGGTGGTAGAGAAGTTAGACCTAAAACTAGTACTGCATCCTAACCCTTACCATGTTTCACAACTACGAAAGGGTCAATAAATGACCATGAGAGAGGAATGTTTCTTTCCATATTGGAGGATATGTAGATGAATTGTTATGTGATGTGATCCCTATGGATTCCTACCATGAGTTTCTAGGAAGGCCTTGGTAGTATTATGTTTACACCATTCATAACAAAAAAAAACATTCACCCATCACCAAAGGTGGAAAAAATTTTAAGTTGAATCCATTTAAAGAAGAGGAAGATGTTACAGAAGGATACATAATGGTCTTATGAGCCAAGGAATTCTTGCAGTGAGTTAAAAGGTCATAGGAGTGTTATGTGTTGGTTGTGGCAATAGTTAAAGGTAGTAAGTTTCTCTACTCAGAGGAATCAAAGGCAAAGGCATTGATGGAGGAGCTTGAGGATATCATGGACAATAGGATACTAGAGGGTTTTCTACTAGTGCAAATAATTTTGTACACCATGGATTTAGTTATATGATCTAGTTTACTCAATAAGGCACACACACAATGAATATTAACATGAGTGCATAATTGAATAGTCAAATGGAGGAATTGATGAAGAAAAGTCTAATTTAGGAAAGTATGAGCCCTTGTGTTGTACCTATAGTACTTACACTAAGGAAGGGAGGGGAATGGAGGATGTGTACTAACTCTCATGCCACCAACAAGGTCACCATCAAATATAGGTTTACACTACCATGCATGGATGAGATAATAGAATATTTGAGAGGGGCACACTACGTTTCCAAGATTTATCTCAAAAGTGACTATCATGATATCAAAATTCATGAAGGAGACAAGTAAAAGACAACTTTCAAAATATAAGATGGATTCTATGAGTGGTTGTTCATGCCCTTTAGGTTGACTAATGTGTCGAGTATCTTTATGAGACCAATGAATGAGGGTTTGAAACCTTTCTTAGGTAGGTTTGTGGTTGTTTATTTGGATGATATTTTAGTGTTTAAAAAGACTAGGGAGTAGCATCTTGAACACTTGCAATCAGTTGAACAAACAAAATTTTGAATATAAACCTAAAGAAATGTAGTTATATACAAAAGGAACTAGTATACTTGGGATTTGATATTTCAAGATGGGTTGAGAATGGATCTAGAGAAAGTAAGAGAAATTATTGAGTTGCTAGTATTGCAAAACATTGTGGAGGTTAAAAGTTTCCATGGTTGGCAAGTTTCTACTAAAATTTCATTAGGAACTTTAGTAGGAACTATGTGCCATGCAACACATTTCATGTACAAGGGTAGATTTGAATGGATAGTTGTCACAGGAAAAAGTTTTGACTTGCTAAAGAAGAAGGTGATGGAGGCCTTGATTTTGGCGCTTCTAGATATTGAGAAGGTTTTCTAAGTGGATTAATTGATGACAGTGGTAAGGTTATTAGTGTTATCTTTAGTCAAGAAGATAAACCCAATGTGTATTTCAATGGGAAATTGAATGATGCTAACTATAAGTGTTTAGTTTGTGATTAGGAATTTTATGCTATTGTTTAAGCATTGTAAAAGTGGAGGTATTATTTGTTACCAACGGTGTTTGTTTTATAGACTAGTCATTGAGTGTTGGGATTTATTAATAGTCAAGCAAAGCCAGATTAGATCCTTTTGAAATGAGTAGAGTATTTGTAGGGGTTTTCTTTTTTTCAAAGATAGAGTTGGTATAGTGCAATAAGGTAGTAGATTCCTTGAGTGGGAGACATTTATTATTAACTACTATTGTAGTAGAGTTGGATGGAATGGAGATGATGAAGGGTTTGTATACATCTTTAGATTTTGTAGAGGTGTGGAAGAGTTGTGTAGAGCCCTAGATTGAAGATATGGATTTTTTAAGGATAACTTTGTGCAAGAAGGATATTTATTTAGAAGAAAGCAATTGTGTATACCATAAAAATCATTGAGACAGAATATCATTAGGCAATTGCATAGTGGATGATTGGGAGGACAATTTGCTATGGATAAGAATTTGGCTATGTTGGAAGAGTGGCATTTTTTTCCAAGTCTACATTGTGAGATCAAGAGATTTATTAAGCATCAAGAGATTTATTAAGAGATGTAGAATTTGTCAAATTGCAAAAGGTGTTGCCCAAAATACCAATTTGTACAAATTGTTACCTATTCTAGAGAAACCCTGGGAGGAACTCTCCATGGACTGTGTCCTTAAACTTCTATGGACTTACAGGGACAATGATCTAATCTTTGTAGTGGTTGATTAGTTTTTAAAAATGGTACACTTCATTCCTTACCAAAATATGAATGATGCTTCCACAGTTGCAAACCTATTATTCAAGCAAGTTGTGATGATACATGGGTTACCACAAAGTATCACCTCAAATAGGGATACTATGTTCTTGAGCCATTTTTTAAAGGAGGTTGGGATCACAAATGAATTATAGTTATGCATACCATCCACAGATAGATGGTTAGACAAAACTTGGGAACATGAGTTTGGGAAATCTCTTCAAAAGTTTGGTAAGAGACAAACCAACATAGTGGGACACCTTATTAGTGTATCTTGAGTTTGCATTCAATAATTTGGTGAACTACTGTACTTGCAAGACCCCCTTTATAGATTATGTACAAGACATCACCAACTGGTGTTTTATACTTGTTTAAGGTTACTACTGGAGAGAACATTAGTGCATATGTAGAGGATTTTATATAGCACATAAGGAAGTGCATACACAAGTGAAGCAAAATTTAGAGATAAGTAATAGTGAGTATTATACAAATGTAGACAAGCACAGAAGAGAGAAGACCTTCTCTGAGAGTGAGTTGATCATGGTACATCTAAGGAAAGGTTACCTATGAGAAAATATAACAAGTTGAAACCAAAGAAGCTTGGCCCTTGTAGAGTGTTGCATAGAATTTTAGAGAATGCTTATGATATGAAATTATCCTAGGGTTTGGACATCTCAATAATATTCAATATGGTTGATCTATATGAGTACCCTAGGACTAAAGATGAAGAACAAGAAATATCATCACTACAAGAACCAAATTAGAGACACCAAGTCTTGAATAGGCCTAGAGATGAGATAGATTAAATTCTAAATGAGTAGTTGGACAAAAGAACTAGGAACAAGGAATACAAAGCATACTTGGTCTGATGGAATGAAAAAGGACTGCAAGATGATGCATGGATTTATGAAGATGGAGTGGGGCAATTGGGGTACCCACCACAACCTCTCAATTCCTTAAGTTTGAGCACCCATGCTCAAACCTTTTTTACCTAGTATATTTGATGTAGGAGAATCTCAGAGGTTGAGCAATCTTCCATCACCCAAAAAATATATTATTTTACATTTTTTTGTTTGTAGGTCCAAGTGGTTTTTCTACTATTAGTTTCTAGTTTTCAAAACCACAATATAGAAGGTAGTTCACACCACAAAGGAACTTCTTGCCCAATCCACATTGTGGTTCATATCAAGTCCAAGACCAAGATCTCACCATGCAGTGAATGCTCCAACTTTGCAATAAATCTTGAATATTTTTTAAAGCTTACTGGTCCTAGGCATGTTCATTGGTTGAACCACATTTATTTGCATAGCATAGATCTCACCACACATGGAATTCACTCTATGGGTACCCCATAGTGGCAAGTTATAATGTGTTACGGGACTTCTTAGGTTTCATGCCAAATTTAGAATATTACACCAACTAACACAATTTGAATTAGTCCTAAGAAGAGATTTAGACTAAGGAGCACAATCTTGAGGTTCTTCATACTTTACCCTTTGAAGGGATCCTTATAAATAAAATAAATTCCTTGGAATAGAGGTAGCGCATTGTAGAGACAAGTCTAAGTAGTAGGATTGAGGGCTCTTTATAGCTCATTTAAGATTTTGCATATGGGCATATATAATTGTAATAAACCTACTTGATTATGAATTGGTGAAGACCTTCAAGGCAAGGAATGTCTTGATGGAATGTTTAATAAAATTTTATAGTGACCTATCACATCAAAGGCTTTGAATGATAGTGTCACATTTGTCTAAACTATCTTGCTATCTGTTATGCGTTTATGATATTCTACAGAGCTAGGTTAAGGTTGCACAAAAAGATGGTCCTTAATTGGATGCTCTATCCATGACTACATCACTTTATGTTTCCATGTTCCTAGAACTAGCATGTGGATAATTTTTTAAGACACATTTATTGGTGCATGTTGACATAAGTGACTTTAAACATGTGTTAATTTGTTCATGTCATTTCTTCCTCATGTTTTTGTATCATTTATATTTAGGCCCTTTTCTTATGCCTTGTATGTTATGATCCCCCTTGCCTATGCATCCATTTACCTCATGTGTTCTAACACATTAACCTCTTAATTATGCTTTGTTTATTATGCACCTCCTACTCTCATTTAATCTTTTATATTACATATCTTAATGCTAATTATGCACCTCCTATTTCTAATTATGCCTTGTTCATGCTAGCTCTTCTGACATTTTACAACTTCCTTCCCTATTGTTATGTTCTTGAATAACTTATTATTTGCTTATGTTTACCACTTAGGTCAATCATTTCCTTATTTTTTCTTATTTTACCGTATGCATCCTCATGATTAATATTTGTTTTCTTATGCTTATTACACCTATCTACTTATGATTCCATGGTCCATGCCTTCTAATGTTTATCACATGCTCATGCTCCTTACCATTATTTGATCACATTTTTATGATGCTTATGCTATCTTGGCCCCTATGATCATTATCATGCAATTATTGTATATTTAATTTTATTCTATCTTGATATGTTCATTCCTTACATCTTATCTTGATATATTGCGCTTTCATTTCCATGTTGTTACATAAAAGGCACCTTGCTCTCCCCATGCTATTTGTTCCTTCATTGTCCTATCATGCTTTTAAGAGTTACCTTATTAGATTGGGTGCATCTTTCTTCTTCCGTTCTTTATTGTGCTATCATTGGCCCATCATAAGGCATCTTATTATATTGCCTAGGGGGGATCGCACCTTCCCCATATCATTTTACGCTCACATACCTTTATCATGATCCTAATGCCTCCCCCACATTTACAACTTGCAATTACACTAATTCATGACACTTATCTACACATATTGTGATATTTATAGATTGCAGGTGTGTCAATTTTACCATGATTTGTATATGCAATGAGCTTGATGCATTTATTACAAAATTAATTACAACCTTTGAACAAAATTTGATAACAAAAAACAAACGTATATGCACTTTCATGATCACCTCCTAGCCATATGCACCTTACATGCTTATCCATCAATGATTACATATTCATGACTCTCACACAACATCCATCTAGCCATTGAGGGCCATCTTTTCATTATCATTCAGGTGGATATACATCATTTTTTATCTTTCTTATTCAGTCATAACATTCTTTGATCCTCATCTCCCCATCATTTCCATTTGGTGCAACCATTTTTATTCCACGAACACATCTTACAAAGTTGTGCTCACATGTCTTATCATGTACTAAAAACTATATCATCACATTGCGAGGCATTTGGCCTTCTCTATCTTATTATGCACTTGCATGCCTCATAATGTACTAAAAGTCACATTACTGACACCATTGCCTTGTATGAACTATTTATCACATGGCAACACCTAATATATCATGCACCTAGCACTATGCTAGTGCTAGAGACCTCATGCCTTTAGTATACCATTGTGTGCTTGTGCACTTGGTGCCATATTGAGGTCGTATCTCTTTTCTAGTGTTATATATATTTAAACAAGTGTATCTAGCCAACAAAGCCACCTTACTTTTCTCATTTGCCTACAATAGGGGTAAATTTATATACTTTCATGATTATCTTCATCCCATGTGCTTACCACACTTATCATTCATAATGTTTTTATTGTCATGTGATGTATTTATGAAATCTACTACATTACATAATGTATTCTTACATTTATGTTTCATGTACTATTTTTTCCTCTCCTCCAATCTCTTTCATCCAATGGGTGCAAACAATTAAAGGGAGCATATTTTGTCACTAACACTTTTATGTTGAGATTATAGACAACTTTACAGGAACCTATTCAAAGACTTGTCACCATCTATAGAAACATTTTGATTCACATTTTGATTATAAGATATGGAAATGCCTAATATGCCTTTTCATCATATGGCCAACACTTGGGTGGAGCATTTCCACACCACTTTCTATATAGCTAGAATTTTTCTAACCCTACTCTATCCATCTCTCCCATGGTTGGAGACAATAAAATCAACTTGCAACTTTGTGATTATTTTTACTTTTAAATTGATAGAATTTACTTATTACATATATTTTCCTTTTTCTGTAGCTTCCCATAAAGTATGCATGCTAAAGGATGAACACACAAGATATCTAGGTGGGTTCATTACTTTGCATGGACCTAATATCCTTTTATGTGTGAATATTTATTTACATGCATTTTTGTGAATGCTCACTTACTCTGACATACATGTTTATGTTAGGATTCACCTACATTTCAAATTGGGGGCAAAATGTAATGTTGAAAATTTCATATCCCTACCAATTCCCATTTAGTTTTGGCCCATTTTTAGAGAATTTCTTAACACAAATACATGATGACATGTGGCACATTTTTGTGCTAAGTTTGACACATTTCTTGACCCATATCCATCCTCATTTACTCTTGCCTATCCACATTCTCATACATCTTATCTTATCCTTAACCTATCTACACATATTCCTGCACTTTCCCCTTATTTATTAGCCCATGATTTGACATATCTGCTCTCAATCCCAAGACTTCACTTTTCCCGTCCTAGGTCATAGAAGATCAATCCCACATGGTGCAAATCTAACCCAAAATTCAAATTTTTAAGTTTTAAATTGTTTATTTATATTGATGCATAATATTGATTAATGTTGAAAGGACCTAAAAAAAACACACAAGTTTAAGAATTAGGATATGTATGTATGTATGTAAGTATGTATGTATATATACATATAATATGTATATGTATGTATATACCTATATGTATACATATATGTATGTAGACACACATATTTGTACATATACAGAATATGTATATGTATGTGTACACATATACATAATATATCTATAAAATAGATTCTATATAAATATTTTAAAATAATAAATTAATAAATTATAGAATTGTTTTTTTTTTTTAAGTTTTTGAGAATGTCTATTTCAAATTTATCCATAGGTTATTGTTTTATTTAATTTTTAATTAGTTTTCAACTCTCCTTAGATTTTGGTTTTTCCTTTGTTTCAAATATAAATTAAAATTTAAGTTATTTTTTAAATATTAAATAGTTCAAATATTATATTTTATCAATAAAATTGAAATAACTATTTACAATTTTAAGATTTAGATGCCGTGTAAAATTACCATTAACTTATTGACCGTAAAAGTAAAAGATTTGATATTTATATACAGCCTTTAAGGTCTCGGACTCCTTTTGTCGTATTGTTACGGGGAAAATGGGCTTTAAAACAAAGCATTGAGATGCGTAGACAAGAAAGAAGCTACCTAGTTGGGATTAAATTTGACAGTTGTATAGCTGTATTTAGGCATTTTTGCTGTAAAATACAATGGAATTTTTTAAAAAACTGTATCATAAGAAAGGAGAGATTCTGGACAAACTATCAAAAATTATATAGAATTATGATAATATATATATTTAGTTTTTATATAATTTACTTACATTAAGGTACGTCATTGTATTTTAAAAGCACTATTGAATAGATAACTGCCATAAAAAAATTGCTTGACAGGCAAGGTCGACTGTCAAATTTATGCCCCGAGTGTGCGTTGCAAGGAAAAAAGCGTTAAACTAGCACTTGCACCCATAGGAGGTTCAAGGGATACGCCGGGAGTTTAGAAAATTTTCGGTGTGAATTTTTTAAACGGCGTGAGACAATTCCGAGCACTATAATGCTCACATATAAAAGCCTATTGGCTAATGAACATGGTAATACGACATTGTGAAAGACACGTCAACGATAAAATACAGACCGACAAGTGATATAACAGCAGATTACAGAAGTTGTAAAAAAGTTGTGTGTGTAACCTAGGCATTTCAGGTTGAATTTTGTGTGGTGCTCTTCATTTTGCTGTTTAGAGTCAGGCTAAGCAAGTGCTCATCAATATTGCTTCTATTTTTATTGTTTCGAAGGTTTGATATTGACTGTTTTAGTTGGAATTGGCTTTGAACAATACCTACGTTCTCACAGATGAAATGAAATGAAATGCTTAACCCATAAAAACCTTTTGTTTTATGACCAATAACTAAGAATTAAAAACAGAATAAATGAACAACTTACCCCATTGTAAAGACGTTCGTCACTGCCCATGTTGTCCATTGCTATGTGTAATACCGTTTTGCCTTGGTTGTCAGGTTTATTGATTAGCCTCTTTGAGCTCACCAACAACATCAAAGTTTTTATCCGCCTCGAAATTCTGTCGAAAATTTGTACTGCATTCTCAACTGCCAAGTGCAGAGCATTTCTTCCACCATTATCTACAATTTCGATGCAATCTTTGGCGTAATTTAGTATCTCCGTGACTAAATCCAGATTCCCTTCTTGCACGGCTATATGAAGTGCCGATTGATGATTGTTGTCCACTTTATAACACAAAGACTTATCTTTATTTAGAAGAATTTTGGCAATTTGTGATATTTCGGTAAGATAAGCAGCGTTATAGGGGTGTTCTGCCTAAATTGTCAGTTTGTTGAAGGAGTTCTGGCCTTCCAGCTATGAGCTTCTTAAGCACTCCTGCACAATTAGAAAGATATCCATTATCAAGGAGCTCGTGTTTACACGATTGTATAGAAAATAAGAGATGTTTTGAGGATACTTACCTTTGTGTTGTTGATGGTTGTGTAGCTTCGGAAGGTTACAGATGAAGTGATGCGACCCTACCAAGGTGCCTCCTCCCGTAATACATATGAAAAATCAAATTAAGATATTCAGGGGGGAAAACAACATGAACAAACAATACAAGAAAACAATTAAACATATTTGATCTGGAAAAACAACATGGTATCAAAGCTAGGCCCAGGCTAGGAGCCCCAAGCACATGAGAGGTGTGGCTTAAGGGGGGGTGTTGGTGTTGGAAATAAGCCACACCCGAACCGACGATGGACTGGTCCAAGAGGGGCTAGTAGCTCAGTGGTAGTGCACTCCAACAGCGAATGGAAGGTCCTAGGTTCGAGTCCTAGCTGGTCCATGTCTCAACATGGTATCAGAGCAGGTTTAAGAAAAATCTGATCAGATTTGGAAAATTAACAATGAGGAGGGCACCTCTATGGGAAAGGAAACCTTGTACAAACTCTGCGCGAAATTGGTAGAGCTTTTCCTGTTTGAATCCATCTTCATGACTTTGGGCGTGGCCTTCTCGCTGTTGTCCACGGCTGCAGTGGTGTACACAGTGGCGAGCATTTACACACGCAAGGAATTGTCCTACATAAAGGTTATGAGTATGACTGTCGTCCCTAGGGTTTGGAAACACTTCATGCTCACTTTTCTCTCCTATTTCACTATCCTCTTCACGTATTACATGACTGTCTTCTTCATCTTCTTCTTCGCTGTCATCTGGAGGATATCAATAACCGAAAATGAAACTCTCAATAGCGGAAATGTAGTAAATATTTTATTTTCCCTCTTCCTTCTGACCATTCTGACCATTCTCGCCAGCATGTCGTGTTGTTTCATGTGTACATGAACACGGTGTGGCAGTTGGCCAGCGTGGTGTCCATTGTGGAGGAGAATTGGGGTTTTGGGGCGATGAAGAAGAGCAAAGATCTCATCAAAGGAAAGCGCAGAATGGCGTTGGCGTTGAATGTGTTGTATGAGTTATCACGTGGGGGATCGGAGGTATTTTTAGTACGGGGTGGTGCACGGCAAGGAGCACCAAATTGGGGTCAGCGAGATGAGTGCCAATGTGGCGCTTCTGGTGGTGCTGAATTGTGGGCTTCTACTGTGGTTGCTCATACAGAATGTTTTTTTTACTTTGTATGTAAATCCTTCTACCACGAGAGCATTCATGAATGGGCTATGTCGGATCGTTTGGAGGCATACTTTGGAGAGTATATGCTTCTGAAAGAGGCCAGCGTATAGTTAATCCACAAATTCCAAATGTGTTGTGTGAGGGTTTCTCCTTCAAACATATACTTTAATTTTAGCATAAACCCAGTAGCTCATACCCTCACCGGGCGGATCCTGTTAGATGAGAACGGCGAATTAAAACTTTACTACTTGATTGATGATCTGGAAGTAGTGAAGATGATTGCAATGGAAGTGGGAAATCATGTCGACGATGATGGTTATGTGCCAGTCATCTGTGGCCTCTCCAAATACAACAAGGTTGACATTCTCGACAATGCTAGATGCTTCAAGGAAGCCTTTGACTTTATCAGAAAGATGCAATTAGAAGATCTTGCTTCTGTGTGGGGGATTTTGCTCAGTGCTTACAAAATTCACTGCAACACTGAAACTAGAGAAAGTATGCCTAAATGTTTGAACTCGTAGAGGAGTCACAAGTAGATCTTCTAAGAGAATTGGAGTCTGGATAAAGTGGATCAACAAGAAATATATCTTTGACAGAGATAAGTCAAGGCAAGGATCTTGCAAGGGGTTGTGAAGTCTGGGACTCACAACTAAGAGGGAGTCTAACAAACCAACAGAGGCAACCTTGGACGAGGAGGTCAGTGGGTTGATGTTGATGTTAGTACTTGGAGCTTCACAGGGAGTCACATCATTGTGCAAGCCCTTGTTAATGCATTTCTCTCTGTGAGAGGGATTTGAGGTGCAAGCCCTTGTTAATGCATTTCTCTCTATGAGTGGGATTTGAGGTGAAATCCCTTGATAATGAGTTCTTCTCTATGAGAGAAGATTGAGATGAAATCCCTTGATAATGAGTTCTTCTCGGTAAGAGAAGACCAAGGTGAAATCCCTTGATTCCACCCTTTGGGAGAGCCATGGTAGATGTCATGTGTGTGACTCCATGACAACATCACGTGAGAGAGCCCATGATGATTTTCTTGTACTTGTGTTTTTCACCCTCTGGGAATAGCTATGGTGAACGTCACGATGAGGTGACATCACATTGAGTGATTCCGTGATAGGCACTTGTACACATTTGCCATACATGGGAGTAGCCATGATGGTTGATATCACGATGAGGTGATATATATTTCTTTCCACACATGGGAGTAGCCATGGTGGATGTCATGTGTGTGACTCCATGACGATATCACATTAAGAAACTCCATGATGGACTATTTCACAATTGGATGTAGCCATTGTGGACATCATGTTGAGAGAATCCATGACAAGACATGATACCCTTGAGTAGGATTCAAGGAAGACTTTGCTATACCTCCCTAGCTAAAAGGGAGTGTTGATGGTTGTGTCGCTTCGGGAGGTTACAGATGAAGTGATGCGACCCTACCAAGGTGCCTCCTCCCGTAATACATATGAAAGATCAAATTAAGATATTCAGGGGGGAAAACAACATGAACAAACAATACAAGAAAACAATTAAACATATCTGATCTGGAAAAACAACATGTGTTTGTTGTAGACAATACACTGCACAAGTGTTTGGCCATCAGATGTCCTCCTATCGTATTGTAAAGATGTCAGAGGCAAAAGTTTCTCGAGGATTTTCTTATGACCTTCCTCTGCAGCTTTGAACAACGCGGTCTCGCCAGCGCCATTGATCACATTCATGAGATCCCTATCATGCTCCAATAAAACATCTATTACCTGGTAATGTCCTCCAATTGCAGCTTCATGAAAAGCAGTGTTACCTTCCTCGTTTTTAGCCGTTAGGAATTGACCGCTGCCTTGGTTACCCGCCTCTATATCACGATTCATCGCCTAAAGCAACATTTTCACAACTTGTACATGACCATGATATGCTGCCAGATGGAGTGCAGTATTCCCTGTAGGTGTAACCTCTTGGAGAATGTTGAGTGCGTTATCTTGCAACTTTGTAAGCATCTTCAAGTCGCCTGACGTAGCAGTTGCATATAGTTTTGCCTCCATTATTTCCGAAATGTCAGTCGTGGATATGGATCAACTGAGAGAGGATTCCAAATTGCTCTTAGTGGTATGACTACCAAAAAATAAACCCCAAATACAGAGACTTACCCACGATGCAGAACCGTGAATCTACTTTTAAAGACTTGGTGATATCGTTTGGTGGATTCAGCGAAATTGCAGGGAAACAACAAAGACATCTAACTCGAAACGACAGGCCTTCAGGTCAAACATGATTTTGCAGAAGGTGTACTTTTAACCATAAATTTTGCACACCCAATAGGGGAGAGGAGCTAGAATGTGCACACCCAATTTTAGTGGGTTCACATGGAATGCCACGTGGACCAGTAAAAAAATTTTGCAAATTAGGGACATAAATAGATTATGAAGAAACATTAAAAAATTATTTTTTTAATATCTGATTTGTTTTGACATGTGGGACGATGCGATTAGTCAATCCTAAAAAAATGACAATTTTTGCCATATGATGGAAACGTGCTCGGTCCTAGGGCCAGTTGGTGTGTGGCACGGCGTCCAAAGTGGAAAGCCTTTCCACGTTACCAAAAATCACTCCCCCACCCTTTCACTCCACTGCCTCACATTAATCTCTTGTCGCCCCTTGCAATGCTTCTGTACAGTCATGTTTACTGCATGTTCCCTCCTACTACTTCCACGACATCTCGCGTAAACTTTGAGCCAACCTGCATTCAATGCTCCCAGTGCCTCACACAACTTGCCAACTTTAGAGCCTTTCAATCTACCATTTTCTCGAATTTTCTTCACTCTGACGTCAAAAGGTGCTTGCTTGAGGTCTCTGCAACTCCCAGCGCGCTACCACAACACGCTACGCTCAGACTCTAGATGAGATTCAGCCAGGCTCCAGTTTTTGAACGTCAAACCCAGCTCAAGCTCTGCCATGCAATGTCCCGCATTTGTCAGCGCCATGCTGGTGAAGCATATTTACAAGGGTTTCATTATTGTATTTTATAATAGGTACAAACATATTAACAAGGGTTTCCATGTAGGTGAACCCGCGTGAAGGTGGTTGCATGCTCGTGAACGTCTGCATAACTCCATTTGACCTAGTGAGCAAGCTCACTAAGACCTCAGCATTATTCAGGTTTTGCTTCTTTAATGTGTTTGCATTTATTTTTTTGTCTTTTCTCTGTTGCAGAATTCGTTGTTGGTATGAAGCTTTCGTGTTTCTGAACACTATGGAATCTATGTTCATAAACACACTAATTCTATGGAAATTAATCTTTTGTTCAAGCATCTCTCTTTTTAAAAATGGGGTTGTTTTTTATTTCATTATAGTAACAAATAATATTGTTGGTTGTTTTGGTGCTATAGATAAAGCTGAGGTTGTTTTTTTGTCATTACAGTAACAAATAATATTGTTGGTTGTTTTGGTGCCAATGATAAATCTAGGGTTGTTTTTATTTTCATTACAGTAACAAATAATATTGTTGGTTGTTTCGGTGCCATAGATAAATCCAGGGTTGTTTATTTTTCATTACAGTAACAAATAATATTGTTGGTTGTTTCAGTGCCATAGATAAATCTGGGGTTGGGTTATTTTTCTATTTTATTACACTACAACCTTACCGTTTAGGTCCAATATAAATCTTGGTTGTTCTTTTTTTAATAGGTTCTGCATTATCATTCACTCTGGTTATCGTATTCTCATAGGTTCTACATTATCATACAATTAGGTTTTCTTTGATGTCATAGCAAATATTAGGGTGTGTTCTTTGTTTCATAAACCAAAAATAATTTTGTGGATTTGTCTTTTAATTAGGTTTTGCTTCATCTATTTAGTGACTTAAAACATGTAGGCTTTTTCAATGCCATAGATAAATTTTGGGGTGTTATTTTTTTCGTGGGTTGTGCTTCATCAATTCAGTCATGCAAAAAAGAAGTTATCATTTAACTTCACAATAATTTATGCCTGCGAATGAGTTGGTCATGCACAAAAGATGTGAGATTTGTTAAACTCTTACTGTTTTCTATTCGTAAGCTTTATATTGTTCTTCATCATAGCCATTACAGTCATAGGTTAGCAGTTGTGTTTCCCTACAATTTATATTGCAATCATTATAGTCATAGTTAAATAGTCGTGTTTCCCTACTATAAAATATAAGTTTGGTTCCCAATTTTTTGTGCCTGAGTATGTTTATGTTGTACATGTCTTTTAAGATATGAGATGTGGTTCTCTTTTTCATTGGTTCTGCTTCATTTATTCAGTCATATAACTGTACTATCTTTTTTAGGTGCCATTGATAAATTTGGGGGTGTAACCTTTTTTGGTGCCTTGGATAAATCTTGGGGTGTTAGGTTTTTCATGTGTTGCTTCATAAATTCAGTAATGCAAGTATTGTACCTTTTTTAGGTGCCATCCATATATTCAGTCACGCAACTATTGTTTGCTAATTTGGTGCCTTAGATAACTTTGGGCGTTTTCTCTTTTGCATTATCTATATTAGGTGCAATTGATTAATTTTGGGGTGTTATCTTTTTTTAGGTGCCATTGATTAATGAGGGTTATAATACATCATAAGGCATATTTGGTTTGGATTAATGTTATTTAGTAATGCAACTATTGTAGCTTTTTAGGTGCCATTGATAAATTTGGGGGTGTTAGGTTTTTCATAGGTGTTGCTTCATCAATTCAGTAATGCAACTATTGTAGTTTTTTTAAGTGTCATTGATTAATTTGGGGGTGTTATCTTTTTCATAGCTTCTACTTAATCAATTCGGTCATGCAACTATTGTAGATTTGGGTGTGTTCTCTTTTGCATAGGTTATGATTCATCAATTCAGTCATGCAATTATTGTAGCTTTTGTCCAATGCCTTAGAAATATTTGGGGGTGTTCTATTTTTCATAAGTTCTACTTCATCAATTCAGTCATGCATTTATTGTAGCTTTTTTAGGTAACATAGATAATTTTGTGGGTGTTATCTTGTTTGTAAGTTCCATTTCATCAATTTAATCATCATCTATTCTACCAATTTTGTGTGCCATTTACAATTTGGGGGGTGTTAGATTTTCATAGGTTTCACTTCATCATGAATTCAGTCATCAACTATGTAACCTTTTGTATGTGCCATTGATAAATTTGGGGGTGTTAGGTTTTTCATAGGTTCTGCTTCATCAATTCAGTAATGCAACTATTGTAGCTTTTTTAGGTGCCATTGATTAATTTTGGGGGTATCATCTTTTTCATAGTTTTTGCTTCATTTTATTTAGTCATGCAACTATTGTAGCTTTCTTAGGTGTAATAATTGCATCAATTCAGTAATGCAACACAGATAGCTTTTTTAGGTGCCTTAGATAAATTTGGGATTGGTGCCTTTGATTAATTTGGGGGTGTTCTCCTTTGCATATGTTCTGCTTCATCAATTCAATGCTCAAACTATTGTAGCTTTCTTAGGTGCCATTGATTAATTTGCCACAGTGGTATGCTGGTCCTCCACAAGTTAGGAAAAGACTCTTGCATAAAAAAGTACAATGAGATCAAACACAAATCAGATATTAAATGCACATTTAGTCGTATATATTTGTCAATGAAACAAGTATAGGTTGGCAGCCAAACAAGTGTAAGTGTTTTGAAAGTGTATCTTTTTTTGGTGCCATTGATTAATTTTGGGGTGTTCTCTTTTGCATAGGTTCTACTACATCAATTCACTCATGCAACTATTGTAGCTTTCTTAGGTGCCATAGATTAATTTTGGAGTGTTCTCTTTTGCATAGGGTTTGCTTCATCAATTCAGTACTGCAACTATTGTAGCTTTCTTAGGTGCCATTGATTAATTTTCTTCACATTGATGCCAGAATGTGTTGGTTTAAGGTGTCTGCAACTTCAATCCCACCACCACTACAATTTACACTCAAAGTCTAGTGTTCCTTCCAGCTTCTTAATATATATGTATATGCATATGTATAGACATATACATATACTACTTCCATGACATCCTACGTAAACTTTGAGCCAACCTACATTTAATTCTCCTAGTACCTCACACACTTTGCCAACTGTAGAGCCTTTACATCTACCATCTTCTAAAATTTTCTTCACATTGATGCAAAAATGTGTTTGCGGGTGTTATCTTTTTTATAGATTCTGCTACATCAATTCACTCATGCAACTATTGTAGTTGTCTTAGGTGCCATTGTTTAATTTGGGGGTGTTCTCTTTTGCATAGGTTCTACTTCATCAATTCAGTCCTACAACTATTGTATTATTTTTAGGTGCCATTGATTAATTTGAGGGTGTTATCTTTTTTATAGGTTCTTCTACATCAATTCACTCATGCAACTATTGTATCTTTCTTAGATGCCATTGATTAATTCAGGAGTTTTCTCTTTTGCATAGGTTATGCTTCATTAATTCAGTCTTGTAACTATTGTATTGTTTTTGGGTGCCATTGATTAATTTGGGGGTATAATCTTTTTTATAGGTTTTTCTACATCAATTCATTCATGCAACTATTGTAGCTTTCTTAGGTGCCATTGATTAATTCAGGGGTGTTCTCTTTTGCATAGGTTATGCTTCATCAATTCAGTCTTGTAACTCTTGTATTGTTTTTAGGTGCCATTGATTAATTTCGGGGGTGTTATCTTTTTTATAGGTTCTGCTACATCAATTCACTCATGCAACTATTGTAGCTTTCTTAGGTGCCATTGATTAATTCATGGGTGTTCTCTTTTGCATAGGTTATGCTTCATCAATTCAATCCTATAACTATTGTATCTTTTTTAGGTGCCATTGGTTAATTTGGGGGGTGTTCTCTTTTTTATAGGTTCTGCTACATCAATTCACTTGTGCAACTATTGCAGCTTTCTTAGGTGCCATTGATTAATTCGGGGGTGTTCTCTTTTGCATAGGTTATGCTTCATCAATTCGATCCTGTAACTATTGTATTGTTTTTCAGTGCCATTGATTAATTTGGGGGTGTTCTCTTTTTTATAGGTTCTGCTACATCAATTCACTCATGCAACTATTGCAACTTTCTTAAGTGCCATTGATTAATTTAGGGGTGTTCTCTTTTGCATAGGTTCTGCTTCATCAATTCAGTCCTGTAACTATTGTATATTTTTTTGGTGCCATTGATTAATTTGAGGGTGTTCTCTTTTGCATAGGTTCTGCTTCATCAATTCAGTCCTACAACTATTGTGTGTTCATCAAATAGTGATAGATTGAAATATGTCTATCTATTCAAGATGTATGTGATCTACCTTGGATGTTATGATCAGTGGAGATCATGTATATTATGGAAAAATAAGAATTCAATTTGTGTGTTCTTAATTGCACAAACTTTCGCATTGCAAATTGTTTTTAATATTTGTATGGATGAAAGTTAAAATTATTTTTGATGGTTCCAAGATTAAGGTCTACATTACAACCAACCCCAAAATTATCTATGGCACTAATAAAGAGTATAAGTTGGCCACCCTTTCACTCCACTGGCTCACATTAATCTCTCACCGCCCTTGCCAATTCTTCTATATAGTTGTGTTTAATGCACATCCCCTCCTATTACCTCCACAACATGTTGCACAAATTAGATAGAAGATTTGTTTAACTTTGACTTACTATTTTTTCATCCCTTTGAGTTTGCAACTATATGAATCACTTTCACATTGTCTAGGCATTGGCACTACACTACCAATAATTCATTACATATATCGACATGTATTACCATAGAACAATAATCAACAGTTGGACTTTGTTACATGTATTACCATTACTAAATGTAACAATTACCAAAATCCATCCATCCATGTCACATTGTGAAGTATTACCATAGAACAATAATCATCAATTGTACATGTATTACCATGGAACAATAATCATCAATTCTACTTTGTTACAACATGTATTTAGGGGAGTTGGTTTTGCGAAGGCCTTTCATGATTGCCTATATAGCACTTCACAAATCAAATGGAATTGTGGACAAGTGCAACATAGGTTACCATTAGAAGAGCGTTCATAAAATCAAGTCTCCCTAAATCATTACTGAATGAAACAATTACCAAAATCATTTTATCCATGTCATATGTGTTTGTCATTCTAAACATAAGCATAAGAATTACACCATATAGGCATGTAATTGTAGTTTTCTAATTAGATTACATTGTGTGTTGTATTTATGCTTCTTGTTTCCACCTATGTTTAATTGACATTTTCTCATTTTCATTTTCTAAATCAAAACAATAACTTATAAACTATCTAAAACATCAATTACAAATGAAATTAAAATAAGGCTACATCTAGCTACTGTGATAGGGAAATGGTGGTTGGCTACTTGGGGTGCCACTGGCCATGTTCTCATCTCCTTCCATTCAATGAGGGGTGTTTCTTACATGACTGGGAGTTGGACTAGAAAACTAGGTGCAAGTGACATGTGTTGGAAGAAGTGGTGAACACATCTATACATCTCAAGTGGCAGTCTAATTTGGATATTGAGTGCACCTGAACTCAGATTTGGAGAGGGTTGAATAATTCATCGTTGTGGAGAAGTGAGGGATATTATTGTTGAGAATATCACAAAATACTCCATTACTTTAAGACAAGGAATTAGCAGGGGTCCTTAACCGTCTTTCTCTTTGTAAAGCCCTTTGTGCCTCCTCAATCTCTTTTTCATTTTGGTCCTATTCCATCTGAAGCCTTTCTTGCTCCTTTTTGGCATCTCTATCCTTCTTCTGTTGTATTTTCTGCTACTCTATTCCTTTCTGCTATATCCCCCTCTCTATTTTGGCCTGCTCCATCAACTCCTTTGCCAGATTTCTTGCTATTTTTTTCTCCTCGTTCTCTTGTCACTTTCAAACTTTTATCTCCTCAACCTCTTTCTTCCTTTCCTCTTTCTACATTAACAAATTCATGTAGTCATCTTTCGTCAACAACTGAGACTGCTTACTCAACCGAATTGCACCACTTTGGATTTTTTTAATGGATAGTGTGCACAGACAACTTGAGAAATTTGCTAATGTGTAGAACTATTTCTGTTTGTTTTGCTTGATCCAACTATGAGACAATGTTCTCCTCCATTGCCTATGAGTCCTCGGTGAAATCTTGATTGCCTCCTAAATCTAAAGTACAAGAAGGAGCATAGTAATGTACAACTTCAGATAGGTCAATTATAGGTGGTGGTGATGGGAAACTATAAGTACACTACTGTTTTGGGACATGCAAATCAATGCCTAGATTCATTGCTCCCTCCACCAACTAGGATGGTAGGCTACGTTGCAATGGAAGACCTAAACTATCACTAAATTGGTCAATGGGGTTGTCCACCATGGGAGAAGTTTATTAATCAGCCACCACTTGTGCAACTGAATCAGCGGGACAACTATTAGGTGATTGCTATGATTCTGTCGCGGACTGTAATTGTCCATCTAGAAGAGAGGACTACAATTATGTTATATAATCTCTTGACACAACAACTCTTGAAAGGATAAGAATGTTTTCCACTATGGAAGCATCCTCATTGACCTCAAATGTGTCGTTGGGATGCATGTCATCCATGAGTGCATCCGGATTGAGTGGCCATATCCCAGCGCTTTTAAATCCTACTTTGACATTCTCAACTGTCAAAGCTCTTATTTGTGCTTTGCTACCTAACATTGCAAGTTTTGTCCTCCTCACTTCAATATTTAGAAACCTTGCCAAAATGTTGCACGTTCTGATTTGAAGCAAGATTTAAAAGGTGAAAAGACACTCACATCCAATGGCTATAACTTATGTGAGGTGTGTGATGGAAATATTTGTAAATCTACACTCAACTCTCTTGCTTCTTGGATGGTTTCAAGCACTACATAGCTTCCATGTCTGTCAAAAATCAGTAATTGCCTGTTGGTGGGTGACACACTGCCTGGAATTGAGTTTTTAAAGCGGGTCAACCAATCTATAAACAAGTCTTTAGTCATCCATGCATGGGACTGGGCTGCCATGCAAGCACATGGTTCACAGTCTACAATGGAATTATCTATGTTCTGTTTCCCCTTAAATAAGTAAAAGCCTGGAATGCTCTGCCTAGCAACATTGACACAATATAGAATGGTTATCCATTCACGAATCTTTGGAATAATGTATGAGACATTCTTGCTACCTTTTCTGGCCAATACCTTCATGGACCCATTTCTACTTGCTTAGATGCTAGTTTCATCACAATTCCAAACACAATGAGGACCATATGGCAGTGCTTCATATACTGCAGACAATGTATTGTAGAAAGCTGCTACAACAATAGGTCTAAGGTTGAGTGCCATATCTTTGTCTAGGCCTTCAGCAGTCTGCAACGCAAGTTCATGATCTCAGTTCTTGAAACCTGTCCACTAGGACTTCCCTTGGAACTGATTGCTGAAAGGTTTTGGCCTATTTTGACAAATTTACGCAACCTCTGCCTTAAGATTGACTATCTCAAGACCATGGCCAACCTCATCCATTTCCTTACACCATTCCATAATCAGATGTTCTTCCTCTTCAATGAGGACTGTTGGCAGACCTTTCTTGGGTGTTATTGTTAGTCTACCTAGCCATTTGGAGAGTGTGGCTGTTGGGATTTTCCACTTTTTTTAAGCTCCCCTTATTGACATGTCATTTTCGTCAATGTCATAGAGTGCCCCTTTTATGTCCTCCAAAGACCACAACCTTATTTTATTGTTACCTTCTACGGTATTCAAGGTGTAGGAACCTCATTCTATGGTATTTGAGGAGTAGAATTCTCCTCTACTAGTGTAATAGGATATGCTTCTAGGGGAAATATAGCCCCTCGTTTGTGGGAGGGCAATTGTGTCATGGCTTTTTTATTTTTTATTTGGTTCCAGTATAGGTCACCACTACATTTCCCTTAGCCATCTGTACAGAATAAGTACAATCAAAACTAAGAAGGGAAAACAATATATATTTACTTCTTCTGACAAAAATAGGAAGGCATTTTCATATTGAATGACAGTTATCTTTATGTATGAAGAAAGTGATGCTTGAATAAAAGATTAATTAGTTTCTATACATGTTTTCTTTTTAGTTTGTTGCATTAACATTCAAAAATATTGTTAATAGTTTACAGAATTACATTTATTCTGGAGTGAGCGACATAAGGAAAAGAGGAGTGACAAGCACAAAATTACATTGTATGCAAGAGAGTTAGAGTTTAACAATATCTCATATCTCTTAGGCATGTACAACATAAACATACTCATGCACAACAAACTGGGAACCACACTCACATTTTAACTATGACTGAAATGATTGCACTATAACCTGTATGGAAATACAACTATTTAACAATGACTATAGTGATTGCAATATAAACCGTAGGGATAAACAACTACTAACCTATGACTCTAATGGCTATAATGAAGAACAATTAAAAGCTTACAAATATAAAATAGTAAGGATGAGCTTAACAGATCTCATATCTTAAACATAGGGAAACACAACTGCTAACCTATGATTATAGTGATTGCAATATAAACCGTAGGGGAACACAACTGTTTAACTATGACTAATGTTTGCAATATAACCATAGGTAAACACAATATAAAGCCTACGAATGAAAAATAGTAAGAGTTTAACAAATCTCACATCTTTTGTGCATGACAAACTCATTCATAGGCATAAATTATTGTGAAATTAATTGATGTAATATTTTGAATGACTGAATTGATGAAGCATAACCTATGAAAAATATGAAACAAAACCTAATAAAAAGAGAAACCCCAAAATTTATGACTGACATCGAAGATAATCTAACGGAATGATAATGCAGAACCTATGAGAATAAGATAACCAGAGTTAATGATAATGCATAACCTATAAGAATAAGATAACCAGAGTGAATGATAACACAAAACCTATGAGAGTAAGATAACCAAAGTGAATGATAATGCAGAACCTTTGAGAGTAAGATAACGAGAGTGAATTATAATGTAGAACCTATGAGAATAAGATAACCAGAGTGAATGATAATGCAAAACCTATGAAAATAAGATAACCAAAGTGAATGATAATGCAAAACATATGAGAATAAGATAACCAAAGTGAATGATAATGTTGAACCTATGAGAATAAGATAACTAGAGTGAATGATAATGCAGAACCTATGAAACATAAATGCTAAACTATGATTGTAACATTTGCAATATAAACCCTAGGGAAACACAAATGCTAAACTATGACTGTAATATTTACAGTATAAACCATAGGGAAACACAAATGCTAACCTATGACTATAATACTTGCAATATAAACCCTAGGGAAACACAAATGCCAACCTATGACTGTAATGGCTATAATGATCAATATAAAGCTTACGAATGGAAAACAGTAAGTTGCCTATTAAAAAATATCATATCTTAAAGGCATGTACAACATAAACATACTCATGCACAACAATCTAGGAACTGCACTTACATTTTATGACATGGAAACACAACTGCTAACCTATGACTTTAATGGCTGTAATAAAGAACAATATAAAGCTTATGAATAGAAAATAGTAAGAGGAATACTTGGATCAATATGGAAGCTGCTAGACTGGAATCTGTGTTGCTGCCTCCTCTAGCTGTTATGTCAGTCAAATCTGTGCTTGTCACTCCTTTTCTTATGTCGCTCAGTGTAGAATAAGTTAATACTTGAAGGTTTCAACGACTATTTGAATTGGGAATCATTTGAATCTGATTGATGCTTGTTTGGTGTGGCAAATTAAATCCCTGTCCCGTTTCAAATTTGAATTCTGGGTGATATAAATTGTATATTTGATTGATTTCGGCCATTAATTCTTGAGTTGATTGGTTAGGTGTATTATTTGCATTTCTTTCCATAATTTTTTTATGAATAATGGCAGCCTTACATCTTGTATTTTTGGATGCAGGTGGGTTTTTAGAGGAAGGAGCCAATACATGCGCACCCTACGTGGAGAGATGGGATAGACTCTTATTGATATGTGTTGTAGGTTTCATGTTTGATGAGACAGGCAGGTGCATTTGCATGTTGTTTAGGTTATGCTACGGTGGGAAACATGGTTGTAATGGGTTAGCATTTTGGTCAAAGATAGGACACATGGATTTGAATTGTGTTGATGTGGCACCTCTATTTTGTTGTGTAGTTGTGATTAATTTGTAAGTGATGCCTAGATTGGTGCAAAAGTTGGGTTTGAATGTTTATGGGGAAGGGTGTAAACTTTTATGATATGGCTGTTTTATTTCCAAGTTGGATCTTTATGGTGATATGTTAGATACAATTTTAAAACAATTACACGTGTTTGGCTGCCAGCCTTAGCTTGTTTTGTTGACAAATATATACAATTAAATATGCATTTAATATCTGATTTGTGTTTGAGCTCATCATGCTTTTTAATGTAAGTGTATTTTCCTAACTTGTGGAGGACTGGCATATCACTGTGGGCCCCAACATGCACAAGTCCTATCGCACATTAAGGCCCCTGCGCACATTCCAATTCCTCTCCCCTACAATAGCACTATTATTGAAGCATCCCAAAAGAAAAGCATTTTAATGGCATATTCTTAATGCATAGGTCTATAGACATTCGATATTATTATCATACATTTGGAATTGGCATCACATAATGACTCGATTGGACCAAATAAAGAGATGTGGTTGAAGTTGCTAGCGAGAAGCCACATAGAAATTGTATCCATGGGAAGTTGATGACTAGGAAGGGAAGAAAATCTCCTCAGAAGCTACAATCCATGGAAAGTTGAAGACTGGGAAGGGAAGGAAATCTCCGCAAAAGCTACACTGAAATTGCATCTATGGAAAGTTGAATTCTCTTTCCCCCACAAAGAACTAGGATGGTGAAACATGTAAGTGGATGTCAAGTCTACGAGGGGACATGCGACAGACAAGTGGGTGGCTGGCACATTTTATTTGAAAAGATTGGATGAATGGAACATGTCTAGGGGAAAGGGGCCAGTAACCGTCCACCCTAACTTCAGGCATGTCAAGCTCGTAGCTAGGCATATCAGAATTTGATGAATTTTTTTAGGTTTCTCCATATGTGATTGAAGAGATTAAAGCTAGTCTTTCATCTTGTGGGCACTTATACATTTCACTCTATGACATGTTATGTGCACAGGCGTAAAAAATGTGTCATTTCAACATGTCGCCCCATACAAGCACAATAATGTGCCAGTAACCACTCACCATCACCCCAAAAAAAAAACACCCCTCCACTAAATAAGTTGCACACTTGGTCCCTTTTGTAGTTAGGGCAGGTTTAAAATATATTTATTAGCACCCCGCCATAAATCAAGTTGGAGAGGCCTTGAAACACACCAGCTCCTTTCATAAACCTAATGCACCCTAGGCATTCCTTAATGACACCTTTTTATTTTGTTCATGTGTGCTAAGATGAATGCAGTGGCATGGATGGCAAACACTACATTTTTCATTTTATTTTGCTTTATGTATGAATACATATTCACCTACACACCGAAAACCTAATCATTTTAGAGAATGTTCTTGACAGTGCGATGGCTATCATTTGAGGGTTTCTTCATTTTGGTCTATCGGTTGTCGCCCTCCTTCTTCGATCACTCTCCATGTAGGTAATGACCACCATCATTTCTCCTTATGATTTCAACACTACTTTCATTCCATTCTTTTGGTTTCATATGGGTTGTTTATACAATCATTATATAGTCATTTACCTTCATGTTTGTCTCATACAACCTGTGATTTGAGTACTAGTATCTAATTTTATTATTCATGTTCGAATACATATTCAACTACACACCGAATACCTAATCATTTAAGAGAAGGTTCTCGACGGTTCGATGGTAGTTGTTTGAGGTTTTCTCCATTTTTATCTGCCGACTGTCGCCCTCCTCCACAGTCATTGACCATGAAGGTAGCGAACACCTTCATCATCTCTCCTTGTGATTCAGTACTATTGTCATTCCAATCTTTTGGTTTCATACGGTGTTGTTTATGCAATCATTATACATTTATTTACCTTTGTGTTTGTCTCATACAACCTGTGATTTGAGTATTTTTGAGGGTGCTTTGACAACGGTTAAGGGTTTCATCATATCAGGGTTAAGGGTTTCATCATATCAGGGTTTTGAATGTTTTGAATCCTACAGCTTTGTCTCCATAATAATTTTACAGTCTGATTCTTCCTAGTTTTGACCAAGATAAGTTGTGAGACATGGAGTTCTCTCTATATAGTAGAATATACTATTTATTAATTATTGTTACATTAAATATTTACAATTGTTTTCCTATGTTTTTACATAATAGATTGATGGTTCCATTTTATATAATCTATTGAGGGTTTCATTTAATATAACATATTGAGGGTTTTCAATTCCTTTTCAAAGGTGCATGGCCAACGTTTGGGGGATTCCTAATTTTTTGGTCTGCTTCATATCGGTCGTCTACCATGCAGGTAACAAATACATCATATAACCAAATGATTTTAGTACTGGTTTCATTCTATGCAATCATTTTTCAGTGGCATATATATGTATCAATTTTATTACAGAACCATTAGAAAATCCATCATATTTAAAATTCATATCATCGAATACAACAGCTTCTACGCATTTAATCAAATTCAAACTCAACAACTAAATTTAATTCTACATATCATATCATCGAATAAAATAGCTTCTACGCATTTGTTCAAATTCAAGCTCAACAACCAAATTCAATGCATTTCTTTTACAAATTTGAATCAATTATAAGAGGAATATTATGCAGCATATACAATGTTAACATTTCAGGCTGCTACTTTACATTTCAGCATTTTACAATTATATACATCTCATATTCAAAGTCTGTAGGGAATTTTAGTCCAATTTGTTTGCTGAACTTTGCTATATCTTTTCGAGTTGTTTTCTTAATGGGTATCTTCATTCAATTGTACACACACACACACACACACACACACACACACACACACACACACACACACACACACACACACACACACACACACACACACACATTTGTATATCTATGTATAGATAAAAAAATGCCTTTCCCCTAGTTGACATTAGAATATTCAAGAATTGTTTCCATAGATTTACTAACTTATTTTTCTTTGGGAATCTCAAAGATCATGCATAAAATTACACAAAGGATGACACGTTACATATTATTTTTTGTGTTTTTTCCCTCCTCTTTATGCATATGTTTATGTTCATGTTAGGTAGTCATCTATATTAATGTTAAATCTGTTCATATGTAGTAAATGTAACAATTTCTACATAACTTGGCCTAATGTATTTTTCAAGCGCAGACTACCTACAGATGACATTTCCTACATATATATTAATGTTAAACTATTCATGTTATATGCCATTTATAGATTAGTGAATGCCTAAAATGTTAACATTGTCTATGTTGCATATGTATATAGATATACACATATGTAGTAAATGTAACAAATTTTATATAACTTGGCCTCATGTATTTTTCAAGCACAGACTACCTACATATGACATTTCCTACATATATATTAATGTTAAATATGTTCATGTTATATGCCATTTATAGATTAGTGAATGTCTGAAATGTTAACATTGTCTACGCTACATATGTCTATAGATATACATATGTTTATAGATATACACATATGTATATCTATAGACATATGCAACGTAGACAATGTTAACATTTTAGGTGGGTACTTTATATTTCAACATTTTACAATTATATACATCTCATATTCAAAGTCTGTAGGGAATTTTAGTCCAATTTGTTTGCTAAACCTTGCTACATCTTTTCAATTTGTTTGCTTAATGGACAGCTTCATTCAATTGATTAAATCATGTTTGTCAACACACACACACACACCTGTCTATCTATATACATATGGATGTCTATATACATATGTATATCTATATACCAATCTGTATATCTATATACATATGTATATCTATATGTACACATGTATATCTATATAAACATATGTATATCTATGTATATATAAACATATGTATATCTATATACATATGTATATCTAAAGACATATGCAGCGTAGACAATGTTTACATTTCATGTTGGTACTTTATATCTCAACATTTTACAATTATATACATCTCCAATTCAAAGTATGTAGGGAATTTTAGCCCAATTTGTTTGCTAAACTTTGCTACATCTTTTCCATTTGTTTGCTACAAAATGTTGATAATGCACTGTCAAAAATGGATACATATGCCATAATATTTAATATATATACATACAAATATATGAATACATGTATATATTATACATGTATTTCTATATATGTGTGCATTAATATATATAAATTGGAACATGTTATGTTTTCCGTCTGTGCCACCACATTCACCTTTAGATGTACTATCGAAATTAAAAGGTGTCAATATGATCGAAGGCCCAGCCAACTTCATTTAAGGTTGGATGTTAATTTATCTTTCTTCAGGGACCCTAAGTACAATAAGCACCAACTGTATAACTTATTTATTGAGGAGTGGATATGATCTAAGTCCCCATTGTATATATTATAGATTATATATAGATATATATGTATACATGTATATTTTTTACATGTATACATATATGTATATGTATAACTATATATGTGTGCAATATATAGTTGTATCGTTGCACATAGATTCAATTACATTTTTTTCTATTATGTGAATGACTTAAGATGTATTTACATGCAGTGCTTGAATTTATTCATATAATTTGATGTTTGTTCATTACTACCCGGATTACTACCCGACATATGATTTCTATGTTTGAAGGCATGTGAGCAGTTTGTAGAGCACCTTGCATTGCGAGAATTCACTAAAGGTAAAGTCTTATAAGACTTTACTTACACCACTGATTATCAAATTCTACTATGCATTTGTGTTTGTTAACACACTACTACTCATGGGATATTTTGCTCTAATGGCCCCTACTTGGATTATATAAAGTCTTATTTTTCAATTGTATATGTGATTGTTTAATTTCCTCGGTTAAGTGAAAGTAAATGTATACATATGTGAACAGGTAATATAAATTGCACAATGCATTTACCTTTTCCTATGAATATAAAGTTTAAATGCCTCGATATGATTTAATGTAATCATGTATATGTGTATGTATATCTATATGTATACATGTATATGTATATCTATATGTATATGTATATCTATACATGTATATCTATATGTATATGTTTATCTATATACATATATATATTTATATACGTATACATAGCATATATGTATATGTATGTCAATCTATAATATAAATTGAACAATGCATTTTTTATCATTTTGATTTAATTGGGTGTGGTATTGATTTCTACCAAGAGTGTTAATATATTATCAATATGTACAATGGTATATATGTATACATGTAATTATATGCTCAGATTAACAAACATATATTATGAAAGGATTTACAAGCAAAGGGATAATGATGGATAAATGAATATATGCTTAGATTAATAAACATGTATTATGACAGGATATAAAAGCAAAAGGATAATGATGGACAAATGAATATATGCTGAGCAGATTAATAAACATATATTATAAATGGATTTTTAAATGCAAGATGATAATATGAATATCTAAAGGAACAATGCATTTTCCTTTTGGTGTGAGATTAAAATTAAAATGCTTCAATGTGATTTATATTTACAATCTTATCTATGTACTTACAATATTTTATACAATGCATTTACCTATTGCTGTGAGGTTATAGTAATGTCTTGATCTAATTTTTTTTTTTACAATGTAGATTATGTTTACAATAATCTGCATATATATATATATGCCTCAATCTATTGTGTTTGTCAACACAATTGCATAATACTTATACCACTGATTGTGGAATTGTACTATGAATTTGTGTTTGTCAACACACCACCACTATTGGGATATTTTGTTATGATGGCCATTACTTGAGTTATTTACATTGTTACTAAATGTCTTTAGATAGATGCACTTGCACTTCAATTTAATTTATTCGATTATGTAAATGTCTTTACATAGATGTACATGCAGTTCTTAAATTTATTGGGATAAATTGTTGTATGTTCATTACTGCCTGGATTATGATTTCTATGTTTGCAAGCATACGTGATGAGGTCAATGGTTTCTAGAGTACCTTGGATCGCAAGCACTCAATTCAGGCAAAGTCTTATAAGAACTTACTTGGGCAATGATCCACTAGGCTTTAGCTTTTTCTTCCTAGATCAATGTCCACCCCCACTGTAGTTCTAATAGTTAGATCTGGATACCTTCTCCTAAATCTTTCCCACCATGACCTCCCTGGCATACCGTCTGTGAAAGAGTTTGGCCTAGACTGAATGACTTGTGCCACAGTAGATTTTAATTGTGCAATTTCAAAGCCATGGCCTATATCATCCATGTCCTTGCACCACTGAACTATTTCTGTCTCCTCATCAATCAGGATGGTCCGTGGCCCCCTTTGTTTGGTGCTAGTAATACCTAGCAACCAGGCCCTCAAACTGCCAGTAGGCATTCCCCACTTCTTTGCAGCTACCTTGATGGACATATTCTTATCTTCGACATCAGCCATAACACTCTAGGGATGTCATTATTTGTCCAAATACTTTGTTGAACCTTGAAGAACCAGTATGCACAGTAGTTGCGTAGGAGTCAAGGACAACACTGAGAGGGGGGGTGAATCAGTGTTGTGTGAATTTTCAAATCTTTTTACAAACTTCAAGTTTCAGAGCACAAGGAAAGAAAGATACCATTGATTTGTCAAATATATGCACATGACTGTGAAAAGAAAACAAAACTTCATAAGTAAATCATACACACACAGAGAAGATTATGACACAAGATTTGCACGAGTGGAAAACCCTCCAGGGGTAGAAAAACCACTCCAAAACTGCCTCACTAGCAATACAAAATGTATCTAGGAGCATCAACTCCTTATGGAGCACCAACTCTAATACCAAACAGAAGCACCCACTTCCAACATTGATATACCTCACTGGTAAACAAATAGGTCTCACTGACCAACAAGCCTCACTAGCTAATACAAGGCCTCACTAGCAAACCAAATCTTCACTTGAAGTAATAAACAAGATTAGAGGGACAATCTGTTTCCATTCAATTCAATATTTCATCTCTGCATAATACAAACTCCATTTGTGATTTCTCCATGTGTATGTCTCCAATCCTGCATCTGATGCTCAAACAATTCATTCACCTAATTTAGATTATTTCTGCATATTCAATTTCATATTGTCTTCTTGCTTGATTCAAATCAATCTATATCATTCAAGAGGATGTCATAGAAAATGTCTTCATTTCTGTATATAGTTCCACTCAACAACACCACATCTTCTGTATGTTTCATCTTTGTCTATTTATAAAGTTGCATCAATGCACTTGAAAAATTATTGTAAATGAAAAGGCTCTTGATGTTCCTCTTCTCTGCAAAATCAATTTCATCTTTTTATGACCTTTCATATTCCAAAATAAATAGCTTCTTCTTTATTTTTGTGTTAATTTCACCTTCTGACCCTTAACATCTGCATAAACAATTCATCTAAAAATAATAGTAAGGTCATACAGAAATCTTCAATAATATCAATCAGTGCCCTATAAGAGAAAATAAAATCTCTTCTTGTATCCTCTTTTTATCCTGCAAGAAATCCTGAATCAACAAATTACATCTTTGTAAAAACTATTTTCTTGCAAGAATATAAATCTTCATATTAATCTGTGCATAATTACTTCAAAGACTTTTCAATCTTTTCATCTTTTCTCTGACAAAATCTTTTTCATTTTTCTCCTTCATATTCTTCATTTTCTTTTCAATAGGACTTAAAAAATCATTTTGACTTGTATAAAGACTTCATAAAAAATCTCTATCAAAAATTTATATTCATCTGCAAAAAAAATCTCTTTGACTTCTCTCAAAAAAAATCTTCTTCTTCAATATATTCAAAATCTTATATCCTATCCTCTCTACACACAAAGAACTCCTTAAAAAAAATGCTTTTAAAACCTTTTACATCCGGGCATAAAAAAATTCTAATAATAGCCTTTTTAAAAAGGCACATACATGAGGATGAGATTTCAGGGAATAAAATCTTTCCCAAAAAAAACTTGCCCTTTTAAGAAAAACTAAAAAGTAGCTTTTACTGCAGTACACATAGTCCAAACATCCACTGACGTTCATATGCCCTTCAAAATTCATAGTCAAGGAATGGGGATGAAGATTTGAATATAAACCATTGATTTTGGTTATCGTGCCCTTTGAGCTTTTAAACTCATTCATTGAGCTTTCTTTACCACCCAAACACTTGTGAGAGAGACCGATGGAGTCAGTTAGGGATACAAAGTGGGTCAGTCAACAAACATTTCAAGAGGCCTCCAACCAGTGAATCTTAAGTGAATTACCCGCTAGCTCAAGTCACAAATGTTTTAAAACATAAAGTGCATGTCCTCAATGATAGTCTACTAGGAGTTAGATAGATGATGATAAAAGGTAAGATAAGGATTTAAATGATGATAAGAATAAAGGTTTAGAGATCATTGAAGGATAAACATGAAATCTTTATCATAAAACATCTAACCTCTGTAAAAAGATCATGTATATGCATTTATAACAAATTTTGATCACTTGCATCTAAACTATGGAAGAGAAAATCAAACTCCTTGCTTAACAATATCAAATTTAATGCCCACTAAGAAGATGAAGAACAAACCAATCAAGATGAGCCAACCAATGTTACTACAACTGAAAGCACAGAGATCACATCAGATTTCAACTGCAATTGATATCAAATGAAGACCATACCGTGTTATTTGTATCAAGCCACTGTCATTTGTAAGGGACCATGATATCAAATTAATTCAGGATAACATAAAGCAAGATCCCACTGTCCAAAATGATCTTTCCAAAATGATTGTGAAGACAATCTTTGTAGACCAAGTAAACCAATGAATGAAGATCACATTTCATGTCTTGTCTTCAGCACAACCTAAACATGAATATAATGACTTGATCTCTATTGATCTTCTGACCAACACAAATAAACTATTATAACTCCTGAGATCACCTCTACCATGATGAAACCAATCCTTGATCCAACCTTATTGCAGAGAATGCCAAACAACAGACATCATGATGAAGACTACTATGTTTCATTGCATATCATATCATCTGTATCAACCATACTGAACAAGCTGTGATGGAAAGAACACACAAGATGATGAACTCCTACAAGATGATGTACTCCTGTTCCTCCTGATTAGTGACCTTTAGATGAAGCATGAACACACTTTTGACATCAATGACAACTTGTCACCATCAATCTCACCCTTTGTCATTGATGGCAAAACCACCTGAAGCAATTTTACGTTCTCCCCCTTTTTGACATCTGATGACAAAGACTATTATCTCCCCCTTATCATCCTTCATACCAACCAAGAATTGAAATACCACTTAAGGCACTGATTATTTTTCCAATTTTCTGTCCAAAACTTTTCCTGAGAGCTCTGAGCTCTTTCCATGTTCATCTGCATATTGAACAACCATAAAAACTTGAGAGCAACAAGACATCAAACAATCATGTAAGGCATATCAAACCACTGTTACAAGCTACCCATAGACTACACTATACCACTTCTAATCACAACACAAATTTGTAGATGAAGATGAAACACTGACATCAATGAGATCCTCTAATTACTTCCTTTAACAAACTCCTGAACCAACACTTTTTGACCTGAAATAACAAATCTCCAAGATCTCCCATGTGTTAAAGTTCACAAACAAAACACTGCTCATAAATACCATTGTCAATCATTTACAAGGACAAACATCACTGTTACACCAAAAGCACTATCCTGCTAGAAAGAAACATGTATGTCAACCTCAACATAATACCACTTCTTGATACAAATATGATGATGAAAACTTGGCATAACTCTGCACTCAAATACCAGCTCCTTTGATGAACTTAAACTCTGTACAAGGATGTCATAATCACATCTCAATATATGAAGACCACTCTTGAGAAAGCCTTCCCAAAAACTTTTCTTTAACTACCTTTGATTGAAGAATTTGATGAAATACAAGGCACACCATCAATGTCATAAACAACTCTAGATTGATATAGCTTGAAGCTCATACCTGAAAACACAATTTGCACTACCTTCCTGAACCATATTAATGAGGAAGACCAACAAAGAACATGTCAAATTACACCAATGATCACTTCTTAAATGAACATTCATTCTGCAACCAATCTATTCTTGCACATCCTTTTTGACATGAAAAGAATGAAAACCATCCTGTTGTTCCTACACATGACACAATGTCAAATCTGATATATATTGCAAACAACAAGAACTGATATCTCTTGAATTTATCATTCAAATCAGCTAATTAAGATCTTATTGCAACAACATTTTGCAAAACCAAATGCAGAGACAAATATTTGACTTCTTCTAGTTTCAAGCTCCTCAGCCAACATATGCAAACATTTGATAAGAGCACCTTAAGAACACCTTAACTGATTTTGAACTTCACAATCTCACTAACAAGAACACTTAACTTTTGTAAGTATCAAAATGATATGAAGAGAATATAGGATCATTTATCATTATCAAACTCTTTGTACATTGAACCCCTGAACATCCTTTTAACATCTTGTATGCATACTGAACCAAAGATCACCTGTATCATTGTCACACACTAAAAAGCAACATTGTTAGCAATATCATCATCAACTTCTACTTTATTTCATAAGATTGACAAGATCAACATTCAAATGATCTCCTTCTTGAAACTTCTTGGGGATAATTGATAGATCATGAACAACTCCCCCTTCATGCTCTCAGTTATCCAACTAATGATGTAACTTGTGCAAGATGCACAAATTTAGGATCCTTCTTGTCCTGACTTTGTTTTCTTCTCCAAACCTATATAAACCTTTTCTTTTCTTTGCTTAAGGTGTCTACTCTAGATGTCTTCAATTTATTCCTGCAAAACTGTGCCTTATGCCCAAGATTGTGACACTTAAAGCATGTGACATTATAATCAATTAGAGGAGTAAAGAAATCACATTTCTTTGACATGCTAAAAGTACTTCCATAATCATATCTTCTATGCATCCAACAGTCTCTTTCTATGTGACCAACGTGGTTACAATTGTAACATATTATATTAGAACTCTTATTTATCATTCTAGAAAGACTCTTGTTCTTATGCCACTCAACATTATTTCTGGCATAAGTCTTACAATCTCTAGCTCTATGACCATAGATATGACAAGAATAACAATATCCATGAAACTGAGAATAATTATACCTTATTGTATGGTACTGCCTAACAGGTGGAGGTTTGTTTGTTCTTTCTCTTGCATCATCAGGAGCTTTATCTTTTTCTATCTTCTTGTCTTCCTTAGGAGTAGTAGGAGGATTTCTGACTTTGGAACACTCTCCTTCTTCAGTACTCTTTTCAAACAACAGATTTTTGTGCAACTTAGAAGAAGCCTTTTCTAACTCCTTTCTTAAAGAGACTATTTCAGATTCATACTTTTCACAATCAACTTCTTTAACCTTTAGTTGATTATTAACATCTTCTTTAATTTTCTCAACTTCTGCAATTTGAGCCTTCAAATCTTTTATCTATTTTTCTACATCTTGAAGATTTGAAAGAATTTCTGTCTTGGATTCCTTTTCCTCTTGAAGTTGCAACTTTAACCTTTTGTTTTCCATTCTGAGTTTTTTTATCTCATCAAGGGCACAAATGAGCTCACCTTCCATATCAATCTCATAATCATCTTCATTATCAATCTCAACAACAAAATTTTCATCAAGCTCTTGTCTTTTTACATTCATATTGAAGTCTTCCTTTTTATCACAATTCTCAACTACAGGATCATTCTTTTTGCTAATCTTAACTGAGACTTGTTTTTGATTATCATTAATCTTTTCTCTATTCAAGACCTTATTTCTATTCTTCTTACCCATTTTACTCCACACACAAGACCTACCCAAGCCTATTAGACTTCAAAAAGGGAACCTATGCTCTGATACCAATTGTTGGAATCATTTGCCGCTGCGCCAAAAGCTCAAGCTATCAACACTCGCTACAAACGCCAGACTTAACCCAGATCCACGGAAGGCTCACTGCCATGTCACGAATCCCAAGGTCAGCGTTGAATGCCTCACTGACAAGGGGGCAGCTCACTACCAACAAGTTGTTTGACCACAATCTGTATTCATTTCCATATCCTCCATATGTTTTGAGGGAAATATACATTTCACAGCAGCCTCTTCTAGTTCTAAAAATAAAATCTTTATCTTGGGTAATGTGGTCTTTGAGAATCTTAGTAGACTCAACCTATATAGACATATGTAGACACTAAAAATTTAGCCTATATAGACATCTACACTAAGGCTTTCAGTCACAATAATTGAGAAATATATATATACACCCACTAAAAAATATGTATAATGCAGTTTTCAGAATATATATAATGCAGTATATACATCTACACTAAAAAAAACCTATATATTTTTGGTTTCACTAAATTAACCAATAGTAATATTAACATATTTCTATATGGGGTTAAATATATATATAGGGGTTGAATATATATATATATATATATATATATATATATATATATATATATATATATATATATATATATATATATATATATATATATATATACTCAAACCCTTAATATATATTTAAACACTTAGAGAAATGTAAACCATATATTAATATTACTCTTGATTAATATGCTGAAAATTAGAATTTATAGGTTTAATTTTACTATAGATGTGTATAGTACAGTAAATATATATTCAAGGTTCATAAAATATAAATATATATCTTTAAACCCTTGGTTTATATTTAAAACATGTGTGTGTGTGTGTGTGTGTACAAACCCTTGGTATATATTTGACCCCGCCGATCATTAGGCCAAGTTATAAATGATATATGAACATATTTAACATTAATATTAATAGATACATTTACTTCATATTAACAAATTTAATATTAATAGATACAAGTTATAGATTTAACATTAATATTAATAGATACATTTACTTCATATTAATAGACTTAATATTAACAGATACAAGTTATAGATTTAACATTAATATTAACAGATACATTTACTTCATATTAATAGATTTAATATTAACAAATACAAGTTATAGATTTAACATTAATATTAACAGATACATTTACTTCATATTAACAAATTGAATATTAACATATACAAGTTATAGATTTAACATTAATATTAACAGATACAAGTTACAGATGATATATGAACATATATTACATTTACTTCATATGAACATATTTAACATTAATATAGATGACTACCTAGGCCTAACATGAACATAAACATATGCATAAAGAGGAAGAAAAAAAGATACAAAAAATAAAGGAAACATAGCACAAAGGAAACATAACATAAAGAGGAAGGAATATAAGAATGTGATATACAAACCTGAACCTAATTTTGGAAGTCTGGAATGTGGCCTACAAAATTCTTCTTGGCAGCAAACAGTGTTTGTAGCACTCTTTCAAGAGATTTATGTTAAAAACATTCTCTACACTGCATAATGTTCCTCTTATAATCGATTTAAATTTGAAAAAGGAATGCATTGAATTTGGTTGTTGAGCTTGAATTTGAATAAATGCTTAGAATCTATTGTATTCAATGATATGATATGTAGAATTGAATTTGGTTGTTGAGTTTGAATTTGATTAAATGCGTAGAAGCTATTATATTCAATTATATGATTTTTAAATCTGACGGATTTTCCAATGATTTTGTAATAAAACTAGTTTAATTTTTTTTGTTTATTTTATGTCTGGTTGGGGAGATTGACACCATTTTCTATTTGTGTAGGTACTTATTGTAAATGGAGTTGGTGCAAGTGGATGTGATACCAAGTATGGGAGAATGTGATAAGTAGGGGGAATGTGATAGCAAGTATGGGAGAATGTGTGATTGACAACCATTTGGGATTGGCATGTTTTGTCTTTATGGTAGCTTAGGTACCAATAAGTGTGCACCAAAGTATGTAAATGTGACCAGTTCGACTTTTGAGCCATGTCTAAATGGGTGGTTATTATAAATATTACCCATTGTAATGAAATCAATAAAGTGTATTTTTTATTTAGAACTTCTCCAATTTGCATCAACTTGTCTTGTAAATGCAAGTGGAAGAGCATGTCTGTAGTTATTTCTCTATGGTAAACTACACATGGAGTTGTGAACATGTATTGGTGCATTTGTAATTATTTATTAGGTTGGTATTTTACATGTATTGGTTGTTTTTAAAAATTTCATTGGGGGGTCAAGTGCGCAATAACATAGTGATTATTGAGGCATGGGCGGCTACTAGCCCCTTTCCCCTATATCAAATAACACCTTTTATTATTATTTTAAATATTTTGGAGCCCAGACATTAGACACGTAACTAGTTTTAATTGTGGATCAAGACGCATTGTAGAGTAGTACTTTACATTATTATGTTTTAGTCAAATTGTGAGCCCACTTAAATTGGTGAGAGGACCCAGCGGTTGACTAACTTCATGCCTCTCAAAATCATACTGGGCAATTTCAAATCACTCCAAAAATTTTACAGTAGCTTACTTGGCAAGGCCCTTTCTTATAACTAAGGTTTTAGGGCCACAACATCAAATATGATGCCACATCAGCATGCTTTTTGTTGAGGTGTCAAATAGTTCCCCAAAATAAAGGGGTGGACCAATAGGTGTGCATTAAGTCATGTTTTGTTGATGGGCTGATGTGGCATCACATGACTGGTTGCTTTTTAAATCTAAAAGGCATGTTTCATTCAATTATTAGTACTTATAGTAACACTAACAACCTTTAAGTCACAACTACTAGTACTAAACTTTTAAAAATATTGGACCTTAAATGCACAAATATTATCTTAGTCATTGGAACTATCTTACCTATTGGGTCGTTTCCCCTATTGCATCACAAATCTTGATGTTTTCAACGTTGTGGAATCTACGAAAAAGATTTGGGCAAGAAAGAATGTTATATGCAGTGGATATTTTAAAAATTGATTGATTAGGGGAGAGGATCGGTAGTTGAGCACCCTAATCTCACACCTCTCAAATTCATATGTGGCAATTTGAAATCACTCCAAAAAATTTATAGAAGTTTATTTGGCAAGGCCCCTACTTATAACTAAGGTTTCAGGTTCACATCATCAAATATGATGCCACATCAGCATGTTTTTATTGAAGTGTTCAAAAAGACCCAAAAAAATGGGTGGACCAATAATTGTGCATTAAGTCATGTTTTGTTGGTGTGCTAATGTGGCATCAGATGATTGGTTGCTTTTTAGATCTAAAGAGCACATTTCATTCAATTATAAGTACTTATAGTCAACACTATCAACCTTAAAGTCACAACTACTAGTGCTAAACTTTTAAAAATATTGGGCCTTAAATCCATAAATACTATCACAACATGCAACCTAAAGAAAACCATTGTGATCATATATTATCATATTCAACAATGAAGTTTTACATTTCTTTATTAGTTGATTTACTAACGTGGAAGATGTTCCCTCATTGAAATGGATGACCTACCTTTGTCCATCGACAGTTAACACTGCTTGAGTATAGTGCAAGACAGTTGAAATCATCTCGTTGCTTCTTCATTGGTCTTTTGCATTCATTCTGAGTTGGATTTTTTTTAGATTAACGTGTTCCACTCAAACCAAGGCCATCACATTTCAAGGACAGCGCTAGATGAATGGAGCTTTTAGCGAATGTGAATATGAATAAAATAGTTATCCCAATTAGGTCCACCTTAGATGCTACTGCCTACGTCTTAAGCATTGTTTGATTTTTTAGGTGTCATCTAACTTTTATAATGTTTATTTTAATATTTTATAATAATTAGCTGATAGGCTTTTATATGTGAGCATTATAGTGCTCAGAATTGTCTCATGCCCTAAAAAAATTCACGCCGTAAGATTTTCTAAACTTTTTGGTTGTTTGTATCGGTGTATTCCTTGAACCTCCTATTTGTTAACGAGGTAAATCTGTCGCTTTGCCCGTCCGTCGGTCCAGTATTAAAGGTAGTGATAAATGGTCATAGCAGTAGTGAACTGTGCTCTTCAACAAACTGCACTCTTCAATAAGGTGTGATCTCGTGCTCTTCAACGAACTGTGTTAATTTTAAAATAGCTCGGACAGGTGTTCTAGTCTTGGGTGGTAATTATGAGGCTAGAAACACAACTGGAATAATTATCTCCATACCTAGAAAATTGATTTCTCTAGAGACTTCTAGACATTAGGGTTTGTTAAAGTCTAATTAATCTTAGCCATTGATTGAGATTAAATCATGGCCATTGGTTTTCAATGAGAAGATTATAAAAGAGGATCAATGGGCATTTGGAGAGGACATATCTAAAAAACATTTGCAGCAATAACAAATAAATAAATTTGTAGTAATAGAAAATAGATTTGCAGTGAGAGCAAGGGTGCAGTGATAGCGTTGGAGACAACAGCAGTGGAATTTCTACAGGAGAAATTGGGAGAAGAATTTTTGGAGGAGAATATTGCCAGAGTTCTACCAGTAAGAGGCAAGCAGTTTATGTATCTCTTGATTTGTTGAAGTTTAATAATATTCCTCATCTGCAGTACTGGTTTTCCCTTCAGGGTTTTTCCAGGGACAATTTGTCCAAAAATATTGTGTTCATTATTTTGCATATTTTGTTTTTCTATCTCCGTGATTATTTGTGAAGTTGCGACTGTATTATTTTTCAATATTTGCTGTGAATTAATTTTTGGCAGTCAAATAATCTATATAAGATAGGAGATTAATAATCAGTAGCTGCAATAGAATTTTCACATGGTATCAGAGTAGATTTGAGGGCAGAAAAGGCTCAGTACAGGCACAGGGAGAAAGAAAAAAATAATAAATAAAAAATATCTAGAGTTTATAAAACCCAGTTTGACCTCTTCAAAATTATTATTATTTTTTCTTTTGAGATGGCCTCAGCAGGTTTAAGAGATCAGGAGAGATTGGATGAAGCCTCAAATTTTGGTGTCTGGAAATCCATAATTTCTTTATTGCTGGAAGAGAATGGTATCAAGGAATATGTGACCACTGTTGTCCCTGTACCTATAGATACAACACAACTCTTAGCATATAAGAAGGAAGATGCCAAGGTGAGGAGACTGATTCTTGATGGTGTTAAGGATCATATTGTTCTGCATATTGCAGAGTTAGATACAGCGAAGATGATGTGGGACACCATTTTGAATTTGTACCAAAATGCTACCATTAACCAGAAGCTGATTCTCAGAGAAAAGATGAGGAATACCCGAATGAATAAGGGAGAAGATGTCACAAGTTACCTCTCCAAACTTAGACTTGTCAAGGATGAGTTGGCACTTGTTGGAGACAAACCAAATGATGACGAGCTAGTACGAATAGCCCTGAATGGGTATACTAAGTAGTGGGATGTCTTTGTTCAAGTTATTAATGGACAAAACACCTTACTGAGTTGGGATTGACTATGGAGTGACTTCACTCAAGAGGAGCTTAGACTAAGTCTTGTTAGTGGAACTAGTAGTAATAGTCAGAAAAGTGAGGTGGAATAACAAAACATTGCCCTAGTAGGAAAAGGGAAAGCGAAGAAGGGGTCTGGCAAAGGATCAAATCCAAAAAGTGAGAAGAAGAAGGACTTGTCTAAGATCAAATGCTATGGCTGTCACGAGTTCAACCACTATGTCAGCGATTGCCCACAAAAGAAAAAAAATGAAAAGAAAGGCAAGAAGTAGACGGTAGCTTCAGCAAGTGTAGATGAGCTTTCTAGTAGAATGGAGGATGAGTTTGCACTCATAGCTTGCATGACTAGCTCAACCTCATAGGGTGTTTGGTATATAGATAGTGGGGCATCATTTCATATGACAGAAGTTAGGGAGTACTTCTCCAGCTACAAGGAGGACATCAGATTCTAGATTCAGATGGGGAATAAGTCCAAGTGCAATCCAGTTGGGAGAGGGACTATTCTATTTCAGAGGGAGAATGGCAAGCCTATTTCCATTCATGATGTGTTGCATGTGCCAGGCTTGGGCATGAAGCTAATTGAGTGGTGTATTCTTTCCTTGTTTATTATGCAGGTTTCTTTTGGAGCATATTGTAAAGATTGGAGGAGTTTTCTTTGTTTAGAGACAATGATTCATTTCCTTTATTTGTAAAGAGAGCTTGGTCTCTTAAAGTTTCATCCTGGTTGAATTTTTAGAGGAGAGATTATCTCTCTCTGAATTTGTAAAAATTGTTATTTGGGAGAAGAGAGTAATTCCTCCCTTAAAGTGTTGTTAGTTGTGAATTTTACAGTTTATTTTATTCCTTGTACAACTAATTTGTAAAGTTGTGAAATTAGTTGTTGATTTAGACAAAGATGATGAATTTTATCTATTGTATTGTTTAGTGAGAATATTGAATTTAGTAAATTCAAGTAGTTGGAATTTCAAAATTTGAAAGGGAAAAAGAAATTGTGTTATAATCATACACTTTTACTGTTGTGAATAAATGCAATTATGATTATTTAGTTTCCATTTTATATTAGATGCTACTATTTTTAGATAAAAATTAGTTGTAATTTGATTTCAATTAAAGGGAAAATAGTTTTTAATTATCTAATGTTATCACTAGCTTGAATGAAGTTTAATTTCGTAGTTGCAATTGATAATAAATTTGTAAGAAAATTTAAAAAAAAGATATATATTATCTTGCCTACGACAATTATTTGACATATATATATATATATATATATATATATATATATATATATATATATATATTGTCTGTGTTTAATGATCTAAATAAATAACTGTGATTCTAAATATTATTGTGAAAATGTGATGATTCTGTTAATTATATATATAATTTAAAAATTGAAATTTTAACGAAAATAAACAATGGAACAAAATTTTATTAAGACACAGATTGGAATGGAAAAACGCAGTCAAAATTTAAATACAAGAGTGGTGGGGGAAAATTAACCCCCACCGAATGATATATATGGTGGGTGTGGGGAGGGGCGGAGCCCCACCCAACACCCCCTTCCTGCAAATGCAACCCACACCTCCCCGTGGGCTATCCTCCTGCTGCCTGCGAACCCCATCCGCCGCTCCCTATGCGGCATACACACCTCCGCCCACCTCTTACGACCTCCCTCTGCCGTCCACCACATGCCGCCCTCTACGGCCACCACACACTCAGCCTCCGCCCACCTCCTTCGATCTCCTCTGCGGCCATCACCAAATCTGCTGCCATCACTGGTTAAGCCTGCATACAACATTCAATAGCAACAAATGAAAAGTTTGAAATGGGGTTTCTCTAATGAAACTTAAATGAGAAAGTATGAATGGAGTATAGTTGTAATCCATGTTTTTATAAAACAAACATATATTTAAAATATATGATTAAGACAAATGATTATATATATATATATATATATATATAAAGTTATATATATACATATATATATAATAATGGATGTTAATATTTTTGTAAACTCATTGAATAACAATGTATGTAGACGTATATATATATATATATATATATATATATATATTGGCAAATTGCTACCATGGGGGTAGCTCCCATTTTATTAATTCAAAAAGATATTACATTGTGCCGGGATTAGAGCGTCATTACGGACATAGACCAAATATGCTCAATCAGTTCTCTTTTATGGCTTCCTGCGTTACAGTAATGGTGGCCTTGAGTTCGGCATTGTTCCCTGCATCCATTAGGCAGAAAGCAAACCCAACCTAGCCGGTCTTGGGGTGCATCGAGACATTCCAAATTTCTATTAGAGTCCTCGTCTGTGGGTGAGGGAGCACCATTCTCTAATGGCCCTTCAGGTCTACTCTATTTCACCAATGATCCACAGGGTCGTGTAGACAGATGCTCCAGGGGTGCATTTATCCACCTTGGCCTATGATTTCCACCCAATGATGTCACGAATCACACCAATCCCCACATCTCCCATATTGGAAGAACATATGGAGATATGTCCCCGACTGATGCTATCCCTTAACCGATCAATCCTGATCAAGAATAAGTTGAAGGCCGTGCCATTGGGAGACATTCCCATGGATGATGGTGTCTACCTGTTCTAGTGCTGCCTTGGATAAGTAATCCGCCGCCATGTCCGCTTCCTGAAACACATGCCTTAGTGTATAGTCTGGTATGCCAGCGAGTTGCTCTCTGATAAGATCAATCCATGTACGAAATTTCCAACTCAGGGCACAACCTGAAGTGATGGCATGGATGATAATTTTTGAATCCCCTTCGATGTTGATGGCCTTTATATTATTCTTCCTGCACCATTTCGTGCCTTCATATAGGGCTCTAAACTCCGCATCATTGTTTGATCCATTTGGGATCTTTATCGCCCCTAGCCCAATCGGTTCGCCAGTATCATTTCGAATGATGAAACCACACCCAGAACTGCCAGGGTTTGATTTTGCAGCCCCATCAAAATTTAACTTTAATCTATCGACAGGGGGCAAAGTCCATTTTTCTTTGCTTCTATCTAATTTGGTTTTCACTATATCACCTTTGGGGATAATAAGATGCTTCCATTTCCTAGTTATTCTGTCATCCCAAGCCGAGAAAAATTTGCACTTTCTCTATTTGATAATCATGTTCTGGTGCTCAGAAATACCAATCTCAATCTTGGACATAAGAGATTCCAGATTTGATTCCTTCTCCTTGAAGACTCTTGCATTACGTTCCTTCCAAATTTGCCAAATGATCATTGCAGGGGTGAAGTACCAGAGCCCATGCCATAGTGAGCCCTTACCAACTAGCGGCCATCCTGAAAAGAGATCACGAATGGAGTTTGGGAGAGGGCCTTCCCACTCCAGCAATCGTTGGAACATCTTCCAACAGCTTTGGGTGAAATCACACTATAAAAATAGGTGATCCACAGTCTCGCAATCTGATTTGCACATTGGGCAGCAGAAAGGGCCCGCAAAACCCATCTTCTGTAGCCTATCACCAGTGAGCACCCTATTGTGCATAACCGTCCACACAAAGGCTCCTGCCTTGGGCAGAATGTTGTGATTCCAGCATAACTCAAAAGGCCACGGGCAGTTGGCCTGTTCCAGCGTTGAGAGTGCATATCCAAGTCTAGTGGAGTACTCCCCGGACGAAGCGGCGCACCAAATAATTTCATCAGGGACATTCCTTAATAAGATTGTTCTATTATGTAGCTCCTCCATAAATCTGTGTTTGTCTATGGGATCCAACATTTCAAAGTTTTTCCATTGAAATGAGGAAGTGATGTCTTCCCATACCACAGTCATGTGGTCTCTTATTGATGTGCCATAGACGGTTTCAGTGACGTTGTACAAACCTTGAAAACCATCAATGGTAGCCAGGGGAGCATAACCATTCCAGGAGTCGTGCCAGAAGGATGCTGACTCCCCATTCCCCACCTTCCAAGTTAGATGGTCAGAAATAAGAGGTTGACATTTAATGAGGAAGTCCCAGATCGAGGAGCCTCTTGGAGGATTCACCGTAGTGAGGATCCTTGTTGACTCCATGCTATCTAGGTACTTGTGCTTTAGAAGTTGGCACCATATTGCTGAGGGATTCCGATACATCTGCCAAACGAGCTTGGCACCCAAAGCTTGGTTTTGTAGATGGATATCACGCACCCCAATCCCTCCACATTCTGTCAGTCGTTTCACTTTGTTCCATGCAATTAGAGGAATGCGTTTCTTATCGTTCGCACCTTCCCACAAGAATTTCCTTTGCTGTGCCGAGAGGGCCTTTGCCATGCTGTTAGTAATTTCCACACATGAGAGCATATATGTGGGTATGGCCGCAATAACTGATTTGAGCATGGTCATCCTTCCGGCCAGAGTTAGCCACCGCCCCTTCCAACACTCAGTCTTCTTTGCACATTTGTCAGCAACATCTTTCCATAAGGCATCACGAATGGCGCCACTGAAAAGAGGGATGCCCAGGTATGTGGATGGCAATTTTTCGACCGTGAATCTTAATATATTTGTAATTTGCCTTTGCATCGTAGTGCTGGTATTGAAGAAGAAAATTCTCGATTTGTTTTTGTTTATTGTCTACCCCGAAGCCATTGAGTATTTCGTCAAGACATTGTTGATTATGCTAGCTTCCTGGGGGGTAGCATTGCCAAAGAGAAGTGTATCATCTGCAAAAAATTGGTGCGTGAAGGCGTTCATTGCATTCACCACTTTGATGCCTTTCCACAAACCGTTAGCTGCGTGCGCAGATATCAAATGACTTAGTGAATCTACCATGATGACGAAAAGGAAGGGAGACAGTGGGTCTCCCTGCCTCAAGCCACAGGTAGCATCGAAGAAACCACAAGGCACCCCATTTATTAGCACAGAATATCTCACCATGGAAATACACGCAAAAACCCACTGCAACCAATCCACTGAAAAGCCGAGCCTTGTCATGGTTTCCATCAGAAATCTCCAGCATACCTTATCATAAGCCTTGCTGATGTCAAGTTTTACTAGCATTCCTCTTAAACAGTGTTTCCTCAAAGAGTGGATAATTTCATGGGCTGTGATGATGCCATCTGTGATGTTCCTTTCAGGGACAAAACCGCTTTGCTCCGGGGATATTAGATTGGGGAGAATCTTTTTCAATCTGTTGGCCATAACTTTGGCTATGATTTTGTATACAGTGTTGCACAGAGATATCGGCCTGTAATCTGTGAATGCCGAGCAATCAGTGACCTTTGGTATCAAAGCGATGTTGGTATTATTCAAATCTTTTAGGATTTTCTTCTTTTTCCTGGACTCCTCAACCAATCTCACAATGTCTTCTCCCATGAAGGCCCAGCATTTTTGAAAGACTAGTGCCGTGAAGCCATCGGGGCCAGGAGCCTTGTCTGGATGCAATTGGAATGTCGCTTCATGAACCTCGTTATACACTATCGGTGCGTACAACATCTCATTGTCCGCAGCAATGACTTTCTGTGGCATCACACTTAGCAAACTAAGGTCGAGATGCTCCGCAGAGCAGTGTCCCCCAAGCAAATGTTGGAAATGCTCGACACCCATCTCTTGTATTTTGATAGGATCAGACACGGCTTGACCATTGTCCAGTTTGATGTGAGAGATTTTGTTCCAGCATCTTTTCATCTTGGTTGTATTGTGAAAAAATTTCATATTCTGATCTCCATCCAGGAGCCAAACTTCCCTGGATTTGGACCTCCGGTAGCATTCTTCCCTTGCCAGAAGTTCCCCGTATTGTGCTAGAAGATCTTTTTCTTTAGCATACTCAGCCCCTGTCATACCAAAGTTGATCACGTGATTGCTGAGGTGATCCATTTCCATCTCCACTCACTCTTTTTCTCGGAATATGTTTTTGAAGACTTCTTTGTTCCACTGTTTGAGTTTGTTCTTCATAAATTGTAGCTGTTTGTTAAATTTAAACATCTCCGTTCCTTGGTGTGCATCTGATTCGCGCCACCATACTTGCATTAGATCCATGAGATCATTACTTCGAAACCACATCTTCTCAAAGCGGAATTGGCACCTAGGTGGGGGGGACTCTTCTTCTATTGACAATTCCACCAGAAAATGGTCTGAGATCGGAATGGGTATGATTTGAGCCTTGGGCTATATGGGAATGCTAAGCCAGTTGTTAGATAAGAGGAATCTATCAAGTCTTTCGGCTATATTGGTGAAGCCAGCTCTGCGGTTGTTCCAAGTAAATTTTCCATTGACAGGAATGATGTCTATAAGACCGTTAGTATTTACAAAACTTCTGAATTCGGTTTGGGATGTGGTAATTCTCCCACGACCTCCCAACTTTTCGCTTGGGTGCATTATAGCATTGAAATCCCCAGCAATAATGAATTTGCCCTTAACAGATTGGAAATCCAAACTGAGGATGTCCCACAAATTCTTCTTATCTTTTGTTTTAATTGGGCCATATACATTATAGAGCGTGAAAGATAGATTCGAAACCAGACTTGAGATACTAACCTTAATCCAATTCTGTGAAATTGTAAGGCATCGAGTAGTAGCTTTATTCGATTTCCACATTATCCCGAGTCCTCCAGAAGCTCCATTGGCGTGGTTGAAAGTGTCGTCCCATCCTTTGCAGTGTTTGATATAAAGTTCGGCTTCATTGGAGTTGAGTTTTGTTTCTTGCATCATAACAATGTCGATCCGTTGTTGTTCCAGTTGGCGCTTAACCATGTGCCGTCTGTCAGGGGCATTCAAGCCCCTGACATTCCATATGAGGATCTTCATTGCCTCCCAAGGGAGGTGTATGCTCCCTTGGAATGAGTCAGATAAGTTTTAATTGTTCTTTGGTCTTTTTTCACCGCATCCTCTTCTCTCTTTTGTTGATGTGACTTCCTTCCTGTATTCTTTTTGACTGGCGTGAAATCTAATAATTTGGCTGCTGATTGTGAAATAGTGTGCATGTCCAGGATGTCCATTTCATCACCCTTAAAACTATGCTCAGATTCTATATCGCAGTCTTGCTTCTGTCCCATATTAGAAAATTCAGCCTCACAGGAGTTAGGGGTCGGAAGATGCGGCGAAGACACTAACAATGGAGGGTTGGCATCCCACATCTTGTTGGATCCATCTTCAATTCTTTGTTCCATCGGGCTTTGTTGAGCAGGGACAGGAGAGCAGGCCCGGGTCGGTTGGGCGGGCATTTGCTGCTTCTTGGGAGTCCATCTTTGGGCGGGTGGCTTGGAGTAATCTACAACAAAGTGTCTTCAGCTTCCGCAGCGAAGGCAGAAAGCTTTTTTCTGTTCGATTTCAATACCTTGAGTCCAGTCGCCATGTTGAGATTTAAGGCATATTATTTCCGGCACCGTGTGGATTGTGATGATCCTTATTCGCACGAAAAGTGCTGAATCGCCTTCAGCCATGTCCGTTTCTAGGGTGTGCCCTAGCGAGTTTCCTATTTGTCTTAGCACGTCTTCGGACCAATATTCGAAGGGAAGATTGTAAAGTCTGATTCAAATCGGTTCATCCAATGGGGAGGCTTCACATGGGTTGAAATTTGGTATCCAGGCCTGTGAGTAAATATATTGGTTTTCCATCTGCCAAGGGCCTTGAGAAAGTATGCTATCCCTCCCGGTGGGATCGTTGAAATCCACCAAGAAGAAGTGCTTCGGCAGAAAGTATATTTCAATTGAATCAGTGCCCCAATTGTTTTTAACCCATCTCCAGATTTCTTCCCTAGTGCGGATCTTGCCCAATACGCGGCAAATCATGGCGGTCTGTTGCAAAGCTTTGATATCGCAGTCCACCATATCCGTAACATCTACACTGATGCTTAGAGGGGATTTACCTTTGCCTCTAGCATTTCCCAGATTCGCTTGATTTCTGCCAATGTGAGCCTTCGAATTCGCAATATTCGGCCTCTGCGCCATTTTACCTTTTTAGTTGACTTTGATTCAAATAGATATATATATATATATATATATATATGGTTATACTTTTGAAATGTAATTTTTTCAAATATATATATATATACTCTTCTAATTTTTTAAATATATATATATATATATATCTAAATATATAAGAGTACAGAGATAGATATATTTATATTATAGAATAAATATAATAGGACTTAAATTGATTAAAAAAAAAAATGTGGCAATCTTGAAATAGACTCAGAGAACTAATAGGGGTCAATAAGCTATCAAATAATGTCAACATTGAAAATCAAACCGAGTGTAAACCAGAGAACGTCAGAATGCGCACGTGTGTCTAATATTCCGTTAACAACAGTTTCGTTGATGCCTTAAACGTATGCCACTGAGCACGCTTACGCGTGCGAGGGAATTTATAGAGTAGTAAGGAAAAATTTTTGATAGTTTGTATCATGACCACATGACGCATGTGGACATGACATGCGTGAATGCATGTTGTGACTACATGGGAAATGTAGGCATGACATTTGGTATCAGAGCAAAGTTATTTTAAACACTGGGCATATTTGGGCACGTTATTTTATTTCTGCAACTTGATTAACTAGCGTCTACCTTGTTTTGAAGGATGCCTCCCTGACGTACTCGATGAGCGCGATCACGTAACACGGCATCCATTGAGGTGCATAGTGATTCCTCAACTGAGGAACAAGTACCCGCAGTTATAGCAGATCCACCAGTGCCACAGGCACCACCTGAACCACAGGCACCACCAGTAATGGATCTGGGTCCACAAATCTTTCAGACATTGCAGGCTATGTTAGAGCGATTACCACCAGCTATTCCTAAGCCACGTGATGAGCCTTGCGTTGATCCACGAGAGGAGCCATGTATTGAGCCACGTGTTGAGTCACGTGCCGAGCCATATGTGGAACCCCATGTAGATCCGTTAGAAGTGCCATGCATGGAGCCTTTCGTTGAGATTCCTGACACTATAGTAGAGGAGGTAGGGTCAGCCTACCATGCACGAAGAAGGAGTCCTCCAAGACTCTCTAGACGAGATGAGGCCATGAGAGTAGAGTAGATGCATCATGGACCATATGAGTATGGATTGGATGAGCTGGTGGTAGGACTTAGAGACAGAGGAGACCCCATCCATGATTTGCGTAGGCTCAACCCACCAACCTTTGCAAGAGCTACAGAGGGAGCTGTGGCTGAGGCTTGGCTTATTAGTTTAGATAGGTGTTTTGCATTGCGACCTTACGGGAGCAACATGAAAGCATGAGTAGCAGTACATCTTCTGAGAGATGCAGTAGCGACCTGGTGGCGCACTGAAGAGTGCAAGCACCGACTATCCATAAATACACTCACTTGGGACATTTTCATAGAGTGCTTTAATGTTCGGTATTTGTCAGAGCATTACAGATAGCGACGGATAGATGAGTTTCATGATCTACAGCAGAGAGGATTTACAGTTGCTTAGTATGAGAGCCGGTTCATTGAGCTTTATCGTTATGCAAAATATCTCCATGACGAGAAACTCCTGGTACACAAATTCAGCAAAGGCCTGAATCACAGAATAGCAGGACGAGTACGTATGGCAGACCCCTAGAATATAAGTGAGGCTATCGAAAAGGCCCTTATTGTAGAGGAAATACAGGGACGAGGGCAGAATTCACGTCCACAGTATCAAGATTGTAATCCACAACAACAGAATTTTTGAAGACTGCAATTCACACCACAGAGAGGAGGGTTTAATTCCTCATCATTACCTCCTAGGCCTCCACAACAACAGTATCAGCAGAAATCTAGACCCCAGCAGAGGGTTCAGGGAGGACAGAACCGTGGTTGGTAGCAACAGGTTCCACATAGAGATCAGAGATAGCAGGGATCATCTGTAGGACCTGCGAGGTCTCAGTAGTCTTACAAAGGTTCACAGGGGTCCACTGGACAGACTGGACAACAACAGTCAGGCAGAACACAATCAGGACAGTTGCAGGCTAGGGGTCCGTATTATGTATGTGGTGGGGCAGGGCATTTGGCTAGAGATTGTCCACAGGGATTTACAGCAAGGGGACTACCCCGTTTAGGAGGATCTAAGCAGACTGTAGGTGACGTGGGCAGGTCCCACCGCATGTTTGTAGCAGTTGACAGCCACTAAGCCAATTTTTAGGCTTTAATCATTGAGACGGCAGGTATGATTGGAGATTTTTCCATCTCTATTCTTTTTGATTCCGGAGCTACTGACTCTTTCATGTCTACATCGTTAGTGGAGCGTTACAGGCTGGTGGCTTCTAGGCAAAACAATAGGTGGGAGGTTGAGTTGGCCTCTGGGGCTAGGATGTCAATAGATACTATGGTTAGAGATTACAAGATTTCCTTGGGTTCTTTCATTACAACTTGTGACCTTAGGGTAATGCCATTAGGATCCTACGGTGTAGTTCTGGGTATGGACTGGCTTGTGGCACATAGAGCCAAGCTAGATTGTCACCAGAGGATGATTAACTGCTTAGACGATCATGGCACACCGGTTGAGATAGTGGGCATTCAGAAGCCCACGATTGTTTGCATGATATCCGCTCAATAGATTAAGCGTTGCATGCAGAAAGGTAGTCAAATGTTTGCTATTATGGTCAATGATAGATCAGAGGATGAGCCTGAAGCTACCTTAGATGCTCACCCTATCCTGAGAGACTTTGTTGATGTATTTCCACCAGAGTTACTAGGTATGCCTCCACGCAGAGAGGTTGATTTTCGCATCGACTTGGTGCCGAGTGCAGAACTAGTGTCTCATGCACCCTACAGGATGACTACACAAGCACTTACAGAACTTAAATTGCAGTTAGAGGAGTTACTAGAAAAAGGACATATCCGACCTAGTGTTTCACCATGGGGTGCACTGATTATCTTTGTGAAAAAGAAGGATGAATCTCTTCGACTATGCATGGATTACAGGTAGCTGAATAAGGTGACGGTGAGGAACCGTTATCCTCTGCCTAGGATTGATGACCTATTTGATCAAATGTAGGGAGCCAGAGTGTTCTCAAAAATTAATCTAAAATCTGGGTATCATCAATTGCGAATCACAGAGGCAGACATTCATAAGACTACTTTTTGAACCAGATATGGCCATTATGAGTTTATAGTGGTACCCTTCGGTTTGATGAACGCTCCTGCAGTGTTCATGAGTCTCATGAACGGGGTGTTCCGCACTTACCTAGATTGGTTCATGATCATATTTCTAGATGATATTCTGATTTATTCGCGGACTGAGGAGGAACATGTGGATCATTTGAGTCAGGTATTGCAGTGCTTACGTGAGCATTAGCTTTATGGCAACCTGGCGAAGTGTGCCTTCTTCAAGACAGAGGTATAGTATTTGAGACACATCTTATCAGGTGATGGTATCTCCATAGATCCATCAAAGATCAGAGCAATTTAGGACTAGCCAACACCCACCAGTGTGACAGAAGTCAGGAGCTTTATGGGATTAGCTGGTTATTACCGTAGGTTTGTCGAGGGCTTTTCTAGGATAGCACATCCCATCACTTCCCTTCAGCAGAAAGGGAAAGGTTTCACTTGGACCGAATAGTGTGAAAAGGCCTTTGGGATCCTTAAGGAGCGTCTTACCAGCGCTCCCATTTTAGCCGTTACGGATCCGGCAGAAGAATTTGTTGTTTACACGGATGCATCATTAGAGGGATTGGGAGCTGTGCTTATGCAGGGTGGTAGAGCAATTGCATATGAATCGCGTAAACTTAAAACACATGAACTAAACTACCCTACTCACGATCTAGAGCTCGCAGCAGTTATTCATGCTCTTGTTTGTTAGAGACACTTCCTCTTAGGACAACGTTTTGAGCTCCATTCGAATCATCATAGCTTACAGTATATTTTCACACAATCAAATTTGAACACCCACCAGTGGCGTTGGATGGAGTTCATATGTGAGTACAACTTTGATGTTCACTACATCAAAGGGAAAGAGAACGTAGTCGCTGACGCTTTGAGTCGAAGGCACCACAAGATCCTGACCTTAACATTGAAGGTGGATTTGAGAGAGCGTATTCTATAGCTTATGCCTGAGGACGAGTGGTTTCTTGAGGTTCAACAAGAAATCTAGAATCAGAGGGTCTTGAAGGGCAAATTCGTAGGATACTCCCTTGAGTTGGATGGTTTGCTTAGACATAGGCAGCACATTTATGTGCCCCGTGTGGGTGATTTACGTACAATGATTCTTTCAGAAGCTCATAGAGCACCCTATGCAGCACATCCAGGAGTGAAGAAAATGCATGCTGATTTGTGACAGTTATATCATTGGGCTAGGATGAGACGCGACATTGCGGAGTATGTTTCTCGTTGCTTGGAATGTCTGAGGGTCAAGGCCGAGCATCAGCATCCACCAGGATTATTATACCCTCATGAAATACCTGAGTGGAAATGGGACACCATTTCCATGGATTTTATTGTTGGTCTACCTATGTCATCGCGACGCCATGATGCCATCATGGTGACAGTTGACAAATTGACCAAGGTGGCACATTTTTCACCTGTATGCACGACATACAATGCACCATCTGTAGCGAGAGTGTTTCTAGATCAGATTGTTAAACTTCATGGAGTACCTCGCTGCATCATCTCTGACAGAGACTCCATATTCACTTCATCGTTTTGGAGAGCATTACATCAGGCATTGGGCACACAACTTAACTTCAATTCATCTTACCATCCTGAGACCAACGGACAGACAGAAAGAGTTAATCAAGTGTTAGAAGACATACTTTGTATGTATGTTATGGACCATTAGTCTAGATGGGAGGAGTACCTGTATCTGGAAGAGTTCGCCTACAATAATGGGCATCACAACTCATTGGGTATGCCTCCTTTCCAGACTTTATTAGGCAGACCATGCAGGACACCTTTGAGTTGGGATCGGTTAGAGGACCGAATTGCCATTGGTCCCGAAATAATTCAAGATATGGAATAGCAGGTCACATTAATTAGATAGAGACTTCAAGTGGCACAGGACAGACAGAAAAAGTATGCCGATGCAAAGAGAACTAATTGGAACTTCTCTCTGGGTGACAGGATATTTCTGAGAGTGTGACCACACAAAAGTCCAATCCATTACAGAAAGGGCTCTAAGCTTGCACCCTAGTTTGTAGGACCTTTTGAGATTTTGAAGAGGATAGGACCTGTAGCCTATCATCTAGCCTTGCCACCTAGCCTGTCGCATATCCACAATGTTTTTCATGTTTCAGTGTTACGTCATTATATCTCTGACTTATCTCACATATTGGATTGGAGTGCTCTTCAGGTAGAGGCAGACGAACAACTGGCTTTGGAGCCAATATGCATATTGGCTCATCAGATGCTGGGCCTTTGAAGTTGAGAGCTGGACCAGGTTAGGGTCCAGTGGGACATGTATGACAAGGTCACTGTGACATGGGAGGATGAAGCGAAACTGAGGACTCTTTATCCTCACCTCTTTGATGACTTCCAAGAGGAAGTACAGTCTTAGGGGGGAGGATGTGAGGCCTACATCTTTCTTTTCTGTTCATGTGAATATTTACATTACTCTTGCTGATACTTTTTAAACTTGTGGGACTATTGATCCTGGATTTATTGAACTATTAAACCTTATTATGCTAAAGGAAAAAAATTAATTGTGTGATGTTAGTTAGATGCTTATTTTATAGGTAAACTAATTGGGTGATATTAGAAAGAAAACAATTATAATCTGATTCCATTTTGTTTATACTATGTTATGTATTAGGAATACATGTATTAAATTTGCTTCGGCTATGATATTTATATGTGGAATTAACTTTGAAATTGAGTGTGCAGGTAATTCTAACAAAACCACAGATACAGGAGATTATTCCACACCCTATGTTGTATCCCTTGTGAAGCCAATCTAGTTCCACGAGGAACTAAGATCAACTCCGTATTTGGTGAAATGTTGTAATGTTGTAATGTTTTCTTGCATGAGGTTAAAGGGATTAGGTCTACCTTCTTGTAAAATTGAATTATGATGTGTTGTAAGAATTGTTGTTTTGAATTTCATTTTTAGAATTTTAAATTTGAGACCCTTACTTGTGCTTTAACTTGACCCTAGGTTATACCCCATGGGTCTAGGGACTCTTTTGACTAGAATAACCTTTGGTTAACCTCCATATGGTCACCTTAACTTCACAGTGAAGTTAAGTGACGAATTTGGAGGTATGGGGAAAATAGGATAAGTGGAATCAACACTCAAGCCCATTTCCAAGTCATGGAATGACTCCATGATCCACCAATAATGGAGGGGTTTGTCTTTTTGTTCCTCACTTTTGGTAGGAGTCCCCCATGAAGAGGTGTGGTGTGTCATCCACTCCTTCTTTAATTTTATTTTATTTATTCTTTCCTCCCATGTGTTGGAAAAAGACTATGGTGGAGGACCTCTTGAGTGGGGTTATTTTTTTAATCCCACTAGGGATAGTGGATAAGGAGTGGGGTTAATTTTTTTAATCCCACTTGGGGATAAGAGAATTGGGAAAATTTTAAAAAAAGGGAAGAGTTTTAAAAAAAGAAGAGGGAGAGGGTAGAAGGGGTTAGATTATTTTTGGAGGAGGAAGATTGGGAGAGCAGGCTAAGTGTGGAGCTCTTCAACAACTGCTTCCATAATAGGGCTTGTAAAGGTTAGTATGCAAGATCCTTATCATTGTATTTTTTGTTTAATGCTTGTTGAATGTTTGTTATGAAATGATGTTTATGATGTATTTCTATTATTGTGGGAAATTATTAGGTGTTGAAAGAGCTTCTTCCACTTGGGAGAAATGCTCATCAAGTATGGGGTAGGGGAGGAGTAATCCTCCTCGAGTACATTCTTGTTCTGGATAAATGGAAGCCTTGAGGGCATTTTTGTGATTTAGAGAAATTTAGTTATAAGGCTTGAGAGCCTAGACATGATATCCCTGGAAAATTGATTAATTTGTTGCCTTGAGGCCATGAGAAAAGTTCATTTTGTTGGCTTGAGGCCATGAGAAAAGTTTATTTTGATGGCTTGAGGCCATGAGAAAAGATTGTGTTAAATGTTGTGAAGGGTGGCACTCTTGAGTTGAGTGTGTCCACTCTCCTACCCCTCTTTAAACTCACCTTAGTTGAGTTTTCATGTTGTGAGTACTACCATGGGTGTATGTGTGTATTGGAGTGTTGTTATTCATTGTTGTGAAGTGGTATTGGACTTTTACCCCTAGGTGTGTGAATGATCTCGCTAGCTCAAGGGTGACCCTCTTGCGAGTCTATGGTAAGGAGGAGAGCTAGTTGAGTGGTGTATTCTTTCCTTGTTTATTATGTAGGTTTCTTTTGGAGCATATTGTAAAGATTGGAGGAGTTTTCCTTGTTTAGAGACAATGATTCATTTCCTTTACTTGTAAAGAGAGCTTGGTCTCTTAAAGTTTCATCCTAGTTGAATTTTTAGAGGAGAGATTATCTCCCTCTAAATTTGTAAAAATTGTTATTTGGGAGAAGAGAGTAATTCCTCCCTTAAAGTGTTGTTAGTTGTGGATTTTACAGTTTATTTTATTCCTTGTACAACTAATTTGTAAAGTTGTGAAATTAGTTGTTGATTTAGACAAAGATGATGAATTTTATCTATTGTATTGTTTAGTGAGAATATTGAATTTAGTAAATTCAAGTAGTTGGAATTTGGACATTTGAAAGGGAAAAAGAAATTGTGTTATAATCATACACTTTTACTGTTGTGAATAAATGCAATTATGATTATTTAATTTCCATTTTATATTAGATGCTACTATTTTTAGATAAAAATTAGTTACTTGTAATTTGATTTCAATTAAAGGGAAAATAGTTTTTTATTATCTAATGTTATCACTAGCTTGTATGAAGTTTAATTTCGTAGTTGCAATTGATAATAAATTTGTAAGAAAAATAAAAAAAAAGATATATATTATCTTGCCTACGATAATTATTTGACAAATATATATATATATATATATATATATATATATATATATATATATATATATATATATATATATATATATATATATATATATATATATATATATATATATATATATATATATATATATATATATATATTTAATTTGTGTTTAATGATCTAAATAAATAACTGTGATTCTAAATATTATTTTGAAAATGTGATGATTCTGTTAATTTTATATATATATATATATATATATATATATATTTATAATTTAAAAATTAAAATTTTAACGAAAATAAACAATGGAACGAAATTTTATTAAGTCGTAGATTGGAATGGAAAAACTCAGTCAAAATTTAAATACAACAATGGTGGGGGAAAATTAACCCCCACCGAATGATATATATAGTGGGCCCCCACCCACACCCCACAAAGTGGGATGTGGGTGGGGCTCCGCCCCTCCCCACACCCCCTTCCTACAAATGCAACCCACACCTCCCCGCGGGCTGTCCTCCCGCCGCTTGCGAACCCCGTCCACTGCTCCCTGCATGACATACACACCTTCGCCCACCTCTTACGATCTCCCTTTGCCGTCCACCGCACGCCGCCGTCTACGGCCACCACACACTCAGCCTCCGCCCACCTCCTTCGATCTCCCCTGTGACCATCACCAAATTCATCACCGTCGCTGGTTAAGCCTGCATACAACATTCAATAGCAACAAATGAAAAGTTTGAAATAGGGTTTCTCTAATGAAACTTAAATGAGAAAGTATGAATGGAGTATAGTTGTAATCCATGTTTTTATAAAACAAACATATATTTAAAATATATGATTAAGATAAATGATTATATATATATGTGTGTATATATATAAAGTTATATATATATATATATATATAAAATAATGGATGTTAATATTTTTTGAAACTCATTGAATAACAATGTATGTAGACGTATATATATATAAATATATATATGGTTATACTTTTGAAACATTATTTATCTGTTATATATATATATATATGTTTATACTTTTGAAATGTAATTTTTTCAACTATATATATATACATATATATATATATATACTCTTCTAATTTTTTAAATTATATATATATTGGCCCATCTTCCAATGTCATAGCTCTCCTTGATCTGTAGGATTACTATCATGCCCACATTTCCCATGCAGTCACAACACGCATTCACGCGTGTCATGTCCACATGTGTCATGTGGTCATGATACGAACTGTCAAAAATTTTTCCTTACTACTCTGTAAATTCCCTCGCACGCGTAAGCGTGCTCGGTGCCATATGTTTAAGGTGTCAACGAAATTGTTGTTAACAGAATATTACACACACGTGCGCATTCTGACGTTCTCTGGTTTACACTCGGTTTGATTTTCAACGTTGACATTATTTGATAGCTTATTGACCCCTATTAGTTCTCTGAGTCTATTTCAAGATTGCCACATTTTTTTTTTAATCAATTTAAGCCTTATTATATTTATTCTATAATATAAATATATCTATCTCTGTACTCTTATATATTTAGATATATATATATATTAAAGAATAAATATAATAGGGCTTAAATTGATTAAAAAAAAAATGTGGCAATCTTGAAATAGACTCAAAGAACTAATAGGGGTCAATAAGCTATCAAATAATGTCAACGTTGAAAATAAAACCAAGTGTAAACCAGAGAACGTCAGAATGCGCACGTGTGTGTAATATTCCATTAACAACAATTTCGTTGACGCCTTAAACATATGCCACCGAGCACGCTTACGCATGCGAGGGAATTTACAAAGTAGTAAGGGAAAATTTTTGACAGTTCGTATCATGACCACATGACACATGTGGACATGACACGCGTGAATGCATGTTGTGACTGCATGGGAAATGTGGGCATGACAGTAATCCTACAGATCAAGGAGAGCTATGGCATAGGAAGATGGGCCATATACATCATGGAGCACTTAAATTACTTCATGAGACAGTGACAGGTGTTCCAGAGGTGAGTACAGAGCATGATGATGTATGTAAGGGATTTGTGTTGGGGAAGTTTGCGAAAGCAACTTTTCCAAGGAGTGACACTAGATCCAAGGGGGTTCTTGATCTAGTACATTCAGATATATGTGGACCAATGTCAATGAAGTCTCTCAGAGGATATGAGTACTTTGTTACTTTTATTGATGATTTCTCCAGGAAGACCTAGATATACTTCTTGAAGACCAAGGATGAGGTCTTCAGTCACTTCCAGGAGTTCAAAGCTCTTGTGGAGATTTGACAGGTAGGAAGGTAAAGGTTCTTCAATGAGACAATGGAGGCAAGTACAAAGGGAAAGATTTCCAAGAGTTCTGTACTAGGGAAGGAATCAAGAGAGAGTGGACCATTCCTTACAACCCGCAGCAGAATGGGGTTGCTGAGGGGAAGAATCATTCTATATCAGAGGTAGCAAGGGCTATGTTGTATGACCAAGATATGCCATGTTACTTATGGGCAAAGGCATGTAGTACAGCAGTATACATACAGAATAGGGTTCCACATAAGGTATTGGGCAAAATGACACCAGAGGAGGCATTCTCAGGAAAGAAGCCAGATGTCAATAATTTTACGATATTTGGGAGTTTGGTATTTTGTCACATTCCAGGGCCTACACGTTCCAAGTTGGATCAGACTGTAGAGAGGGTACTTTATGGGGCACAATGAGACCTCAAAGGCATATCAGAAATTTATTCCAGGGACGAGGAGGATTATAGTTAGGCGTGATGTCAAATTCATGGAGGACAAGGCATATAGGAGGCCTAGAGATTTGCCAGTAGATGATCAGAATGAGCAGCCAACAGAAGGTCCAAGGATTGTTCAACCAGAACAGGGGCATCAAAGCACGAGTACAGTTACTAGTACAAGCACAGGCTCAGGTACTGAGAGTTCACAGAGTATGAAGAAACAGATACAGCAAATCCAAGAGATGCATCAAGAACATATGGAGTTTGATATTTCATCCTCTATAGTTGATAGGAGGAACCGTGAGGTTCAACAGACACATAGGGATACTCAGGAGTTTGTGGGAGCTCCTAGGACGAGTAGTAGGCAGCGGAAACAACCAGCTAGGTATAATGACTATGTGGCATTGGTTAGTCAGTTGGTAGATAGTGAGCCTTCCAGCTATCAGGAGGTTGCACAGCAACAGGTGTGGCAAGATGCAATGATTGAGGAATTGTTGGTAAACAGATTTGTCACCGTGAAATAACCTTTGAAAATGACTTGTTGCCCTTAGAGCAGTGACTAAATTGTCACAACAGTTAGAGAAGCTATTATTGAATTATCATCTTTCCTTTGCATTTGAGAGGGGCAGCTCCCTCGTATGATTGGGTTTTTGGTGTTTTTGTGTACTTTTAACCTAAAAGTACATAAAGGAGAAAACACAAAACTAGGAAAAGATGACTAACAGAAACCCCATCAGTAGACATACAAAAACCAATTGAGATTTCACAACTAATAATGATTACAAAAGGGGTTATTACCAAATAGGTTGGAACGTGCAATGATGATGAAAGGAGTATAATAAATCTCAACATAAGAAGAGATAGGCCATACAAGCACATCCAAAACAAGATACCAGGAGATGGGTGTGTTTCATCACATCAATCACATAGATAATCAATGTATTACACATGTGCATAAAAGGATTAGCAATTCAACATACAAGAAATTAGTTATGATAACATAAGAACACATTTAGAGCATATGAACTAAACTACATTTTTCATTATCTTTGAAATTATACAATTCCAAAATCCTTTTTGTACATAGTATAAACATAAAAGATTTTCAAAATGTCTCTGAAAATTTCTCCAGAGTTTCTCCTTTTCCAGAGTTCTCTCAAAAGAGGCCCCCCCTTTTTACATTTGAAAAAGCCTTGTATTTATAGGCTTACATTTGGTAACCACCTAGTAACCACTTTGTAACTACTTCATAACTACCTTTTTGAAATATAATAATTTAAAATAAGCTTTATTCTAGTTAGATTTGACCAAACTTTTCTAGAAACAAAGCTCATTTTCTAACCCACAATTACAACATGTGACATAAGTTACTTTTACAAAAAGGTAACATCAAACTTGTAACTATCGAGTTGTGGACTTTGCTAGGTTACTCTCCATCTCCATTTGCTCCATTTGGCAATCAAATCTTGCCAGATCTTGACAAAACTTTTGAGTACCTGAATCTTAGACTCCTATAGAAGGGTTATTTAGCACTGGAATCATCCCGCAATTCTCAATTCCTGTATCTAAGAAGTACATTCATTGTTTCCACCAGACTTTTAGTCCTCTTGGTTTATCAAGCAACAATAATTAGTGCAAACAACATACAATAAACCACCTTGGAGGTTTCTGAAACTTCTTGTACACCCAACCATGCTGCATTTTCTATCCTTTGTTTTTTTTATTGAACAATGGCACACAATAGAACCAACTTTTAATTTCAGCAAGACCAACATTTGTACAAAGTTCCCTTAGAACATCCAAAGAGAAATCATAGGAAAAGGGGCCATCTCCTTGTACATAATGACGATCACCAATGTTTTGAGAATGATAAAACAACATACCCCAAGGCTTCAAAATCAATAAGCACTCTTTGATGAAATATAACATTCTCTTCAAAGGGATGGAGGACAAACTGAATAGCAATGTCACAAAGTCCAATCCACCTATGCAACATTGTTTGTTCCTCTAATCACCAATTTCTTTCATGTTGAGTCCTCTATAAGTTGTAATGTTGTGACCTTAAGCTAAAAGATCATCAACATTAAGGTGATAACTGCCTTTCTTATTCTCTAATTGAGGTTAATATTATACCCAACATGATATGCAACATAGCCAACTAGGAGACGTTCCAATATAAAGATCATAGTAAAAAGGTTCGAATTGATGTGTTCCAACTACTCCAATTGCAATGACAACTATTTCTTGAACTCTCTCTCTAGTGCAATTATGTTACAGTTGTATGCATAGACATTGCCATTCAACACTTGTAGGTCATCTTATTGCAGCCATCAATCTTGACTAATCCTTCCTTAAGAACTTCACACTTTTATAACAACATTTACTATCACATCTTCAATTATTCTACATAGAATAGTCTCAGATTCCTTTCTACCTGACAAGGGAAATTACAAAGAGAATAGAAGACCAAGTTTTGAAGACTGGCTTTTTTTTTTAAAATATCTGCTAGAGCCCATGTGATAAACTAGCACTTGCACCCATATGAGGTTCATGGAATATGCCAATAGAGACAACCGATAGGTTTAGAAAGTTTTATGGAATGAATTCTTATTGGGTAAACATCTTTGAGGCACTTGTAAGTTGTTTGAGCACAGTGTTTATGCTTGCAATTTACACACATGTCTTCAGGAGCACTTAAAACTGCTACATCCGACAAAAATCCACTTTCAATTACGCTTTCATGGATGTCTATACCCTTTTTCAAAGTTTTCTTTTATGCACAAATAGCAAGGAGACTAGAAAAGGTTGTGAAATTTGGCTTCACGCCTACAAATTGCATTTTCTTGAAAGTTTTTAATGCCTTTTCAACACATTCATTTTGTTCACATCCTGCTATCATTGCAAATTGTGAGACCACGATTCATTGAGGCATACGGTCAGGCAGTTCACATGTGTGATGTCTATGTTTCCACATTTTGTTACGCGTCTGCCAAGTGCATCTGCTCGAAGGTTTTTAAAGAATCTTCAATAAATGTATTTTGCATGTAACCTATGATAATTACATTACATTTGACCACATTACCAACAAGCAGGCTCTAAAATAGTTTGCATGCCTTATTTATCCTACAATCATGGTAGTGTAGAGCACTTCTAACTACAATTCCTCTATAGAATGGATGTTTGTAGAGATCAAATGCAGTCGCGTAGAGTTTTCTACAGCCTATATGAAGCATGACAATGGTATTGCAGTTCATGAGACTAAATTTCTTTGAGGAAAATCTATCAAATAGTTCATGTGCACTGTCTATACTTTCATCTCTTGTATACATGTCCACTAGAGGGTTTTCCAACTAAAATTTTTGACAAAGAACCTCTATTTCCTTAAACTTTGATGGGCGCAGTTAGGTGTAGAACGTGGTTCTACATCACTTTTCAACAAAACCATTTGGTGCATATCCTGAAGTCAATGTTGTCTATGAGATGACATTTCTTTGAGGCAATTTGTTAAATAGTTCTTAATGCCTTATCTAAGCTTCCATAGTTTGTATACATATCATCCAGGGCACTTACAAATATAATTGCATTTCCTTGAAATAAACTCATTATTGCGCCTACCCACAAGCTGGGAAGATGTTGGCAAGGGTTGAGGAGTTTGATTTTACACCTGATAGTTGCATTTGATGGAATGTTTCTATAGCGTTCTCAATCAAACCACTTTGTTCATATCTGGCAGCCTTTTCATCGCATGAGGTTACATCTTTTTGAAGCATTATGTCAAACAATCCAATGCCCTTTATCTATGCTTCAACATTTTGCATGTAGGTTCAATGGTTTGCTTGGAGGTTTTTAATTCTTACTCAATAAAACTAATTCACATATTTCTTGACAGTCTTTTGATTTCATGAGATTACATGTCTTTGAAGCATTCTATCAAGTAGTTGTTTTGCATTTCTTTTGCCTTTATATTAGGCTAGGAGGAATGGCGAGTGTTTGTTAAAAACTTTTGTTAATAACTAAATTCTATCCATATTCAACGTGCCACAATACTGCACTAGCGTAACTATTTCATCTTGTTATCCACATGTCAACTTCTTAGAAATTGACGTTGCGGGCACCTTCTTCGGCATGCAACTCCTCAACATTTAGCGTATGATTTGTTTATCAGAAACAAGACTCAATACCCATTGCATACATCGATAATTACTTTTTATTGTTTTATAATCCATGTCTATTCTTTGCATTTAACAACTATAACTTTGCAGAAAAAGGATGTTTTCCCATGCGTGTGACATGTTGTATTCACCTTCATAGTTTTGTAGCTTTTTGATGATATTCACCCTTTTCCTACGTGAAAGTCAGCAGATTATATGGAGAATAGAAGAGTGTGCTTCAATTAACCGCCTTCATGCACAATTTTAAAAATATTACATGCATCGTATGAAATATATGTTGAAACAACCATGTAGTTCGGTGGCGTGAAGGGTATGAATGCCGATGTGTCCCTTTTCTTTGAATTATAATAACCTGTCACCCATGAGATGCTAGATCACATGCAGAGTAAAGAGAAATGGGAAACCTTTCCTTGATTATAGGAGACACTATTGGACGTGGAGGAGCGGGATTATTTATATGTGTAAAAAGTGAACCCTCGACTTGAAAAATTACACTTTGGTTTTAGTTAGCAAAAAGCCAAAATGCGTGAACTTAGCCAAACTCAAAAGTTAACGCAAACTTAGTAAAAAACAAAAATTGATGCAAGGTTTGTGCGAAATGAAAGTCGACGCATAGTTTTCTGAAGAGCTGATGTGAACTTTGCCAAAAAATAAAAGTTGACGCGAGCTTAGTGTGAAAAGAAAGTGGATGCAAAGAATAATATTACTAAGCCGTTTCAATGTAAATTTTGACTTGGGATAATATTGAATGGACAAGACAAAGTATGACGTCTTGATAACAAGTTATCGACATGATTGACACAAGAAGCATGACATTGAAAAATTGTAACTGAAAAGATGACTTGGTACAGGGATTTGATATGCCAAAAGTTTAAATTTTGGGAAGTTAAAAACAAGGACAATAGCTGGCTCTAACTGGGGAGAAGGACCTTGTGGATGCCGGATGAACCTAGAATCTCTGGAAATGACCAGTGCCTTATCCATTGGGCAAATAGAGTCAAGAGATAATATGATGTATAAGGAGAACAAGGAGACTCAAACGAGACAAAGGGATAAATGACAAAGACACATAGAGACGAAGCAAAAGACAAAAACCAACTGAAACTGAAACAAGACAAGCACAACCAAAACACCTAGTTAACCTATGTACATGGTAGGTGACTCCTACCTCAAATTGCTTGGGAAAGATCACGTGAACCCATTGACAGGCTGAGAAAAGTATGCACCTTTGCGAGATAATGGATGATAATCAAGGAGCACCTATAAACCCAACCTTGTGACTAATATGATGGTGGATTTAGAAATAATGGCATTCAAAAACTCTCTAAGTAATATATTACACCCAAATAGCCATTCCTCATTATAAACCTCTGAAGCATGTTGGATCACATCACCTTGCATGTCATCAACTATATCTTCTTGTATTGCATCAAATGCATGAATATTCAAACTTTGAGTGTACTCATGACCATTAGAATCAAAGAAGGACCAATCTTGGGCTATATATGCTTCCTGCAAATCCTGATCAAAATCAACATCCATTGAAACAAACTTATAGACAACAACCTCCACGAACACTGAATCATCCTCAGGTAAAATAACACCATCTTTATTTGCAATGGTTGACTTAGGCATTTCATGGTCTACTGATGACAATTCTCTATCTTCTAGAGTATATTCTTCTTTAAATTGCAAAGGGGAAATGACAACTCCTCCACATAAGAAATCATCATCAGACATTTCTAAGCACCAACTTGGGATGAAAACATTATGGAACTGAGCATCATCATTAATCTGATTATTCCTAATCCCTTCATGACTGCTCATATTACTTCTAGTATAATTCCCAAGATTTTCCTCTGTCCTTTCCATTTGCTTGGAATCAAAACAATCACCAGATGTATGTATATATTCTTCTTCTTCAACATTAGTATTGGAAGGAATAGAAAATGAACTTGCTATATCAAATACAGAGGCATCTACATGACCAGAAGATTCAAATAGAGGTTTATTCGAAACCTTGAATGTGTCATAAAACATAGATTGCACATGTGTTGGAATGAGGATGCTCATTGGTTCATCTTCATACTTTTTATCCTCAAATTGTTCACTGATATCTTTCTGGATTTTGATATGCCTTTGTTATAGTGATTCTTGTCCGTCAGGTTCTTCAAGAAATTTGAATCTTTCGAAATTAGGTTGCATGCAAGTTTCAAATATATTGCTTGGTGATGCATTTGTGTTTTCTCCATCTGCAAGTCACCCTTCAATCTCTGCATCCACTAAAATGTTTATTGAATCTTTTTCGGTGCCTTCAAAGGTAAATGCTTCAGTCTTTGGAGAAGAAAAAGATACTACTAGGTGATCATTTTAGCTTGCTTCTTTATAACTTGAGTTGGTGAGTAATGGTTCAATAGTCGTTGTCACTAAAGTTGAACTAGTTACTACATTTTCTGACTGAGTGTAGTGATTACTAACATTACCCCAAGGGACAGAAAAAGTATTAATTCTTTGATCTTCAAGAGAAATTTTTGAATCATCGTCACTATCCTCAACAGATAAATGGTACACTCCAGCATTTTGTGTAGCATAAGGTTTCGTTGCTGAGGGAATCGACTCATCTTCAATCAAGTCTTTTTCACCTAACACTATAATATTCATACAACGACCTAAAGGAGGCATTAACTTTACTCTTTTTGTATTGAGATTAAACTGTGTATATGCATGCTCTTCAAGTTGATAATTATGGTTTTCCATGCAAGACCTCTTTGTTGACTCGTTTCTTGAAACCTCTGGAATACATCTTTTAATATCTTTTTCTTTCAATAATCCATACATAATCAAGTCATCTTCAATCTCAATAGCTTCTTTTTGTGCAATTTCCAGATTTCGTAGCTTATCTCGCTTCAAGATGAATTTGACTTCGGGGTGTAATAAACCGATGAAGATACACAACTGATTGTCTTCACTTGGTTGATTTGCTTGAGGGATTTTCTTTAAATATTTGTTGAATCATTCAACAAAATCCCTTATAGGTTCGTCCTCTCTCTTCTGGATCTGGAAAAACTGAGATAAAAGCTCACTTACGTCAACTGTAATTTTGAATCTTGCAAGAAATTTTTCCTTCAAGTTGTCCCAATTTTTAATGCATCCATCTTTCAAATGTTGAAACCATTGTGCAGCAGGTCCAATGAGGCTTTCAACAAACAACCGCACAAAGACATCTTCTTCATTAACTCCCAAAATTCCAAAAGCAACAATCAAGGCTAGAATATGATTTTCAAAATTCTGTGAGTTCTCTCCTATGATCTTTGGAAAGTGCTTCCATGATCCTGTAGGCAAAGGTGTGTACTGAGCCAAGGATAATGGGCCAATATGGGTTCCCCATGGCTGAGATGGATTTGACGCTATGGTACAAGTTTGAAAATGATAGCAGTGGATATCTCACCTTCGCAGAGTCGCCAACCTCCATTCCAGGGGAGGCATCCTTATATTTCTAAGGAACTAAGTGCACTGATACTTTAGCTCGTATTCCCCAGTAGAGTTGCCAAAAATCTATTGGTAAATAGATTTGTCACCGTGAAATAACCTTTGAAAATGACTCGTTGCCCTTAGAGAGGTGACTAAATTGTCCCAATAGTTGGAGAAGTTGTTATTGAATTATCAGCTTTCCTCTATGTTTGAGAGGGGTAGCTCCCTCATATGATTGGGTTTTTGGTATTTTTGTGTACTTTTAACCTGAAAGTACATAAAGGAGAAAACACAAAACTAGGAAAAGATGACTAACAGAAACCCCAACAATAGACATACGAAAACCAATTGAGATTCCACAACTAATAATGATTACAAAAGGGGTTATTACCAAATAGGTTGGAACGTGCAATGATGATGAAAGGAGTACAATAAATCTCAACATAAGAAGAGATAGGCAATACAAGCACATCCAAAACAAGATACCAGGAGATGGGTGTGTTTCATCACATCAATCACACAGATAATCAATGTATTACACATGTGCATAAAAGGATTACCAATTCAACATACGAGAAATTAGTTATGATAACATAAGAACACATTTAGAGCACACAAACTAAACTGCATTTTTCATTATCTTTGAAATTATACAATTCCAAAATCTTTTTTGTACATAGTGTAAACATAAAAGCTTTTCAAAATGTCTCTAAAAATTTCTCCAGAGTTTCCCCTTTTCCAGAGTTCTCTCAAAAGAGTTCCCCCCTTTTTACATTTGAAAAAGCCTTGTATTTATAGGCTTACATTTGGTAATCACCTAGTAACCACTTTGTAACTACTTCATAACTACCTTTTTGAAATACAATAATTTAAAATAAGCTTTATTCTAGTTAGATTTGACCTAACTTTTCTAGAAACAAAGCTCATTTTCTAACCCACAATTACAATAGGTGACATAAGTTACTTTTACAAAAAGGTAACATCAAACTTGCAACTATTGAGTTGTGGACTTTGCTAGGTTACTCTCCATCTTCGTTTGCTCCATTTGGCAATCAAATCTTGCCAGATCTTGACAAAACTTTTGAGTACCTAAACCTTAGACTCATGTAGAAGGGTTAATAGCACTAGAATCATTTCCCAATTCTCAATTCCTATATTTAAGATGTACATTCATTGTTTCCACCAGACTTTTATTCCTCTTGGTTTATCAAGCAACAATAATTAGCACAAACAACATACAATAAACCACCTTGGAGGTTTCTGAAACTTCTTGTACACCCAACCATGCTGCATTTTCTATCCTTTTTTTTTATTGAACAATGGCACACAATAGAACCAACTTTTAAGTTCAACAAGACCAACATTTGTAAAAAGTTCGCTTAGAACATCCAAAGAGAAATAGTAGGAAAAGGGGCCATCTCCTCATACATAATGATGATCACCAATGTTTTGAGAAAGATAAAACAACATACCCCAAGGCTTCAAAATCAATAAGCACTCTTTAATGACATATAACATTCTCTTCAAAGGGAGGGAGGATAAAGTGAATATCAATGTCACAAAGTCTAATCCACCTATGCAACATTGTTTGTTCCTCTAATCACCAATTTCTTTCATGTTGAGTCCTCTATAAGTTGTAATGTTGTGACCTTGACCTAAAAGATCATCAATATTAAGGTGATAACTGCCTTTCTTATTCTCTAATTGAGGTTAATATTATACCCAACATGATGTGCAACATAGCCAACTAGGAGACGTTCCAATAGAAAGATCATAGTAAAAAGGTTCGAATCGATGTGTTCTAGCTACTCCAATTGCAATGACAACTATTTCTTGAACTCTCTCTCTAGAGAAATTATGTTACAATCATATGCATAGACATTGTCATTCAACACTTGTAGGTCATTTTATTGCAGCCATCAATCTTGACTAATCCTTCCTTAAGAATTTCACACTTTTATAACAACATTTGCTATCACATCTTCAATTATTCTGCATAGAATAGTCTCAGATTCCTTTCTACCTGACAAGGGAAACTACAAAGAGAATAGAAGACTAATTTTTTAAGATTGGCTTTTTTTTTTAGATATTTGCTAGAGCCCATGTGATAAACTAGCACTTGCACCCATATGAGGTTCAAGGAATATGCCAATAGAGACAACCGATAAGTTTAGAAAGTTTTATGGCATGAAATCTTATTTGGTAAACATCTTTGAGGCACTTGTAAGTTGTTTGAGTACAGTGTTTATGCTTGCAATTTACACACATGTCTTCAGGAGCACTTACAACTGCTACATCCGACAAAAATCCACTTTCAATTATGCTTTCGTGGATGTCTATACCCTTTTTCAAAGTTTTCTTTTATGCACAAATAGCGAGGAGACTGGCAAAGGTTGTGAAATTTTGCTTCCCACTTACAAATTGCATTTTCTTGAAAGTTTTTAATGCATTTTCAACAAATTTGTTTTGTTCACATCCTGCTATCATTGCAAACTATGAGACCATGATTCATTGAGACATACAGTCAAGCAGTTCACATGTGCGATGTCTATGGTTCCACATTTATTTACGTGCTTGCCAAATGCATCTGCTCGAAGATTTTTAAAGAATCTTCAATAAATGTATTTTGCATGTAACCTACGATCATTACATTACATTTGACCACATTACCATTAGGTAGGCTCTAAAATAGTTTGCATGCCTTGTCCATCCTACAATCATGGCAGCATAGAGCACTTCTAACTACAATTCCTCTGCAGAATGGATGTTTGTAGAGATCAAATGCAGTCGGGTAGAGTTTTCTACAGCCTGTATGAAGCATGATGGTTGTATTGCAATTCATGAGACTAAATTTCTTTGAGGAAAATCTGTCAAATAGTTCATGTGCATTGTCTATACTTTCATCTCTTGTATACATGTCCAATAGAGGGTTTTCCAACTAAAATTTCTGACAAAGAACCTCTATTTCCTTAAACTTCAATGGGCGCAGTCAGGTGAAAAACGTGGTTCTACATCACTTTTCAACAAAACCATTTGGTGCTTTTCCTAAAGTCAATGCTATCTATGAGATGACATTTCATTGAGGCAATTTGTCAAATAGTTCTTAACGCCTTATCTAAGCTTCCACAATTTGTATACATATCATCCAAGGCACTTACAAATACAATTGCATTTCCTTGAAATAAACACATTATTGCACCTACCCACAAGCTGGGAAGATGCTGGCAAGGGTCAAGGAGTTTGATTTTACACCTGATAGTTGCATTTGATGGAAAGTTTCTGTAGTGTTCTCAACGAAACCACTTTGTTCATATATGGCAGTCTTTTCATCACATGAGGTTACATCTCTTTGAAGCATTGTGTCAAACAATCCAATGCCCTTTATCTGTGCTTCAACATTTTGCATGCAGGTTCAACAGTTTTCTTGGAGGTTTTTAATTCTTACTCAATAAAACTAATTCACATATTTCTTGACAGTCTTTTGATTTCATGAGATTACATCTCTTTGAAGCATTCTATCAAATAGTTGTTGTGCATTTCTTTCGCCTTTATTTTAGGCTGGGAGGAATGGCGAGTGTTCGTTAAAAACTTTTGTTAATAACTAAATTATATCCATATTGAACGTGCCACAATACTACACCAACATAACCATTTCATCTTGTTATCCACATGTTGACTTCTTAGAAATTGATGTTGCGAGCACCTTCTTCGGCATGCAACTCCTCAACGTTTAGTGTATGATTTTTTTATCAGAAACAAGACTCAATACCAATTGCATACATCGATAATTACTTTTTGTTGTTTTATAATCTACATCTATTCTTTGCATGTAACGACTATAACTTTGCAGATAAAAGATGTTTTCCCATGCGTATGACATGTTGTATTCACCTTCACAGTTTTGTAGCTTTTTGATGATATTCACCCTTTTCCTACGTGAAAGTCGGTAGATTATATGGAGAATAGAAGAGTGTGCTTCAATTAACTGCCTTCATGCACAATTTTAAAAATATTACATGCATCGTATGAAATATATGTTGAAACAACCATGTAGTTCGGTGGCGTGAAGGGTATGAATGCCGATGTGTCCATTTTCTTTGAATTATAATAACCTATCGCCCATGAGATGCCAGATCACATGCAGAGTAAAGAGAAATAGGAAACCTTTCCTTGATTATAGGAGAAACTATTGGATGTGGAGGAGCGGGATTATTTATATGTGTAAAAAGTGAACCCTCAACTTGAAAAATTACACTTTGGTTTTAGTTAGCAAAAAGCCAAAACGCGTGAACTTAGCCAAACTCAAAAGTTAATGCAAACTTAGCAAAAAACAAAAATTGATGCAAGGTTTGCGGGAAATGAAAGATGATGCATAGTTTGTAGAAAAACTGATGTGAACTTTGTCGAAAAATAAAAGTTGACGCGAGCTTAGTGTGAAATGAAAGTGGATGCAAAGAATAATATTACTAAGTCATTTCAACGTAAATTTTGACTTGGGATAATATTGAATGGACAAGACAAAGTATGACGTCTTGATAACAAGTTACCAACATGATTGACACAAGAAGCACGACATTGGCAAATTGTAACCGGAAAGATGACTTGGCATAGGGATTTGATATGCAAAAAGTTTAAATTTTGGGAAGTTGAAAACAAGGCCAACAGCTGGCTCTAACTGGGGACAAGGACCTTGTGGATGCCGGATGAACCTAGAATCTTTGGAAATGACCAGTGCCTTATCCATTGGGCAAATAGAGTTAGGAGATAACATGATGTACAAGGAGAACAAGGAGACTCAAATGAGACAAAGGGACAAATGACAAAGACACACAGAGATGAAGCAAAAGACAAAAACCAACTAAAATTGAAACAAGACCGGCACAACCAAAACACCTAGTTAACCTATGTACATGGTAGGTGACTCCTACCTCAAATTTCTTGGGAAAGATCACGTGAACCCATTGACAAGCTGAGAAAAGTATGCACCTTTGCGAGATAATGGATGATAATCAAGGAGCACCTACAAACCCAATTGACACCTTGTGACTAATATGATGATGGATTTAAAAATAATGGCATTCAAAAACTCTCTAAGTAATTTATTACACCCAAATAGCCATTCCTCGTTATAAACCTCTGAAGCATGTTGGATCACATCACCTTGCATGTCATCAACTATATCTTCTTGTATTGCATCAAATGCATGAATATTCAAACTTTGAGTGTACTCATGACCATTAGAATCAAAGAAGGACCAATCTTGGGCTATATACACTTCTCGCAAATCCTAATCAAAATCAACATCCATTAAAACAAACTTATACACAACAACCTCAACGAACACTGAATCATCCTCAGGTAAAATAACACCATCTTTATTTGCAATGATTGACTTAGGCATTTCATGGTCTATTGACGACAATTCTCTATCTTCTGGAGTATATGTTGATAACTGATTCATCCCCCCTCTTAGTTATCAACAATTGGTATAAGAGCTAAGTTCCTCCAAACAAAGCTTAACAGCTTGAGGAAGATCTGGGAATTCAAATGGATATGTACGGTATGAGGGAACAACTTCAATCTGCCCTAGATGATCTTGAGCAATCTAATTCTAAAGTCAACTCGAGATATTATTCTCTGTTAGAAGAATAGAAGATACAAAATGGCACATGTCAATTAGGGCTCACTGCCCAAGCACACTACTCACAAGAGGCTCACTGCCTACAAGAGACTCACTGTCTATAGAAAAGGAAGGTAACTCAATGTTTGAACTGATGAGAAGCATCCACACATGCTGAGGTTCAGTTCTGGTTAAGCTCAATAAACTGATCTGTTGCACTTCATTCTTACTCTCTTTTGATGCAGTTGTACTGTCACATTCTGGACCTCTTTTACAATCTTCACTCTGCTCTTCTGCTTTTCTTCACACCACACAACACACCACACACTTCTTCACATCTAAATCCATCTTGTATATATATCCACACAAATGATTTCATCACCTTTCTAGTCAGCATCCGGAACAGTCAATATTTTCTTCAAACTCTGATCTGTCGGCTGAATCCTTGCATACCAAGTAATGCGAATCAAGGATATACTTGTAGAAGTCATCAATCATGTTGGCCAATCATAACTTATGCCTTAAGAACCTTTTCCATCATCAATAACACATCCAGAATAATTTTTGATGTTCTACCAGTCAATTCTTCCTCTGTTCACACTGCCAATCAGGAACCCGACACTCAAGTATTCATATCTCTTCATCCTTTCAACATTGGAGGCTAAATCCTTGGATTCTATTAGTCAAGGTACTCCTCTTGACTTTCCCAAATCCACACTTCATTGAGATACTTCTTTTGAGAGATCTGGACCTGTCTGTCGGACCTTACTGACTGCTCTGTTCTTGCTTACCGGACCTCAACACTTCTTCAATCTGACTTCCAGTAAAGACTCATCATGTCCTACGGATGTGTGGGATAACCTTTGTTACCATCAATGACAACATTCATGAGTCCATATAGTGTCTCTTGCCAACAATATATTCTTCTTTAAATTGCAAAGGGGAAATGACGACTCCTTCTCCACATAAGAAATCATCATCAGACATTTCTAAGCACTAACTTGGGATGAAAACATTATGGAACTGAGCATCATCATTAATTTGATTATTCCTAATCCCTTCATGACTGTTCATATTACTTCTAGTATAATTCCCAAGATTGTCCTCTGTCCTTTCCATTTGCTTGGAATCAAAACAATTACCAGATGTATGTATATATTCTTCTTATTCAACATAAGTATTGGAAGGAATAGAAAATGGACTTGCTATATCTAATATAGAGGCATCTACATGACTAGAAGATTCAAATAGAGGATTATTCCAAACCTTGAATGCTTCATAAAACTTAGATTGCACATGTGTTGGAATGAGGATGCTCATTGGTTCATCTTCGTACCTTTTATCCTCGAATTGTTCACTGATATCTTTTTGGATTTTGATATGATTTTGTTGCAGTGATTCTTCTCCATCAGGTTCTTCAAGAAATTTGAATCTTTCGAAATCAGGTTGCATGCAAGTTTCAAAAATATTGCTTGGTGACGTATTTGTGTTTTCTCCATCTGCAAGTCGCCCTTCAATCTCTGCATCCACCGAAATGATTCTTGAATCTTTTTCAGTGCCTTCAAAGGTAAATGCTTCAGTCTCTGGAGAAGAAAAAGATACTAATAGGTGATCATTTTTGCTTGCTTCTTTATCACTTGAGTTGGTGAGTAATGGTTCAATAGTCATTGTCACTGAAGTTGAACTAGTTACTACAATTTTTGACTGAGTGTAGTGATTACTAACATTACCCCAAGGGATAGAAAAAGTATTAACTCTTTGAACTTCAAGAGAAATTTTTGAATCATCGTCACTATCCTCAACAGATAAATGGTACACACCAGCATTTTGTGTAGCATAAGGTTTGGTTGCTGAGGGAATCGACACATCTTCAAGCAAGTCTTTTTCACCTAACACCATAAGATTCATACAACCACCTAAAGGAGGAATTAACTTTACTCTTTTTGTATTGAGATTAAACTGTGTATCTGCATGCTCTTCAGGTTGATAATTATGGTTTTCCATGCAAGACCTCTTTGTTGACTTGTTTCTTGAAACCTCTAGAATACATCTTTTAATATCTTTTTCTTTCAATAATCCCTACATAATCAAGTCATCTTCAATCTCAATAGCTTCTTTTTGTGCAATTTCCAGATTTCGTAGCTTATCTCACTTCAAGATGAATTTGACTTCGGGGTGCAATAAACCGATGAAGATACACAACTGATTGTCTTCACTTGGTTGATTGCTTGAGGGATTTTCTTTAAAGATTTGTTGAATCGTTCAACAAAATCTCTTATAGGTTCATCCTCTCTCTTCTGGATCTGGAAAAACTGAGATAAAAGCTCACTTACATCAACTATAATTTTGAATCTTGCAAGAAATTTTTCCTTCAAGTTGTCCCAATTTTTAATGCATCCATCTTTCAAATGTTGAAACCATTGTGCGGCAGGTCCATCGAGGCTTTCAACAAACAACCACACAAAGACATCTTCTTCATTAACTCCCAAAATTCCAAAAGCAACAGTCAAGGCTAGAATATGATTTTTAGGATTCTGTGAATTCTCTCCTATGATCTTTGGAAAGTGCTTCCGTGATCCTGTAGGCAAAGGTGTGTATTGAGCCAAGGCTAATGGGCCAATATGGGTTCCACATGGCTGAGATAGATTTGACGCCATGGTACAAGTTTAAAAATAATAGCAGTGGATATCTCACCTTCGCAGAGTCACCAACCTCCATTCCAGGGGAGGCATCATTATATTTCTAATGAACTAAGTGCACTGATACTTCAACTCATATTCCCCAGTGGAGTCACCAAAAATCTATTGCTAAACAGATTTGTCACCATGAAATAACCTTTGAAAATGACTTGTTGCCCTTAGAGCGGTGACTAAATTGTCCCAACAGTTGGAGAAGTTGTTATTGAATTATCAGCTTTCCTCTGCATTTGAGACGTGAAGCTCCCTCGTATGATTGGGTTTTTGGTATTTTTGTGTACTTTTAACCTAAAAGTACATAAAGGAGAAAACACAAAACTAGGAAAAGATGACTAACAGAAACCCCAATAGTAGACATACGAAAACCAATTGAGATTCCACAACTAATAATGATTACAAAAGGGGTTATTACCAAATAGGTTGGAACGTGCAATGATGATGAAAGGAGTACAATAAATCTCAACATAAGAAGAGATAGGCCATACAAGCACATCCAAAACAAGATACCAGGAGATGGGTGTGTTTCATCACATCAATCGCACAGATAATCAATGTATTACACATGTGCATAAAAGGATTACCAATTCAACATACGAGAAATTAGTTATGATAACATAAGAACACATTTAGAGCACACGAACTAAACTGCATTTTTCATTATCTTTGAAATTATACAATTCCAAAATCCTTTTTGTACATAGTGTAAACATAAAAGCTTTTCAAAATGTCTCTAAAAATCTCTCCAGAGTTTCTCCTTTTCTAGAGTTCTCTCAAAAGAGTCCCCCCCCTTTTTACATTTGAAAAAGCCTTGTATTTATAGGCTTACATTTGGTAACCCCCTAGTAACCACTTTGTAACTACTTCATAACTACCTTTTTGAAATACAATAATTTAAAATAAGCTTTATTTAGTTAGATTTGACCTAACTTTTCTAGAAACAAAGCTCATTTTCTAACCCACAATTACAACATGTGACATAAGTTACTTTTACAAAAAGGTAACATCAAACTTGTAACTATCGAGTTGTGGACTTTGCTAGGTTACTCTCCATCTCTGTTTGCTCCATTTGGAAATCAAATCTTGCCAGATCTTGACAAAACTTTTGAGTGCCTGAATCTTAGACTCCTATAGAAGGGTTAATAGCACTGGAATCATCCCCCAATTCTCAATTCTTGTATCTAAGAAGTACATTCATTGTTTCCACCAGACTTTTAGTCATCTTAGTTTATCAAGCAACAATAATTAGTGCAAACAACATACAATAAACCACCTTGGAGGTTTCTGAAACTTCTTGTACACCCAACAATGTTGCATATTCTATCCTTTGTTTTTTTTATTAAACAATGGCACACAATAGAACCAACTTTTAATTTCAGCAAGACCAACATTTGTACAAAGTTCCCTTAGAACATCTAAAGATAAATCATAGGAAAAGGGGCCATCTCCTCGTACATAATGATGATCACCAATGTTTTGAGAAAGATAAAACAACATACCCCAAGGCTTCAAAATCAATAAGCACTCTTTGATGAAATATAACATTCTCTTCAAAGGGATGGAGGACAAACTGAATAGTAACGTCACAATTCCAATCCACCTATGCAACATTGTTTGTTCCTCTAATCACCAATTTCTTTCATGTTGAGTCCTCTATAAGTTGTAATGTTGTGACCTTGAGCTAAAAGATCATCAACATTAAGGTGATAACTGCCTTACTTATTCTCTAATTGAGGTTAATATTATACCCAACATGATGTGCAACATAGCCAACTAGGAGACGTTCCAATAGAAAGATCATAGTAAAAAGGTTCAAATTGATGTGTTCCAACTACTCCAATTGCAGTGACAACTATTTCTTGAACTCTCTCTCCAGTGCAATTATGTTACAGTCGTATGCATAGACATTGTCATTCAACACTTGTTGGTCATCTTATTGCAGCCATCAATCTTGACTAATCCTTAAGAATTTCACACTTTTATATCAACGTTTTCTATCACATCTTCAATTATTCTGCATAGAATAGTCTCAGATTCCTGTCTACCTGACAAGGGAAATTACAAAGAGAATAGAAGACAAAGTTTTCAAGACTGGCTTTTTTTTTAAAATATCTGCTAGAGCCCATGTGATAAACTAGCACTTGCACCCATATGAGGTTCAAGGAATATGCCAATAGAGACAACCAATACGTTTAGAAAGTTTTATGGCATGAATTCTTATTGGGTAAACATCTTTGAGGCACTTGTAAGTTGTTTGAGCACATTGTTTATGCTTGCAATTTACACACATGTCTTCAGGAGCACTTACAACTGCTACATCCGACAAAAATCCACTTTCAATTATGCTTTCATGGAAGTCTATACCCTTTTTCGAAGTTTTCTTTTATGCGCAAATAGCAAGGAGACTAGAAAAGGTTGTGAAATTTGGCTTCACGCCTACAAATTGCATTTTTTTGAAAGTTTTTAACGCCTTTTCATCACATTCATTTTGTTCACATCCTGCTATCATTACAAACTGTGAGACCATGATTCATTGAGGCATACAGTCAGGTAGTTCACATGTGTGATGTCTATGGTTCCACATTTTGTTACGTGCCTGCCAAGTGCATCTGCTGGAAGGTTTTTAAAGAATCTTCAATAAATGTATTTTGCATGTAACCTGCGATCATTACATTATATTTGACCACATTACCATCAGGCAGGCTCTAAAATAATTTGCATGCCTTGTCTATCCTACAATCATGGCAGCATAGAGCACTTCTAACTACAATTCCTCTATAGAATGGATGTTTTTAGAGATCAAATGCAGTCAGGTAGAGTTTTCTATAGTCTGTATGAAGAATGACGGTTGTATTGCAGTTCATGAGACTAAATTTCTTTGAGGAAAATTTGTCAAATAGTTTATGTGCACTGTCTATACTTTCATCTCTTGTATACATGTCCACCAGAGGATATTCCAACTAAAATTTCTGAAAAAGAACCTCTATTTCCTTAAACTTCGATGGGCGCAGTCAGGTGAAGAACGTGGTTCTACATCACTTTTCAACAAAACCATTTGGTGCATATCCTGAAGTCAAAGCTATCTATGAGATGACATTTCTTTGAGGAAATTTGTCATATAGTTTTTAACGCCTTATCTAAGCTTCCACAGTTTGTATACATATCATCCAAGGCACTTACAAATACAATTGCATTTCATTGAAATAAACCCATTATTGCACCTACCCACAAGCTGGGAAGATGTTGGCAAGGGTCGAGGAGTTTGATTTTACACCTGATAGTTGCATTTGATGGAAAGTTTCAGTAGCGTTCTCAATGAAACCACTTTGTTCATATCTGGCAGTCTTTTCATCGCATGAGGTTACATCTCTTTGAAGCATTATGTCAAACAGTCCAATGCCCTTGATCTGTGCTTCAACTTTTTGCATGCAGGTTCAACAGTTTGCTTGGAGGTTTTTAATTCTTACTCAATAAAACTAATTCACATATTTCTTGATAGTCTTTTGATTTCATGAGATTACATCTCTTTGAAGCATTCTATCAAGTAGTTGTTCTACATTTCTTTCACCTTTATATTACGCTGGGAGTAATGGCCAGTGTTCATTAAAAACTTTTGTTAATAACTAAATTCTTTCCATATTCAATGTGCCACAATACTGCACCAGCGTAACCATTTCATCTTGTTATCCACATGTCAACTTCTTAGAAATTGACGTTGCGGGTACCTTCTTCGGCATGCAACTCCTCAACGTTAGCATATGATTTGTTTATCAGAAACAAGACTCAATACCCACTGCATACATCAATAATTACCTTTTATTGTTTTATAATCCACGTCTATTCTTTGCATGTAATGACTATAACTTCGTAGATAAAGGATGTTTTCCCATGAGTGTGACATGTTGTATTCACCTTCGTAGTTTTGTAGCTTTTTGATAATATTCACCCTTTTCCCACGTGAAAGTTGGTAGATTATATGGAGAATAGAAGAGTGTGCTTCAATTAACCACCTTCATGCACTATTTTAAAAATATTACATGCATCATATGAAATATATGTTGAAACAACCATTTAGTTCGGTGGTGTGAAGGGTATGAATGCCGATGTGTCCCTTTTCTTTGAATTATAATAACCTTTCGCCCATGAGATGCCAAATCACATGAAGAGTAAAGAGAAATGGTAAACCCTTCCTTGATTATAGGAGACACTATTGGACGTGGAGGAGCAGGATTATTTATATTTGTAAAAAGTGAACCCTCTACTTGAAAAATTACACTTTGGTTTTAGTTAGCAAAAAGCCAAAACGTGTGAACTTAGCCAAACTCAAAAGTTAACGCAAACTTAGCGAAAAACAAAAATTGATGCAAGGTTTGCGGGAAATGAAAGTCGACGCATAGTTTGTAGAAAAACCGATGTGAACTTTGCCCAAAAATAAAAGTTGACACGAGCTTAGTGTGAAATGAAAGTGGACACAAAGAATAATATTACTAACCCATTTCAATGTAAATTTTGACTTGGGATATTATTGAATAGACAAGACAAAGTATGACGTCTTGATAACAAGTTATCGACATGATTGACACAAGAAGCACGACATCGGCAAATTGTAACCGAAAAGATGACTTGGGACAGGGATTTGATATGCAAAAATTTTAAATTTTGGGAAGTTAAAAATGAGGCCAACATGAATATACCTCAATAGTGCAGAATGATGTGTGGGAGGTTGTGCCTAGACTGACAGATAGGGAAGTGGTTGGATCACGCTAGATCTATAAGATTAAGCATGGTACAGATGGTAGCATTGAGAAATACAAGGCAAGGTTTGTGGCCAAGGGGTTCTCTCATAAGGAGGGAATAGACTATGAGGAGACATTCGCTCCAGTGGCCAGGTATACTTCTATATGAGCTGTAATCTCACTTGCAGCACATATGGGATGGCAGATCCATCAAATGGATGTCAAGACAACATTTCTTAATGGTGAATTGGTAGAGGAGTTATACGTAGAACAACCAGAGGGCTTTGTAGCACACAACAGTGAAACCCACATGTGCAAATTGAAGACAGCTTTGTTTTGACTCAAGCAGGCTCCCAGGGCATGGTATGAGTGCATTGATAGATACTTGCAGGGAATAGGCTTTCTGAAGAGTGAGGCGGATGGTAACCTCTACTACTTTGTGGTTGGGGTTGAAGTTCTCATTCTTGTTCTATATGTGGACAACTTGTTTTTAACAGGTTCACTGGGGCTCATAGAGGAGTGCAAGAGGGACCTTGCAGCAGAGTTCAAGATGAAGGATTTGGGGCTTATGCACTACTTTCTAGGCATGAAAGTGTGGTAGATAGATGGAGAGATTTTCCTTGGACAAGGGAAATACTGCATTGAAATCTTGAAGAGGTTTAAGAAACAGGATTGTAGAGCCATGTCTACACCTATAATCATGAATTGGAAGAAGGTAGACTCATCCAAGGGAAAGGATGTAGACCCCACCTTATATAGGAAGTTGATTGGATCTCTCATGTATTTGGTTAACACTAGGCCAGATATATCCTTTGCAGTAAACTCTCTTAGTCAGTTCATGGTTGAGCCGAAGAGAGTGCATTGGACAACGAAAAAGCATGTGTTGTAGTATTTGCGTGGTACAATCAAGTATGGGATCAGATATGCTCGAGGTGATGGTATCAAGTTGATGGGCTATACTGATGCAGATTGGGCAGGTAGTACAGTGGATAGGAAAAACACTCCAGGGTGGTGCTTTAGTTTGGGATCAGGAGTTGTCTCTTGGTACAACAAGAAGCAAATGTCCGTGGCTCTAAGTTCTGCAGAAGCAGAATACATAGCAACTAGCATGGCAACGTGTGAGGCTATATGGCTTCAAAAGTTGCTAGTAGCCTTGTTTGGTCAGAGGGTTGAGACTATGGTGATACACTATGACAATCAGAGTTGCATCAGATTATCTGATAATCCAGTGTTTCACGATAGGTCTAAGCATATAGACATCAGGTATCATTTCATTAGTGATGAAGAGCCAAACACCTTGACCTACATTTCCCTTTGTATGTCCACGTTTTACTTGCCTATCAGCAAAACAACTACTATCGGCACAACTTTAACCTAGTCACCCAATCACACACCTTTTCTCGACGTATATCCTTTGCATCATTTGCATATCAGCAACACTGCCTTCATCGGCGAACTCCAATCTTATTAAGCCGATACACCGATGAACTTCACACATACAACACTTGACCTACTATGCCAGTTCCTTTTACTGTCGCTGTCGGTCACCCCTTGCAACTAACTCAATGTACATTCGCAATGTACATTCAAACATACACTCTAAAGAGGCATTCCTCAGCATGCATACAAAACCAACCATTGACCTCCTTTGTATATAAACCTGATGTTCATTTGCGATGTACATTCACAACATGCATTTCGATTATGCATTCGATGGATTTGACTGAACGTTGACTTCTTTGTATGCTGATAGACTTGTACTTTTGCAATGTATGTTCACTACATACAATCTTGACATACCATACACCAATGAATCCCGATATGATTTACGACATACACACTCAATAAGTCTTTACGATATACACACAAAATGTATATCTGCCATGCATTTGCGATATACACACAAAATGCATACTCAGTGAAACAACGTGAATTTTTGCCGATTTGATCCTCTGCAAACTTTGTAACTTCATAGATCTATTTCTCCAACAATCACATAGATCTTTGCACCTTGCCAACCTAGCACATGACAATGCTAGGATCTATCAATGCATCCTGTACATGATCCTGCAAGCATGAAATTAAACAAACAAAAAAACAAAACGAAAACACAAATCAATATGTACAGCCATTCCACCGATTTCAAAGAAATCTAATTGGTGGAATGGGTTAAGAACCCATCTCGGCCTCAGAACAGAAAATTGATTGCATAGAGAAACTAAAGGAATCGAAAGATAGAAAGATGTACAACACAAACAGGACCTTGTTTATTATGCTTTCAGAAATGTATACAGATGCTCTATTTTCAAAGTTGCACAACTCAATACAATTCAATCTATCTACTATATATATCAATTGATCTGATCCTGGGGTATTTATCTACTTACCCTCCGTAGTACTGAATTGGCTCCAAGTGGCTAGGAGAGCACAACCACCTAACAACCTCTAACTGTCTAACAACCCTTGTGATTACAGATTTGCCAAGTGTCCTTGGAACTTACAATACAAACCTAGATACAACCTAAATTAACATGCATTGGTCAAATAGACCTTATTACATTGAATTGTCTACTAGGACCTTATTGGAAACAACAAACATGAACATAAAATAGTTAAATGCGTCATGGAGGCCACTGTGGATTGGGTGCTCCTGCACCAATCAGGGATTATGTATAGTAGAGGATTGTTCAGCTACAGTATATACCTACAGATCAGCAGGTAGCAGACATTTTGAAAAAGGCATTGGGGAAGGTGAAATTCATCTTCTCTAGAGATAAGTTGGGTGTTATGCAGAACACCTTCCTTGCTAAGAGGGAGTGTTAATTTTAAAATAGCTTGGACATGTGTTCTAGTCTCGCATGGTAATTACGAGACTAGAAACACAACTAGAATAATTATCTCCATACCTAGAAAATTGATTTCTCCAGAGACTTCTAGACATTAGGGTTTGTTAGAGTCTAATTAATCTTAGCCATTGATTGAGATTAAATCATGGCCATTGGTTTTCAATGAGAAGATTATAAAAGAGGATCAATGGGCATTTGGAAAGGACATATATGAAAAACATTTGCAGCAATAGCAAATAAACAAATTTGTAGTAATAGAAAATAGATTTGTAATGAGAGCAAGGGCACAGTGATAGAGTTGGAGACAGCAGCAATGGAATTTCTGTAGGAGAAATTGGGAGAAGAATTTTTGAAGGAGAATATTGCCATAGCTCTGCCAGTAAGAGGCAAGCAATTTATGTATCTCTTGATTTGTTAAAGTTTAATAAAATTCCTCATCTGCAGTACTGGTTTTCCTTTCAGGGTTTTTCTAGGGACAATTTGTCCAAAAATATTGTGTTCATTATTTTGCATATTTTTTTTCTATCTCCATGATTATTTGTGAAGTTGCAGCTGTATTATTTTTCAATATTTGCTGTGAATTAATTTTTGGCAATCAAATAATCTATATAAGATAGGAGATTAATAATCAGTAGTTGCAATAGAATTTTCACAAACTGCACTTTTCAACAATGTATGATCCCATGCTCTTCAATGAACTGTACTCTTCAATAAAGTGTGATCTCGTGCTCTTCAACAATGAAATGCACTTTTCAACAATGTATGATCCCATGCTCTTCAATGAATTGCACTCTTTAATAAAGTGTGATCTCGGGCTCTTCAACGAACTGCACTTTTCAACAATGTATGATCCCATGCTCTTCAACGAACTGCACTCTTCAATAAAGTGTGATCTCATGCTCTTCAACGAACTACACTTTTTAACAATGTATGATCCCGTGCTCTTCAATGAATTGCACTCTTGAATAAAGTGTGATCTTGTGCTCTTCAACGAACTGCACTTTTCAACAATGTATGATCACGTGCTCTTCAATGAACTGCACTCTTCAACAATGTGTGATCCTCTATGAATCACACATTATTGATGAGCACGGTATCACAGCATGGGATCACAAATTTAATATCACCACCTTTAACAAGATTGACCTAAATTGCCACTGCTGAGGATGAATAGAATAGTAGATGGGAGTGATACTTTATTTTATCTTTACCTCCACTTTTTGTGGATCAGCCAATTGTATGAAGACAAAGATAGATTCACGGGATCACACATCTGACTCGTTGGCTTAATCTTTGGTCCCCCTGCTTCCAAACCCAACTTCTAACAATTTCGCTGTAGTGATCAATGGTTAATTAATGTCAAATACGAGCCATTAAAGATCTTGGGAGGTCACTAGAAAGATTTTTTTTAACATCAATCTAGTTGTTTTCTACTGCATATTATTAATTCATTATATATTTTAAGTACAATTCAGAGTTTATTTATAGAAGTCATTTACACAATATTAAACAATTACAAAAATTGTCTCACTGGTAAAAGAAAAATTTGCTAGAAATTTTTCTAAACTCGTGGGTTGTTCCTATCGGTGTTTTCCGTGCAAGTGCTAGTTTAACATAATTCATGTGCTCACATTGATTATAAGGATCTATTTATTTAGAGGATTTCATTGATTCAATAGTTTTATTCTATTGATTAATTACAAATTGCATACTTTTATAATAATACAATACTATTAATTTGAAATAATACAATATCATTTAATATTATATAATATCTACAATATTATACTATAATTATTGCATCTAATTTATTATTAATTTTTAACCATTAAAATTTTATAATATCTATAATATTATATCTATGACCATTTATAATGGTCATAGATATAATTAAAATATTAATAGATAGAAATTTGAAGAAATAGAATATCATTTTATATTATATAATATCCCTACTATATCTATTTCCATTTAAAATGGTCATAGATATAATTAAAATATTAATAGATAGAAATTTGAAAAAATAGAATAACATTTTATATTATATAATATCCCTATCATATTATACTATAAATATTCCATATAATTTATTATTAATTTTGTGCCACAAAAAATCTAATATTTGTAGTTGTAACATCTCTAATATTATAATTATATATTTTTCTAATTATAAGACAAATAGATATAATTAAAATAACAATAGATATAAATTTGAAATAATATAATACAGTTTGAAATTCTATAATATCTTCAACATATAACTATATATTTTCCCAATTATAATTCTTGTAGATATTATTACAATATTAATAGATATAAATTGAAATAATATAGTATCATCTCTATTATATTATAGTATAATTATTGCATCTAATTTATTATTAATTTTAAAGCCCTACAATTCCAATATTTAAAATATTATAATATCTAAAATATTATAATTATCTAAATTTGCAATTATAAATTTCATAGATCTAATTCAAATATTAATAGATATTAAAATATAAATATTTTAATGCACAAGAGTTTCACACACAAAAACTATTTTAAATAGTATTAGAAATAAAAATAGATAGCAATTATATAGTGACGTATATTAGACATTGTAATTCTTATATATATTTAATAATGTTTATTGTGCATTGTATAATATAGTAGGTATAATTATAATATAGATTTATTACTTGTGTTGACTTACCCTAGTTGTTGTCCCTGATGTCCAAACCACAACTTGATATCATTTGGTTTCCTCAATGGTTGATATGGTTTCCTTGAGATGGTTTCCTAACAGGCAGATTGGTCCTTGGCACGATACTATGAGGTACTATGACATTATGTTAACATATAACATGTGTTTATATCATGTGGGTTCATATTTAGTTTGGCACCTATGGTCATCATGCTCATGTTTGATGTTGGCATACTCATAGCATGTTTGCATATTCATGGCAAACATGATGACATTTGTTTGGTGTATATGATATCAGTTTTACAATTTGGTATCTTCCATGATCAGTTGAGGCATTTACATTTCCTTGATCATGTTGCTTACAGTTTCTCAGTTGGACAGTATGATACAGTTTGTCACATCTTCTGGCAGTTTGGCATCTTTGTAGTTTGGTATCTTCAATGATCACGTTCATCATGATACAGTGCTTTGATCATATTGCTTGATCTTATATGGTATCTTTGACATACATTTGATATGGTATCTTTAGCATCCACTTGACACAGTTGAATCATGTTATCTTTGAGCTTTACAGGTATTTGGTATTTGGCTTAAAGTTGACTAAGTTGTTTTACAAATCTTGGCATATAACTTTTGGAAACATTATGATTATTTTTGTGGCATACAGTTTCATGTTTCACATATTACAGTTGACCCACAGTTGCAGTATACAACATATTTTGATACATATTATAAAGTTTGCCTATTGTAAGTCGTGATTACTCTTTTGGTTGTTGAAAACATACAAGGTTGAGAAATGACTTGTAATAACTTGCTTTCAAGTGTTGACCATGGTCTATATTTGTTTACATTCCCTAGCAAGCATAGTCCACAAGACAAAAAGGCTCCCTTCGGCATTCTTTAGTCATCTACCTATCGAGCAGGTTACCACTGTGTAACAAAGTTTGAAAAAGGCATTTTTGTTTTATTGATAGCCATTGGTCATCTTAGGGTTACCTGCAACTCTGGTTACATGGTGACAAGTCGAGCAAAAGGCATTCTTTGTTTTTTCACATGGTAATGTTTTGAGCTTCATACTTAGGGTTTCATACCCTATGCAGAAATGATGAAGATTTGTGACATCAGATTGATGGAAGGTTCTGGAATGTACATGGGCAATTGTGACTATGAAAGTTTGACATTTGACAGAGATTTTTAGGTGATGTTTTTATGATTTTCCTTCTTTCAATTTTACCTTTGACAACGACAGTTATGATTGAGTGGTCTTTGCATAAAAGAAGTTTCATTTCATGATTGTTTTTCTTTCTAAGAGCATTATCTATGAATGATTCAAAAGAGATATGTTTTGTTAAGGTATTGGGGTTTTAAATGAGTTTTGAAAAACTTCAGTTAAGTAGTTATAACTATATATGGGATTCACGGCCAGAAAACTTCACATCTGATGATATGGAACAAAAATGGGGTTTCAATCTTGGTTAAGGTTTTTTGTAAAAGAGACATTATTCTGTTCTTCATTGTGATGGGCTGATACAATAAGGGTTTGTAACCCCGGTTAGGGTTTTTGACATATCTTACCCTGTTATGATTAATAATTGAAAATGAAATGGTCATTCAACCAGAAAACTAGATGACAGTTATGGAACCACCAAAATGGTTATACCTACAAAATAGAGTAAAATGTAAATGAAAAAGATATGTTATAAATATGTTACTGATATGATGTTTAGTGTGTGTAATATGTGGTTGTATATACACCTGATGTAATGTTGAGGATAGATGATTAAATGCATTATCATTGATATTAGATCAAAGATTGAGGATCAGTGAAATAGAGTGTCCCTTTGTATTTGTTTTTTCTTCATGATTGAAACATGTATTGAAAGGTCAAGTCTGTGAGACAAGAAATGACCTTTGCTAGTGAGGCATTTTGTGTAGCCAGTGAGGCATTCTGTAGCCAGTGAGGCATGTAATCAGTGAGATTCATTAAATAAGCTAGTGAGGCATTTTTCAAGTGGTTGTTATGCCTTAGAGGGTATTCCACTCAGGACAATCTCTGTGTTATGGTTACTTGTTCTGCTCATGAGTTTTTGTTCATTATTTCATAATTTAACTGTTATATGATGCTCATAGTAAATCAGTACAAATGTGTAATACTTTGATACTTATCTCAGTCCAATGAAGTAACAATCTGCCTCTATTGTTTGTCTTGATGAATTGTTCAAATGATTCCTCATAGTTCACAAATAGTTGTTCTGTAGTTGGGTTTGATAGTTCATCTTGGTTCTTAAATGAATGTCTTGCTTTCACCATTCAAGGTTGAAGTTCATAGTTAGTAAAAGTTAATTAGGTGTTGCCAAAAATAAGTTTGTTTTATAAGACACTAATTCACCCCCCTCTTAGTGTCTTGTATACTCCAACAAGTGGTATCCGAGTGTAGGTTCCCTATTTGAAGTCTAACTGACTTGGGTAGGTCTTGATAGTGGAGTACCATGGGAAAGGGTAGAAGAATTAAGGCCTCAAATAGAGAAAAGAAGAATGCTAATCAAAAAGTTGAAAAGCAAGCCTTAGTTAAGTCCAGCAATGAGTTGTTGCATGAGTCAACCATGAGTGTAGATACAAAGTGTCATAAAGAGATCAGTCCTAAAGTTAAGAGTCTTGACAATGTGAATATTAGTAGACAAAAACTTGACGATTTTGTAGTTGAAATTGATGATGTAGAAGAAGATTTATTTGAGGATGAAAATGGTCAGGAGTTTGGCGAAGATGATTGTGAAGTTGATGTTGAAGGAGAACTTCTATGTGCCCTAGATACAATCAATCAACTTAGTAAAGAAAATAGGAGTTTAAAAGACTAGCTTCAACAAGAAAAAGAATCCAAGGACAAGGTATGTTCAGATTTTGAAAAAGCTTCTTTAGAGTTTGAAAATGCCAGAAATTAGATTGTAGAATTAAAAAGTCATGTTAATGAATTTGATAAATTGATTATTAGTTTAAAACTGAGATTGAGGAAGCCAAAAGAATAATAGATATGACTAAATCTAATTTTGAAGTAAAAAGAATATAATGTCTAAAGTTAGAGGAAGAAATAGTCTCTTGAAGAAAGGATTTGGAAAAGGTTTCTTCTAACTTCACAAGAATATTCAATTTGACAAGAGTACTGAATGTTTGAATGAAATATTAAGTAGTCAGAAAAACTACAAGGATCATTTTGGTTTAGGATATAAAAAAGGGGAAAGCTCTGATGTTAAAGATGAAGTTAAAAGGGAAATAGTTTTTGCAACAATAGATAGGAAGAGTTTCAAGGTTAGGAAGACTCCTAGGCAGAAGATAGATCTGAATTATCATTCTGCTATTTCTAATGACGGCAAGAAGAAAGCAAAGGATAAAAGTGCTGATATTGGGAGAAGAAGAACTAACAATTTTTGAAGACCTTCATCTATCAGGCAATATCATTCGGTCAGGTATAACTATTCTCAGTTTCATGGTTATTGCTATGTTTGTCATAAGTATGGTCATAGAGCTAGAAATTGTAGTTATTATGGTTTGTCAAATCAAAACTACAATGTTATTTGCTATAACTGTAATAAGGTTGGGCACATTAAAAGAAACTGTTGGATGCATTATAGAAATTCAAGAAACAAACATCATTATTCCTATAGCAATATCATATGTTAAAGGTGCAACATGATTGGACATAAATCAAAATGTTGCTAGAATAATCCTATAAGGTTAGTTAGATATAACGAAAAGGTAAGCACTATGGACAAGCAAAAGAAAGAACCTAGGAAGGTTTGGAGAAGGAAGTAAAATCAAGATAAGAACGATCCTAAACTTGTACATGTTGCACAAGCTACTTCACCAGTCGCTTGAGAAGTGACATGAAGTTAAGGGGAGCTATCAAATATCCTGTCTCTTATCCCTTAGGAGATTCAGCAGGTTTGTTGATGGATATTTGTCATAATGAGTTCATTCTTGATTGGTTTGGTACATGAATTTTTCAAAGGTGGAGTTTTAGATGCCATGGTTTCAGAGGTAGATTTCAGTGTTTGTGTTGTTCATTATGCTTAAGGAACATAGTGATGCCAAGGTTGTATTTAAGCAATTAATTCAAAGCAGAATACTAAATAAATGGTAAGAGTATATAATGTGAAATTGTTTTCAAAGATTCTTGAACCTCTGAGATAGCATATAGTGATCCTTTTATACTTGTCTTGAAAATTTCATTGTTACAGAGTATAAGGATTGTCTAATGAAATATTCCATGAATAGTACTGATGGAGCAGTAGTTTGGAAATTGATTTTTGATGTATTCTTGGATGATCCTATATGATGACAATCATGACCATTATAATAGTAATAAACATCAACCATAATGTTGTTTAAACAAGTGGTATATTCTGTTGTTTGGTATTTTCTTTAGTGGTGTTCTCAGCTATTCTTTTGGTGTTTGATCATTGCTATAGTGATTGTTAGCATGGTGATTTTCTTTGATTTGATAGTTCTTTGGAAACATGAAGACAATTGTCCTCAATGATGTGTTCTTGGACAAGATAATGATTGCAGTTTGACAGTACTGATCCATACTCTGTGCTCTATGATGATCCATACTCTATACTCTTCTCTTTGTTGGCTCTGGATGACAGTATTTAGAGATAAAATAACAATGAGTTGATGATGGCAATCATACCAATGCACAGTGTAGTGTAATCTATTTTGTGTGTTACCTTAACAGTGATTTTTTGGGTTTATCCATTTTCGCAGTGGTTGAGACAATGCACAAGAACTAATGGTATATGATTTGATTGGCAGTGTTAATAGTATATATCTACATTCATGCATAGTGATGATAGTGTGACATTGTTGACTAAGTCTGTTCAATGGAGTTGAAGGCAGTGCATAAACTATGATCCAAGCACTGTTTTGGTAAATGAAGTGACATGGTTGTTTTCAGTGACAGTAACATTTTATGAGTGGCATGGAAGTTCATGTGACCAATTCTGACTTTTTCAGTTGTTGGACTCAGGGGGAGTCTCTTGCATATTTCTAATCCCTGATGGTTTTTAGTATCTTATGACAGTTGGCATGACTTCTACTTGATGACCGGTCTCCTCAGTTATTGTCCATCTTTGCTACATGCTCTTTTTGCTTATCATGTTGTTGTTATTTCATTATGGTGCTGACATCTTCTTTTTATTTCAGATGTTTTGGATACTTCTCAATCATGAGATAGTCTTGATTTGATTGGTATATTTTTCATTTTTGCTAAATTCCACATTTCAGGCTTTATGTATGTTGTAGATATTTGCATACTTTCACTCCCTTTGTCCTGATGTCAAAAAGGGGGAGAGGAAGTTGTGTTTTGCCCATCATGGACAAAGAGGGAGTTTTTTGACTTACCCTCAGTTTTTGTCCCTGATGTCCAAACCACAACTTGATATCATGTAGTTTCCTTGAGATGGTTTCCTAACAGGCAGATTGGTCCTTGGCACGATACTATGAGGTACTATGACATTATGTTAACAGATAACAGGTGTTTATATCATGTGGGTTCATATTTAGTTTGGCACTTGTGGTAATCATGCTCATGTTTGATGTTAGTATACTCATAGCATGTTTGCATATTCATGGTAAACATGATGACATTTGTTTGGTGTATATGATATCAGTTTTATAGTTTGGCATCTTCCATGATCAGTTGAGGCATTTACTTTTCCTTGATCATGTTGCTTACAATTTGTCAGTTGGATAGTATGATACAGTTTGTCACTCATCAGTTTGTCACATCTTCTGGTAGTTTGGCATCTTTACAGTTTGGTATCTTCAATGATCATGTTCATCATGATACAGTACTTTGATCATATTGCTTGATCTTGATATGGTACCTTTGGCATACATTTGATATGGTATCTTTAGCATCCACTTGACAAAGTTGAATTGTGTTATCTTTGAGATTTACAAGCATTTGGTATTTGGCTTAAAGTTGACTAAGTTGTTTTGCAAATCTTGGCATATAAATTTTGGAAACATTATGATTATTTTTGTGGCATACAGTTTCATGTTTCGCATATTACAGTTGACCCACAATTGTAGTATACAACATATTTTGATACATATTATAAAGTCTACCTATTGTAAGTCTTGATTACTCTTTTGGTTGTTGAAAACATACAAGGTTGAGAAATGACTTGTAATAACTTGCTTTCAAGTGTTGACCATGGTCTATATTTATTTACATTCCCCAGCAAGCATATTCCACAAGACAAAAAGGCTCCCTTTGGCATTCTTTAGTCATCTACCTGTCGAGCAGGTTACCACTATGTAACAAAGTTTGAAAAAGGCATTTTGTTTTATTGATAGCTACCGGTCATGTTAGGGTTACCTGTAGCTATGGTTACATGGTGACAAGTCAGGCAAAAGGCATTCTTTGTTTTTTCATATGGTAATGTTTTAAGGTTTGATTATGAGCTTCATACTTAGGGTTTCATACCCTACATAGAAATGATGAAGATTTGTGATAGCAGATTGATGGAAGGTTCTGGAATGTACACGGGCAATTGTGACTACGAAAGTTTGACTTTTGATAGAGATTTTCAGGTGATGCTATGATTTTCCCTCTTATAGTTTTACCTTTGACAGGGATAGTTATGATTGAGTGGTCTTTGCATAAAAGAATTATCATTTGGTGACAGTTTTTCTTTCTAAGAGCATTATCTATGAATGATTCAAAAGAGATATGTTTTGTTAAGGTTTTGGGGTTTCAAATGAGTTTTGAAAAACTTTAGTTAAGTAGTTATAACTATATATGGGATTCACGGCCAGAAAACTTTGCATCTAATGATATAGAACAAAAATGGGGTTTCGACCTTGGTTAAGGTTTTTTGTAAAAGAGACATTATTCTATTCTTCATTGTGATGGGCTAATACAATAAGGGTTTGTAACCCTAGTTAGGGTTTTTGACATATCTTACCCTGTTATGGTTAATAACTAAAAATGAAATGGGCATTCTACCATAAAACTGTATGACAGTTATGGAACCACCAAAATGGTTATACCCACAAAACAGAGTAAAATGTAAATGAAAAAGATATGTTATAAATATGTTACTGATATAATGTTTAGTGTGTGTAATATGTGGTTGTATATACACCTGATGTAAGTTGAGGATAGATGACTTAATGCATTATCATTGATATTAGATCAGAGATTGAGGATCAGTGAAATAGAGTGTCCCTCTGTATTTGTTTTTTCTTCATGATTGAAACATGTATTGAAAGGTCAACTCAGTGAGACAAGAAATGACCTTTGCCAGTGAGGCATTTTGTGTAGCCAGTGAGGCATTCTGTAGCCAGTGAGGCCTGTAATCAGTGAGATTTAGTAAATATGCTAGTGAGGCATTTTTTGAGTGGTTTTTATGCCCCAGAGGGTTTTCCACTCAAGACAATCTCTGTGTTATGGTTACTTGTTCTGCTCATGAGTTTTTGTTCATTATTTCATAATTTAACTTTTATATGATGCTCGTAGTAAATCAGTTCAAATACTTTGATACTTATCTCAGTCCAATGAAGTAACAATCTGCCTCTATTGTTTGTCTTGATGAATTGTTCAAATGATTCCTCATATTTCACAAACAGTTGTTCTATAGTTGGTTTGATAGTTCATCTTGGTTCTTAAATGAATGTCTAGCTTTCACCATTCAAGGTTGAAGTTCACAGTTGATAAAAGTTAATTAGGTGTTGCCAAAAACAAGTTTGTTTTATAAGACACTAATTCACACACCCCCCTCTCAGTGTCTTGCGTACTCCAACAACTGGAAGTATAAAATTTGACTGAAAAGCCACCCAAGAATGCAAAGGAGTGAAAGGAAAGAAACACTAGAAAATTAGAGATGATTCAATGGAAATGCAATGCATACAAGAATGAGATGAGATGAGATAGCAAGAGGTGAGTATATATAGGATATACCACTAAAGAGACCAAAAATATTACCAATATGGGATAAAGTGAAAATGTTTTTAACTAAACCTAAGCTAGTGTGAAAATGGCTAAGTGGAGAACTAGCTACAAAATGAACTAGTTAGATAATGTACCACTTTCACACCAACACCCCCCTTAAGTGCAACATAAGGGAAATAAATGTAAAGGTGCAAAGATGGGTCACAACAACTAGGGTTAACAAGGTACCCATGTACAAAAGATGCCCTCAAATAGAAAATAAGGAGAAAACCTAGAGGGTGAAAACTCCCCCATGAGAAGATGAAGCCAGAAGGGCTAAGTGACTGCCCAAAAGAAATGTCCCATGCCCCCAATAGAGATCAAAGATTGACATACTTGATATCAATGAAGATTTTGGTGAAGATGTCTGTAACCTACTCCACTATAGGACAATAGTGCAAATCAATGACCTACTCTTGAATTATCTCCCTAAGAAAATGCATGTAGATCTTGATGTGTTTTATTCATTAATGATGGATTAGATTATTTGAGATCTAGATGGTGCTCTAGTTGTCATAGTAGATGATTGATGGATTTTGAAAAGTGATGCCATGTTTAGTGAGGATATTTTGAAGCCTGATTGCCCTAGTGGCGGCATTAACAACCCCATGATACTCAACCTCAGTCAAAGAAAGAACAATGGCATGGTGCTTCTTACCTTTCCAACAAATGGGACTAGAACCAAGGCAAAAATTGTAGCCAGAACTTGTGATCATCAAGATCACCAACCTAGTCAAAGTCTATTTATCCAATCAAATTTGAACATGTACCTAATACATAGTGAATCGCATTCCTTTGAGTGCCCTGAATGTAGTGTAGAATGTGTTTGGATGCCTTCCAGTGAAGATCATGTGGTTTTGTCATGAAACGTGAAATAATGCCAACTATAGATGAAATGTCGAGGTGACTGAGTCATGGAGATGAGGCTACCAACAAACTGATGATATTATGTGGAATCAACTAATAGTATGTAACACTTTACCTCAAGCTTAAATCTAGATAGAAAGGGAGTTGGTATAGGCTTACAATTAAACTTATGAAAATGAGCTAGAAGATCAAGAGCATACTTGGGCTACAGAAGAGAGATCTTAGAAGAGGTTTGAGTAATCTCAATCCTAAGAAATTAGTGCAAAAGACCCAAGTCAGTCATGGAAAACCTCTCGTGTAAAGCAATCTTGATGCTCACAATGATGTATGAGACATGTTCTCACTATAACAATCAAGTCATCAAAATAGAGACCCATGAAAAGAAGAGCATCCTCCTATCTCAACATGTAGACATTCATATTTGAGAGGCATATAGAGAGCTCAACTAAGAGAAGAAAGGAGTACATCTTGGCATACCAAGCCTATGGGACCTATAAACTAGTGAAGAATCCTTAATTTGTAAACTAGTCAAGAATCCTAAATGAACCCTTATGCTACTCCATGTAAATCTCCTCTTGTAGACCCCCATGAAGTAATGTACTCTTCACATCCATCTAATATACAACCCAACCTTGAGCTACCACAATAGCAAGAATTATCTAAATGGAGTTCATCTTGGTGATGTGGGAAAAGATCTTAATATAGTCTACACTAGGAACCAGAGAGAAACCTTTGAGCACAAGTCATGCTTTGTACCTATAAACTAATCCATCTACTACAAAATTGGTTGAATAGATCCACTTACATTGTACCATCTTTCTTCCCTTAGGAAGTGGAACAAGCTCCCATGTTTTGTTCCAAATCAAAGATTTATACTCTTCCTCCATTATTGAATCCCACTCAACAATACTTGATCCTTCATGAAAGGATTTTGGATCTAAATCCATGGAAATGTAGGAATGTGGAATGTCCCGATGTTGTAACTGAGTCCTTTGAGTATCTAAAGGATACCCAATAAGAGTGCCCATAGACTCAAGTGTTTGACAAGCCCATCGAGGCATGGTAGGTGATGGAGGAGGAAAGTCCTTAGCCTCATAATCTAAACTATCTGAAGAGGAGGATGAAACTTCATGATCAACTCTAAGAGTAGAGGAAGTTAGAGGAAAATTATGTAAGTCACTGTCATCTGAATCCATTAGGTAGGAAGGAAGATATGAGGATGAGCTATGAGAGCTTTCCTCAAAATTCACACTACGCTCAATGAAGAGCTCATGTGTCTCAGGATCCAAGATCCAATATCCTTTGACAAGATCAAGCTATCCAATAAAGATGCAAGGATTACTCTAAGGTTGCAAGGTCTAATGCTTCTATAAAGGAATGTGTTCCCATGCTAGGAAGCTAAAAACTTTGAAGTGCCACATAACAGGTTTCCTACCACACCAGGCTTTAGATCCTGGAATGATGCCTTTCAATGCCTTACGAGGAACCCTATTTTGTATGTGAGTAGCACAGTTTATAGATTTTGCCCAATATTCAAGTGTAAGGGAGCATGCGTGGATCATGCATCCAACCATCTCTTTCAAGGAGCTTTTTTTCCTCTCTACTACACAATTCTGTTAAGGTGTGTAGGTGATAGTATGCTAAAGAGCAATCCCTTCAAGAGTGAATTTTTTTCAAAGTGATGGTTCACATATTCTCTACCATTATCTATGCAGAGAATTTTGATGCACTTCCTAGATTGTTTCTTGGCACAAGCCTTGAAATCTTTAAATCTATAAAAGACTTCTCCTTTCTATCACTAAAAGTACACCCATGTGTATCTAGAATAGTCATCAATGAAGGTGAGAAAATAGGGAGCCTTGTTGAAAGGCAAGGTTGGAAAGTGGCCTACCAAGTCACTGTGAACCAACTCAAGGACTTTTGAAGCCCTCCAAGCCTTCCCTTTGTCAAACTTGTCCTCACTCAATGCTTTCTTAAGGAACAACCCAAACAAAATCCATTTGAATAACTAATTTGAGGAAGACTTGTGACCATATCTTATGAGTTGAGCTGCTAAAGGTAGTGGTATAGTTGAGATGGACAAACCAATCATACCATTATCTAATAGTAGAGACTGAAGTCACATCTGAGTGAGTCCATGGGATATGATAATAGTTGTTGTGTATTATGTGTGTGATCATTTACATTGGCCAAATCCTCATCATTTGAAAAAAAATTGTGTGTGTGCTTGCATATTGTGTTTATCAATTTCCAATTTGTCATTTGCCCAAGTCAAGCTTTCAAACAATCCAATCACCTTCTTGTCATATTCATCCTCATCCCATCTAATCCAACTTGATCCTAATCACCTCATCCTAATCTATCTCTAATCCAATCCAAGCCATCATTTAGGACCCTAATCATATCCTTGAACCTCATTCAATCCCTCTATCCAAAATGGTTGTGACAATAAAAAGAAGCCTACTAAATTCATAATCAATAGGAAACACCCGGTCATAATAGGAGGTTTTGAGTTTGGTACACCAATGTTTGTGAGATCCTTGTATAATATGATGAACCTTTTGAACAAGAGAACCTTGTACACCATGATGCATATCTTGATGAACTTGAACATTATCATCATATGAACACTTCTAGCCATCTTGCAGCTTCATATCATCCTTCATCCTCTTATAGGGACATGCCACCACAACCTCTCTAAGTTGACGATGCTAAATCCAAACTCACAATCTTAAGAGGCCCTAAATTTGCCAATAATAATGTCAACCTTTCATATTGGGACCTTGTAGATCATGATGCATATCTTGATGAGCTTGAACATTATCATCATGTGAATACATGTAGCCATGAAAATTCTTTACACCAAGAGAATGCAAGTTCAAGATACTCTTTACACCAATATTAAGTGTCATTAAGTCCTTATGGTACCTTTGACAAGGGGAACACCACTCTAGTGTATGCATCCTATGGGTATCCTCTATAATCATCCAATCAAATGCCTATCCAAGAGCCTACTAGTCCTATCACAACACCACCATGTAGTCCCAATCCTAATTCATTGGTCCATCCACCTTTTAATCCCTCAAGCCCTTCATTACCCTCACCACCATCTATAGAAAACAAGATCATGGAATAAACAACAAGCACAAGAGTTTGCAATGAATTGACTAGATTGTATTACAAAATGAGATGAGTATAAATAGGCAAGTGTGGGTACCTGAATCTCCATGAAAAGAGGATAGGACTCCTCTACATGGAGATGTGGTGAGTAACCTCCCAAAAACATAGTGCGAGGTGTTGATGCAAGTCAACACCTCTCATAAATGACCAAATACTGTGACATATTCAAAGTAACATGTGGTAAAATGCCTAAGTGTGATTAAAACAAATGTGTATATGCTTAGGATTAAAGGTATACACCAACAACCCCCTTAATCATAGCTTAGGTTAGTTTTATGAAAAATGGGTCCCGGCTATAAGCTTGGTCAGGTACCCATGTACAATGTAAAAGAAAAATGAGTCTCAGCCATGAAGCCTAATAAGGTACTCAATTACAATGCAAACTCTCTAAAACTGGAGAAAGATAGAAAACCTAGTGGGAAAAAACTATCCTCCAAAAAGAGAGAAAAAGGAAAGGCTTAGAAAGGCCCCCCAAAGATGATGTTGAAGTTGATTCTGATGAAGAGATGAAGAACTCCTGGAGCATGAAATAGCTATAGATTCTGCCCTTCTCTTAATTCTGAGAGAATTTAGCAAACTAATTAAAATTGTAGTGTGCAAGGAATTTAGTTCATAAAATGTACAATGTCTGAAAAAAAGATGTGCATTAATGGCACCTATGAATGAGAAGAGAATCTGTACAATTCATGTTGTGATTGTTACAACCCCCCATTGCACTTTATATATCAGTGTGAGTACAATTTTCCCAAGTTCCCTTTATGTGTTACACACATTCAATTATATGACACTTTTATGAGTGTATTTACAACATATATGCTTTTGGAGTTCAAGCAACCCACTATACAAAACCAATTGAGCTAAGCCATGAATTAACACTATGTTCTAATTTTGCATTATGAGAGTCCTCTTCACTTGATATAAAGTGTGAAAAAATGAAGATGCAGTCGAAATGACAAACCTTTGCTACTGCTACAAGTTTTCAACTTTGTGATTCTCTGATTAGGGCTGTTGTGGCCGTGAACTCAACTATTTTGTTAGAACAGGTAAGTTGATACATGGAGAGATGATTCCTTAATAGTTCAGGAATGAAAAATAAATTGTGTACAAATCCATTTCCTAACTTTACAGTTCCCTTACCACAAACATTATAATAGATACCATCCATTAGTATTTTGAAGGTGTTGAATGGTTTGATTGTCACAAACACCTCTTTGTAAGGTGACATGTGATCCATTGCACATAAAATGAGAATCCATTTATTGACATCGAATTTTGAAGGTGCCATGAAACTCTCTTTTTACCCTTAAGTTGTAAAGTTATTTCTCACAAATTTGCAAATTAGAATCCTATTTGAACTTAAATGTGTAGTTCAAACTCAATCTTTAATGTGGCTCTTTATAAGTTTGAGTGTGTGATTACTCTAGCTTAATTCCCCCCTTAAAGTGGCACTTTATAAAATAGTGCATTGTGAATGCTATTACTCCCTTTGATTATTTATTTTCTCCCAAAATTTGGCACGAGTATAGAAGGAGTGCTTTAGGTCACCTTAAAAAAACATAAAATGACACTTTATAATTTCAGTGTGATTTTAGGCTAGTTAGATCAGTGAGGAAAAAACATCCACTTTTGCAAAAAAAATCACTTGATTTAGAGTTGATTTGCAAAAGTTATAGGACTTGTAATTTTTACATTTACAAAAAAAATCCTTCCTCAGCAAAAAAAAATTAAATTTTGGAAAATTAAATTTGCATGCAAATTTGATGGAGAAAAAAAAAGAAAAGATAAAAATTAAGTCCCCTTGGGCTGTGCATGATCAGGGGCTAAAACCCCATGTGACTAAGGGCTTAAATTTTTGAGATTGTGCCCCCTCCCCCTTGCTAACGTCACACCCTAGTTTCTTATGCCAGCTGAATAGTGCTCCTATTCACTGCATAAAACTTGATAGTCATCACTCCTTTCTTGCAGTTGCAAACATGGCCTACATAAGCCGAACAAGGGCAAGCTTGGGCCGTTTGAATGAGCACTTGGGCTATTTGAATGAGTGCCCTTATGAGGGTGTACAAAGGTGACATGAGGTTCTGTGAGGGTGAACAAGGGTAGTGTGAGGGTGCTATGAAGGCACCTCTATAGAGGTGAGCACCGTAGTGCCAAAGACCACCGTGAGTGCCGTATGGAAACGTCAGTGAGTGTGGGGGCTTTGTGCTCTGCCTTAGGATCTTAGAGATCCTCCAATATCCAATGCCACCATGTTTTGGTAACATCTACCTCTTCAAAGCCAAGCAAACAAAGAAGAAGGGCCATGGGTCGGCCTTTGCGTAGACCCTGGTGAAAAAAATAAGAGGTAGAGCCTCCTTTCATAAACACCGAACCTCCTTTGTGAAACTAGCAAAACATGCACAGTTAAAAAATAATAACCAAACAATAAACAATCCTCACAGTATGAAAACCGACATGAATGGGGGCTGGAAGTACAACTAGCAAAAGATGGCTCAAAGCTATTCTAGAAAGCTCTGATACCATGTAGAAAACAAGATCATGGAATAAAAAACAAGCACATGAGTTTGCAATGAATCAAATAGATTGTATTACAAAATGAGGCGAGTATAAATAGGCAAGTGTGGGTACCTGAGTCTCCATGAAAAGAGGATAGGAGTCCTCTACATGGAGATGTGGCGAGTAACCTCCCACAAACATAATGCGAGGTGTCGATGCAAGTCGACACCTCTCATAAATGACCAACTACTTTGACATATTCAAAGTAACATGTGGTAAAACACCTAAGTATGATTAAAAAAATGTGTATACACCTAGGATTAAAGGTATACACCAACACCATCTAATCCACCATAAACTCCACATCCTAAATTCAAATCACCTTTCTTAGATGGCCTCTATAGATACTATGCACTATATTACAAAGAAAAACCTATGGAGTCATCCAAATCCACCCATCCAATGTCATCCCCCTCTAGCACAAGTAATCCTAATCCTAATCCATCTCCTCCTATTCTCCATCCACCTAATCTTAATCATAAGCCTACACCATCTACCCTTATTGTCCATCCATTATATTGTCCATCCACCCATGAACTTATGATGGATGCGATCCAATGACTATTCACCAGGAATAAAACCCATCATGTATTCACATAATTATCCTTCTTCCTATCAAAGAGCTTCCATGTATCATACCTATTCCTTCATTACTATCCCCTAGTCTAACTCTTATCATTCCTCTTGAAAAAATTCCTACCATCACTACAATTCAAACTCCATCATACACTTATGTTGATGACCATTTAGAGCCTATCAAGCCCATCCAAGTGTCTCCCACTTCCAATTCTATCCAACCACAAGAGTTATGTCAAGAGTATAATCTAAAGCATGTGGAAACATCAAGCCCTTATTCCAATCAAGATCAAAGCATTTCCATTCAACCTATTCATAACTTATACTTCTTATGATCAAGATACTATTTATGATCATGAGTCTATTCATGATCAAATTGATCCCATCCATAATGTCACACCAATCCATCATCGAGAAACCTCCACCACTCCTATCCATTCTCCACTTAGTCCTATCCATGATCTAACAACATCTATTTCCCTTGATGAGACACTTGGCTCCCAATTAAACATAGATGATCAATCAAATAGATTGGATCTTAATGAGCATAATTATAAATCAAGATCCTAATGATCCTTCATCATCCACTATCGACCCCCTTTCAAATGCATCATCCTATCCCCTTGATCTTACTACCTTCATCCATGAATGTTCTCTTCTAGGAAAGAAACAACCTCTATCCACTACCTCACCCTCCCCATCAAATAATAAGCTCATGTCTTGTTTCCAAAACACCCACAATCCCATTGTACATCGCATACTCCAAAACATGAACTATCAAGGTAAAGTCTTAAGCCTTCATGAATAAGGTATTTTGGAGCCCATCCATGTCAAAGTTCCTCCATGATCTTATGGGCTTGGTTATATACCCCAAGGAAAACAATCTAAAGTTGTTGGTACTACCTCCATGTCTTATAAATCCACTTCTTTTCATCCCAAGCTAAGTACACCTTATCATATACCCAAAACATATGTTTCTATCCCACCTCCATTATCGTATAAATCCCAAAAGCATGTGACCATACACCTCCCTCCATCCATTCTACCTCCACTCCTTCCAACTTGTAATATCCCCATCCTCATATCCCCTTATGCATTTATACACAAATCTACTTCTAATCCCTCCATCCATAAATCCACTAACATTCCTAATCATGATAAAAAAAAATGCGCACATCAACTAAACATGAAGCTTTCACCAATTCCATGGGATTCAAAAATAAAAAAAATTGGATGCATCCTTTCATAAAGCAAAAAATATTAAATATTCTCATGCTGTAGAGCATAAATGCAATGAATTAAAGCAAAATCCATCCAAAAGGCTATCCAAGCCCATAATTCCAAAAGAAAAGTCCAAAACTAAAATGGTGTGGGTACCCAAAATTAAGCATCCCAAAAATCCCTTTCCATCCACAACTCCCAATGCAAAAATCATAACAATCCTAAATCCATGTTGGTCCCAAAATTCCTAAATCAACCATCCCATAAGAAAACATCTTCATTGCTTCCTACACCTCCTACCAATCAAAAGCTTCAAAATCCAATTTGGTGTGTGCAACCATTGGTCTTGGTTCCTTTCCATTCCACAACATTCCCACATAATTCCATCTCCCCATCTTTCATCCACTATCCCACATATTTCACCCATCATATCTCTATGGTTCATGCTTTTGCATAATCTTTTCATTAATAATCCACATCATAATCCACTATCCCCCATCTATCCTTGCATAGACCTTTCATAATCCACCATCTCCTTACTCCATCTCCCTCTCATGCAATCCCCTACCAACATCTATGAACGTAATGACACTTGACATAGTCCATGTGTGACATCCATCTCTAATGGGACTATCACCTTTCATGGAACTAGAGATTTAGTCCCTCTTGTCCATATCCATGTATCCATCCAAATATTCCAAAAAATAACAAGAAAAAAAATAAAAATAAAAATAGTAAAGAGAAATCCCTTCATCCAATGGTGAAAACCACCTTGGTGGCAGCTTGGATAAGTACCAAGCTGAAAACCTAGCCAATAGGCACCATGTGTAGGTTGATTATATACGTGTCTTACACTTGGGGGCACACTATCTCATCCATATCATACTATCATTTCTCATCATACCATTTCCATCCTATCATACCATCCCTATCCATTATACCCACATATCTATCATATTGAATCCATCTTCCCTTCCTTCTTTTGATCTTGATAAATACATAGGGGCAAAATGTTGAAAAATTCTTTAGAAATCTCTTGATAAACCTCATCCTTTCCAACCAATCCTATCATCGTATCATCATAAGATTTTTCATGTAAAATCCTAAGCATTAAACCTAGAATTGGGCATGTTGTTCCTATGTGACATAGTCTTTGGAGATCACATCCTAAACCTCTCATTCATCCCATCCACTATCACCTATCCTTTTATCCAATCCTCTATCATGACTATCCCAATTATTATTGCCCATCCTAAACCTCTCATTCATCCCATCCACTATCACCTATCCTTTTATCCAATCCTCTATCATGACTATCCCATTTATTATTGCCCATCCTTTTATCCATACACCTATCATGAGTCTTTCATCATATTTACTATCGCCCATCTTTTTATCCATCTATCCAATCCCACAAGTTCATCCTTGCATCTAGACTTGGTTTTCCCTTATCATTGGTATCTAGCATTTAGGCTATCCAAATTGTAATCCAATGTCATCTCCAAACATTCCCAAAAATAAAAAATAAAAATATCACCAAAAAATTGAAATATTTTCAAAAATTCCACAAAAATCAAATATCCAAAAAAATCCAAGCAATAATCCAAATATCTTTAATCAATACCAATCTAGCTAATCAATAGAGCCAAATTATCCAATCGCATCCTTGGTCTTGATTCTAATCTTGGTGTCAACCCAATCAACCAAATCAATCATCATCATCATCATCATCAATGGGATACATCATTCCCACATCCTTGTGTTGATCTAGGAATATATCATTTCCCATAATGACAACACTATCCTAATCCAATCAATCAATCAATCAATTAATCATTGGTTTACAACTTCACAAGGGCAATACCTTGTTTGTTTTTGAATCATTTGTGTATGCTTGCTTGCTTTCTTGTGTGTGTTATTATTTTATCTTGCATTTGTATCAAGTCCTTATCATTCTAGCTAATATTCATATCTTGTGTATGTTGGAATAGATATTTGCATTATACTTTGTATCTAAGGTCATATCATACCTTTTGTGCATTTAGACTTTAATGCTCTAAGTTTCCTTCCTTATACGATTAGATAAGGTTTTATTATGCTGCCCAATGCACATGACACATTGTCACCTTGGTGCATAACGTCTAGTGCTATATCAAAATATATGTTTGCTCACTCCATTGTAGCATAATGAATCATTCATCCTATTTAGCCATTCCTTTTCCTACATCCGCCATCTCTTTACCCAACTTGTTTCATCCATTTCGAGAGCCTGCCCGTGTTCTTCTAACTCATCTATCCTTTTGAGGGGGCATCATCCCATCCTTATATCTATTCTTTCTTGACACTCTTTCAAGTGGTTGGGGCATCCTTTTCCCTCCATCCATACCTTATCTTCTTTGAAATGATGTTACTTCTTTTAGTCACAACATCATCTCAAAGAGGGGTAAAATGTAGACACCTAAATTTGACATTTCTTGTCACATCACCTTGTTGACACCACCTTGTGACTCCTTATGACACATTTTGTCCTAGGACACTTACATAACCCTTCCATCATTCCATTAGTTAAATAAATTATATTTATTTAATTAATCCATTTTAATCCAACCATTTTAATTCCATTAGCCAATTAATTAAATAAAATATATTTATTTAATTAATTCCTACCTTTCCTCCATAATCCAATTTAAATAAATAAAACATTTATTTAAATTATTTTTGACACTATCAATCACTTTGTCACACTACCCTATCCTCAACCACTTGACACTTTCATTAAATGAGTGCCTCCCAAATTAAATAAACTTTCGATCCTGCCCATCCACATCTTCTAATCTCAACCATTCATCCTTGATCCATGTCTCACTTAATCCTAGCCATCCATTCCTATCCCTCATCTCCTATAAATGAAGCCTCAACCAGGCCATTTGAGGGATCCACACTTCATACAACATCATGTTGTCAAAATCATTCTAGCTCTTTCTTTATCATACATCATCCATTATCATCATCATAGTTGTTATGCTACAAAGTTAAAAAGCCAAACATATCAAAATCATGACCAAATATCATAGGATTTGATGTAGGAGCATCCAAGGTGTATAGGCAATCTTGTGTCACCAAAAAAATATTTTAATTTTCAGTTGTATGGTTTTCCAATAATGTTGGGGCTTTGAGAAAATTATACTTTTATTTGCAACAAATATATTTTCTTGGGTAAATTTGTAATTGTGATTTTGGAGTAATTTACTTTGGTAATTTGTAAATTCCACCATTAGTGGGAGGAATCTTTCCTAGGTGCCCACTTGGAAAAAAAATAGTAAATGTTGTTTGGTGGGTAAGATGTTGTCATTAGTGGGTCACCAACTTCTAATTTTAATAGCACTTATTTTTGTAACTGAAATCACATTAGGAATGTTGTAAGTGGTCTTTATGGCCCAGGTTGGTGGACCTAACTCCTAGAATTTTATTTTATTAATTCCAAAATTTGTAACTCTAAGATGGGGGGTCGTAATTATTAGAGCCAGTCTCAGTAAAATGAGAAAAACTTTTTGATTTCTAATCAAAATTGAGAAATTCAAAATGTTTTGGAAATCTAGGAAAGAGGTGCACAAAACGTAGAACCGAGTTTAGAAAATCCCAAAAATTGAGGGAGAAATGCCAGGTTGGAAGTGACAGGTTTTCTTGTAGATTAGTTGAGGTTGTTTTGAGAAACCAATAGTGGTTTCTTCTTAGGCAATTTCTACATATTGATGCTTGCTCATTTGGTGAAGGGGGAGTGCTGGGAATGAAGATATTTGCATAGCTAGATGTTGTTAGTGAGAGTCTAGATTGATGAAGACATAAAAATTTGTTGCAAGTGTGGATTGTAATCTTCTCAGAAGTTCATAGCTTCATGATTTTGTAATAATTTTCAAATTCCATCAAAGTGTTGGTGCAAATTTCTCTTCTTGTATTTTTTGTTCTATTTTATTTTTAGCCTTCTTTTGGAGGCTTGTGAAGTGTTTTGTTGCAGATTTCTAAGGGAGAGGATCCCTTTGCATCAGTGGTATCAAAGCAGGTTGTTCCTAAGTCTACAGGCAGATCACCGAATGTGAGGCAGCTTGTAGAAGGACCTGTGGTGGTGTGTGTGATTTGTGTGTAGACAGATTGCCGAGTGTGAGGTAGTCTATACCCGAGAAGTTAAAGATTAAGAGGTTTTCCTAACTGTACAGGCAGAGTGCCGAACGTGAGGCAGTTTGCACCTGGAAGTGTTGAAGATTTGTAAACAAATCGTCGAATGTGAGGTAGTTTACATAAGTACAACTTGAGGATTTGAATATTTGTGTTGAGGCTTTGAGGGGCTTGGAAAATGGAGAAGAGAAATAAGAAAAGGACTTTTGTCATTGGATGGATCTTAAGGATTCTTGGACTTGAGAAAATCAGAGAAAGAATTAGAGAAAGAGAGCAAGAAGAAATAAGAGAATTGAAGAAGCAAATAGATGAATTAAGAGAAGAGACTGAAAGGAGTAAACAAGAGAAGAGAAGAGTTGAGGGTAGTTTTTATCCTTGTAATGATATTTTTATTATAGGAAGGAAAGAGAATGCAGCAAAATGTCATGCATGTGACATCAAGAAAGAGGATGAATGCGAAGTAATCAATGAACCAGAATTTGAGGAATGTCTATTGGAAGACATGAAGGATGAAATTCTAGAGGTTGTAGCAAAAGACAATGAGTTTGTAGCAGAGTTAAGTCCTTTGGAGGACACTGAGACAATGGTGCCAGTGAGTTGCAAAAGTGAAAGTATTGCAGTTGAAAGGGAAAGAGTAGAAGTTGCAATAGTTCAAGATGAGATAGTTGCATGTCCTTTGGAGGACAAGAAGATTAGAGAGGAGAATAATGATTTTATAGATGAGGATCTTGCAACAAAAGGAGATGAAGAAGAAGTTGCAGTTAGTGGTGATGATCTACTATCACAGATTGCAACGGTCAAGAGAGAATGGCTTACATTGATTGCAAATGGAGGTGAAGTTGTAGCAGCAGTAGAGAAGGAAGAGATTATTGAGGTAATGCCTTATTTTCTTGAATATGATAAATGTAGAGTTGATTTGCATGTTGTGGAGATGAATGAAAAGTTTGAAGAGGAAGTGAAAATAGAAGTATTTTATTTCCATGAGTTGGTTAGTACAGATTTGTTTACAAGTATTACAAAGGGAAATATGAATGCGTGTTGGATGGATTGTGGTAGGTTAAAAACCATGAGATTAGAGGTGAAGGAAAGTAGTAATTGGCGTAGTGGGATAGGTTATGGTGGATTTGATTCTGCAGAGGGAAAGAAGAGTGAAGTGCAGACTTGGTGGAGGAGTATGGGAAGTGTTCCAGCCAGATGCTGGAAGAGGAGAAAGAAGAAGCATTTTATCAAACTTGATGTAGTGATGGAGTTTTCTCCAGGTTGTCTACAACCTACAAGGGTGACTCAATCATCCAACTCCATTTTGTGACTCCTCACAAAATCTTTTCTACCATGGGTGTCTGATGTAGGAGCATTGATATGTGATTAGTGGTTTACAATTAACTTGTAAATTAACTCAAATTACAGATTTATCCTGATTGTAAACAGAATTACGTAAATGTTTATTAACCATTGAAAGCATAAACTAAGTTCATTTAACTTTTTATAGTAGCTAATGAAATTAACTAATTATTAAAATGTTGTAATTAGAATTCAAATACTGAATTTAAATAGAGAGAAAATTAGACAGAAAATAGAAGAAGACAGAAGATTGGAACAAGCAGGTTGATAACGGAGTTTGTCTCTCAAAGGACTACGTCTCTGGGTCTGCTTCTCAACGTTGGACCGCTTTCATTAATATCGCCAAGCACCTGAAAATGCTTTCTTACAATATTCAAGCTTCAAAACCTGCACAAATTTCCTCACAATCTCTCTCACTTTTACAATTTTGGTGTATAATAACACCTTGTAATTCTTCTCCTCCAAAAATTCTCACACTCCAATGGCATTCTAACCCCTTTTCCAATGTCCCTCAAAACCAAAATTCCCCCCTTTTTATACATAAATTTTGCCAAATATGGCTTAAAACCATAAGATTTCCTCAAATCCCCCATTTACAATGATAATCCCCTACAAATCTTTAATACACAGGCTTATATTATCCCGGGCCTTTTTAAAATCTTAATAATCTTGATGGCTTTGATTTTCCATGGCTCATATTGTTTTGAGCCCTTTACAATACAATTTTCTATACTAATTAGGGGTTAACTATAATATTTTCACATATTTTGTTACCCCATTTCGAGCCCCTTATCCCATTAAAATCGGGCTCCTTTTCTACTAAATAGTAGAGGATATTATTGGGGGTCGTCCGAGCCCCTTCTTTTATTGTTCACCCTGCAATAATCACTAAAATCGATTACAAGTAATTTAAGAGTCGAAAAACCCGCATTGTGTAGCGGCTGGGAGTAGTTGGTGGTATTTAGGTGGTCTTGGGTTCAAATCACTTGCTCTTCTTTTATAGATTTGCCACTTTTTAAAACATAAAGATAAACAACGCCACATATAGCCCAAAAGTCACATATGGCCTCCTGGTGGTTATCCAAATTAACCGCTTGAAGGTAGGGAGTTCGAATCACCTCAACCTAGTTTTGATAGTGACAATCACCGCCTACGTGCCACGTGGCGCCATATCACTCGCCTACATACTGCCACGTGTCAGCTTACCACTGGTCCATGTCATGTCCATTTGCCACGTGTCATGCCCCGATGATGCCACGTCAGCACTAATGCTGACTGTACCTAAAAGTCAACCCATTCTTTTGCTAACTTTGACCGGGCGCCATTTGCGCATACGGACTCCGTTTTCTGCGATTCAAGTGGCGTTGGAATCGTGGCAATCAGCTTTACGACTTGACACCATTTTCCCCTGAATTGGATATGATGAAATTTTCGCCTTGGGAATCTTCAGTTGACCAAACTTTCACTGTGGATAACTTTTGCATCCGGCCTCCTTTTGATGTGATTCAAGCTGCGTCAGGATTGTGTCGGCGAGCTCTATTCAATGAAGCTAATTTGGATGATTTCTGAGATTGTGAATTTTTTAGGTCTTCTAGATCCCCTTGGATCAAGCATCCAAGGTGTATTGGTTTTTCAATAATGTTGGGGCTTTGACAAAATTATATTTTTATTTGCAACAAATATATTTTCTTGGGCAAATTTGTAATTGTAATTTTGGATTAATTTACTCTAGTAATTTGTAAATTCCACCATTAGTGGGAGGAATCTTTCCTAGTTGCCCCCCTGGAAAAAACAATAGTGAATGTTGTTTGGTGGGTGGTTGGTGGGTGAGATGTTGTCATTAGTGGGTCACCAACTTCTAATTTTAATAGCACTTATTTTTGTAACTGACATCACATCAGGAATCTTGTAAGTGGTCTTTATGGCCCATGTTGGTGGACCTAACTCCTAGAATTTTATTTTATTAATTCCAAAATTTGTAATTCTAAGATGGGGGGTCGCAATTATGACACCCAGTCTCGGTAAAATGGGCATAACATTCTCATTTCTGATCTAAATTAAAAATTTCAAAATGTTTTAGAAAGCTAGGAAAGAGGTGCACAAAACCTAGAACTAATTTTAGAAAATCCCAAAAATTGAGGGAGAAATGAGAGGTTGGAAGTGACAGGTTTTTTGGTGGATTAGTGGAGGTTGTTTTGAGAAACCAATAGTGGTTTCTTCTCAAGAAGTTTCTACATATTGATGGTTGCTCATTTGGTGTAGGGGGAGTGCTGGGGATGAAGATATTTGTATAGCCAGATGCTGCCAGTGTGAGTCCAGATTCATGAAGACATAAAAATTTGTTGCAAGTGTGGATTGTAATCTTCTCAGAAGCTCATAGCTTCATGATTTTGTAATAATTTTTAGATTCCATAAAAGTGTTGGTGCAAATTTCTCTTCTTGTATTTGCTGTTCTATTTTATTTTTAGCTTTTTTTCGGAGGCTTGTGAAGTGTTTTGTTGCAGATTTCTAAGGGAGAGGATCCCTTTGCATCAGGGTTATTTATCGTTTTCACTATCTTTCTTAGTCCTTTGATCCCTAGATGAGGTGTTGTTCAAGTATGGAATTGGTACATTCATTGTATTGTTTCCTTACATATTTCTTCATACACAACTTGTAGTTCTTAAATAATTTAGTTATTACATAATTAGTTACATTTCTGTAAGATGCTAGTTCAGGAAGTTATATTGTAAAGTCTTTCTAAATTCCATCTTGGAGTGAATGTAAAATCATCCTAAATACAATAATATTATTATTATCATATTTATGTTTTCTTTATTGTTAAAATGTAAATGATCTCTAATTTTTCCAACATAGATCTTGTCACACGTGCTACTCACATTACTACTATGAAATGACAACTTAGACCATCAGATTACATCTCTCAAAATTACCAACTACTAAACTACTTTACTCAGGTGAAACTCATTACCTTCCTACATGTTGCACTATCAAACTCCTGCTTCAATATCAAACTCCATCTTAGATATTCATCTTCCTACTCAGACTCTCCAACTGGATGCTCACTCTCCTCTTCTCTCTTCTTCCCTCTTTTTTTGTAAACTCATTTAGAGAACTACATCAATGAGCTTGCTCTCCACAAGACTTGAATCTTATGCTTTGATACCACTTGATGTAGTCATAGGTGGAGGATCCAATTAAGGACTATCCAACCATGAAGACAAAACACCAAACAACATAAATAATAGAGTATTTTAGAAGAACAACAAAAAACCTCATTAATTTCAAACTTGCATGATTACAACAATGATTACAAATTTTCCACAATAGTTTGATTAGTTCTATGCAATTACAACTAGATTGTGGAATTGCAACTTTCAAATCTTGCCGCACAAGCTACACAAATTACTACCATGAAATGATAACTTAGGCTATGACACTACAACTCTGATAATTACCAACTACTACACTGCTCTACTCATATGAAACTCACAACACTCCTACATGTTGCACTATTATCTTCCACTTCAATATCAAACTCCATCCTGGGTCTTCATCCTCCTCAGACTCTCCAACTCAAAGATTGATCTCTTCTTCTCTCTTCTTCCTTACCACTTTCAAACAATCCCAAATTACATATAAATACCATTTCCAAACCATTCAAATGATCTATGTCAACTACAAGGTGGCATAAAACCCAATGCTTCATGAAACATGTAGTCACCCAAAGTTAACAATCTTCTAAATCTAGGTGATGATGATGGTAAACAATCTCCCTATAGTGCTCAACGTGTGCCCTTGTAGCAATTTATTGACTATGTACACCTAGTGACTATTGGGAAAATCAAAGATCATCTACAATTGTACAATAAAGAAAAACATACATACTGATCATAATATTGAGTTGATGATCAAAGTATTACAAAATGGCTTTTTATAAATCCTTTCAAATAGATAACTTATCAAACCACCATATAGGAATAATTCCCAACTAACTACTAACTAGCATAAGTCACTAAGATTTATTAATGTAAACCTTAATATTCCGACACTCCCCCCTAAGGTTTACATTAAACAAATAGAACACATAACAAAACATGCCCATTACACAAAACAAATACACATTCTTGAGAAGACTTTTCTTTAAAGAAACAAATCCTAAATTAGGCGGAACTCCATCAAGTTGCCTCGTAACCCTTAGAAGGGTGTAGCTCCTAAGTTGAATTCCTAAGTTATCGGATTACCACCTCCCTGAACTTCTGAATCACAGATCTCCCAAATCATTCGACAACAAGCCATGTCGAGCTACATTCATAATGCTCCATCAAGTTGTCTCATGACCCTTAGAAGGGTATAATTCCCTAGATCCACAAACTTCTAAACTATCTAGAGAACAATCCATATTGAGTTCACTAAATCCCTTCCTATCGTCAAAAGAAAAATTCAAAATATATGCATTATTTAATTCTGTCAGCGTAAAAAGAACATATAAGAAAACATATGCTTCTCATACAAAGCACCATATGTGAGCGAGAAGCTTGCTAGAAATGACAAAGACTCCTCTAGCCTTCGGTGCCTCCAAACTCCAATGTAACTATGTTAAACTTAATTTATTTGATGTCTCATATGAATCTTTGGAGGCCCCATCAGGTATAATATGAATGGACTTGAGAGCACAAGAAGACAAAATGCAATTGAACATTATAAAAATTAAAGGTGTCAGATTCAACTGAAAATACACCTTTTATAATGTCCTCTCTATTTCTTTTTTTTTTCTAAACATCGGACTTCTAAAAATATAATGTAATTGAAGTTTTAAACCTTTGACTTCTAACAAGATATGAAATTTCCTTCCTAACCAAACCCTCCGCAACAATCTTTAGGGCATAAATCAACACTTAAAAAAATTTGAAATGCTCGAAATCAAAACCCTTGTGGATTGCATGGTCATTACAAATCCATACTCTAGCTTGAGACACTTTTCCAATGGCATATGCTAAATTATTGAAATGAACTGTTATAAATCAAATTGTATTTACCGCTATTATTGATGAGAATGTTGGGTTATCAACAACCGCCTAGCATGCTCCTCCTACATTTGTCATACGAACAACAACAATTGAATAGCCATATTTATTGGCATGGCGTGGATCTACGGTGAAAAATACCAAGTTGTCTCCTTCAAATTTGGGCAATGTTATTGTTACGGTCAAGAGAATTTCACAAAAAGATTATGTCTCTACTTCCCCAAATTGCATTACCACTATATAAAAAGGAGCCACTTCCTCTCATTTCTACGCAAATGCTGAAGAAAAATCTCTTGTTATTGAGTAAAAAATCACCATCTTTGAACTTTCAGGATAGAGGCCGCAATGCCATAACAAACTCAATACAAATATCCAAAAACGTTATATCTCCACATGTAATAGTCTTTGTTTTTAATATCTTTTGTATATTGCCTACGTATGCTGGAATTGGCTGCTTATCTTCAACACCATTTATCAAACACTATTCAATCATAAAAAAAAACTTGATCCATCAATCACCTCCACATACTAAGAGCCGGTGAAAACTATATGTTTCAAACAATTTCAAACATAAACAAAAAAAATCTGCTCACCTCACATCATCTCACACTACATAAATTTTAATTTCTCTGAAATACTGCTCAACATTGAAGACTATAGAGATGTTGAACGTCTCTTTTCACAGAAGCATCTATTCACTTCTCCTCACATGCCCATGAGATAAATTGCTTTGATGACACGTTTTAAAAATCAAAGATCATCTATATATTCACAGTAAAGAAAAACACAAATACTAATCATAATATTGAGTTGATGATCAAGTATTACAATATGGCTTTTTATAAAACCTTTCAAATAGATAACTTCTCAAACAACCATACAGGGATAACTCCCAACTAACCACTAACAAACATAAGTCACTAATTATTAATGTAAACCTTTATATTCCAACAGTGATTGATTAATGGGTATTGTGCTTTTATTTCCTTCTATTTTTTGGGTCATTCACATCTTACTCTATCATGAATTTTCACATTCTTCTATTTTGGCAACTCATCCAATGCTTGTCTAGAACATTTTCCTACTTGCTATAGGACATGTTCTTTTACCACGTGGCTATCCATTACCTTGGGCTATTAATCTTTTCATTGTTGCATCAAAATTGTTTGTTTGTTCTCTAGCTAATATGGCTATCTTCAACTTTTATGGGTTAGTTTCTTTTTACTTAAAAAGTACAACTTTTATGGGTTAGTTTCTTTTTACTTAAAAAGTAGTTTTAAATTTAGGTTGTGGTTGTTTTCTTTTGCAATTGGTGAGAGGATCTATAATATCTTCTTGGTTAGGGCAATAGTTATTTATTTCTTATTTTCTAATGAAGAAAAACCTTTGTTGGTAGACTAGGGTGTTCATGAGAGAAGTGTGGATCTTTGTTAGATAGAGAGGGATGAGAAACCTCTCTTGAAAAGGAATGAAACTCTATTTAACAAAGTTGAAAGGAAGAATGAAACTCCATGACGAGGAAGACGGAATTGAGAGAAAGGATATGGGAAACCTCCTACTAAGAGAAGAGACTAGGTTATAAGAACTATTGTACTTCCCTATAGGAAAATATAATTTTATAAGAAAATGTACCATGCTACATAGGGTTATATAAAATTACTGTAGTTTGCACTGTAGCTTTTGTTCAATGTCTAAATAATATTGTACATATGCATAGGTTGCTAGATTAGGTTATCTTTCATTAGACTAGCTGATCTAGACTCCATCAAACAACTTAAACTAATCTAATGAAAGAGAAAATATGTTATGTAAGTCTTATGATTGGTGGGGTGAGAGGATAGATTACAAGAGGTAGGTGCCTTTATCCATTAGAGGATAGAGAGGATAGAGTCAAATTTCAAACTCACAATGTATACATTTGTAGACTTCCTACCTATTTTTCATGATATAATCATAAATTTACAACAAAGAATAAGGTGAGCATGAAACCTCTAAAAACTTGGGCATGTATTTGTTAAATACATCACCAATAAACTATAAAATCTTATAAAGCAAGAATACTTGAAGAATCCCTTAATCATTGTGCACATCTCATTTATTGTGCCAAAATAGTTCTTATGAAGACATCAAATTTTTTTTTTGCAACCATAGCTCGATCAATTGATATCCCACAACATTCAATTAATATAGAGATAAATGCATTTTCATATAAATAAAAAAATAAAAAAAATAAAAAAATAAATTGTCAAATACAATATCAAAGGTGAAAATTCAAAATTCCTATAAAATGTATATTTAATTCATGTAAACAGATAGGCAAATATCTTTTGCATCAAGTTTCCCAAGCTTCAAACGGTCGATTATCTCAAATTAAGTCAATGGATTACTCCATGTAGCCCTGAGGGTGTTAAATATTCTACTTGAGGGGGGCTACCGTCTGTTTTTGTTAAGTCTTGCATCTCAATTCTAGTAGCAGATTACATCCGTACCTCATCCGTGTGTCATTGCCTAAGAACACCTACGTGTCACTTCCTAAGATCCTAGTGTTTGTTATCCAAATCTTAAACCTCTAGTGAGTCACATTATTAGAGAATTTCCCAAACCAACTTTGCGAGTTAATCGTGATTGAACAAATATTCCATGCCTGCAATCGTTTTGAAGTCTTGCTTTTACAATTTACATACACGTATACGTGTCTTTTCACCGCTTTCACATTTTACATACACCTTGACTAAGCAAACACAAACACAACATTCGAATAAATTCCTCTATTCTTATGTTTGTACGTATGTGTACAGCTAATTTTAGACTTTCGCATTATTTACAGCTTGCAAACATTATATTCTATCAAACAATTGTTCGTGATTTCAATCTTCAAACATTCAATAGTAAGTTTACACCTCATATACAATAAAAAGTGGTAAATAATTGTCCTATTTTTATTGGTCCAAATTAACCTTTGACTGTGGAAGTGAATGATATTTAAGAATAGTCTCGTACATAAGTCAACCAGGGCAATTACAATGTCGACTACAATCAACATGTCTTGATGCTTTGGCGAATGCCCATACTTGATGGCACGAACATGAGTATGCAGGGTGTCCATGAGACCAAATTTCCTGAGCCTTCTATCAAGTGGTCTATGTACCTTGCTATGCTTCTTAATTTCATTAAGACATTTTATCCAATAATTTACGAGCCATGCTTGTGTTTTGTATGTATCCCTTGTTGCCTTCAAAACATATTTTCTTCAAGTCATTTAATCAAACAGTTCAGGTGCAACTGTGTATTTTGTGTATATACCTAGACTCTATTTAAATATCATCTATTTCAATCGTCCAGTCAATAGCAATTTTACACCTCTTTCACAACAAAAAGTAGTAAATATTTGTCATATTTTTATTGACCAAAATTAACATTTGACTATTGAAATAAATGATATTTAAAAATAGCCATCTACCCACACAACTTATGAGTGGTTCACATGCCTTATCCGTTTTCCACCATGTACACATTTTAAATAGTCCACTTTCCATTTATATGTTCCCACGTTTTGCATATATTACTGCCGAGGCAGATGCAACTGCAAAATTTAATAAAAATCTTTTCTTTTATACTTTGATGGACGTCCAAGCCCTGTTTCATATGTGCAGGTAGGGGAGATGCTGACATAGGTGGTGTAATTTGGCTTTATACCTGCTTGGCTGTATTTCAGTAACAATTTCTAAAATTTTGTTTAACAGATCGTTTTTTTACATATCCGTGTTAAAGTTTTGTTTAACAGGCCATGAAGACGCTGCCAAAGGTTGTGAAATTGGCTTGAGCCCTGCTAGTTGCATTTACTAAACAATTTCTAAAGTCTTTACCCCAGATTTATTTCGATCATATCTTGCAATCATCACATTCAATAAGAAATAAGATCATATTACTTGAAGGCATCTCGTTAAATAGTTCATACTTCCCTGTCTATGTTTCCGCATCTCGCATGCATGTCTGTTCGGGCATTTGCAACTGCAACATCATCTCCTCCTCCTCCTTCTCTCTCTATATATATCTCCCTCCATTCCCCTCCCTATATATATATATATATATATATATATATATATATATATATATATATATATATATATATATCATTCTCTATTTTACCTCTCTTTGTTACTTCACTTCTCTCTAGTTCTTCCTTCCTCCCTATCTTTCTCTCCCTCTCTCATTATCTTTTTGTCCCTCTCTATCTCTCTACCTGTCTCTATCTACCCATCTCTCTACCTCTCTCTATATCTTTATGTTTCCCTCTCTCTCCATCTCTCTCTTATTCTCTATATATTTCTTTCTCTCATTCTCTATTTTCCCAATCTCAAAACTACTTGTCATTTCAACAAAACCATGGGCTAATTTTGACAACCCTCGTGAGAAGTTAATAATCTCAAAATAGAATATAAGTCTCCATGTGTAAGATTCCACCTTTGAATCCATTAACTTGGGTGCTACACTTATATATAATAATTAGGACGAGTCTGTGTGTGTGTGTGTATTTTCCCTATCTCTCTTTGTCACCTCTCTATATGGACCTCTCTCTTCCCACTTTCTCTCTCCAATAACTTGGGTTCTACAGTTATAAATAATAATTTGGGCAAGTCTCTCTCTCTCTCTCTCTCTCTCTCTCTCTCTCTCTCTCTACATATATATATATGCCTCTTTATCTCTCTATATCTCTACTTCTCTCTATAACTCTTTGTCTCCCTCTCTATCTCTCTATTTCTGTTTGTCTCTCTTTCTTTGTCTCTCTACCTCTCTTTCTCTCTATCCTCTATCTCTATCTCTATCTCTTTATCTTTGTTTTTGTTTATGTCTCTCTGCCTCTCTCTCCCTCTTTATGTGTGTGTGTATATCTTTCACTCATTCTCTATTTTCTCTATCTCTTTTTGTCACCTCTCTCTCTCTCTCTCTCTCTCTCTCTCTCTCTCTCTATATATATATATATATATATATATATATATATATATATATATATATATATATATTCCTCCTTTCTTTCTCCTCCTCTCAGTATCTCTCTCTATCTCTCTTCTTTCTTCTACCTTACCATCTCTTTATATCTATCTTTGGTTTCTAGAATAAGAAGAATATCTAGTTTTCTATTTCTTATATATAGTATTTAGAATTTATATTATATGTTTTATTTCATGTCATAGTTAAATATTATAGATGTTAATATCATAGTTAAATATATAGAATTTAGATTATATATGTTTTATTCAAGCATGTATTTAGTTTATATATAAAATCAATAGTATAGCATTAAAAGAACACTATCTATATTTTTGTTCAGATGACAATGATTTTGAGTGTTAAATGAAGGGATGACAACACAATAAATCAAATTTAGGACTTTGTTTTAAGGGAAAATCAGATTTATTTTGTGCTTCAAGTAGTTTTTTTCATATAGGTACTTTGGATAGAAGAGTTTGAGCAAGGCCCACCATACTTTTACTTTTACTATGTGTATAGTATACTATTTTGGAGCATCATCTTTGTTGGTTGGCGGATCCATAGCTTTAACCTTTGCCACGAGTATCACTACATACAACATAAGTGAGTAGTCTTTGCCATGTAACAAAAAATGTGGGCTTTTTCTACTCAATCTTGGCATTTCATTTGATACATGTAGGCAATGAATGCACTTTTGAACGTCCAAGTGCTATTCATTCTAAGGTGCCAATAGCTGGAAAATGTCAATCTAAAAGTTCCCCTTGCTTTCCACTTGTACATATGAAGGTACAATACAGAATGAATGGGCATGATTATTTGAATCATCTTGCTTTGCTCTAGTAAAGTTCATGTCATCTTTGGATTATTGGCATGTAACGACCAATTGAAATTCACTCTCTTTTTTCTTTATCGTTGGATCGTTGACATGAGAAGTACCATTTCATTAGGCTCTAATGGAGCTAGATGAAATGGACCAACCCATATCAAGTTCCATTATTTACATTGTAAAAGTACCATACCTTGATCTTTGATGTAGGGTTTTCGATTAGAATGTTTGACCGTAGCCCCAATTCTATCACACAATAGAACACTTTTTGTCACTATGTTCATGCAGTTAAGATTAGTTTTGTAATCTCATGATAGCTAATGATTTTGTGTTTTAGGAAATGTCTCTTCAATTGTCATGGGTGGTAAAGGTAAAATTTGGAAATTTGTTTTTTTTGAGCCTATCCCCTAAACCGATGTCTTTCTCCTCCTCTCTACCAATCTTTAGAAAAAAATTGAGTCAAATGAGAACACTTACAATAAATTCATGTAAACAAAATTCAATCAAATAAAAACAAATGAAATTTGGATGAACATAATTACACAAACATAATCCTTTGTGCTATCCTTCAACTTTAGTATACTCATATTGAGAGAGCTTGTAATGTAGGTAACTCTCTCAATCATGGAAAGTTAGTCAAGTTGTTAAATTTGTTGTAGTTTAATTTAAATAGTATTAAATATATTATTGTCATTTTTAGAATTGAATCAAAACTATATATGGGCCATGGTTTACTTAAAGTATCCCCCCCCTCTCTCCCCCCTCTATTCATGGAAGGTCAATAAAATTGTTAGGTTTAATTTAAGTTAGTTTAAATAATATTATACTAAAATATATATACATTAACAATATAATCACTTCCTTACAATAATTTTAAACCCACGAAGATAACCCTTAAAATTGATTCTACTTAATAATGCTTCAAAGATAATACATACTCCACTTGCTACTTGAATAGATTTACCAAGCTCCTTGAAGATGGACTAATCAAACATGTGAATCCTATAGCAACTGTGCAAGCAGAAATTTTCATTTTCTGTGATAACCTACTTCTTTCCAAGAACGTGCAACACTATGAAGGAGACAATGATTTAACAAAAGAATCATCACTCATATCTTTATTTCAGAGAAAGTCCATTACAATATCTATGCTGCAACAAGATCAAACATCCATTACCCTAAGAAAATATTACACATATTTTTTATTACACATAACTTTCTCTCCCAAATCCCTCCTTTTCCACCCCTCTTTACAAAATGAAAAATCACATACTTATATAATTCTCCTCAAAAAAACATGCCAACTGTTACAATTTCAGAAAAATAAAAAAATCACACTGCTCAGAATCTTCTATTTTCATCCTCCTTTTGATTTTGAAATTTACTACTTTTTATTTTGCTTTTATAGGAATTTTGAAAATTTGACCAGAAATGTTTAATGTAGCTCAACCTCTAGGAGCCATAACTTTTCACTCGGGTGTCGGTTTGATCTCCCATTTTTTTAAACTAAAGAGCTCAAAATTTTCTATTGGCTAGAAATTTGCTAGTAGACTGTAACAATTTTTTGATAGTTTTCAGGGCTAAAATTCCATCATCTAGACCTTCAAAATAGTAGTTTAGTACTTTTTTCTCGAAGCTTAAATTTTTTGAAATTTTAATATCTAGCTACTTGTTTATTTTTTCTATCTGATTTTTTCTCTAATAGGCTAACTTTACAATTTTGGAGCTCTGGGTAAATTTTCAGGTCCATACATGCTTAGATGTAAATTTTCTAAAAATAGAAAACTTACTATGTTTAGACATTTTGGTAATTTTGACATCTCCCAATTATTCAAAGGAACACTTTAAGCAATCTTGCCTAGTTTTAGTAAAATAAGACACTATAGGGGACAAAATTTGGGATATCATTTTTTAGGAGACAAATTGACTTTTCAAACATGGGCATAAAATTGGAAAATGGACTAGGGTTCTAACATTACCAACTAGAAATCTGAAGGCAACTCAACATCTATAATACCCTCACACACAACCTCCATCTCAAGCACCTGATATGCAGGAGATACAATACAAGAAACCATCAATAGTAATTATAAAACCATGAGATAAAACCACCAGAAAGTCTTTTTTGTGTCCAACTCTTTTTTGTGTCCATGTGTAACTTCCCCTTACAACTTTTTTCTGTGTCCAACACGTTTTCACATTTTCCCAGTATCGGAGACCCAACTTCCACATGCCATATCTTTTGATTCGAGAGGTTGATTGACAAGTTGTTTGATGTGCTAGAAAGGTTATGAAGAGATCTATGCAGCTATAACTTACTTTGTCATTTTTGACAACTGTTAGGGCCAAAATCAACCTCTAAGTACCTCAAAATTGACTTTGAAACTTTTTTAGGTACTTAAAAATTGGAAACCTTAATATCTTGACATCCAAACATGACCTTGGGTCAAAACTTACCTGAAATGTCCATTTGGCAATTTCATAGCTTTGGGGAAAATTTTGGGCCCATACATTCTCAAATTCAAACTTATTGAAAATAGAAACTCTACTATTTTATCTTAGAAAATAAAACAAAATCATTTGTGTGTGATGCAAGATTGCTCTTACACCTTTGGATGCTCCTACATCATATATGTATATGGTTTTAAATTACATATAATTATATACCACCTATATAATTGAAGGGTATATTTTATTTCTGTTTGTTTGAGTGAACCTGTAACTTACATGCCTATCTCATAGGGTTACATTTGTGATTTTATTTCTCTTTATTTGAGTTGATTGTCAATTTCAAGATATCCCTCATAGTGTGTTTCCATTATTATATCTTAATCATGGATACTATTAAACCCTTTCCTTTATCTCTATTCATGCACATGTTGAAGATTTTAACATGTTCTTGTAATTAATAAGATATGATCATTTTATCCTTGATGACATCATGTCCTTCTAACACACAAATTGTGGTATTCTATGGAGGTTAACATTATTTCATTATTTATGTTATTTTTTATTCTACATGGTGCTTCTCATTTATTTTCCTTCAATTTCAGATATCTTCACTTCATATGCCCATGATCTTCACATTAAATATATTTCTCCTATGGCTAGAAATATGAATTTTCATGATCCTATCGATGAACACACTCTTTTGATGATAAGTTGTAATGGTTTAGCTTTGATAAAATTTCCCTCTTTCTATTATTTACTTAATGAGGAGGTACATGATTCTTTCCTTGGTGATTTTTGTTACTTTATTTTCTCTTGACATGATGTTGCTTTGCCTTATGATGATGGATTTTTTCAAGAAATTCATGATGAACAAAATGATATTCTTGATGTCACATTATTTTATGATAATGTAATTCATGTTTCCAATGCACATGTTATTTGTGCACTAATTCTATATAGATCTAATGCCTTATCCCTAACTTCTATCAACACATATAGGGATCATGATTCATGTGTTGATGTTATTACACCTAATAATGAAGACGACTCATCCTTGTTTCTTCACAATTTACCTCATGAGGAACTTTGTGAGTATCTATTACTTGATGAACATGGTTTGTTACCTCTTAAACATTGCATTCCTATGTTTTATATTATTAGAATTCTTCACAAGTAACTTGTGGCAATGATACAAATGTTGTAAATGTTTAAATTTTTTATGGTGTACTAGATTCTACTTTTTATAATGAACATACCTAAATAGCAATTTAATGAGTGATATTTTTACTAGAGAGACAAATTAATAATTAAATGTTTAATTTCTCATATCTCTATATTATGTTCACATGCATGATGATGCTTTTCTAATGTGTGCATTTAGAGAATCTTTAATTGTGAGAATTTACTATAGTTTCATGTGTCCTATTCTTCTTATAATTGATGCTTTGATCTTTCTTGTGACTTTATTGAATATATACATTAGTAATTTCCCTAAATTATGCTTACATATTGAAACAACTATCTTCATCTTTGGTGGTCATTCTTTGGGAGATCATATGGGCACACATATATGTTTTTTATGATACATTTTCTGTAGATGCCAACAATGAATCTCCTAGAGAAAATCATGCATAACCTTTTTGGGATAAACATGATTATAATTTTGTCTCCTATACATATCCCATTATGAACCATGACATAACACATGTCAATTATGTCACTACCTCTCAAGACAAGGTCACTCAAGTAAACCAAAATAATTAAGAGTTGACTTGACTCAAGGAACCTTCCTATCTATAGTGTTTTAAAAATATTTTTTTCAATAGATAATTTTCATTTCATCTTCCTATTCATAGGATAGAGCTGACTTAGCAACGAGCTACATCCATTACAAAGGAGATGCGATACCTTTAGCCGACCACCAACACATCCAAAAGACTTAATATGTACAAGAGACATGTATTACTTGAGATACTTATACTTAGGTATAAGTAAGGCTCAAAAATGTAAAATGTAATAGAGCAATATATGATATTATATAATAAGATAGAAGAATATATATGATAGGATATTTGATGCAAGGAAAGATAGAAGATTGTCATATGAACAAGAATTTGTAATAGAGTGTATATGATGAATACAATATACCAAAAGTTAGTCTAACTAATGTGTAATGCATTATGACATATTATGTTGTGCATGTTATTAGATATATTATCAATTTTATATGTTCTTTCCTACCATAACCTTAAATAACTCATTATATAAGTCTTGATCCTCCTCTTATCATTGACACTAGGGTATAAATTAAAAATTCAAGTAACTTAGGCTCAAATCTCTTGTTTAGACCCATGCTTGCCAACATTTTGGTTCCATTACTAACATCCTAGTAGAAGGATAAAGGAGAGATCCTAACAAAAGATATATCATTTGTGGTAGAAAATAAGTTAACAAGGAAGAATTATAATAAAGAAGAAATAATATTTCATGATCTACAGTAGGATCCTCTAGGTTCTAGCCTCATGAGAGGGGGTTAGGAACCTAGGAGATGAAAAATGGAAAGGGGGATCCTGAAGGGATCTTTGAAGAGGTACAAGAACAAGAATAAGGATAAGGATGAGCCATTAGGGATGGATAAAAGGGTTAATGAAATACCAAATCAATAAACACCCATGGAAAAAGTAGATAATAAGGAGTAAAGAAAAATCATGGAAGAGATTGAATTGACAATGGAATTAAACATTGAAGAAAAGAAACTGAAATAGATTCAAGAGAGAGGGGAAATATATTGCAAAGTAATTGAGAAGGCTAGAAAAGAAAAATTAGAGTGCACCAAAGAGGCTAATCATATAGTAGATAAGGATTCTAAGAATGGAGAAGAAGGTTTAGAGTGTATCAAAGGGGTTGGTGCTAAGAAAGTTGAAGAAAAAGAAGAAAGAGGAAACTTGCCATTAGAAGAATTGGTCATAAATGAGCCCAGTAAGGGGGTCATAGCTAAACAAAAAGATTATGAATCCACAAATAAGGGAATGAGGGTTAACTAAACTACTCCATAATGGAGACATGTCTGATAAACTTAATAATTATTTAGTTAAAACAAATAGGATTCTAGAAGGCTTAGAAAAATATATTATTCAATATGTGGTATTTAGGGAATTATTAAGAGAGGGGTGTAGAAGCATGGGTGCTTGGCCATTTAAATTTTGTACTCATATACCTCATTTCAAAACTAATTTGTCTAACCTAAAAATATAGTTGATGATGGATTTGAGAAATTACTAACCCCTTTAGCAAAATTGAAACCTTTGAATTTTAGTGTGGATAATTTAGACAAGGTGGTGAGTAAAAGCATGGGTTTATAGAAACATGAAATGATGAGAAATTTAAAGTTACAAGAAAATAAGATGATTCTAGAAGAAGTAATTGAAAACATGTTCAGATACTTAAATCCATAGACACTATTGAACCAATCAATGAAGGATGGGAAAACCCTATATTATTGGATGAAATGTCTGTAACTAACTAAAAGGGATCTCTTATATTGAAATGGTCACATGAAGAGGTGAACCCCCTAACTAAGAGTCATCTCCCATGCCAACTATGACAATAAGAGTGCTTGTGGAAGGTATATATATAGTGATTCAACCTGAACAAGAGAGAACCAAAGACAATAATTTGTAAGTAATTGATAAAAAATATTGGGAGTTCATTTCTTTGAATCAAATTAGCAAGAGACAAATGAAGAAGTAGGAAACTAGTAAGGCAAAAAGACTGTGGTATGAAATTAGTGAAAAAGAGGAAGCAGGACAATTCAATAAAAATATAGAACTCTACCAAGGAATAGAGAATAACCTTTGTCTAGTACCAGAAAATCTAGAGAATAGACTTCTAACATGGAATAGAACATGAAACTACCTATCTTCAACAAAGATACTGTTGACCTATTTTTCCTCTAGCAGGAGTCAAAATAATTCAAGTAGGATTAGTCAGTATGCATATCCCCATGAAGGCCATATTTGTGATCCTGAGGTCTTAACCCAATTTTAAAATCTGAAGCTTACCTAAAGAGACTTACCATGTGAAAGAGCTTGGAAAAATAGGCAGGTTTATTTTTTACATCACCCTGAAATTCGTTAAGATGAGAAAGTTATGGAGGGTCATCACATTTGAATATCGGGTCATCTCCTTTCCATAGGGTCATATTTCATATATCGGATCATATTTCGAACATCGGGTGATATTTCCAAATATCACCCTACATTTGAAATATCACCTGATATATGAAACATCATCCTTCTTGCGAGATATCTCCCCATGGCCAATATGACGGTGACATCATCCTCCCTTTTTACCTCATGCTGATATATTTCAAACTTTTCCTCCCCCCATCCGATAACGTGATGATGACATCATGGTAACTGCAGTGATAAACCAAGTCATATGCCGCTGACGTCATCTAGATCCATTCTGAGGGAGGATCATCTTTCTTGCGAAGGTCATCACATTTCCACCAACCCGATCTCTCACATCAGGGTGATATTTTAACATCGGGTGATCTTGGTTGAAGATCATCCTGATGTTGGTGCTACGAAGTTTTCTAAGTATGACCCGATCTTTCGAGGGGTCATCACATTTGAATATCAGGTGATCTTTGTTAAGATCATCCTGATGTTATTTTCTCACTTCATGTTCGCTGGATCGCCCAACATGCTGCTGACGTCATCCTGATTTTCCAACATGCTGCTGACGTCATTAGGTTTTTCCGGATGAAGGTGATATTTCTGAATATCAGGTACCTTACAAATATTGCTCTTGCTTCCGAATATCACCCTACTCTAATGTGCTGATGACATCACCTGGATATGAAGAGGAATATTGTATGAACATGATCAGGAGGATCTTTCCGCCCTGACATCCTGCTGACGTCATCCTAATTTTTAAACATTGGGGTGATATTTTATATCATGTTACTTCTGTTAGGAGGATATTTCCATCAGGAGGATATTTCACGGGTCTTGAAGATGATGATGAGGCTCAGGGCTAATTTCAAATATTGGGGTGACATTCTATATCGGGCTAACATGCAGATGGCTCGCCGATGTTAGAGGTCTGGCCGACAGGTGATGGTGCTGAGGCCTGTTGACGTCAGGGTGATATTTAGAGCAACAGGATATCATGATGAGAAGGAGATGATGTTAAGGCTTATGATGATGCCACTGGGAGCAAAAGCACCGACATCATATATGCTCATGGCCTTACTTATAAAGTAATGAAGAGCCCGCTGCGGTGTACATGTGGGATAAATCATGTCCTGCAGAAATTTGAAAATATTAGGATGACGACCTTTTGGCGGGAATTCTTTTGGAGGGTTCCCAATTCCAGTTTTGATCCTAGGGAATTATTAAGAGAGGGGTGTAGAAGCATGGGTGCTTGGCCATTTAAATTTTGTACTCATATACCTCATTTCAAAACTAATTTGTCTAACCTAAAAATATAGTTGATGATGGATTTGAGAAATTACTAACCCCTTTAGCAAAATTGAAACCTTTGAATTTTAGTGTGGATAATTTAGACAAGGTGGTGAGTAAAAGCATGGGTTTATAGAAACATGAAATGACGAGAAATTTAAAGTTACAAGAAAATAAGATGATTCTAGAAGAAGTAATTGAAAACATGTTCAGATACCTAAATCCATAGACACTATTGACCCAATCAATGAAGGATGGGAAAACCCTATATTATTGGATGAAATGTCTGTAACTAACTAAAAGGCATCTCTTATATTGAAATGGTCACATGAAGAGGTGAACCCCCTAACTAAGAGTCATCTCCCATGCCAACTACGACAATAAGAGTGCTTGTGGAAGGTATATATATAGTGATTCAACCTGAACAAGAGAGAACCAAAGACAAGAATTTGTAAGTAATTGATAAAAAATATTGGGAGTTCATTTCTTTGAATCAAATTAGCAAGAGACAAATGAAGAAGTAGGAAACTAGTAAGGCAAAAAGACTGTGGTAAGAAATTAGTGAAAAAGAGGAAGCAGGACAATTCAATAAAAATATAGAACTCTACCAAGGAATAGAGAATAACCTTTGTCTAGTACCAAAAAATCTAGAGAATAGACTTCTAACATGGAATAGAACATGAAACTACCTATCTTCAACAAAGATACTATTGACCTATTTTTCCTCTAGCAGGAGTCAAAATAATTCAAGTAGGATTAGTCAGTATGCATATCCCCATGAAGGCCATATTTGTGATCCTGAGGTCTTAACCCAATTTCAAAATCTGAAGCTTGCCTAAAGAGACTTACCATGTGAAAGAGCTTGGAAAAATAGGCAGGTTTATTTTTTACATCACCCTGAAATTTGCTAAGATGAGAAAGTTATGGAGGGTCATCACATTTGAATATCGGGTCATCTCCTTTCCATAGGGTCATATTTCATATATCGGATCATATTTCGAACATCAGGTGATATTTCTGAATATCACCCTACATTTGAAATATCACCCGATATATGAAACATCATCCTTCTTGCGAGATATCTCCCCATGGCCAATATGTCGGTGACATCATCCTCCCTTTTTACCTCGTGCTGATATATTTCCAACTTTTCCTCCCCCCATCTGATAACATGACGATGACATCATGGTAACTGCAGTGATAAACCAAGTCATATGCCGCTGACGTCATCTAGATCCATTCCGAGGGAGGATCATCTTTCTTGCAAAGGTCATCACATTTCCGCCAACCCGATCTTTCACATCAGGGTGATATTTTAACATCAGGTGATCTTGGTTGAAGATCATCCTGATGTTGGTGCTACGAAGTTTTCTAAGTATGACCCGATCTTCCGAGGGGTCATCACATTTGAATATTGGGTGATCTTTGTTAAGATCATCCTGATGTTATTTTCTCACTTCATGTTCGCTGGATCGCCCAACATGCTGCTGACGTCATCCTGATTTTCCAACATGCTGCTGACGTCATCAGGTTTTTCTGGATGAAGGTGATATTTCTGAATATCAGGTACCTTACAAATATTGCTCTTGCTTCCGAATATCACCCTACTCTAATGTGCTGATGACATCACCTGGATATGAAGAGGAATATTGTATGAACATGATCAGGAGGATCTTTCCGCCTTGACATCCTGCTGACGTCATCCTGATTTTTAAACATTGGGGTGATATTTTATATCATGTTACTTCTGTTAGGAGGATATTTCCATCAGGAGGATATTTCACGGGTCTTGAAGATGATGATGAGGCTCAGGGCTAATTTCAAATATTGGGGTGACATTCTATATCGGGCTAACATGCAGATGGCTCGCCGATGTTAGAGGTCTGGCCGACGGGTGATGGTGCTGAGGCCTGTTGACGTCAGGGTGATATTTAGAGCAACAGGATATCATGATGAGAAGGAGATGATGTTAAGGCTTATGATGATGCCACTGGGAGCAAAAGCACCGACATCATATATGCTCATGGCCTTACTTATAAAGTAATGAAGAGCCCGCTGCGGTGTACATGTGGGATAAATCATGTCCTGCAGAAATTTGAAAATATTAGGATAACGACCTTTTGGCGGGAATTCTTTTGGAGGGTTCCCAATTCCAGTTTTGATCCGGATCTTCATGTCGGTCGGGTGGACTTTTTCAGCAGTGACTTTTTTTGAGTTGGTGAAGATATTTTTTGCATTAATGGCCAAAAATATCCCACCACCGCTTCAACTCTAGTCTTTCCTTCGCCGCCGGATTGTCAAGAGCTGTCAGAAGTATCTACTCGCATTCAATGCTAGGTTATCCTCTGCCATTTTTGAGGATCAGATCGATGACGCAGCTGCTTGCATTGAAGACTTAGAAATATCTTCCATCTGCCCCTGTTCCAGATTTCAACACCATTACTCCTGTCAGCTGGATGTCCTTTTAGGATATTTCTGATTGCAACTCCCTAAGCAGATTTTTGTAACCGACCTAGGTTAGTTTTGAAATGCTATATAAGTTGAGGCTTATGATGTAAGAAAGGTTGGAAATTATTTGGAACATCTTGTTATCGCTGTTTCCAAACAGAGCTTTTTATGCTGTAACCTTGCCTTTAATTAGATATATGCAAGCTATCATGTATTTTTCTGATTTCTCTATCTCTGTGTGAATCTGCATATGGTTGTCTACAAATATCTCTTGTTCCTCTCAATCATCTTGCTTCTTACCTCTGTTAGGATCATCTATTCTGTGTATATTTGCTTGCTGTATCTGGTTGTGTTGTGCATGCTTCAGTTTTGCAAAGGTTCTTTAAATCTGTCTGGTGCATCACCCTTTCATGTTTTAAGTATTGATGCTTTATCTTTCATTTCAGTACATTTCTTCCCCTTTTCACCCCAAAATTCAGTAGTTTTAGGTGATAACTAGACAAGGAAGCCGGCCTTCTTTGGAGGTTTGATCTCATTTAGCAAGGTCCCACACCTAGAGATCAATCCCATTGTGTCATTGGAATGCTTGGAGTCCCATTCAAGCAGGGTGCAATTTCATGTGACAATAGTTTCTGGCACGCCTGGTGGGACAATACAAACTCTTATTACTGGTTTTGATGTACAACCGGTGATTTTCTAACCTATAGGAGGTTAAAAATTACATATCTGGCAACTCATACTGAGGAAGATCAGGCAGACCAGTTCTGCTGACATTCTTTTATGAAAAAGATACGAACTAGGAGTTCAAGTTCAAGCTCATTTGATTATCTACAACTTTCTCCACCTAGGAGGCAGAGTAGAACTGTAGTTAGAACTCCCTATTCTAAGAGGACATTGTCAACTCCACTAAATTTTAGACCAGTTGCCTCTGTAGTCCTTGTAGCAACTCAAGAAAACCCACCTCCAGCTGCTCAAATGGCAAGAAATCAGCCATTTGTGGCTTTTGATGGGGGAAGCCCTTTAAACTTAGCAGTACATGATCCCATACCTATGGCAGCCTTGAAGAGCCTACCCTATTTCATAGGGGAAACCCAAACTACACCTATTGAACACATAAGAGATGTGGCTTCTCTATGTGGAGTACATCATGTAACACAAGAGAATGTAGCCATCAGATTACTAGCTGCCTCATTCAAAGGGAAGGTATTACAATGGTTCAGAAGTCTGCCAGTACAGACTATAGGAACCTAGGATGAACTAGGAGATAAGCTGAATAGGTAGTTCCAGAATAAATCAGATAATCTATCATTAGTGGATTAGATGACCACCATAAAGAGAGCTCCTCAAGAACCAATGATGGACTTCAACTTCAAATTTCAGAAGATATGGGACATAATCCCTGCCACAGTAAGACCTCCAGCTGAGTATGAATTCTTATATTTCTTGAAAGCTTTAAATAGTGATATTTCAGTGATGATACAATCACTAGGAGGTGCAAGCCTACCTGATGCCTATGAAATAGCCATCAGAGCAGAGAACAGTCTAATTCAGGCTGGAAAAATAGCACCTAGGCCCCCCATGCCCATCTTCCCTGAGATCCAGGCTTCTATGGCTTTACCCACCCCATATTTTGTCCCTACACCTGTTGTTGCAGCATTACCAAGTACCTCCACTTCTGAACCTACTGCCTCTAGTTCATCTCAAGAGCTAAAGGAGATAAAAAGTAGCCAACAAAAAATAAAAAATCTTCTGCAGACTTTTGGGAATGATCTAGTAAACATTAAAAAGCAACAGTCTCAAGGTAGGTAGCCTTATCAACAACAATATCAGGGGTAGAACCAAGCATATCAGGGGCAGGGTCAACCTTACCAGGCCAATAGGCCATCTTATCAGAACAACTACCAAGGTGTCAGGCAAAACATGAACCAAAGGCCTTTTCAACCTTACAATCTAGCACCTGTTAATGCAGCAAGGGACCTTGTCCCTTTTCAAAATAACATTGCAGTTGATTATGATTGGTGTGTCCCATGCCATATGCCACACAATCAAGTAGCCTATTCAAGTAGAGTCCTAAATCAGACTCTGATGGCACAAAATGTGGCAGCCACACAGCCAGACACACCAAATGATGGAGCTGCACAACAACAAGAGCAACCTCAGAATGATTCTACTTTCATGAATTGGCAAGAAGGAGAATTCTGTGGGGTAAACAGTGATAGTAGTCCAGTTGCTGCCAATACAAGGGCTAAGAAGAGGGGTTATGAGGTTGAGCCAGTAGCAAACAAAGGTAGAGGACATACTGATGCTTCCACATCCCATATTCCTCGCATCTTGCAAAGAAGTACACCAGCAACAACAAGGGAGATGCCTCATTTGCAGGCTGATACTGCTGCTACAAAGTCAAGTCAGAAGGTAGGTGCCTCTCCACCTTTCAATATTATTGAAAACATGAAAAAGATGAATGTAACCATGTCTATGTGGGATTCTTTAGCAATCCCTAGCCAAAGAAGATGTTGCAGTCTGCCTTGTCTAATTTGAAGGTATCCAATGATACCATTGTTGACCCAAATAGGACTGTCCTTGCTAATTCATCCCAAGATGACATCAAGCAGCCTAACCAAGGTGCCAAACCTCTTCCCTTTTATGTATCACTAATAATTGGGGACAAACTAGTGCACAATTGCATGTTGGATAGTGGAGCAAGCAGTTCTGTCATGCCTAAGCAAATTACAGATCAGTTAGAGCTTAGGTACCAGCCACTTGAGAAAGGTGTACTCTAGTTGGATGGTACATCTGTTAATACTATGGGTATCATAAGAGACCTAGGTCTCACCCTACATGCCTGCCCCAATGTTTCTATTTCACGGGAGGTGTTCATAATAGATTTGCCTCCTCATTTTTCCATGTGCTTATCAAGAGAATTTACAGCCAAAATAGGAGGATATCTATCTTCTGACTGGTCCCACATATTTTTTAGGACTAGATATGGCACCAAAGTAACTTTGAAATCTGAGTTACTTTCAGACTATCACATAGAGCCTTACACACCCAGTGTTGTTAATGCAAATTACATTATCTCTAATGACCCTGAACTAGTTGCTGCTTAGGAACTACAAGCTGAGAGCATACCAGAGGTACTCTTGAGGGAGTGGGCCCTTGAAAATGTTGAGGATGATCCTGAGGGACATATCCAAGAAACTGGCCTGGGAGTGTACATATTGCATGAGCATGAAACAACAATACCAAGTCTTCTAAAGAAAGCAGAGCAGCAGGTAGAGCAACATGATGAGGTATGGAAAATGTATTTTGATGGCTCTAGGGGTAGAAATGGATCTGGTGGTGGTGCAATGCTTGTGTCACCACAAGGTGAAAATTATTATGCTACTTTTTATTTTGCCTTTTCTTGTACTAACAACACTGCTGAGTATGAAGGGTTGATCTAAGGCCTGCAGTGGGCAAGAAGGAGGATGATTGGCTGTCTACAGGTGTTTGGAGATAGTGAGCTCATTATGAATTAGGTGAGGGGACTGCACCTTACAAAAAGTGATGCCCTGAAGTATTACAAACACAGGGTATGGAATTTGATTGAAGAGTTTGATGCTTTCAATCTGATCTCCATTCCAAGGAGCCAGAACCATCATGCTGACAGATTAGCTTCAATTGGGGCTCAATTTGACATCCCCAGTGATATTCAAAGGGAGAAGGTTCAGCCTCATGTAAAAATAATTTCTAGGCCTTCTATCCCTGATAATAATGTTCATTGGCAAGTTTTTGATAGTGATGAACAGATCCTGAGGTTCCTATTAGAGGAAGATGAGTTTTCCATGATGAATCAGGATAAACTCAAACAACATTATGATAATGATCAAATCATTCAGCTGAGAACAAATAAGCTGCCTAAGGGACTGGTCACCTTAGAATCTATTTTTGGCACTGATGACCAAAAGAAGAAGACAAAAACCACTATGCAGGTAAAGGAGGAGCATTATGAAGAGTTAGAAGTTTTCAAGGGTAGACTCCTAAAAATTGGTAAAATCTGCTCAGCTGAAGACAGAAGAGCTTTCATTGCTCTTTGTGAAGAATTTGAAGAAGTGTTTGCTTGGGATTATGTAGACTTAAAAGGATTTGATCCTCATATTTGCCAACACACCATAGAGTTAGAGCCAGGTATAAAACCTGTGAGGCATTAATAGAGACCTCTGAATCCAAAGCTAGAACCCCTGATGATCAAAGAACTAACCAAGCTGATTGAAGGGAAGATCATATTTCCAATCAAGCACACTTCTTGGGTTTCTAACCTTGTGCCTGTGAGGAAGAAAAATGGGGAGGTCAGGCTGTGTGTTGACTTTAGAGACCTCAACAGAGCCTCCCTAAAAGACCACTACCCATTGCCTTCAATGGAGCAAATTCTACAGGTGGTGGCTAGCTCAGAGAGGTTTTCTTTGCTTGATGGATTTTCTGGTTATAACCAGGTGCTAGTCAAGGAAGAAGACCAATTCAAGACTGATTTCACAACCAAGCGGGGTACTATGGCCTACAGGAGGATGCCTTTTGGTCTCTCAAATGCTGGCTCTACTTTCCAAAGAGCTATGGACATGGCCTTTAAGGGTCTGATGTATAAGCTAGTGCTGGTTTACCTGGATGACATAACAGTCTTCTCTAAGAATGCATCTGAGCATTTATCCCACCTAAGGCTAGTCTTTGAAAGATGTAGAGAGTTTGGGATATCCCTCAAGCCAAAGAAATGCATTTTTTCTGTACATGAGGGCAAGTTGTTGGGGCATGTTGTGTCAAGGGAGGGTATTACCATTGATGAGGAGAGAATAAAGGCCATTTTGGAGTTACCCTTACCCAGTCATAAGAAGGGATTACAATGCTTCATTGGTAGAATTAACTTTCTGAGAAGGTTCATACCTGATATTGCAAATCTCTTAAAACCCTTGACGTCTATGTTGAAAAAAAATATAAATTTCAGTTGGACGTCAGAGGCCAGACTTAGCTTCCAGTCCATAAAGGAGGCATTAGCAACTGTACCAACCCTGATCAATTCTAATTTCTCTAAGGACTTTATCCTATATGCTTATGGCGGCCTGGATACTATCTCTGTGATTCTGGTGCAGCAGCGGAGCGAGGGTTTTGAACAACCAATCACCTTCTTCAGCCAAGGGTTGGAGGAGTATGAGCAGAAGTATAGCTTCATTGAAAAGCATGTCCTGGCAGTAGTCAGGAGCTTGAAGAAGTTTAGGCATTTTGTTTCAAACAACAAGATACACCTGATGGTAGCTCATCCTAGTGTGAAGGAGTTCTTGCTGAGTAAAGATGTTAATGAGAAGAGGGCCAGTTCGATCACCAAGGTCATGGAATATGATGTGGAGATCAAGATAACCAAGCTAGTCAGAGGCAGAGGACTCAGTGAGTAGCTTGTCACCAGTTCTAAGGATGAGGTGGAGGAAGAAGAAGAGGTGCTCCTGATCATAAAGGAGGAGCATCATGATGATACAACAGTAGTAGGTACTAGTTGGGTCAATGATATGACCTAATTTTTGCAAACTGGTAGATGTCCTGCAGGCTTAGATAAAGCTAAAAGAAGATACTTTAGGCTGCAATCCATCCCATATGTTTTAATAGAAAGCATCCTTTTTAGAAAGGACTTTAATGGTGTATTTCTTAGATGCATTGATACTGATCAGACTGACAGGGTGCTACATGAATTCCATGATGGAACAATAGGGGGTCATTTTGCCCCAAGGACTACTGCTTGGAAAGTAATGAGAGCTAGCTATTATTGGCCTAGTTTATTTAAGGATGCCCATGCATGGGCTAGAAAGTGTGTTAAGTGTGCCCTTTTTGCAAGAAAAGAGAGGCTACCAGCTTTGCCTCTACACCCAATCCAGGTAGAGCAACCCTTTATGAGATGGGGGATTAATTTTATTAGACCTATCAACCCACCATCAAGTGCAGGTCACAGGTGGATACTCACAGCCACAGACTACTTCACAAGATGGACTAAAGCAGTGGCTCTGAAAGAATCTAATGAGAGTGTTGTTTTGAATTTTTATTGTGATTTGGTCTCCAGATTTGGAGTGCCTGAATCAATCATCTCTGATAATGCTCTAGCTTTTGTTGGCCTAAGAATAACTGACTGGGCTGTCAAGAATGGGATTTATTTGAATACTTCCTCAAATTATTATCCACAGGGTAATGGTTTGGCTGAATCCACAAACAAAAATCTCATCAGGATAATTAAGAGGGCAATGGAGAATAATCAGAGGACCTGGCACACTAATTTGAAGTTTGCTCTGTGGGCTGATAGGATAACTCCTAAGAGGTCTATTGGGAACTCCCCTTATATGCTAGTGTATGGAAAGGAGGCAAGGTTGCCTATATCTATGGAACTGCCAGCAATAGACATCATTTATCATCTAGAAATGTTTGAAGCAGAAAGCCCCATGGCCATAAGATATGCTCAGCTTATGGAGCTGGAGGAAAGCAGAGATAAAGCTATGGCAGCCATGGAGCATCATTAGCTATAAACAAAAAGGAATTTTGACAAGAAGGCCACCCCCAGACATTTTAGAGTGGGTGATATGGTGCTCAAATGGGATGAGCTGAGGAGTAGACCAGGGAAGCATTCCAAATTTGATAGCATGTGGAGTGGCCCCTTTCTCATTACTGAATGCAAGGAGCACAATGCATTTCAGTTGTCAAATATGAATGGAGAAAATCTGCATATCCCAGTCAATGGGATACACTTGAAAAGATGTTTTGAGGTATGAGCACCCTATAAATTAGTAGGTTAGATTTCTTGTTTTCAATAAGTGTTGTTGCACAGTACTTTAGATCCTTTTACTTCCCTAAGTGCTTCTGCACAGGCTACTTTGTCATTAGGAGAAAATAGGCCTTCTCCCCTTTTTGTGTTTGGAGAAGCAGGTCCTAGTTCCCCAGCATATTTTAAACTTGACTCCATGCCCACTGGATGCTTAAGGCCACTGATCTCATGTTTAGTAGGCAAACATCCCATAGAGGTCACCAAATTGTTGACCTATTTTTCCTCTAGCAGGAGTCAAAATAATTCAAGTAGGATCAGTCAGTATGCATATCCCCATGAAGGCCATATTTGTGATCCTGAGGTCTTAACCCAATTTCAAAATCTAAAGCTTGCCTGAAGAGACTTACCCTGTGAAAGAGCTTGAAAAAATAGGCAGGTTTGTTTTTTACATCACCCTGAAATTCGCTAAGATGAGGAAGTTATGGAGGGTCATCACATTTGAATATCAGGGCATCTCCTTTCCATAGGGTCATATTTCATATATCGAATCATATTTCGAACATCGGGTGATATTTCCAAATATCACCCTACATTTGAAATATCACCTAATATATGAAACATCATCCTTCTTGCGAGATATCTCCCCATGGCCAATATGACGGTGACGTCATCTTCCCTTTTTACCTCATGCTGATATATTTCCAACTTTTCCTCCCCCCATCCGATAACATGACGATGACATCATGGTAACTGTAGTGATAAACCAAGTCATATGCCATTGATGTCATCCAGATCCATTCCAAGGGAGGATCATCTTTCTTGTGAAGGTCATCACATTTCCGCCAACCCGATCTTTCACATCGGGGTGATATTTTAACATCGGGTGATCTTGGTTGAAGATCATCTTGATGTTGGTGCTATGAAGTTTTCTAAGTATGACCCGATCTTCCAAGGGGTCATCACATTTGAATATTGGGTGATCTTTGTTAAGATCATCCTGATGTTATTTTCTCACTTCATGTTCACTGGATCGCCCAACATGCTGCTGATGTCATCAGGTTTTTTTGGATGAAGGTGATATTTCTGAATATTAGGTACCTTACAAATATCGCTCTTGCTTCCGAATATCACCCTATTCTAATGTGCTGACGATGTCACCTGGATATGAAGAGGAATATTGTATGAACATGATCAGGAGGATCTTTCCTCCCCGACATCCTGTTGATGTCATCCTGATTTTCAAACATCAGGGTGATATTTTATATCATGTTACTTCCGTCAGGAGGATATTTCGCGGGTCTTGAAGATGATGATGAGGCTCAGGGCTAATTTTAAATATCGGGGTGACATTCTATATCGGGCTAACATGCAGATGGCTCGCTGATGTTAGAGGTCTGGCTGATGGGTGATGGTGCTGAGGCCTGCTGACATCAGGGTGATATTTAGAGCGACATGATATCATGATGAGAAGGAGATGATGTTAAGGCTTATGATGATGCCGTCGGGAGCAAAAGCACCGACATCATATATGCTCATGGCCTGACTTATAAAGTGATGAAGAGCCTGCCGCGGGGTACATGTGGGATAAATCATGTCTTGCTGAAATTCAAAAATATCAGGATGACGACCTTTTGGCAGGAATTCTTCTAGAGGGTTCCCACTTCTAGTTTTGATCCAGATCTTTATGTCGGTCAGGTGGACTTTTTTAGCAGTGACTTTTTTTGAGTTGGTGAAGATATATTTTGCATTAATGGCCCAAAATATCCTGCCACCGCTTCAACTCCAGTCTTTTCTCCACCGTCAAATTGTCAAGAGCTGTTAGAAGCAGCTGCTCACATTCAATGCTAGGTTATCCTCCGCCATTTCTAAGGATCAGATCGATGATGCAGCTGCTTGCATTGAAGACTCAGAAATATCTTCCATCTGCCCCTGTTCTAGATTTCAACGCCATTACTCCTGTCAGCTGGATGTCCTTTCAGGATATTTCTGATTGCAGTTCCCTGAGCGGATTTTTGTAACCAACCTAGGTTAGTTTTGAAATGCTATATAAGCTGAGGCTTATGATGTAAGAAAGGTTAGAATTTTTTTGGATCATCTTGTTATCCCTGTTTCCAAACAGAGTTTTTCATGCTGTAACCTTGCCTTTCATTAGATATATGCAAGCTATCATGTCTTTTGCTGATTTCTCTATCTCTGTGTGAATTTGCATATGGTTGTCTGCGAATATCTCTTGTTCCTCTCAATCATCTTGCTTCTTACCTCTATTAGGATCATCTATTCTATGTATATTTGCTTGCTGTATCTGGTTGTGTTGTGCATGCTTCAATTTTGCAAAGGTTCTTTAAATCTGTCTGGTGCATCACCCTTTCATGTTTTAAGTATTGATGCTTTATCTTTCATTTTAGTACATTTCTTCCCCTTTTCACCCTAAAATTTAGTAGTTTTAGGTGATAACTAGACAAGGAAGTCGGCCTTCTCTGGAGGTTTGATCTCATTTAGCAAGGTCCCACACCTGGAGATCAATCCCATTGTGTCATTGGAATGCTTGGAGTCCCATTCAAGCAGGGTGCAATTTCATGTGACAACAGTTTCTACTAAAGAATCTAAACACATATTTGTGATGGAATCCTTTTGGAGAAGAAATGAGACTCAAAGTAATTAGGCCATGCTTTATGATTTGATAGGGATACTAAGAAATGATTATTTGAATTGGTTTATGAAGAAATTCCCTCAACTCATGATAAGGAATGGCGTCTCTTGAGATTCCATTATAGAGAATTAGTAAAATGAGATAAATGGTACAATAAGAAGGAGAAACTATTAAGGAATTTACCATGGATTCAACTATGTGGTAAGAAATATGGAGGAGTCACTGACTAAAAAATAAAGAATTTAGTTGTATCATGATTGATACCAAAGGCTAGAACTGTGTAGCATGGTAGAACCTTTCAAATCTACTTTAGTGTAGTAGAATTAGGATGTAGGATGGAAGTACAACCTTAGAGAAGGAACAATAAGGAAACATAAAATAAGAAACATGAAAAGATGAGACCGATGTTGGAACAAATAAACATTAAATAAACAAGACATATTGGATAAAAGTGAAAATAGCCTAGCATAATTATCAAATCATAGGAAGAAGATTTTGTGAATTTATTGTTCTAAAGAAGGGCACCTAAGGAATGAATGTCCAATGATTAAGGGTGAGAAAATACCTGTGATACTTCTAGTGGGTTTACAGTCAGTCCATAAAAAGTTAAAAAGTGTATACAATGGAATTTGCAGTGAATGATTAATGAATTAGGGAGCAAGTTCTTCGAATCCTCCTGTTGGTTTTAATTGCTTCAAAATGATTAATCTAAATTTTGGATCCATCCAAAGACGTGCAGTTACAGATCCTAAGGATGGGTGTTAATCCTAGATACACTCATTTTTTTTTTGAAATAGATGCTTCTCAGCTAGAAAATCTTGGATGCATAGATTCTCTACTCCTCATATCGATGGAAACAAAGAGCAATTTTCTATCTCGAGAATTACCATTGAACATCCTTATCTTAGATTGATCGATCTTGTTAGACGGCCACATTTTGAGTGGACTATCAAAATTGATTTCGAGCCAACACCATATCTTCGCAACTTTATCAAACATACAGGTCCTCCAGCTTTACATCCTAACCTTGATTGGTCTCAACATACTGTAACCAGAATGATTATCTTCAAAAAATTAAGCTAGGAATCTTATTTCGTCATCAACCTACAAAGGAACCACTTTCGCACTGATCTGAACCTTCAGCACCATTTCCAAATGCGCTCTTTATGGCATCCTCTTACGGAAGATGCTTTCTATGTTAATGATCGTATATGGTGGCCTTTTAACCATGTCTCTCCATCATCGTCACATAGCAACAATATAAAGGATGGCTCTATATCTATCTAAAGTAGATTTTGAAGCATGCTGGACCTTACCACTAAAATAAAGTTGTAAATAAAGGTAGACAATGTCAACTACTTTATGTCTCGATATTCCCCTTTCTCTTTACCGGGTTAACCGGTTGTCTAGGTCAGATTCTGAATGATCTACTAGTTTGGGCATTTCTATTCTATAAATAAGGTGCTCCAAGAGTCATTTGGACACGCGGAGTTGAAGAGGCTAAGTCTTCTCCTATTGTATGCTCTTTCTTTGCGCTTTGAGCGATCGTAGAAATCAAAAAATAACCGGAGAAAATGTAATTAAAGCCCTGTAATGTTTTGTTTCTGTTAATATAAGAAGCCTTAACCATTCGGCTGGCAGGCTTCGCCGTTGCTTTACCCACTTCTGCCTAGCTGCGTGATCTCTGGTATATATCAAATTCAAAGATGGAATTGATAGAGAAGAATAATAAGTCCGTGGTCTATGCCCATGGCATTCACAACGAGAGTTACTAAGTCAAGCTACAATTGATTCGATCTACCTTTTTTAAATGTAGGGATATTAGAAGGGTTTGATTATTATAATCAATTAAAACGTTGATTAACTAGTGTGTAATGAAAGCACTCTCCTCTGATTTTAATCCACCAATTTGAAAGGGCGAAAGAATTTAATTCATTTTGAGAAAGAAGAGATTTCCAATGATGAAGAATTTGTCAAGTGAACAATTATAAATGATAATAACAAGATATAGATGAAGGGAATGATTATGGAATAATCATGGTTTAATCGGAGTGCTCAGAGAATAATGAAAGCATAGATATGGCACGTGAACCATTTCACTAAATGCCTAAAAGAAATGCGGCCTCAAGGAATGATGCGGTTGCAGGTTATGCTCAGATTGGGTTTTAGTTGAGAATGATTTAGAACCATTCACGCAAATGCTATTGGTAGATGGCAAAAACCAAATTTCTCGGTGTACATGCATCCTCTCATATTGTATTCATTGTCTCATGCGACTGAGGCATATAGAGGTTTTATGGGCACACGATAAGATAATTATACTTTTTTTTAAATAGTCTGACAAATTTCCAACACCCAAATAGAGAATAAATAAACAAATAGGAATCATGAATCAACTAAATTATAATAATAAAAAGTAATTAGGATAAAAGAACACCGTATTACGAATTTAACTTATCAGCCTTAATGGGAAGGTAAGTTTCATCTAATTTGTGAACAAGGCTTCAAATTCTTCAATCTTTCCTTGATAATGAGTAAAGTTTCGAGCTCTAAATTAACATTGTTCCCAAAGAATGAATGGAGATGGACTCCCAAATTTTATGCTTCGACCCACTTCTTCCATGTCTTTAAAAATCCTTTGACAATTCCCTTTTCATTGTTTCGAGCTCTAAATTAACATTGTTCCCAAAGAATGAATGGAGATGGACTCCCAAATCTTATGTTTCGACCCACTTCTTCCATGTCCATGTCTTTAAAAATCCTTTGACAATTCCCTTTTCACTGTATCGTCACATGTAGAGCAAAGATTCGAGTGAAATTTTTTTCAGGATATTGCTGAGTTATTTTATATTCTATACTCCCTTATGCATTTTAAAACTAGTTCCACTTATCTCTATAAAACATTTTCTAACTTCCACTCCACTTCCTACATGTACTCACCACATAGGATTCTCTCTTAGCATGTTTATTTCCCTTTTTAACTAATCCGTTCTAAATAAAACTTCTATTTAAGTTTATCTAAATTCATTTAGATAGTTAATATTATTTATTATTATTTATTATATAAACATAAAGGAACTTAACCAACTAATATTTTCATTAGTAATTTATTTATAATAATAATGAATAAATATTATTAAATGAGTAGTTATAAATATAAGTAATTAATATAATTTTTCTTATCCTTCAATACAAAGTATTGAAATAAGGATAATAGTTTACTCGAAACATCAAATACATCAAATTTAATAATAACTAGAGTATTGCAACCAAAATAGATTATCTATCCTTATTATGCAACCAAACAAAATAACAAAGGTTAACAACATCAACATTCTAATATGCACAAATCAACAAAATGATTTTGTGTGTGTGTTTTGATAGAGATTTGTCATTGATGTCAAAGTAAGGACGTGTTGATGAGGTATCATTTGAATGGCATTGTGTGTGTAATGCCTTCATGAAGTTAGGATTAATGTGGTTGGTGTCAAAAAGAGATACAAGATGGTGGTGTGTTCAATTAGGTCATTGGTGTCCAAAGGTGTGCATGTGCATGTGCATGTACAAGATGCTTCATAGGAGATATTGTATGCCTTCATGTTGTGTGAGCTTAGGCTGCAGTGAGTTATGATTAGTGGTTGGTTACTTCCAGGTGTTGTATTTTTAGATCTTGGTTCAGTCAAAAGGATTGGATAGGTTCTTACATGTCATATCATTTGTGATGCTTTATTGATCATAGAAAATGTGTTGTTCATGTTGATGCATTCATAGACTTGGTATGTTGATATGTAAGAAGTCTTCATGCATATGTTTCATATGGCATGTAGAGACAATGTAATGGTTTGGTAAGATGTTTGAAGTCATGGTGTTGATGGGATTACATTCATGGTGTTGGAGATCATTCAATGCAGAGAATAGAGTTTTCATCTAAAAGTTATAACATGTCATCATCAAAAGGTGATATAGTGACATGAAGTTGTGCAGCAGTTGTGTGTGCTGTGGTATTGGCAACTTTATGTTTGGTGTTCATGTCAAAACTTTTGGAGTTTCTATAGTAAGAAGAACTCTTTGTGTCATGCCTTGTTAGTCATCATTGACTCTTTGTTCCCTCTATTTCATTTAAGTGCTCTTAAGTCAATTCAAAGAGTTCTATCTAAATGTTAATATTCTGAAGTATCTACAGACCTATTGCACTCTTGCTTTGATGAGTTGAGCTTATGTGTGTTCATTTTAGTTAGTGTCCATTGACACTTTGTCATCATTTCTTCACCATTCTATTTCTCCATGCTAAGGGTATGTGGGCCTGTCTTTTGTTTATTCCTTGAGGACTTCTGTATGAGTTTACTATGATTATGGTTGCTTTAAGGTGCAGAAAATCATTAAGATAACCATTTGATTTAAGTCAGGGTTTGATAAAGTTATTCTTTAGGGATCCAAATCCTAAAACCAACTCCTAATCTTTACTAAACCCTTTGCATTATAGCCCGTCATCCCTCTATGCACTTTTTGTTTTAATTTTTGTTTGACCTACTAATACAGGTCATGTCACTTAAAGTGAACTCTCAAAGGGTTCTTACTACATTCTACCGACTGGCCCTCTTGATCCCTTAACCGTTGGCATCGGTCAACCTTACAACACATGGGTGCCAAAAAGGTTAATCAAAGGTCACATTTGAAAGTATAGGTGGCACGCATTGAAGATCAAAGGATATTATTCAAACTAACTTCTTCTCTCTTGAGTATGTGTTTTGACATCTCTTGGAATGTCATCATAGTGTAAACTGCAGTGCTTTTGCTTTTTCAAGACTATTTTTAGACAGTTTTTAAGGAAGATTGTTGTATTTTTAAAATCTTGAATTCTTGGAAGATTTATTCTATTTTTTTAATTCTATCCATTCCTGTCATAGAAGTCTAAAAAGGAAAGTTTTTTAAAGATAGTATATGAGGAGTTTTTTGTTATTATGAGAGGCAGATATTTAAGAAATGAATGCAGAGTGGAGAAAAAATTTTGTAGCAGAGAAGATGGACCAACAATATTCTATTCTATCTGAGGAGATTTTGTATAGTATATTTTTTTAGATATTATTTTGTTTATAGATTGATGAGTTGGGAAAAATGGATGTGCAGTGAGGGGAAGAATATGAAGGGTCATTCGTTTTTAATAATATTGCAGATGCATTATGAAAGATTTTATTGAGAACAAAAATGGATTTTTGAAGACATTATTTGTATGAGGTCTTGGAAAAAGAAATGGTAGGTGATTTGATAAGGTGATGGAAGAGAAGTAAAAATGAAAGATCAATTTTTGTAGGATCATTATGATTTTTTCTAGGAGTAAATGCAAGATTGAAGACATATTTTTTATGAGGTTTTTGAAGAGAAAAAGAAGGTGAACCAGGTGAATATTTTGAAAGATGTATGAGATGTTTTTGCAGGGATGAATCAAGCACAGATGCAACAAATTTACAAAATGAACTATGTCAAGTATGAAGACAATATGTAACTGATTGTGCATAAATAATTTGAATCAGGTAAATTGATTATGCAGAGATAATGAGACTGATATGCAGATTGAGTTGAGTGTGATTGCAAAGGAAAATGCAAATTCATGGGTTTGTATTGAAACAGAAAAACCCTATGTATTATTTGTATTGTTCTGAGATTGTTTATTGCAGCCAGTGAGGCTTGCATGGTTAACGAGACCTGTTTGTAGCTAGTGAGGCTTGTATGGTCAGCGAGACCTTCTTGTAGCCACTAAGGATTGAATGTAACCAGTGAGGTTTTTGATTCAGCCAGTGAGGCATTTCAGAGTGGTTTTTCTTCCCCTTGAGGGTTTTCCACTCTGTTGGGACATGAAAATTTTGAAATTTTCCTATATTCCTACCCACCCCATGTCCAAAAAAATTAGGAAATCATACACCCAAAATCATAATAGCAACTGATAAATTCCATAAATATCACATGATTTTCATCACAAATAATTGTCTCACCCCTCAAACTATAATATAACAAGGGGCCTCAGTTCCTTAATTTTGGCAAGACCTTGGTGTCTTCTTTATAACAATCCATGTTCTATTTGAAATGGGCTAGATGTGTACCGGCATAGGAATTATGGTTGGAGAGAAAGCTTCAGAGATCTCTGATGAAAGGAGTAACAGCGATGACCCTTCATCAGAGAGAGATTTCCTAGTCACGCTGAGTTAATCAAAAGTGAGGACTGTTGGCATAAAAAAACACTATCAAAGAATACTCCAAAAACCCCCCCGACAGTATAAATCATTCCAATGAAGGAATTCGGTAGGACTCTTGCCGAACTACCCATGGAATGGGTGGAACTAGTGATCATCAGGAGGAGATGCACATCAGGGCAAGAAAATAAAGTGTCTCCAACCTTATGATGTCTCATCAACCAAAGGGCATTGTTTCGGCCTATGTCACACCAACATGTGTAGAGGATAAAAATCATCGGTGAAAGGGAACAAGTCAGAATAAAGTTTACGAGTCTTGCTGAACTGATGGTCACGACAATGAAGGATTTCCGTAACGTGCTATGATGATCACTCCTATGAAGGATATAAAGAAAGGTATCGGGGAAACAACCATGGTTGGATAGTTTGAATCAAGTCATCCCGATGTCATATGTTGTTTCGATGATAATAATGGCCACACTCATCGATAAGACTCTTTCTGAAAGATCATAAGGACAAGCAATATCGGTATTAATTACCTAGGTCTTGCTGATTCCACTAACCTGCCATGTAAAGAGAAGCTGATGAGCTTGTCGACAAGACTCGTGCCGATATTCATATTGGAGACACTTGAAATATTGGAGGAAGATGTTGTTCCCACATCGATAAAGTAAGTTAGGCTGACAATAGCCATGCTCATTTCTATATTAGGTAGACCTTGAAAAGTCTTGTCGATATGAACTTATATATGTTTTTATAAAACATGACATCGAGGAGACAAAATGAAGGGTCACAGCGATTGATCCACCTGCAAATGTTCATGCCATAAGAAGCTATTAAATCACCCTAACATTACAAAAGTCCTACTGATGAGGGGATTTATGATGATGTGACATCCCATAACGATCATGAAAATTAATACACAGGAACAATTAATTGCAAACCGAGAAGAAATCCTCTGAAGAGCCATTTAAAATCACTGCAATTAGGCTCAAAAGAATTGTTTGAGAGGAGCATGCAAGTGGAAACTTGAAGGAGAGAACAAGGGAGTTCAATCATCATCTCAGATAACAGGTACATATATAAAAAAAACTACTGTGTAGTAGCCTGCAATTTGAATTTGCTATCCAAAATTAAAAAGGAGACTCTAGTAAAAAGCAAGGGTAGAAAATAGCTAGGTGAGACTAGCAAAACTAAGAAATAGAAAATTGACAAAAACCCTGACAAAAAAATGAAAGAAAGGAAACTAAATTAGGATTTAATTGACCAATTGCTTGGGTCTACCCCTAAAGCCCGAAGGTTTGCACAACTTAGGGAAGAGGTAGAGAAATTAGAAGACAAAAGTAAATAACTTGGAAATGTCTGGACACCAATAAGAGGTTATGAGTTGTTCAAATTTCATTACAATAGAAGATTCAAGAATGTCCCAGTGTCTAATCCATGGCACTTGAATTTGGGCAAATTGGTCATCCCTGATGTGTTTGTGAATGTAGAACTCCTCAAACTCCTGGCTAAACACTACAATCCTAGCCTCAAAGCCATATGCAATTTGCAAGGAGAGCCTGTTATACATTTATCCAAAAATGCCATTTGTGAAGTATTTGATTTAGATGATTTGTGTACTTTTCCCAAAGTTTATGAAGATTTGGACAAAGAATACTAGAGGATGGACACCACGTACAATGGATGGAGATTACCTCTTCACAGGCCTAAGGCAGAAGGAGAAATAGTGCCTCTTAATGATAATGATGGATCCCCATTCCATGTGTCAGTGTTTGAACCATATATACAATACACATATTATTCCATGGGTCAAGTCCTAGGGTTAGAGGTTCCTGATTTTATGACAATTCCTTTAATGGTGATAGCCACAGATATCGAGTGTCACAATGCTAGGCAGTTTGACTATGCTGCCTATGTTTTTGGAAGAATTGATTCTAGTTTAACTGCAATCAAGAACAATGCTCCATCAGTCTCTTTTGAGCACTACTCACTCCTCATGGACATGGTACTATACTATGGCCAGGAAAAGGGAATATGGCCAAGCGAACTCAGAGTTTCTCAAGTGGACCAGAGGGGACAAAAGTCACCTGTACAAATGTGGACGAGGATATGGGATAATAGGTTTGCCCATTCTAGTTATATTCATTTTGAAGAGTACTATGTAAAAGTGTTGTATAGATATTTCAATTATCCTTGTGAATATTCACTATCAGATGAAATAAAGAGTTTTCTTAGACCAAAAGATTTTGGTGGTCCTCCAACTGTCACCCACAACTGGGGAGATTGGTATTGTTTTGAGGATTAAACCATGGTCAGAATTTATGGTTTTGAAGATACCCCATTTATATTGCCCAAGATAGTTCCTGATAGAATTGCCTACTTAGAGATAGTCAGGCAAATGAACTACTCTAATGTGATGAACTTGAGCTCCTATGACAAGCAATCCTTCATGCCTAGTACTCTGTGCTTTGGGGATTTTACTGTGGTGTCTAAAGATGGTTATGGTCTCATCATGGATAAATTGATGCATTACACCATGAAATGTGTAGAGGCAAGAAAAGGATTTGATCCTGAGGGTTTCATTGATCTTGCTAGGACAAAACAAAATCTTAGTGGATATATGCATATTCCTTATCCACATGATGACATTATCAAGAATATGGAAGAAGTTGAGATTGAATTGGTGATTGAGAAGCATAATAGAGAACTAGAAGAGAAGAAGAAATAGCTTGCAGAGATAGAGTTGTTGTCCTTTGGTGATGAGGGATCTACAGGAGAAGAAGAGCCACATGAACAAGCAACTAGAATATCTAAACAAAAAATGGAATGTTATCAGTCTCCTAATAAAGAGCAAGATGAAGAGGGGCCTAGTGATGAGGATCCAAGACAATTAGCATATGATTCTTTTATTGCAGATGATCAATTTATTCATTCTAAAGAGTTTAAATCATTTTTGTATGAATGCAAGGCTAAAGAGATCGGGGAATCAGTTGATGACATCATGAATGACAATGAAAGATAGTTAATTGATATGTTAAAAAAAATAGTGGACAATGAATTGAAAGCTATGACTCCTAGTAGAGGTAGACAGCTACTCAGAGAAGCAGGCATCATGATATTTCCTAGTCTTGATATAAATTCTGCTCTGGTGTTTGATAGTTTTTTGCACAACATGGATGACAAGTATAAGCTCACTCCTGAGGGTGTCACAGAGGTATACATGGGTACCAAATATAACAATGATGAAAACTCACTCATGAAATGGGCCTCGTACCCTCCTCATAAGAAAATGGCCATTATAGATATTGAAAAAACTTTTGGGCGTGTTATGACCTTGAAAGCAGGGGAAATTGATTCCTTGATTACTGTAGATATTGGCATAAATGTTGCAAAGTTAAATAAGGCACAGGATCATATGCCGATCAAGGAACGGGATGCATATAAACTAAGTTGTGAAAGATTAACAAAAGAAAATGATTTCTTGAAAGATACTATTAAGAATACCTTCGGAGGGTCAGTGAAAAGGTTAACTCAAGAAGAGAGCTCACAAAGCACTCAATCACCATCTATTGATCAGATAGCTTAGATTCAGATTGACACACTTGCAACAGTGCTACAGAATAGGCATGTTAATATGATGTATTGGATGAACAAATTTTAGGATGTCTATTCTAAAAACCATAAGGTGATCCAAGAGCATGAAAGGCTAGACAACAGGCTTTAGGAAAAACTCCATGAGATACAGAGTAGGGATGTTTCTGACACTATAGGTGCTTCTAGTGCAAGAGACTTGATTGAACAACATCATAAATATTATGACCAACTTAAAAATGATGCCAAGGAATGTATTGAGGCTTCAAAAGTAGGTGTACCCATGTTGTTCAGAAACAACAAAGAGTTGAAGAGCAAAGATGAATGGAGTAAAGAGTGCCAGGTGATATTGCATGAAGCCTTAGGAGCTCTCAAGGATAAAGACTTTGCATTTGGGAAAGCCTGCAAGCATCTGGAGAAGATGGTGACAATGGATGTGATCACAAGAAATGCTATTGAGTTTACTAATACACATTGCAGCCAAGAATACTTGGATCACATCGCTCAGATATACTTATGGCTGAGTAGAGATTAGCATTATTATCTTTGTTTGTTGTTGTGTTAATCATTTTAATTCCTGAAAGACATTTTGAAGAGTTATGTCTCTTCATAAATATTTCTATATAAGTTGGACATATGATACTGAATTATCATCAGCAGTAGGAGATAATAGAAGAAGCTCATAATATTTTTAAAGACCATGTTGCAAGCATTTTATTGAAGAAGTAAATAGAAGATCTCTGATTTTGTGGTTTTATTCTGGCATCAATTGTTTGTTAAATTTATTTAATTATATGGTTGTCTCTAGTTCAGTATTTCCTAGTTATTCAAATTAATATATCAAGTATATATTTCATTTATCAATGCACATTTGCTGTATTTGTGTGATTGGATTAATTGGTTTCCATAAAAGGAATTAAAATCCTTCTGGTCAGTCACAATAATCTGGAAGTGTTGATTTGGATCACTAAGAAGAACCATATAATTAGGATTGTCATTCTGTCTCTAAGTTGATATTGTCTGTTGTTCTTGTATAATTTATTCAATTGGTTCTTTCAAGAAAGGATTAAAAATTCTTTATGGTGAATAACAAGAAATCTAATTTTGTCAATTGGATTATTAAGAAGAGTCCGTCAATCATTTCCCTGCATGTTTATGCAAGTTATAAACCAAAGTATTGTGCCAAATAGTTAGAGTTATTGCCCAATATACATCACTGATCTTAGATTTTCATTTTACTCTGTTTACCCAACAAAGCACTAGTCTTATCTCAATTCATCATTGTTGGCCTCGTTTTCAAATTCCCAAAATTTAAACTTTTGGTGTTAAAATGACAAGCCTAACCATGCTTTGAACCCTTTCTCCAGAGTCACCTTTCGATTACAAAACACCAGTGTCACATTTTTCCTGCATGAGTCATTGAGATAACTTATTTTAGAGATGTCACAATCTATTTACCTACATTGAACTTTGCATAACAACATCATTTTGGAGCAGAGACACACATCATTTCACTGAGTTTCTCAGGCACACTTATCTGGTTTGCAGCATTTTACAAAAATAATTAAATATTGAAATCTGTGATAGATGGTACAAAATAATTTTTATGGAACTATTCGTGACTACTTTTCACCTAATGTGGCAACTTTTTGGGTCAAAAAGTCTTACGGTTTGGGAGATTTTAAACTTTCAATTTTTCGGTGGGCAGTTGGCGAAAATAATTAAATCATGGTTTTTGTAAAAGCTGGAGAAGAATTATCTAGTAGGAGATCTCATGGTGTTGTTACGGGCAATGTGACAAGATTTCATGACAATCTGACGTTCTAGTTAAAAGTTATGCACTTTTTGCCATTTTTCGTGCGTGTATAGTTCACAAGTTGCAAATTTGCCTTAGTCAAAATGGTATCACCTATGAATTTGCCTTAGTGGAGAGTTTGCTTTCAAAAAGAAGTTATTTTTGGCCTACTTAGGAAAAAGTGAAAGTTCACAACAACTTGCACTTTTGGCTAAGTTCACATAAACTTTCACTTTTGGCTAAGTTGACGTCCACTTACAGTTTTGGTGAAGTTCTCCTCAACTTTAAAAAAAAAAGGTAAAAGTGCGAAGCAACTTTCAGTTTTGGCTAACTAAAACAAAGGTGTGGGTTTCAATTTTTAATAACTTTTGGGAAGTTTCACTTTTTCAAAACCTATCTAGTTATACTTTTCGGTAACCCATGAAGTTGTAAGTTTTGAAAAAGGAAAGTATGAGTTGTGGGTTTTAATAACTCGAAACACATTTCCAAAGACAATGATCAAAATGAAAAGTAGTTACCATAACTACCAAAGCCAACTAAAGGAGTAATTGTTTTCAAACTTGCTTTGGAGAAGTTAAAAGGTCATAAAACTTGTGTAAGTTACCAATGGAGGTTTTGAAATGATGTAAAAGGGATGATGAATGAAACAAGAAGTAGTTATTATAACTACCCGAACTTCATGCAAATGCATTCTTTGAAGCATGAAGATAAATTGTGTAATCTTTACTAGCATTATCTTTGCATGTGTTTGATTCAGAGCCATAGAACAGGGTATTCACATAATAGAGTTGTTAAAAAGGGCGTTGTAAGCTTTCAAGAAGACGTAATTAACATGTGCATGCCAAAGCCCCAAGAACTATGCCATCATCTCCTCTCAGTGTGCAAAAATTGAAATGCTCAGGTAGATATGAATGCAAATCTATCAGCATAGATAGAGAAGATCAAAATCCAGAGTCACCTGAGGTGTCCTAGTATACTTCGCTTGTTTGGCTACTTTTATGATAAGAATCATGTGTATCTCATTCTTGAATATACCCCAAGGGGTGAGTTGTATAAAGAACTTCAATGCTGTACATGCTTCAGTGAGAAGCGTGCAGCTACTTATATTACATCACTAGAATGAGATTTTCTCTACTATCATCAAAAACATGTGATACACCGTGATGTAAGGCTAGAAAATTTGTTGATTGGTATTAAGGGTGAATTGAAGATTGCAGACTTTGGATGATCTATACACACCTTTCATAAAAGGAAAACCCTATGTGGAACCTTGGATTATTTACTCCCTGAAATAGTTGAAAATTGATTCTTGTCATATGCAAAGCACGCACACAGACTATTTGATAGAACACCTTAAAGAAATGTGGTTTCATGGGTTTCGATGGGTGCAGGATATGAATTAAATGGATTTCATTATATTTACAAGCTGCGAATCCAAACTTCACAACCTTTGTGAATGTCCACCCATAGCCTAATAGGGTATGGACCTCCATCTAAGCATAATGGAAAGAGGATTTCAAAATGCTATGTACAGATGTGGCATGAAGCTGTTTGAGGACATGTCTCCCATTACACTAAATGCCTTGCCTCTTGTCTGTGTGGAGGGTTTGAGAACAATCGATGGATTTTAGTTTTTTTTTTTAATATTTTCTTTCAAAATATAAGAGTAGTTGATTATGGCATGCTTAATGATATTGTTACGAAATACTCGCATGTAAGTAAAGTGCATAATGATGTAGTTTAGACCTGTAGGTTACAGATCAAATCTACACTTGATGGAATTAACCTTGGAACACTCACAGCCTACACAGAATCCAAGACATAGGGCATAGACATGTATGCATAATGTGAAAGCACAGGCAAGACGCCTGAATTGTTTGACAAAATCCCTCAAAGAAATTCAGTCTCATAGAATAAAATGATTGCAGGATACGTAAAAAATGGATTTTTTTTTGAAAAGGGTTTATAAACTTTCAATGAAATACTGCTGGCAGGCGTAGAAGCAGACTCCACAGCCTTTACCATCATCCTCCCAGCCCACGGCATGTATTGAAGGAGGATATTGACGCATAGACAAAGCACATGAACTGTTTGACAGAATGCCTCAAAGATTTAGCTAATCGACTTTATATGTGAGCATTATAATACTTAGAAACTTGTCTTACGCCATCGGTTGTTCCGAACGACATATTCCTTGAGCCTCCTATGGGTGCAAGTGCTAGTATAATTTGAAATGCTATGATAGACATGAATGCAAAATGTAGAATGATATATAAGGCACTGGAAACAATGATTGCAGGTTATTCATAGAATGATGTTGTTGAAAAGGTCATGGAAACTTTCCAGTAAATGCAATTTTTGGGCATTGAAACCAAGTTCCATAACCGTTTCCAGCATCTTCACTTCCTATGACAAAAATGGAAGCTTTGGAACCGAGAATAGGCATCCATCAAACCATGTGAAATTGGTGCTCTTTTTTATGGTACGTTGTAGTTGCAATACTCTGGTGGACATGCATGCAAAATCTTGAAGCATAGACAATGCATCTGAAATGTTTAACTTAATTCCTCAAAGAAATGTCATCTATGGTTTGCAATAATAAAATGATATGGACAAGCGGAATTTTTATTGAAAAGGATGTATAAACTTTCAAAGCAAATACAAATGGCCTGAGAAATACCCAACCTAGCATTCCCCATGTAAATACCAAAATGAATGTAATAGAAATATGTTTTGTAAAGGCAAGTCAAGGGCAGGGAAAATGTTTCAAGGAGTTCTTGAAGGCACTTGAGGTAGATATTCAGTATGATAATACCTTGGTATCTCAGTTTCTATGGGAATATAATGATGCATGTCTGCAAATGAGACTTTTCTTGAGCATGACATCACTTGTTTCTTTTTCTTACACAATAGACCAATTGTAGGCTTACAAAGCTATTGGGTCAACTAAAGAAACTCATAAACATGGTTTATGATAATTGGTACCCCCACAATGCCAACACATGAAAGAAAATTTAGCATTAGAAAATTTTATGATGTAATATTTCCATTTTTACCACAACTTGGAGGAGGAATAACTGACATGGAAGACCATAAACAAAAAGAAATATGCATGGAGACCAATAGTTAGATAGTCTTACCTAAATGCAACCATGCCATATCCATGAAATGCTACCAAGAATGGCATACAGAGCCTAGGTTCTTAGATTCTAAGATCCATGGAAGGCATTGTGGAGAGCATTCATTTCTAGATTCAGAGAGAAGAAAGTCTTATGAAGGTGACACTTTCATAATATGCGAATAGCATATAAGAACATGGGAATTTTGATACATATATAACCCTTGGTGGAGTCATTACTTCAAATTATTAAAAGTGATACTGCAAAGCCTATACAAAGAATAGAGGGAATCTATGATCTACCCTTGTAGCTTTGAATGACAAGAAAAGTGTCAATGTTTGATTTATTAGTGCATTTGAACTTAAGCGATAATGTACTTGTGTAAAAAGGATCTTTTGTTGTGAAAATTGAATGAAGAGAACAATCGGGAAGAAAGATATAACTAACCCTTTCTACATAATGCTTTGAAATTGAGATGAGTAGTGGATGGTGATGGCATTTTATGATTGTAATCAAGGAAAAAATTTATAATTCAAGTAGTTGATCTTAGGAAGGAGGGAGATGGTCTTCCTAAGAAGGTTGCAAGAAAAAGAAATTCGAGTAATCATAGGGATAGTCGTCATGGAGGTGATCAACCAATGAGAAGTAAGGCAACATCTAGATTGCCTAAGACATCCTTTTGTCTCACTTGCAATTGTATCTACAATGGAGTCAAAATGAACACATCTTGTTGTTGTTGTTTTAAAGAGCCATTAGATGTATGTTTTCACATCTTCAAGTATTGGGAGTACTGATCATGTTGAGTAGGATATAAGTATTCTAGTGGATACAGAGCCACCAATTTTGATGAATTCCCACCATCACATAAATGATCCTTCATGGTACTTCTTATGCAGAGTTGGTAGATCAATTTCAACATGTGTCTACAGCATTTCTAGCACTTTGAAAGAGATGTCGAGAAGCAATTGAAGAGATGACCACCGAAATGGAGCAAACAGAGATGGAAGATAACTTAGCGAAGTTCACCACTCAAAAGTTACAAGTTTAATATACCTTTTTGTAAAAGTGATTTATGTCACTTATTGTAATTCCAAAGTTAGAAAATGAACTTTATTTCGAGAAAGTGATATAAAACATAACCAAAAAAAAAAAAGTTCATTGTATTTCAAAGAAGGTAGTTATTAGGTAGTTGAGGTAGTTACAAAGTGGTTACAAAGTATTTACTAGGAGCAAGCGTATAAATACAAGGCTATTTCAAATATAAAGGGGGAGGATTTTTCAAGAGACTTTTTGAGGGGGAACTGAAGAAGAAACTTCTTGGAACATTTTTGGTCTTACATATTGTATAGTTTACTTTTGGAATTGTATAATTTTGAAAAGATAATGAAGAATGCATTTCAGTTCGTATGTTCTTGATGTATTTCTAACTTATGATTACTAGTTTCTCATATGTTAAATTGGTGATCTTTCTATGTATTTGTGTAAATCAAAGTTATCCATTGAAGCATGCAATTGGGGTGATGAAGCATGATCATGTCTTGGTATCCTGATTTGAAAGTGTTAAGATAAATTATCTCTTCATATGTTAAGATTTGCCATCTTTCTTCATCGTTGTTGCACATATGTCACAAAATTCATCATGGAGTTTATTAAAGTGGTTTCTAGCTTTGTGGTAAAACCCCCTCGTACTTTTCAATAAGATTGTGAAACTCCTATTGGTTTTCGTACGTCTACCACGAGGGTTTCTACATGCCCATTTCTCCTGTTATTTTCCTTTTCCTCTTTTCTGTACGTTCAGGTTAAAAAGTACACAAAAACCACAAATACCCCCATCATATGAGGGAGCTGCCCCTCTCAAATGCAGAGGGAGATTGTTGCTCTTTCGCGATCTCTACAACTGTTGGGACAATTTAGTCACCGCTCTAAGGGCAACGGGTCATTTTTAAAGGTTATTTCGTGGTGACAAATATGTTTACCAACAGGTTTTTGGTGACTCTACTGGGGAAGATTGAAGTGTTGGTGCCTTTCATTCGTCAAAATCTACAGTTATCTCCCCAGAAAAGAAATTGGTGACTCTATCTGAAAGAACCCTGAAAAATGTTTCGTATCAAAGAAGCTAGAGGCATAACATGTAGTTTCCTGAATCAGACAGTGATAGTGATGATGAAGATTATCCATTTTCTGCATCCTCTTCTCAACAAAATCAAGTTCTTGATGACCTGAAGCAAGTAGAGTTTTTGAAGAGTTTCTATGGCAGCATGCAATTTGTGTCTAACCAGGTTCATCCTTGTTTACTCCAAACATTGCAGAAGATTGAACAAAATGATGGGAAGGAGACTCATTTTCTTGCTAATGATTGTATTTCCCTATCGGAGGAGATTCATGCACCAGAAGATAAAATAAAATGTGCTGAGATATATCATTCGCATGATGAGGACATCAATGAAGAGGCAAAGGTTTTTACTACAAATGAACCTATATTGAATACATCATTTTCTCATCAAATGGCTGAGAGAGGTTCACCGAAATGTGCATGTACCAGTGAAGGAGAACTTATTACATCTGCTTGTGATAGGACACATCCAATTAAGAAAGATGAGAAAGAACAAGTGTTGGAGATGGAAAAAGAATACTATATTGAAGAAAGAATCTTTCCAAATAATGATGAATTCTTAATTTCTTGCTCTAGCCTCACAAGTATAGCCGGTGAAGAAAATTTTCATGATGTGGGTAATGAACAAAGCAGTGTAGAAGAAATTTTAGATCAGACTGAAAATAGAAAACGTGAAGAAGAGCCACCAAATGCTATCCTGACATACATTCCACATGAGCAAGATGATAATGATGAAGAAGTGTCACAAGAGCTCTCTCATGAATTTTTCATCCCAGATTGGTGTCTTAATGAGCCTGATGATGATTTTCTTTATGGAGATGGTAGTGTCCTTTCCCCTTTATCATTCTTTAATGAAGAAGACAACTCAGCAATTGAAAATGAAAACGTGAATGTAGATACTTCTATTGAGAATCTTGATCATTTCAGTTCTCGGTCAGGCAATGAGGCAATATCCTAAAACCCATCGGTTAGTCTTTGGGGAGATGAATGTGAACCTATCAGTGAAGAATACTCACTTAATGGTTCAACTATAAATAAGAATTCAAGACAATTGGAGAACAATGTGCATCCAGGTGATGATCTCATATTAAAAGAGGTTGTTATTCATAAGGTAGATATACAGACTAAATTAATTGATGGTTTCTCTTATGGTGAAGTTATCTTTCCCATCTCTCTAGGTGTAGACAAAAGTGTTTCTGTAGATCAGTTACAGAATATAGAGGTTTCTTCATTTCTTACTTCATGCAAAGGATGACTAGTTCGTGGTTTATTTAACCTTGATTCAGGCTATTAGAAGAATTTTCAGATAGAGGATATTCATGTGCTTGACATGAAGCCGGAAGACATGTTTGAAGTTACACAAGGCAACACCAATGTGATTTGGAAGGACTCAGATGCTTACAATGAGAATTTTTTGTTTGGTTTGCTATTCAAGGAGTCCTCATTTTTCGCACAGCTTATTTTTCTTGTCACTTTGGAATGGTTATTGAGTTCACAGGCACCTCATCCATGCTCATCTCTTTTTTGTACAGGTACATATTTTTCTCAGCCTATCAATGGGTTCACTTGATCTTTCTGGGGTAGCTTGAGGTCGAAGTCACCTACCATGTACATAGGTTAACTAGGTGTTTTGGTTGTGTCTATCTTGTTTCAGTTTCTGTTAGCTTTTGTTGTTTGTCTCATCTATGTGTGTCTTTGTTTCCTTGTTTCCCCTTGTATATCATATTATCTTCTGACTCTACCCGCCCAATGGATAAGGCACTGGTCATTTCCAGACATTCTAGGTTCATCCGGTATCCACAAGGTCCTTGTCCCCAGTTAGAGCCATCTTTTGGCCTCGTTTTCAAATTCCCAAAATTTAAACTTTTGGTGTTAAAATGACAAGCCTAACCATGCTTTGAACCCTTTCTCCAGAGTCACCTTTTGATTGCAAAACACCAACTTGTCACATTTTTCTTGCATGAGTCATTGAGATAACTTATTTCAGAGATGTCACAATCTATTTCCCTATATTGAACTTTGCATAACAACATCATTTTGGAGCAGAGACACGCATCATTTCATTGAGTTTCTTAGGCACACTTATTCAGTTTGCAGTATTTTACGAAAATAATTAAATATTGAAATCTATGACAGATGGTACAAAATATTTTTTATGGAACTGTTCGTGACTCCTTTTCACCTAATGTGGCAACTTTTCGGGTCAAGAAGTCTTACGGTTTAGGAGATTTTAAACTTTTAATTTTTCAGCGGGCAGTTGGTGGAAACAATTAAATCATGGTTTCTGTAAGAGCTGGAGCAGAATTATCTAGTAGGAGATCTCATGGTGTTATTATAGTTAATGTGACAAGATTTCATGACAATCTGACATTCCAGTTAAAAGTTATACACTTTTAGCCATTTTTTGCACCTACATAGTTCACAAGTTAAGTCAAAATGGTATCACCTGTGGATTTGCCTAAGTGGAGAGTTTGCTTTCAAAAAGAAGTTATTTTTGGCCTACTTAGGAAAAAGTGAAAGTTCGCGGCAACTTGCACTTTTGGCTAAGTTCACGTCAACTTTCACTTTTGGCTAAGTTGACATCCACTTTCAGTTTTGGCGAAGTTGTACGCAACTTTTTTTTAAAAAAAGGGTAAAAGTGTGAAGCAACTTTCAGTTTTGGCTAACTAAAAGAAATGTGTGGGTTTCAATTTTTAGTAACTTCTGGGAAGTTTCACTTTTTTAAAACCTATCCAGTTATAGTTTTCGGTAACCCATGAAGTTGCAAGTTTTGAAAAAGGAAAGTATGAGTTGTGGGTCTTAATAACTTGAAACACATTTCTAAATCCAATGATCAAAATGAAAAGTAGTTACCATAACTACCAAAGCCAACTAAAGGAGTAATGGTTTTCAAACTTGCTTTGGAGAAGTTAAAAGGTCATAAAACTTGTGTAAGTTACCAATGGAGGTTTTGAAATGATGTAAAAGGGACGATGAATGAAATAGGAAGTAGTTATTATAACTACCCGAACTTCATGCAAATGCATTCTTTGAAGCATGAAGACAAATTGTGTAATCTTTACCAGCATTCTCCTTGCGTGTGTTTGATTCAGAGCCATAGAATAGTGTATTCACATAATAGAGTTGTTAAAAAGGGCGTTGTAATCTTTCAAGAAGATGTAATTAACATGTGCATGCCAAAGCCCCAAGAACTATGCCATCATCTCCTCTCAATGTGCAAAAATCGAAATGCTCAAGTAGATATGAATGCAAATCAATCAGTACAGATAGAGAAGATCAAAATCTAGAGTCACTTGAGGTGTCCTAATATACTTCGCTTGTTTGGATATTTTTATGATAAGAATCATGTGTATCTCATTTTTGAATATGCCCTAAGGGGTGAGTTGTATAAAGAACTTCAATGCTGTAGATGCTTCAGTGAGAAGCATGCAGCTACTTATATTGCATCACTAGCACAAGCTTTGCTCTACTATCATCAAAAACATGTGAGACACTGTGATGTAAGGCTAGAAAATTTGTTGATTGGTATTAAGGGTGAATTGAAGATTGCAGACTTTGGATGATCTGGGCACACCTTTCATAAAAGGAAAGCCCTATGTGGAACCTTGGATTATTTACTCCCTGAAATAGTTGAAATTGATTCTTGTCAAATGCAAAGCACGCACATAGACTATTTGATAGAACACGTTAAAGAAATGTGTTTTCATGGGCTGCGATGGGTGCAGGATATGAATTAAATGGATTTCATTATATTTAGAAGCCACAAATCCAAACTTCACAACCTTTGTGAACATCCACCCATAGCCTAATAGGGTATGGACCTCCATTTAAGCATAATGGAAAGAGGATTTCAAAATGCTATGGACAGATGTGGCATGAAGCTGTTTGAGGACATATCTCCCATTACACTAAATGCCTTGCCTCTTATCTGTGTGGAGGGTTTGAGAACAATCGATGGATTTTAGTTTTTTTTTTTATATTTTCTTTTTTAAATATAAGAGCAGTCGACTATGGCATGCTTAATGATATTGTTATGAAATACTCGCATGTAAGTAAAGTGCATAATGATGTAGTTTAGACCTGCAGGTTATAGATCAAATCTACACTTCATGGAATTGACCTTGGAACACTCACAGCGTGCACAGAATCCAAGACATAGGGCATAGACATGTATGCATAATGTGAAAGAACAGGCAAGATGCCTAAGTTGTTTGACAAAGTCCCTCAAAGAAATTCAGTCTCATAGAATAAAATGACTGCAAGATACGTACAAAATGGATTTTTTTTTTGAAAATGGTTTATAAACTTTTAATGAAATACCGTTGGCAGGCGTAGAACCAGACTCCACGACCTTTGCCATCATCCTCCCAGCTCGTGGCATGTATTGGAGGAGGACATGGATGCATAGACAAAGCACATGAACTATTTGACAGAATGCCTCAAAGATTTAGTTGATGGACTTTATATGTGAGCATTATAATACTCAAAAAATTGTCTTACGCCATTGATTGTTCCTAACGACGTATTCCTTGACCTCATATGGGTGCAAGTGCCAGTATAATTTGAAATGCTATGATAGACATGAATGCAAAATGCAGAATGATATATAAGGCACTGGAAACAATGATTGCAGGTTATTCGCAGAATGATGTTGAAAAGGTCGTGGAAACTTTCCAGCAAATGCAATTTTTGGGCATTGAAACCAAGTTCCATAACCATTGCCAGCATCTTTGCTTCCTATGACAAAAATGGAAGCTTTAGAACCGAGGATAGGCATCCATCAAACCATGTGAAATTGGTGCTCTTTTTTATGGTACATTGTAGTTGCAATACTCTGGTGGACATGCATGCAAAATCTTGAAGCATAGACAATGCATCTGAAATGTTTGACTTAATTCCTTAAAGAAATGTCATCTATGGTTTGCAATAATAAAAGGATATGGACAGGTGGAATTTTTATTAAAAAGGATGTATAAACTTTCAAAGCAAATACAAATGGCCTAAGAAATACCCAACCTAGCATTCCCCATTTAAATACCAAAATGAATGTAATAGAAATGTATTTCATAGAGGCAAGTCAAGGGCAAGGAAAATGTTTCAAGGAGTTCTTGAAGGTACTTGAGGCAGATATTTAGTATGATAATACCTTGGTATCTCAGTTTCCATGGGAATATAATGATGCATGTCTACAAATGAGACTTTTCTTGAGCCTGACATCACTTGTTTCTTTTTCTTACACAATGGACCAACTGTAGGCTTACAAAGGTATTGGGTCAGCTAAAGAAACTCATAAACATGGTTTATGATGATTGGTACCTCCAAAATGCCAACACATGAAATAAAATTTAGCATTAGAAAATTTTATGATGTAATATTTCTATTTTTACCACAACTTAGAGGAGGAATAACTTACATGGAAGACCGTAAACAAAAAGCAATATGCATGGAGACCAATAGTCAGATAGTCTTACCTAAATGCAACCATGCCATATCCATGAAATGCTACCAAGAATGGCATATAGAGCCCGGGTTCTTAGATTATAAGATCCATGGAAGGCATTGTGGAGAGCATTCATTTCCAGATTCAGAGAGAAGAAAGTCTTATGAAGGTGACACTTTCATAATATATGAATAGCATATAAGAACATGGGAATTTTGATACATATATAACCCTTGGTGGAGTCATTACTTCAAATTGTTAAAAGTGATACTGCAAAGCCTATACAAAGAATAGAGGGAATCTATGCTCTACCCTTGTAGTTATGAATGACAAGAAAAGTGTCAATGTTTGATTTATTAGTGCATTTGAACTTAAGCGATAATGTACTTGTGTAAAAAGGATCTTCTGTTGTGAAAATTGAATGAAGAGCACAATCCGGAAGAAAGATATAACTAACCCTCTCTACATAATGCTTTGAAATTGAGATGAGTAGTGGATGGTGATGGCATTTTATGATTGTAATCAAGGCAAAAATTTAAGATTCAAGTATTTGATCTTGGGAAGGAGGGAGATGGTCGTCCTAAGAAGGTTGCAAGAAAACAAAATTTGAGTAATCAAAGGGATAGTCGTCACGGAGGTGATCAACCAATGAGAAGTAAGGCAACATCTAGATTGCCTAAGACATCCTTTTGTCTCACTTGCAATTATATCTACAATGGAGTCAAAATGAACACATCTTGTTGTTGTTGTTTTAAAGAGTCGTTAGATGTATTTTTTCACATCTTCAAGTATTGAGAGTAGTGATCATGTTGAGTAGGATATGAGTATTCTAGTGGATACAGAGCCACCAATTTTGATGAATTCCCACCAACACATATATGATCCTTCATGGCACTTCTTATGTAGAGTTAGTAGATCAATTTCATCATGTGTCTACCGCATTTCTAGCACTTTGAAAGAGATGTCGAGAAGCAATTGAATAGATGACCACCAAAATGGAGCAAACAGAGATGGAAGATAACTTAGCGATGTTCACCACTCAAAAGTTACAAGTTTAATATACCTTTTTGTAAAAGTGACTTATGTCACTTATTGTAATTCCAAAGTTAGAAAATAAACTTTATTTTGAGAAAGTGATATAAAACATAACCAAAAAAAATAAAGTTTATTGTATTTCAAAGAAGGTAGTTATTAGGTAGTTGAGGTAATTACGAAGTAGTCACAAAGTAGTTACTGGGAGCAAGCCTATAAATACAAGGCTATTTCAAATGTAAAGGGGGGGATTTTTCAAGAGACTTTTTGAGGGGGAACTTAGAAAGAAACTTCTTGGAACATTTTTGGTCTTACACATTGTATAGTTTACTTTTGGAATTGTATAATTTCAAAAAGATAATGAAGAATGCATTTCAGTTCGTATGTTCTTGATGTATTTCTAAGTTATGATTACTAGTTTCTCGTATGTCAAATTGGTGATCTTTCTATGTATTTGTGTAAATTAAAGTTATCCATTGAAGCATACAATTGGGGTGATGAAGCATGATCATGTCTCGGTATCCTGATTTGAAAGTGTTAAAATAAATTATCTCTTCGTATGTTAAGATTTGCTATCTTTCTTCATCGTTGTTGCACATATGTCACAAAATTCATCATGGAGTTTAGGAAAGTGGTTTCTAGCTTTGTGGTGAAACCCCCTCATACTTTTTAATAAGAGTGTGAAACTCCTGTTAGTTTTCGTACATCTACCACGAGGGTTTCTACATGCCCATTTATCTTGTTATTTTCCTTTTCCTCTTTTCTATACTTTCAGGTTAAAAAGTAAACAAAAACCACAAATACCCCCATCATACGAGGGAGCCGCCCCTCTCAAATGCAGAGGAAGATTGTTGCTCTGTCGCAATCTCTCCAACTGTTGGGACAATTTAGTCACCGCTCTAAGGGCAACGAGTCATTTTTAAAGGTTATTTCGTGGTGACAAACCTGTTTACCAACAATCATTTAGTTTTATCCAAAACCCATCTATTAGTTGAGTATAGTTATAAAATTTACCTTGATATTGCTTATACAATTTATACCAATCATCTTTCAAATATTAGAAATAGAACCAATTAGCAAGCTCTCATCTATTCCACACCCTTTGCCACCGTGGATAGAATCAACCCAAACATATTCATTCAATCTTCTTTAGCTATTAAGGTTCACCCGCCTAAGTCTAGAAGAACCTAAAGTGCAGGGAGTCATTAACCCTATAGGTTAACTTCGTTGCGTTAGTTCAAAAATGTTGCCAATCTGATCATAGAGTATGGCATCTTCTTAGGATTTGAAACCTACATTTTTGAGACCTAACACACTCATCAAATCAACTATTATGTTTCTTGTTTGTCTTCATGTGTTCTTATGCCCTAATGATTTGTTCTTAAGGTCCTGATTCATACTTTTCATTTCCATACTTGTGCATATGTCTTTAACAATTCATTGATGTCTTCCTCTCTCTGTCTCTTGTAAGTTAAAAGATGTAAAAACTTGTAAAGTTTATACAACACTGATTCACTCCCCCTCTCAGTTTTGTCCTATACTCCAACATGTGGTATCAGAGCACAGGTTTCCTATAGAAGTCTAATTGGCTTGGGTAGGTCTTGATAGTGGAGTACCATGGGAAAGTGTAAAAGAAATAAGGGTAGGAGAAATATCAAGCCACATACTAGTCAAAAGACACCATCTATACCAAATTCAGATGTTAATGTACATTCAGTTGATAGAAATGTCTCACAAGTTGAGTTAGGTATCAAATTAGAGGAAGAGTTTTCAGGAGTTCCTTTCTTTGATGGTTCAGATTTTTTTATTTGTTGTATTAGAATGCAAGTCTATTTATCCACTTTGGGATATGGTGTGTGGATGTCAGTTGAGACTGTGTATCATATTTCCTCTCAATCACCTAATAGTGCAAATAACAAAGAGGCTTATGAATGTAATCATATAGCAAAGATCATTTTGTCTAGATTATTCAATGAAATTTCCTATAAAGTTATGCATTGTGAAACAGCTTGAGATGTGTGGAAGGTATTGATAAGAATCTATGAAGGTGATGTATTTGAAGGAGAGGACAACATTTTATCTGAGAAGACTGACAATGATGGAAGACATTCACATGAAGGAGATGAGGTCCAATCTATTTTAGAAGGAGGTTACATTATGAGTGATTATGATCAAGAGTATGATGAACAAGAATGTGAGGTTGATGTTGAAGGAAAACTCATGTGTGCTCTGAGTGAAATCAAGAAACACAAAAGGGAGAATAAGAGACTAGAGTTACAGCTACAACAAGAAAAAGACTTCAAATACAAAACACTATTAGACCTTGGAAGAGTATCTTCTGATCTTGAAGAGGCAAGATATAATGCCCCACTATGCAACCTTAGAGATAAGTCAACTAAAGCAAATACAAGGCGGAATTTTTTTTTTTTTTAAAGAGATAGAGATAATGATAAACAAAATATAACACAATCTGATACAACAAGTTAACAAACATCTCTAGGGATAACATGGTTGCATTATAATAACTAGCAATTTTCAACATCATATAAAACTTATTCAAATTATATATAATCACATGACTACTTTACTAGTTACTAACATGATTTAGTTGATAGCCATGATTTGTTAAAAGGTGCCAAATGAATCCACTCACGCACACACCATTGGTAATGCCTACCCAAAAATTAGTAATAATGAACTCAATAGAATGAAAAGATATCAATTTACAAGGTTTATCTTAGTAAAACTTGAATCAATAATGAGAGTTTATCAACATTCTTCAAAATGAAATACAAATGTATCAACAAATTTGTACATCTATACAACTTTACCAATATTACCAGATAGTCATCGGTTCGCCAAATGAAAGGGTACCTCCTTAGCTCTAGAATTCCCGCATGACTATATACCTCCACTGCACATCTGACAAAATATTAGTCCTGCATAAATATAAATATCAATTTCATGATATAACTAGCCTAAGGCCCTAAGGGGCCGACCTAATGTCTTAGGGGCTCATCCATGATGGCCTTGCCTACGCACACGTAGGGCAGAGACTTCGTAGTTCAGGAAACTTGGTCTTGTAACCACACAAATGACTCAATAACACCTTGTTTATGTTTAGGAACAATAAAAAGTTCAATACCCAATTCATAATTACTTGTAATGCACATGATAAGAAAGAGTCTCACTCTATCAATTATATTCCTTTATCCAATATCTACTTTCTTCTTATAGCTCCTTCTCTAACTCCTCATACAGTAATGTAGAAAATCCAATCACAACAAAGCATACCACATCCAATTATGCACACATGGCCAACCACCACTCAACCCCACCCTCCTAAGCCTCTGGATACAACTCTTGACACCATTAAAACACCATGGTTTTACTTCACAATCACTTTCAAAAGCACATCGAGAAAACTAAGATCATTCAACAATATTTCAATTACAACACCACAAATACAACACAAGATATGACGCACTAAATATGGGTCTTAAGGAATATAACATTAGTCCTCTCAAGATCAACCTTCTAACAACATAAAGTAATTCTATCCCAATACTAGAGAACAATAATATTCTAACATTTTCAATAAATATATACATAGGTTTAAATCATATTATTATTACAATAATTTTTTTCTAAAAAGAAATCAAAACAATATCACTTCCTATCAAGATAATATAGCTATTAAAAATATTCATGATAATATACTTATCCTTCTATTCTTAATCAAGCTTATCAAGGATTAAATCATTTTATTTTCAAATTCTATATATTCAATGATAATATTATAAGGGTATTAAAAATCACCCTCTATATTTTTATTTATATATAAAGTCTTTTTATAAAAATAGCTATATTCATATTCTTCCAAAATCCAGCAAAATAAAATTTATAAAATAACTCAAAGAAATTTAAGACTAAAAGATACAGTTTCTTAAGAATTAAAAGATTTAATTCTAAATAGAAGAAGTATTACATAACTCTACTTAATATTAGTTTCTAATAAAAGTGACTAAAAAGAGAGGACTGTTAAACATTATGAGTAATCAAAACTTTCCTTACGTATCTAATTAACATTCTTCATTAGATAATAAATTTTTTTCCTCAAAGTCTTAGAAGAAGGGAGTGAGATGAATTCCAATGCAGTTGAGAAACATGAGAATTTTCTATCTTAAAATTTATACATTTGAAAACGTATAGATGCTGCTTAATTTCATAGGATGAACTTCATATTTAACCAGCTTCCTTTAATAGTTTTGGAACACTAAGAACTGTATACTACTTTCTGCAAACTGACGGCAGATGAATTGTATATTATTTACCAAGCAGGAAAAAGATTTTGCAAGGATGCTCTCAAAGTCATTGAATTCTAACATTGTAAGTTTTACTTGTGTACAAGGTGCACGCAGGTGAGAAGGTTTAATAAATGAGAGATGGTACATACTTCAATCACATGCATAGTTTAACAACACCGAGTGGGTCGATACCATGTAGAAGGAGTTCTATATTTCTACTTTGAGACTCGACGCTGACAAGGAGAGTTTCTATTACAAATTTAAATTATGGAGTTGATGCCTGGCAAGATTCTAATCTCACAGATAGAAATGATTGCATGTATGATAGGACGGAAGGGGGAATTTACCAGATATTGAGTTGAAAATGCTCTGATACACATCCATGAAAAAATAGAAGCTCAAACATAGCGCACAAACTGCTTGACAAAAGCAGAGATCACAGGTTAAGCATAAAATGGGTTAATTGATAAGACTTTTAAACAAATGTAACTGGCAGACCTAAAGCCTTATCTAATGCCTTGAGAGAGCTTTGGTGCCAAAACGACTAGGGATGTTTCTCACGCCGTAAAGAAATTCGTGTCAGAAGATTTTCTAAACTTGGTGGTTATTCCTATCGACGTATTCCTTGATTCTTGTATGGGCACAAATGCTAGTAATAGCATAATATAGAGGTTTAAGAGATCGATAAAATGGCAGAAAGAACCCGATGCATTAAGTAATAATTAAAAAAACACACGGAAAGTCTTACTCCTATGCCATTCTGGCCACAACCGGAAATGTAGCCAGAAGGATTCCATAGAAAGAGGCGCATAATCTGGCCCTCCTATATTTTGAGTCATAATTACTATGATAAAAGTAGAATGATAAACAAGAGTTACACCTAGATTTTGACTGGCTGGAAGAGTTCAAAGATAACAAATTTACGCCAGGCTTCACGCCAGGTATGAAATGCCAAGTATATCATAAGCTTTCAAAATAGAAGGAACTGAAGAACTCAAGTTCACATTATACTGAGTAGGCTAAAAAAAGAAAATTTCAAGAAAAGACAAAGTACAGACAGAAGAAAAGCTGTCTATATCTCAAACTATGCTCGTACCTTTCATTGAGAAGATTATATTCCACATGCTATTGACAGAAATCCACTGAAGGCAATACTAAGAGTAACAGCATGATCATGATTTCATTAAAACAAAACCAAGTCACCAGAAAATGATAATAAAAGTCATGGAAGGAATAGCAGAGAACATATACTAATGAACCAAACAAAGGTGATTCCCTGCCAGGATTGCTACGCAAATATTATCAGGAGTTGAGGGACACATCTAGAGACATAGAAGGGTGGTGGAAAGCCATTAAAACTAATTCAAAGGAGAGGATGACAGGGTAATTAGATTCAAGTCAGGAGATTAAATCTCAAACAGATCACACAAACCCTTGTCCAGTATTGAAAATGAATAGCAATGTTGAGGTCTATAATGAATGCATGACACACAAAGGTTTGAATCACAGACTGTACTCAGAATGAAATTTTCAACAACCATAGAAATCACAATTTCCTAATCCATAAACTGGAATCCCTAGCAAGTTTTAAAATTTTTCCTACAGAAGTCAAATATCATACCTAGATCTTTTCCTCTAGTTCCACCTTTTCTCCTCCTGAAAATTTGAATATGCCGAGGCTACAACCCTCTCCTTCTTAAAACTGTAGGTTATCCATTTGAAGAGTATACGTTTCAAACTTAAAATAGAAAAGAGTAGTTAATGCCCATAAATTAGTTGCCCTTATGAAACTGTCACTTCCCTCATGAGACTTGAATTAGGTAAAATGATGCATTCGAAGAATCTTTCCTAGAAGATATTCAAATATCTATCTACTTAATATGGCAATTATTATTATTTCCCGCTAAATATTTATTTATAATTTGTATTGCAAAACTAATGCAATTAATAGGTTCACCACGACTAATAACAAATAAAATGAAAGATTCTTCTAAATTAGTTAAAGTGCAAATGCAATTTTTTTCATTCCTACGTAACTGAATAACCCACCTCAATTAAACAATCCAACTAAATAACTCAAATGTCGAACATACCTAACACAACCGAGGCGAACATGGAGGGGTACTACATCCTCCCCCACTAAAGCTCGACTTACTCCTAGAAGTTTCAACTAGAGTAGAACATAACATGTTAGTACCTACCTCGAAGTTGATTCATCTCATATGAATAATGTACACTAGTTTGCCTATGGAAAGAGGTTTATCTCATATACTCCATTTCAACATACTTTACCCTTCTTCTTTTCAGTGTCTCCACAGTAACACAATCACAACTTGCATTTCAAAAATGATTCCCTCATATCTAAACCACTTAAAATCCTTACAAGTTGGCATTGACACATAATCAGTTTCCTTAGGACATAAAACACATTGTACCATTTTAATCCTAACTAATAGAAATTCTCATATAATGTATTCAATTTTCAAGTGCACCACCAATGCAATTCCTCATTCAATTTGATGTTAAACAACCAATAGGTCAGAATGATACATTTTTACAAAATATCAACATATTATTTTTTGCACATATAGCACACATTTTCTAATAATTATCCATCATTTATAAACAAGATTTTTCACTATAATTATTGTACCATACTAAATCCAAACACAATTTATCATTTCATAATTACAATTTTCATAATTTAACTTATGTCCTTCACATACACACAAATTCATATTACCGGGATTCACATCACAAGGCTACACAAGGGTCCATCTGGATATTGGGAACAACATATTAATCCATGATACTTAATCCATGAGCCAAGAATCAATATCCATCTCACATAATCCATACCTCACACTCAATAACTTGTTGGTGTTAGGCCACACTCATAGGATAAGACCATCCAACAAGCCATAATGACCTCTCTCTTGTTGTATAAGGTGGTTAGCCTTCAAGAGATGGTCGTCACATATAGGTGGGTTGTGGGTCCTAGCTGTATAACAGCCTCACATACCCCCATCCTCAAGGTTCCATGCGTCTACTTCCTTGTAAACACTCACCAAGTCTGCCTCATACGTCCTTGGAGAGAAATCACAATATGACACATGGCTGACATCAAAAACAATAAGGATAAACTAGTTTAGCCACCAAAGTCATAAAGAAAGATAAAAAATTTAATTTCAACAATAAACAAGAAATGCGCGCAATTTTCAACACTAAATCAAATGTAACCATGAGCGTTACTTGCAAATAAGATCACAAGGTGTGGCTAAACCATCACAATCAAATAGAAACAAAGTGTCGGCCTTCACAATCAATAGAAAATCATCAATAACCATAAAAAAGTCCACAATCTTCGAAATTGCACTATACAACACTGTGTGACTAGATACTAGCCACCAAATGAGGAGGGAGGGAACAACGTTAGGCTATAGTAGTAGCCCTCATGTGGTGCGGAGTGAGCATGCCATCCACATGGCTCAAGGTGTACTCCTCAGCTACACCCTACATCGTGTCATCACGCGGCAAGGACTAACCAAGTGGCCCGCACACTCCTTGGTTGTCTGCATGGAACGTGCACCTCGGCCACATCTTGCATCGTATCTTAGCGCAACATGGTCATATGCTAGCCAGAGAAGGCACGTACTGGCCGTATGTCGCATGGTAGTGTGTTTGTGGCTCCACAGAAGTAGGCACGCATAGAACACACCCTGCATAGTGACACCTCATGGAAAAGGCACACGCAGGTACTCACCATAGCCAGAGGTATACATGGCTAGGACTTACCCATATGCTAAACAACCCAACACTGTCAAAAGCAAACATGAGTATCCCTCTACAAGTGTGTGAGGCCCCATTATGCTCATCACACAAATAGGCTATAACACAATCTCATAGTGCACCTTCACGTGTCTAAGCACGTGGCATCGTGTCCTCGAGCCCAACTCGCTACCATCAGCATCACGACATCATCACCAGCACCGTGTCCGAACATTAGTGGGGTGTGGCATCATACCTATTGCATCATGTCGAAACATGTGCAGATACAGGATCTGTCTTAGCATGGGTAACCAACCTCCTTCCATATGTTGGACCTCAAAATATACATGGGGCACATGGTCTCACTTGGATTATCCATGCAGGTCCTAGACCCCGGCCCCCAAGTGACAACTCATACCATCACATAATTCCAGTTAGGTTGTCCATGCAGGTCCTAGACCCGGCCCCCAACTGATAACTCATGCGGTATATCATACCTTTCGTGAAGACAGGGTAAGTGATCCTCCAAGAAGTACAATCCAGATGCTCAAAAACTGTGGGAATTAGGCTAACACATATGAATCAAGTACCCTGATCTATCATAAGGGGAAGTAGTGAGTACGTTTCCTCAGGTTCGGTTGAGCGAGGGAACGCTCTGCGCTGTCATAAGCATATGCTACACATTTTGCCCAAGGAACTTTGTGGCTGCTACTACCCCTACACAGACTAAGGGACTAGAGTACCAAAGAATAAAATCTATGAATCTAACTTTTGGCTACTCTTTTATATATATATTTTCAACCACACAAGGGTTGGCCCTCAATTGGATAACAAACATGCAAACACACATAATGGTATGGTTGATCCCACACCTAAAATACACATTTTCCCCATGGGTGGGTACTTAGTATAACCATCTCAAGGGCACATAGCGCAAGTACGGGGTATTCACAACACTCAACCAATGCACATTTACTGGTTTCTCACTTTTATAGGGGAAGATTATATTCTCATACACAATTTTCATTACTACCATAAGTACATTTATTCCCATAACCAATGTGATCCCCTCGACAAAATCATAAGATTACTTACTATCCTCTTCCCTTTTCCAGTTCTTGTCCACTCTACTTTTCCTACATTTCACATGATGTTGAAAGTCAATATTGTGATCAGCTATCCAATACATCAAACTGTGTGTTTAGATCAAAGCATGGTATCCTACACAAGAATTTATACAACTTGCATAAGAAGTATTACTATAACTAAACATGGGCCACAACATTAACCTGAGATCCTAGTGCTACAAACCTGGCTTTGATACCAAATGTAATGCCCCACCATGCAACCCTAGAGATAAGTCAACTAAAAAAAATACAAGGTGGATTTTTTTTTTTTTTTAAAGAGATAGAGATAATGATGAACAAAATATAACACAATTTGATACAACAAGTTAACAAACATCTCTAGGGATAACATGGTTGCATTATAGTAACTAGCAATTTTTAACATCATATAAAACTCATTCAAATTATATATAATCACATGACTACTTTACTAGTTACTAACATGATTTAGCTGATAGCCATGATTTGTTAAAAGGTGCCAAATGAATCCACTCACACACGTACCATTGGTAATGCCTACCCAGAAATTAGTAATAATGAACTCAATAGAATGAAAAGATATCAATTTAGAAGGTTTATCTTAGTAAAACTCGAATCAATAATCAGACTGTATCAACATTCATCAAAATGAAATATAAATGTATCAACAAATTTGTACACCTATACAACTTTACCAATACTGCTAGATAGTCATCAGTTCACCAAATGAAAGGGTACCTCCTTAGCTCTAGAATTCCTGCATGACTATATACCTCCACTGCACATCTGATGAAATATTAGTCCTGCATAAATATAAATATCAATTTCATGATATAACTAGCCTAAGGCCCTAAGGGGCCGACCTAATGTCTCGAGGGCTCATCCATGATGGCCTTGCCTACGTACGCATAGCACAGAGACTTTGTAGTTTGAGAAACTTGGCCTTGTAACCACACAAACGACTCAATAACACCTTGTTTATGTTTAGGAACAATAAAAAAGTTCAATACCCAATTCATAATTATTTGTAATGCACATGATAAGAAAGAGTCTCACTCTATCAATTATATTCCTTTATCCAATATCTACTTTGTTCTTATAGCTCGTTCTCTAACTCCTCATACAATAATGTACAAAATCCAATCACAAAAAAGCATACCACATCCAATTATGCACACATGGCCAACCACCACTCAATCCCACCCTTTTAAGCCTCTAAATACAACTCTTGACACCATTAAAACACCATGGTTTTACATCACAATCACTTTCAAAAGCACATCGAGAAAACTAAGATCATTCAACAATATTTCAATTACAACACCACAAATACAACACAAGATATGACGCACTAAATATGGGTCTTAATGAATATAACATTAGTCTTCTCAAGATCAATCTTCTAACAACATAAAGTAATTCTATCCCAATACTAGAGAACAATAATAATCTAACATGTTCAATATATATATATACATAGGTTTAAATCATATTGCTCCTACAATAATTTTTTTCTAAAAAGAAATCAAAACAATATCACTTCCTATCAAGATAATATAGCTATTAAAAATATTCATGATAATATACTTATCCTTCTATTCTTAATCAAGCTTATCAAGAATTAAATCATTTTATTTTCAAATTCTATATATTCAATAATAATATTATAAGGGGTATTAAAAATCACCCTCTATATTTTTATTTATATATAGAGTCTTTTTATAAAAATAGCTATATTCATATTCTTCCAAAATCTAACAAAATAAAATTTATAAAATAACTCAAAGAAATTTAAGACTAAAAGATACAGTTTCTTAAGAATTAAAAGATTTAATTCTAAATAGAAGAAGTATTACATATCTCTACTTAATATTAGTTTCTAATGAAAGTGACTAAAAAGAGAGGACTGTTAAACATTATGAGTAATCAAAACTTTCCTTACGTATCTAATTAACATTCTTCATTAGATAATAAAATTTCTCCCTCAAAGTCTTAGAAGAAGGGAGTGAGATGAATTCCAATGCAGTTGAGAAACATGAGAATTTTCTATCTTAAAATTTATACATTTGAAAACATATAGATGCTGCTTAATTTCATAAGATGAACTTCATATTTAACTAGCTTCCTTTAATGGTTTTGGAACACTAAGAACTGCATACTACTTCCTGTAAATTGACGGTGGAGGAATTGTATATTATTTACCAAGCAGGAAAAAGATTTTGCAAGGATGCTCTCAAAGTCATTGAATTCTAACATTGTAAGTTTTACTTGTGTACAAGGTGCACGTAGCTGAGAAGGTTTAATAAATGAGAGATGGTACATACTTTGATCACATGCATAGTTTAACAGCACCAAGTGGGTCGATACCATGTAGAAGGAGTTCTATATTTCTACTTTGAGACTCGACGCCAACAAGGAGAGTTTCTATTATAGATTTAAATTACTGAGTTGATGCCTAGTAAGATTCTAGTCTCATAGATAGAAATGATTGCATGTATGATAGGATGGAAGGGGGAATTTACCATATATTGAGTTGAAAATGCTCTGATACACATCCATGAAAATATAGAAAAACAAACATAGTGCACAAACTGCTTGACAAAAGAAGAGATCATAGGTTAAGCATAAAATGGGTTCATTGATAAGACTTTTAAACAAATGCAAGTGGCAGACGTAAAGCCTTATCTAATGCCTTGAGAGAGCTTTGGTGCCAAAACGACTAGGGATGTTTCTCACACCTATTGGTGGTGGATGTTACATCCACAAAACTCATAAAACATAAAACACAAAATACAGAAACATATGATCTTCAACAATGTGCTGCTGCACAATATTCATTATATCAAAACATGGTTACATATCACGAATGCTGCTGCATTCACATACATTGACTTGATCATTACCGACTATTCACATACATTGACTTGATCATTACCGGCTTGTCACTTGACTTAACTCTGTTACATCATGCCTCTTTTATAGAGGGCTTTGGTACATGCCTAGATTCTTCCAATCTTTCTTGACTCATCTAGAAACATATCCTCTAGAACCTTTCTTATCTAGAACATTCTCTTCTTTCTAGAAACCTCTGCCTTTCTAGACTCCCTTAGAAACTTTCTATTGTCCTCTTTTGTCTTTTTACCTTTTTGTCTTTTTCTCTTTTAATTCATTACTATTTTGTTTGTGGGAGAAATTACTTTCCAACACTCCTCCTTAATTTCGACCACCTATCATTCCAAATTTATCTTCCAAATCTTTGTCTTTCAATTCCTTCCTTCAAATCATCTTCACGATCTGCTGATCTTCAACTCTCACCCACTGCTGCGGCAGTCATTCAATCCTTGAAAATATTTAGAACAACAAACTAGAAGTCCTCTTACTATCTGTATCTTTCAACTTTGCAGGATGCCTCAATCCTTCAAACTTTTCTTGCTTATTATCATCTTTTACAAATGAAGATCTATACTTAAACAAACTTTTCAGCATACTTGTAATTTGTTGCCAACTTGATCCATAATTCCATCCACAATCCATTTTCATGCGTCCTGTCATATTTTTCCATTCTCTTTGCCAACACATCTTATCACAATGATTTCTCAATCCACAATTGCTACATGGATGTAAATCCCAACACTTGTCCTTAGTATGTCCTTGCCTATGACAATGAGAACATTGAACATTCCTCTTTTCTTGAATCAGCTTGTTTGTACCTGTAACATGATTTGCTTTTCCATATCCAAGACTTGCGTACTTTGGCCTCACTATCGGCTCAATTGGCTCCTTCATTCCTTGTCCATACTTGCCTAATCCTTGTCCTTTATAACCCATCTTCTTCATCATATTAAAACCAACATTCTCTTCATTACAATGATTTTCAGATTCAAACAACTTGTCATTTTCATTAATATCACAACATGCAAATTTTGCTGATCCAACCTCTTCAACCTTGCAATTTTTAGCTTTAGCTACATCACATAAATCACTTGTATCACACGAGACATTACAAACCAATGGTTTTGTCTTTAAACTTTCATTTTTTTCTTTTAACCTTGATATTTCTTCTTTCAACCTTAACATCTCATCCTTTTGTAAACTACTTTCCTCTTTTAATCTTTTTATCTCTTCTTCCAATTCCATATTATTTTCTTCTAATTCTTTATTCCTCTGTTTAACCTTATCAAATAGTTTCAAGTTTTCTTCTAACTCTTCATTTTTCTTTCTAACTTTACTCAATTCAACATTAGCTTCATACCTTTCTGACCTTAAACCAATTTTGTCTATTGTCAATTGATGTAATTCTTTTATGAATTCAGATCTTTCTTTTTCCAAAGCATCTTTCTCTTTTTGCCAATCCTTTTTTTCTGTTTTCTCTCTCTTAGCTTTACCCATTTGAAAATAAATGATTAACTTACATCAGACTATTGCCCTTTGCTGTAATTGTCGATTGGTTTCGGTAGTTTCACGTGCCTTCACTCCTCCTTTGATGTCTTCAGACTTCAATCTTTCTCAATCAATGCAACATCAATAGTGATCAACTCCTCTGTATTCTGTAACCCTTGCGGTTTGTAATTTCACAGCAACTTCTTTATTCAATCTCCTCAGCACAAATTCAACTTTGATTTTATTGCTAACAGTACTCGTAATCTTTTGCAACACAGTCCACTCTTACACAATTATTAGTAAATCTCTACCAACAGGACCTCACTAAATAAATTAGGTCGGCTTTTCAACAAACAAATAATCATACCTTGCGGTGAATGCCAATTCAGAATTGATTTCTATGACTTTTTAACTCCTTTTGCTAGAAAATCGGACAACAAACATGAATCACTCTTCAGAGTAACATCAATAATATCTTACCTTTGCAATTGTCATATACAAGGCATCCTTCAGCAGTGGCTTTTCCTTCTTTTCATAACCTCCAGATCTACGTTGACTTAAAAAAGCCTCGATCTCCCCCTTTGGTTCAAATGGTTTCCTCAGATCAGCAATTTTTTTATTTGTTTTAGATCTTCTATGGCATCGGCTTCAACAATAGCTCCTGAAAAAATAGTGATTCATGCATTAAGCGGCCTCTTGTGATCTCCTTTAATCGGCTTTCTCAACAATTAACTTGGGCAATTCCTTTTTGCTATCGTTTCACCTCCAGGTTGTGGCCTGATCAAACCCTAACAACTGTCTTTGGTCTCTCATTGATTTCAATGGCCTTCTTGATCTGTCTTTCACGGTGGCGGATTCCTTTACAAATAATCATAGCTTCAAATTCTTCTATAGCTCCAAAGAAACTTAAACCTTCTCTATGCCCTTTTTGCACCTGAGATCTTCAGCGGCTTCAAACTCTTCCTCAAAGGAGCTTCCCACAGTAGCGGCAGCTTCACAATGTTTTTTTTTGCTTCGTCCTCCATCACAAATTCCTTAGAACCCTAGGAAATTTAATTTGCCAAAACAATCTCCAAATCTATGCCTTCGAATTGGTAGTTGGCAGCTTCAGTGCTTCTCTTTGGCGATTTATGATTTTCTTCTCCAAATCTGTGATTTGCTTGATGCCTTCTTTAATCTCCAGACGATCTTTTTCACGGCTAAACTATTGATTCCAAGGCTGCGGCTAAACTTTCCAGCGATCTTCAATGATTTTTTTTTTTACAAACCCTGGCAATAGCTTTTGTCTCCCTCAACAAGCTTTTTCCAAATCCTACATCAAAAAACAAATCCACAACCTTGCAACACCATAATACATTTGATCTTCATGTAAGCAGGGTAAAACACAATCTTTGCAAACCCTAGATGATCTCACATGCACATGATTCTCATAATCCTGGATCAAAAACAGTATGGCTCTGATAAATCTCCCAGATCTGCCTGCTCTGATACCACTTGTTGGTGGTGGATGTTACATCCACAAAACTCATAAAACATAAAACACAAAATACAGAAACATATGATCTTCAACAATGTGCTGCTACACAATATTCATTATATCAAAACATGGTTACATATCACGAATGCTACTGCATTCACATACATTGACTTGATCATTATCGGCTTGTCACTTGACTTAACTCTGTTACATCATGCCTCTTTTATAGAGGGCTTTGGTACATGCCTAGATTCTTCCAATCTTTCTTGACTCATCTAGAAACATATCCTCTAGAACCTTTCTTATCTAGAACATTCTCTTCTTTCTAGAAACCTCTGCCTTTCTAGACTCCCTTAGAAACTTTCTATTGTCCTCTTTTGTCTTTTTACCTTTTTGTCTTTTTCTCTTTTAATTCATTACTATTTTGTTTGTGGGAGAAATTACTTTCCAACAACACCGTAAAGAAATTCGTGTTAGAAGATTTTCTAAACTTGGTGGTTATTCCTATCGACATATTCCTTGATTCTTCTATGGGCACAAATGCTAGTAATTGCATAATATAGAGGTTTAAAAGATCGATAAAATGGCAGAAAGAATCTGATGCATTAAGGAATAATAAAAAAAAACACAAGTAAAGTTTTACTCCTATGCCATTCTAGCCACAACCAGAAATGTAGCCAGAAGGATTCCATAGAAAGAGGTGCAGAATCTGGCCCTCCTATATTTTAAGTCATAATTACTATGATAAAAGTAGAATGATAAACAAGAGTTACGCCTAGATTTTGACAGGCTGGAAGAGTTCAAAGATAACAAATTTATGCTAGGCTTCACGCCAGGTATGAAATGCCAAGTATATCATAAGCTTTCAAAACAGAAGGAACTAAAGAACTCAAGTTCACATTATACTGAGGAGGCTAAAAAAAGAAAATTTCAAGAAGAGACAAAGTACAGACAGAAGAAAAGCTGTCTATATCTCAAACTATGCTCATGCCTTTCATAGAGAAGATTATATTCCACATGCTATTGACAGAAAGCCATTGAAGGCAATACTAAGAGTAAGAGCATGATCATGATTTCATTAAAACAAAACCAAGTCACCAGAAAATGATAATAAAAGTCATGGAAGGAATAGCAGAGAACATATACTAATGAACCAAACAAAGTTGATTCCCTGCCAGGATTGCTACGCGGATATTATCAGGAGTTGACGAAGACATCTAGAGACATAGAAGGGTGATGGAAAGCCATTAAAACTTATTTAAAGGAGAGGATGACAAGGTAATTAGATTCAAGTTAGGAGATAAAATCTAAAATAGATCACACAAACTCTTGTCTAGTATTGAAAATGAATAGCAATCTTGAGGTCTATAATGAATGCATGACACACAAAGGTTTGAATCACAGACTGTGCTTAGAATGAAATTTTCAATAACCATAGAAATTACAATTTCCTAATCCATAAACTGGAATCCCTACCAAGTTTTAAAATTTTTCCTACAGAAGTCAAATATCATACCTAGATCTTTTCCTCTAGTTCCACCTTTTCTCCTCCTAGAAATTTGAATCAAAGCTTTTCAAATATACCTCCAGATGCCGAGGCTACAACCCTCTCCTTCTTAAAACTATAGGTTATCCATTTGAAGAGTATATGTTTCAAACTTAAAATAGAAAAGAGCAATTAATGCCCATTAATTAGTTGCCCTTATGAAATTGCCACTTTCCTCATGAGACCTAAATTATATAAAATGATGCATTCGAAGAAACTTTCCTAGAGGATATTCAAATATCTATCTACTTAATATGGCAATTATTATTATTTCCCGCTAAATATTTATTTATAATCTGTATTGCAAAACTAATACAATTAATAGGTTCACTACGAATAATAACAAATAAAATGAAAGATTATTCTAAATTAGTTAAAGTGCAAATGCAATTTATTTCATTCCTACATAACTGAATAACCCACCTCAATTAAACAATCCAACTAAATAACTGAAATGTTGAACATACCTAACACAACCGAGGCGAATATGGAGGGGCACTACATAAGAAATCAGATTGTGAATTTAAGGGCACAAATTAATGAATCAAACAAATTGATTATCAGCCTAAAGGTTGAGATTGAAGAGGCTAAGAGAATTACTAATGTTACTAAGTCAGAATGTGAAATCAAATCTATTGAATGCCTAAAACTAGAGGCTGAAATAATTAACTTGAGAAAAGATATTGAAAATCTCAAGAGTATGTCAAAGAGAAGTCAGGAGTTCAAAGAGAGCACCACCAAGTTATATGAGATGCTGGGTAAACAAAAATAACATGGGGACAGTACTAGACTTGGTTATGAAAAGGGACAGTCTTCTAAAGTTAGAGAAACTCCAAGAAAGAAGATAGATTTGGACTATCATGCTACTGCTCCTGAAGGCAAAAAGAAGGTTGAAGCAAAAATGAAAATCAAAGATAAGTTTATCAAAATGAACTATCAAAAGAGAAATTCAAGAAGGGCTGCTCCAGTAAGACAATCATATATGTACAGGTATAATTATTCATTTTTTTGGGTATAGTTATACCTGTAATCATTTTGGACACAAAGTAGTTAATTGCAGAAGAAGTCAATCTACTTCAAAAAGTAATGCTAATCTTGTGTGTTTCAAGTGTAGTTCTCCTAGTCATAAAGCATATAGTTGCAAAATGTATGGAAGAATAACATCACCTGGTTTGAAAGGTTGGAAAAAGAAAAAGGTTGAAAAGGTTTGGAAGAAGAAACATGAATAGAAGAAAGAACCTATGAAAGTTTGGAGATAGAAACAAAGTCAAGAGAAGATAGATCCTAAACTTGTGCATCTTGCACAAATCACATCATTAGTTGCATAAGATATAGCATGAAGTAAGGGGGAGTTGTCAAATGCTCTATCAATTACTCCCAAGAAGTTTTAGGAAGGAGATCATTTGATGCTTGACAATATGGTGATCTTGTCTTATTTATTATACTATTAGATTCTTTCCTGATAATGTTTACTAAGATGCTTCTCATATCAGTCTTATGTAATGAAGTTCATGTAGTTCATGATGATGTTGATAACTATGTTGATCTTCAGTGTATGTCAATTATATAGGTGATTAGTGGTTCATGTTATCATTGATGTCATAATGCATACAAGATGTTGATAAGATGTTCAGGGGTTCAATACACAAAGAGTTTGATGATGTTGAGTGACTTGATTTATAAATGATCCTATTTATATCTTATTCATATCATGTTGATACTTACAAAGGTTGAGTTGTCATGATGTTGCAGTTCAAAGTGTTCTTGATATATTAGTGAGAATGTGAAGTGTTGGTTTTCATAGCAAAGAGTTGTTCAATTCTAGTTAAGGTGCACTCAATGAGCTCTTATCAGATGTCATCATATGTTGGTTGAGGAGGTTGAAAATGGAAGAAGTCAATTCACAACACTTGTCTCTGCATTTGGCTTTACAAAGTGTTGTTGCAAGAAAAACTTGATGGTGCAGTTAGTTTGTTGATGTGGAGACTTGATGGGCTGATTTGAATGATACAATCAAAAGACAATAGTTCTTATTGATTGTAGTATGTTTCAAATGTTGTTATGTATAAATTATATTTGTCATTGTGTTGTAAAAAGTGTCTTGTGCAGGAACAAGATGATGGTCTTCATTCTTTATCATGTCAAGATGTGTGTGCAGAAGTAGATTGGTTGTAGGTTGATTGTCCATTAAGAAGTATCCTATTGTCACTATCATGGAAGTCATGTCAAGGTCATCTTTAGAGTGGTCATCATGTGATCATGAGTTGTGAATAATGTGATGAGTAGTCTTCATGTTGGTGTTTATGGGTGTTGCATTATTATGATATCTTTGCACGAAGTTCAAGTTCATATGTGTTATGTCAAAGGCTTGATTTATCTAAAACCTAGGAGCCATTTTCATGCCATCATAATTGAATATATCATACTTAATGCTTTGGGAGATCTTGGAGATTTGTCATTTAGATCAAAATGGTTGATGATTGTGAAAGAATTGTTTGTCATGAAAAGTTTGTTTTGCAACCACAAGTGATGTCATCAGGAGCTTGTATTTGATAGTAGAGATATTTCTATTTTCATCATCATCTTGATATTGATGTTGTAACAAGAAGCGGTATCACATTGATGTCCTATTCTTCAGGATGTGTTTCTTCAGATGTGTGCTTCATGGTGACTTGTTGCTCTCAAGTTGAAGAGTTGTTTTAGGATATTGTCAACAAGGTTTGTCACAAGTGAAGAAGATGTCTACAAGCTTGTTTCAGGATTGTTATTTTGTCATCATAGGTCATCACAGGTTCAAAGGGAAGACTAGGACAATTGTTACATGAAGCACATTATAACATTGATGGATTTGTCAGTTTGTACGAGCATAAGATATTCTTATTCTTCAATTACATGATCTTTGTAACGATTTATTCTTGACTGTAGTCAGAAAATAGTGAGATGATAACAATTTTTTTTATGGCAGTTCTTAATTTGTACTCATCATTATCAACAGTAACAATGCTACATTGACAATGAGCATGTATTGACAAACACTTGTCCCAGTGTTTAATGTTATTCTTGTGGTTCTTTGGCATTTGATTGAGTTGCGGTATCCAAGTTGTTCAAAGGCTATGCTGATGGAACATGATATGCAAAGTCTTGATTCTTTGATTTTGAAGTGATGAGAGGTACAGTGGTGTTTTGATCTTGGTTTGGTATGGTTTTCTATTTGGAGTCCAAGATAAGGGCAGTTAATTCATCCTTTGTCATTGAATGACAGAAAGGGGGAGTTAGAGAGAGGAGTTGATGTTTTTGCTGATGTTGTTTTGCCATCAATGACAAAGGGGGAGATTGATAAAGATTTGTCATTGATGTCAAAGTAAGGAGGTGTTGATGAGGTTTCAGTTGAATGGCATTGTGTGTGTAATGCCTTCATGAAGTTAGGATTCATGTGGTTGATGCCAAAATGAGATACAAGATGGTGGTGTGTTCAATTAGGTAATTGGTGTCCAAAGGTGTTCATGTGCATGTGCATGTACAAGATGCTTCACAAGAGATATTGTATGCCTTCATGTTGTGTGAGCTTAAGCTGCAGTGAGTTATGAGGAGTGGTTGGTTACTTCCACGTGTTGGATTTTCATATCTTGGTTCAGTCAAAAGGATTGGATAGGTTCTTACATGTTATATCATTTGTGATGCTTTATTGATCATAGAAAATGTGTTGTTCATGTTGATGCATTCATAATCTTGGTGAGTTGGTATGTAAGAAGCCTTCATGTATATATTTCATATGGCACACAGAGACAATGTAAGGGTTTGGTAAGATGTTTGATGTCACGATGTTGATGGGATTATATTCATGGTGTTGGAGATCATTCAATCCTGAGAATAAAGTTTTCACCTAAAAGTTATAACATGTCATCATCAAAAGGTGATATAGTGACAAGAAGTTGTGCAGCAGTTGTGTGTGTTGTGACATTGGCAACTTTATGTTTAGTGTTGATGTCAAAACTTTTGGAGTTGCTACAGTAAGAAGACCTCTTTGTGTCATGCCTTATTAGTCATCATTGACTCTTTGTGCCCTCTATTTGATTTAAGTGCTCTTAAGTCGATTCAAGGAGTTCTGTCTAAATGTTAATATCCTAAAGTATTTGTAGAGCTATTGCACTCTTGCTTTGATGAGTTGAGCTTATGTGTGTTCATTTTAGTTAGTGTTCATTGACACTTTGTCATCATTTCTTCACCATTCTATTTCTCCATGCTAAGGGTATGTGGGCTTGTCTTTTGCTTATTCCTTGAGGACCTATGTATCAGTTGACTATGATTATGGCTACTTTAAGGTGCAGAAAATAGTTAACATCAACATTTGATTTAAGTCAGGGCCTGATAAATTTATTCTTTAAGGATTCATATCCTAAAACCAACTCTTAATGTTTAATAAACCCTTTGCATTACAGCCCGTCATCCCTCTATGCACTTTTTGTTTTACTTTTTGTTTGACCTGCTAATACAATTCATGTCACTTAATGTGACCAATCAAAGGGTTCTTACTACATTTTGCCAACCAGCCCTCTTGATCCCTTAACCATTGGCATGTGCCAACCTTGCAGCATGTGGGTGCCAAAAAGGCAAATCAAAGGTCACATTTTGAAGTATAGGTGGCACACATATGAAGATCAAAGGATATTATTCAAAGTAACTCCTTCTCTCCCGAGTATGTGTTTTGAAGTCTCTTGGAATGTCATCAGTGTGTAAACTGCAGTGCTTTTGCTTTTTCAAGACTATTTTTAGGTAAATTTTAAGGCAGATTGTTGTGTTTTAAAAGCTTGAATTCTTGGGAGATTTATTCTATTTTTTTATTCTGTCCATTCATGGCATATAAGTCTAAAAAGGAACTTTTTTTAAGATAGTATATGAAGAGTTTTTTTCTTATTATGAGAGGCAGATATTAGAGGAATGAATGCAGAGTGGAGAAAAATTTTTGTAGCAGAGAAGATGGACAGACAATATTCTATTCTATATGAGGAGATTTTGTATAGTATATTTTTTTAGATGTTATTTATTTTACAGATTGATGAGTTGGGAAAAATGGATATGCAGTGAGGAGAAGAGTATGAAGAGTCATTCCTTTTTAATAATATTGCAGATGCATTATGGAAGATTTTATTGAGAACAAATATGGGTTTTTGAAGATGTTATTTGTGTGAGGTCTTGGAAAAGGAAATGGTAGGTGATTTGATGAGGTGATTGAAGAGAAGTAAAAATGATAGATCAACTTTTGGAGGATCATTGTGATTTTTCTAGGACTAAATGCATGATTGAAGACATATTTTTTATGAGGTTTTTGAAGAGAAAAAGAAGGTGAACCAGGTGAATATTTTGTAAGATGTATGAGATGTTTTTGCAGGGATGAATCAAGCACAGATGCAACAAATTTATAGAATGAACTATGTCAGTAGGAAGACAATATGTAAGTGATTGTGCATAGATAATCTGAATCAGGTAAATTAATTGTGCAGAGATAATGAGACTGATATGCAGATTGAGTTGAGTGTGATTGCAAAGGAATATGCAAATTCAGGGGTTTGTATTGAAACAGAGAAACCCTCTATATTATTTGTCTTGTTCTAAGATTATTTATTGTAGCTAGTGAAGCTTGTATGGTAAGTGAGACCTCTTTGTAGCCAGTGATGTTTGTATGGTCAGTGAGACCTGCTTGTAGCCAGTGAGGCTTGAATGTAACCATTGAGGTTTTTTATTAAGCCAGTGAGGCATTTCAGAGTGGTTTTTCTTCCCCTTAAGGGTTTTCCACTCATCAAATCAGCTATTATGTTTCTTGTTTGTCTTCATGTGTTCTTGTGCCCTACTGATTTGTTCTTAAGGTCTTGATTCATACTTTTCATTTCCATACTTGTGCATATGTGTTTAACAGCTCATTAAAAACTTGTAAAGTTTATACAACACTGATTCACCCCCCCTCTTAGTGTTGTCCTATACTCCAACAAGTGGTATCAGAGTACAGGTTTCCTATAGAAGTCTAACCAGATTGGGTAGGTCCTGATAGTGGAGTACCATGGGAAAGTGTAAAAGAAATAAGGGTAGGATAAATATCAAACCACATACTAGTCAAAAGACACCATCTATACCAGATTCAAATGTTAATATACATTCAGTTGATAGAAATGTCTCACAAATTGAGTGAGGTATTAAATTAGAGGAAGAGTTTTCAGGAGTTCCTTTCTTTGATGGTTCTTATTTTTCTATTTGGTGTATTAGAATGCAAGTCTATTTATCCACTTTGGGATATGGTGTGTGGATGTCAGTTGAGAATGTGTATTGTATTTCCTCTCAATCACCTAATACTACAAATAACAAAGAGGCTTATGAATGTAATCATATAGCAAAGAAGGCCATTTTGTCTGGATTATCTAATGAAGTTTCCTGTAAAGTTATGCATTGTGAAACAACTCAGGATGTGTGGAAGGAATTGATAAGAATCTATCAAGGTGATGTATTTGAAGGAGAGGACAACTTTTTATCTGAGAAGAGTGACAATTATGGAAGACATTGACATGAAGGAGATGAGGTCCAATCTATTTTAGGAGGTTACATTATGAGTGATTATGATCAAGATTATGATGAACAAGAATATGAGGTTGATGTTGAAAAAGAACTCATGTGTGCTCTAAGTGAAATCAAGACATACAAAAAGGAGAATAAGAGACTAGAGTTGCAGCTACAATAAGTAAAAGACTTCAAAGATAAAACACTATTAGACCTTGAAAGAGTATCTTCTAATCTTGAAGAGGCAAGAAATTACATTGTGAATTTAAGGACACAAATTAATGAATCAAACAAATTGATTATCAGCCTAAAGGTTGAGATTGAAGAGGCTAAGAGAATAACGAATGTTACTAAATTAGAATGTGAAATCAAATCTATTGAATGTCTAAAACTAGAGGCTAAAATTGTTAACTTGAGAAAATAAATTGACAATCTCAAGACTATGTCAAAGAGGAGTCAGGAGTTTGAAGAGAGCACCACCAAGTTATATGAGATGAGGGGTAAACAAAAATAACATGGGGACACTACTGGACTTGGTTATGAAAGGGGATAGTCTTCTAAAGTTAGAGAAACTCCAAGAAAGACAAGCATATATGTACAGGTATAATTATTCATTTTTTTGGTTATTGTTATACCTGTAATCATTTTGGACACAAAGCAGTTAATTGCAAAAGAAGTCAATCTGTTTCAAAAAGCAATGCTAATCTTGTGTGTTTCAAGTGCAATTCTCCTAATCATAAAACATATAGTTGCAGAATGTATGGAAGAATAGCATCACCTAGTTTTAAAGGTTGGAAAAAGAAAAAGGTTGAAAAGGTTTGGAAGAAGAAACCTGAATAGAAGAAAGAACCTATGAAAGTTTGGAGCCAGAAACAAAGTCAATAGAAGATAGTTCCTAAACTTGTGCATCTTGTACAAATCACATCATCAGTTGCATAAGATATCGCATGAAGTAAGGGGGAGTTGTCAAATGCTCTATCAGTTACTCCCAAGAAGTTTCAGGAAGGAGATCATTTGATGCTTGACAATATGGTGATCTTGTCTTATTTATTATACTACTAGATTCTTTCCTGATAATGTTTCCTAAGATGCTTCTCATATCAGTCTTATGTAATGAAGTTCATGTAGATGTTGATAACTATGTTGATCTTCACTGTATGTCAATTATACAGGTGATTAGTGGTTCATGTTATCATTGATGTCATAATGCATACAATATGTTGATAAGATGTTAAGGGGTTCAATACATAGAGTTTGATGATGTTGAGTGATTTCATTTATAAATGATCCTATTTATATCTTGTTCATATCATGTTGATACTTACAAAGGTTTAGTTGTCATGATGTTGCAATTCAAAGTGTTCTTGATATGTTAGTGAGAATGTGAAGTGTTGGTTTTCATAGAAAAGAGTTGTTCAATTCTAGTTAAGGTGTACTCAAGAAGCTCTTATCAGATGTTATCATATGTTGGCTGAGGAGATTGAAAATGGAAGAAGTCAATTCATAGCACTTGTTTGTACATTTGTCTTTACAAAGTGTTGTTGTAGGAAGAACTTGATGGTGCAATTAGTTTGTTGATGTGGAGACTTGATTGGCTGATTTGAATGATATAGTCAAAACACAACCGTTCTTATTGATTGCAGTATGTTTTAGCTATGGTTCTGTATATATCAGATTTGTCATTGTATTGTAAAAAGAGTTTTGTGTAGGAACACGAGGATGGTCTTCATTCTTTATCATGTCAAGATGTGTGTGCAAAAGTAGATTGGTTGCAAGTTGATTATCTATTAAGATGTATCCTATTGTCACTATCATGAAGTCTTGTCAAGGTCATCTCTAGAGTGGTCATCATGTCATCATGAGTTGTGAATAGTGTGATGAGTAGTCTTCATGTTGGTGTTTATGGCTGTTGCATTGTTATGATAGCTTTGCATTAAGTTCAAGTTCATATGTGTTATGTCAAAGGCTTGATTTATCTAAAACCTAGGAGTCATTTTATGCCATCATAATCATATATCATAGTTTATGCTTTGGGAGATCTTGGAGATTTGTCATTTAGATCAAAAAGTGTTGATGATTGTGAAAGAATTGTTTGTCATGAAAAGTTTGTTTTGCAACCACAAGTGATGTCATCAGGAGATTGTATTTGATAGTAGAGATATTTCAGTTTTCATCATCATCTTGATATTGATGTTGTAAGAAGAAGTAGTATCGCGCCGAGGTCTTGTGCTTCAGGATGTGTGTCTTCAAATGTGTGCTTCATGGTCTTGTTGCTCTCAAGTTGAAGAGTTGTTTTAGGGTATTGTCAACAAGATTGTTTCAAGATTGTTATTTTTGTCTTCATAGGTCATCACAGGTTCAAAGGGAAGACCAAGACAGTTGTTGTAGGAAGCACATTATAACATTGATGGCTTTGTCAGTTTGTATGAGCATAAGATATTCTTATTCTTCAATTACATGATCTTTTTAATGGTCTCTTCTTGACTATAGTTAGAAAACAGTGAGATGACAACAATTTTTTTATGACAGTCCTTAATTTGTGCTGTTCATTATCATCAGCAACAGTGCTACATTGACAATGAGCATGTATTGACAAACACTTGTCCCAGTGTTTGATGTTATTCTTGTGGTTCTTTGGCATTTGATTGAGGTGCGATGTCTGAGTTGTTCAAAGGCTATGTTGATGCAACATGATATGCAAAGTTTTCATTCTTTGATCTTCAAGTGATGAGAGGTATAGTGGTGTTTTGATCTTGGTTTTGTATGGTTTGCTATTTGGAGTCCAAGATAGGGGCAGTTAATTCATCATTTGTCATTGAATGACAAAAAGGGAAAGTTAGAGAGAGGAGTTGATGTTTTTGCTGATGTGGTTTTGCCATCAATGACAAAAAGAGAGATTGATAGAGATTTGTGATTGATGTCAAAGTAAGGAGGTGTTAATGAGGTCTCAGTTGAATGGCATTGTGTGTTTAATGCCTTCATGAAGTTAGGATTGATGTGGTTGATGTCAAAAGGAGATACAAGATGGTGGTGTGTTCAATTAGGTCATTGGTGTCCAAAGGTGTGCATGTGCATGTGCATGTACACGATGCTTCATAGGAGATATTGTATGCCTTCATGTTCTGTGAGCTTAGGCTGCAGTGAGTTATGATGAGTGGTTGGTTACTTCCAGGTGTTGGATTTTCATATCTTGGTTCACTCAAAAAAATTGGATAGATTCTTACATGTCATATCATTTGTGATGCTTTATTGATCATAGAAAATGTGTTGTTCATGTTGATGCATTCATAGACTTGGTGAGTTGGTATGTAAGAAGTCTTCATGTATATGTTACATATGGCATGCAAAGACAATGTAAGGGTTGGTAAGATGTTTGATGTCATGGTGTTGATGGGATTACATTCATGGTGTTGGAGATCAATCAATGCTGAGAATAAAGTTTTCATCTAAAAGTTATAACATGTCATCATCAAAAGGTGATATAGTGACAAGAAGTTGTGCAATAGTTGTGTGTACTGTGATATTGGCATACTTTATGTTTGGTGTTGATGTCAAAATTTTTGGAGTGGCAACAGTAAGAAGACCTCTTTGTGTCATGCCTTGTTAGTCATCATTGACTCATTGTTCCCTCTATTTCATTTAAGTGCTCTTAAATCAATTCAAAGAGTTATGTCTAAATGTTAATATCCTGAAGTATCTGTAGAGCTATTGCACTCTTGTTTTAATGAGTTGAGCTTATGTGTGTTCATTTTAGTTAGTGTCCATTGACACTTTGTCATCATTTCTTCACCATTCTATTTCTCCATGCTAAGGGTATGTGGGCTTGTCTTTTGTTTATTCCTTAAGGACCTATGTATCAATTGACTATGATTATGGCTGCTTTAAGGTGCGGAAAATCATTAAGATCACCATTTGATTTAAGTTAGGATTTGATAAATTTATTCTTTAGGGATCCATATCCTAAAACCAACTCCTAATGTTTACTAAACCTTTTTCATTACAACTCATCATCCCTCTATGTACTTTTTGTTTTAATTTTTGTTTGAGCTACTAATACAAGTCATGTTACTTAAAGTGACCAGTCAAAGGGTTCTTACTACATTCTAGCAACCGGCCCTCTTGATCCATTAACCGTTGGCATTGGTCAACCTTGTAACACGTGGATGCAAAAAAGGTAAATCAAAGGTTGCATTTGAAAGTATAGGTGGCATAGATATGAAGATCAAAGGATATGAATATGTGTTTTAATGTCTCTTGGAACGTCATCACTGTGTAAACTATAGTGCTTTTGCTTTTTCAAGAGTATTTTAAGACAGTTTTTAAGGAAGATTGTTGTGGTTTTAAAAGCTTGAATTCTTGGGAGATTTATTCTATTTTTTTTATTCTATCCATTCATGGCATAAAAGTCTAAAAAAGAAAGTTTTTTAAGATAGTATATGAAAAGTTTTTTTTTAATTATGAGAGGCATATATCAAAGAAATGAATGCAGAGTGGAGAAAAATTTTTGTAGCAGAGAAGATGGACAGACAATATTCTATTCTATCTGAGGAGATTTTATATAGTATATTTTTTTAGAGATTATTTTTTTACAGATTGATGACTTGGGAAAAATGGATATGCAGTGAGGAGAAGAATATGAAGGGTCATTCCTTTTTAATAATATTGCAGATGCATTATGGAAGATTTTATTGAGAACAAAAATGGATTTTTGAAGACATTATTTGTGTGAGGTCTTAGAAAAAGAAATGGTAGGTGATTTGATGAGGTGATTGAAGAGAAGTAAAAATGATAGATCAATTTTTGTAGGATCACTGTGATTTTTTTAGGACTAAATGCAGGATTGAAGACATATTTTTTATGAGGTTTTTGAAGAGAAAAAGAAGGTGAACTAGGTGAATATTTTGTAAGATGTATGAGATGTTTTTGTAGGGATGAATCAAGCACAGATGCAACAAATTTATAGAATGAACTATGTGAAGTATGAAGACAATATGTAATTGCTTGTGCAGAGATAATCTGAATCAGGTAAATTGATTGTGCAAAGATAATGAGACTGATATGCAGATTGAGTTGAGTGTGATTGCAAAGGAATATTCAAATTTAGGGGTTTGTATTGAAACAGAGAAACCCTATGTATTCTTTGTATTGTTCTGAGATTGTTTATTGTAGCCAGTGAGGCTTGTATGGTAAGTGAGACCTCTTTGTAGCCAGTTAGTCTTGTATGGTTAGTGAGACATGCTTGTAGCTAGTGAGGCTTGAATGTAACCAGTGAGGTTTTGATTAAGCCAATGAGGCATTTTAGAGTGGTTTTTCTTCCCCTTGAGGGTTTTCCACTAATCAAATCAGGTGTTATGTTTCTTGTTTGTCTTCATGTGTTCTTGTACCCTAATGATTTGTTCTTAAGGTCCTGATTCATACTTTTCATTTTCATACTTGTGCATGTGTTTAACAATTCATTGATGTCTTCCTCTCTCCATGTCTTGTAATTTAAAAGGTGCAAAAACTTGTAAATTTTATACAACACTAATTCACCCCCCTCTCAGTGTTGTCATGTACTCTATCATGTCTGTGTGTGGTGAGATTCTTTCAATCATACTACCTTACCAACCATCTAGAAGCCTTGTCCCTAGTAATTTTCTTTCTAATATCTGTGATAGTGTCAATTATTTCCTAACACACTCAAGAACACTAGAAATGGTAGTTAATCTTTATCAGATTATTATTAGATCTAACATTAAAAAATATATCTATTAAATCATGTCCTAATTTGACATCAATATTCACAAAATGTAACATTAATTGGAATAATTATCACTAGAAATTCAACCAAAATCAACAGAATCATAATTATTTTTTCTAATTGTCTATCAATCAACATTTAAATACATTAAACAAGTATTTATAACTAGGCATAGAAAATAGGGATGTGAAAAAATTCATAGAGGGCAATATCAATACTTAAAAAATCTAAAGACATTATCCAACTTCAAAGGGCAACAAAAGCAATTGACAAATTATAAATTAACTTCCTTTGGCTTCTTTCAATATCTTTTGAAAGTAATTTTCATCTCATCTTCTTATTTCATATGTGGAAACCCATTCAAACACACTATTCTCCATTTCTTTAAGCAATATACAATGCTCTAATACTACTTCTAGATATCATGTAAAAGATTCTACCACTATATGGAGTTTAGAAGAAATTTTATTAATTCAAAACAAAGGTACATGAGAGATGTATGTATGTAGTTTTCCTATCCTTAAAAGACATTCTAGAATAGTTACAACAATATGCAACACCAACAACCTACCACAACCAACTCCTAAAAAACCAAAGTGTTGACTATAGAATAATATAATAATAGACAACAACTCTAACAAAGACAAAATATAATTCATTCCAACTCTAACAATAGGGAGTGTCTTCATAAAAAAGAAACATGGTCCTAGTACATTTTATGTTTCCTTTCGAGGAAACCAACACCCTTCTCATATCATTTTAATCTTTTGTAAGGATCAAGTACTTGGCTTTTTCTTTAGCAATTAGTTCCTAACAATTGATACACATGTCCCACTCGTATATCTTACATCTATAAATTATTTGTTGGTCCCAGGTAATGACATTTCCAAGACCACAAATGTAACAATAATAGGATCTACAATAATATTTAGCTAATTCATTGTCTTGTAGTAATAAAGGATGTTGAGGATGTTGGGGATGACATGTGATTTCATCTTTAAAAAATATTCTCACCATTTTATTACATTTTCCATCATGTAATCTATTCATCAATTCTACCTTCATTATATTATCCACCACGTCTATGTTTATATCACTAGGTTTAAAAATTTTCTCCAAGACTTCATTTCAACTCGTTGTCACTAATCCATCATTGTTTAGGAGCACTAACCATCTTTTTTCAATATATAGATGATTCACAAGTCTTTTGAGTGTCCCTTCCGTATTTAAATTCAATTTCTCTCCTACCTTCTTTGTGATGTACTTGCATTGATACCAAAATGTAACCATTTGCTCAAATGAAAGTTTAGACCAATACATTTTTTGTATCGCATCTTCATAGGCTTCTTTGAATGTTCTGATATCACATTCTTCTACAAACATGTATCCCACATATATAATTTCAACATTACCATGGAATTGTGCTAATTGCTCTAGGTTGACTTTCATTTTGAGCTTTGGAGATGGAGGTTCCACATGTAAAAATGTTAATTTATGTTTTGTTGCTTCTTTATTCACCCACAACCATATAAAAAGAGAAATATTAAAAATTAGTATTGGTGATGAATATCACAGAGTACTAAATTATGGTTTATTTTAAAAAACTCATTAATTTTAAAAGTTGAAAAATATATTTCAAAGAAAAAAATATTTCAAAGAAGAATTAGTTCAACTTTACATCTTACCAAAATTATATTATTGAAAGAAATTTTAAGCTTGATTCAGCATGTATATTGAAAACAATTTCATTGCTCTAGCTTTGGGTAAATGGAAAAGCCTCCACACGCCATGACATCATTAGAGTAAATGCATCTTGATTTACAATTCTTCCTTCTTGATCAAATATAATACAATGTGGATTTTTGTTTTCTACTTTGACCATATCAGGATTAGGAAGAGTTGTCCATTTCATTTTTTTAAGAGCTCTTGTGTAAGTACCAAGCCCATAAAATTCATTTTTAAGTAAAGAAATCCAAATCACTTGCAAACTGGAACCTTTAAACTTAAACTTAACTTCTCTATTGATCAATTGTAATCTTTATGCCGAGAGGCATTCTACACTCACAACAAGGGCTAAAAGATTCAGATTCCCGTAAACAATTAAGATTCTGTAAACAAAAATCATAAAACAAAATTGATGTAAAAAAATTAAAAATACCAATTAAGATTCCCTAATTTAAAAATATATTATTAGATGGACACTAATAGCATATCCACTAACATGAAAAGAAATGTTACACAAATGGCATATGAAAGGACACATATTCACATAAAAGAATAGCATTACAGAAATTGATCAAAGGCCTGTAGACAGAAATGGCATGCTATTTCATTTTAGTATTATTATTTTTGAGTAAATATTGCAACTTTATTACAAGCACTGTAGAATAATATATCACATTATATTATAATATATCATATTATTTTATAATATATTATATTATAATATTGTATCATATTATAATATAATACTATATTATAATATTATATCATATTATAATGTTATAATGTTATATTAAAGTGTCAAAATAGTAATTACAATGGACTTTACTCTACATTCTATTTTTTAAAAGCACAACATAGAGTAAAAATAGTTTAAAAAATCAATGCTTTTGTTTTTTTATAAAAGTATTCTAATTTTTTAAAAGACTTTACTCTACATTCTATTATAAATAAAAGCACAACATAGAATAAAAATAGTTTAAAAAATCAATGCTTTTGTATTTTTATAAAGAGTATTCTAATTTTTTTAAAAGATAGCATATAGTAAAAATAATTATATTCTTTAACTATGTTACACATCATTTCTGCATTTTTTTTTGTTTTATATATATATATATAGACACACATATACATACACCCTCCACTGTAATTTATTAAATTTGTTTTGATAATTTAACCTTGTGCTTCCTTATCCTACCAGCCTATAGAATTAATATATTTTGTTGAATTTTAATACATCATATTATTAATTAGGTATACTTGGTATATTATACTATTTTTAAAATGATAGACCTAAAATAATTAAAACCCAGACATATATAGGTTATATGTGTAAACCCACTAAGAAAATTGAGGTTTTTGGATCTAGATTTTTTGCAATCTTTTGTACCTGCAATCAAATTCTAGCTAAATATCTCATTTTCCTTCCTCTTAACCTACATGCATACCATCTTCCCAATGAATCCAGCAACTGTACAACTAAATTGATAAAATAGTTAAAATAATTTGTAAAACACCTCCATTCCAAATTCTCTCATTGTGCAACCCTCCATGCACACCAAGAAGAAGAAATTTGAGAGCAACCCTCCATGCAGACCAAGAAAATTTTGTTGGAAATGAAGCCCAACCATCACTACCCTTTTGTCTTCCTCTTCACATGTCTCTTCACTTGCCTGAAGAGTTGATATAATTCCCTTCTTATTCTCTTTTTGGTGTAGATGAAGACTAATGTATTTTGGGTTGATTAATGAAATAGTGTGTCCTGCTTTCCTTGGTGGATGTAGCCATTTTGATGGTGAACCACATTAAATTCGTGTCTCTATTTTTATCTCTGTGTTTGATTCTCTATCTGTTTTAGTTTTCATTTAGTTGCATTTTATCTTCAACAATTGGTATCAGAGCCTTGGTGCTCGTTCATTCGGCATGAGAGGTTTGAGTTTGAGTGGGAGCAATGCTGACTAATAAAGGAAGTCATAGGAAATCACAAGGGAGGCTAAAATCTAGTGAGAGAGATGCTGGTTGCTGGTATTGTGGCAAACAAGGCCACATCAAGAAGAATTGTTGGTTTTTGAAGAAGGCTAAAAATCAGCCAAAAGAAGATGAAGCGAATCTAGTACGTGAAGAGGATACCGGTGCAACAATTGGTGTTCTTGTTTCAGCCTTAGAAGAAACATCACCAAATGTTTAGGTGCTCACTTCAGGAGCATCACTTCATGCCACTCCGTGCAAGGAGTACTTCATTAATCTACAAAGTGGTGACTTTGGTAAGCTTTTTCTTGGCAATAATGAATCTTGTGATGTTATTGGCAAAGGGGATGTTTTGTTAAAATTAAAAAATAGAAATAGTTGGCTGTTGTAAGATGTTATATATGTCCCTCGGCTCAAATAAAATTTAATTTCAGTTGGACAGTTGTTTTCACAAGGATGTAAAGTTGATTTTGAATTGAATAAATGGAAAGTCACAAAAGGGGCCTTGGTAATTGCTCAAGGCAGCAAAGTAGGCACCTTGTATGTCGTAGGGAGTCTTGCTTCATGTGAAATGGATAGGTTAGATGATGTAGTTGATTCCGTCATTGATGAATTTCTTAACCTATTAGAATTTGATCAAATATTTATGCAAGAAAGTGCAAGTGCCTCTATAGAAAATATAGAAATTAAAAAGACAGTGTTTTGGGATGATACCCACCCCTGAGGCAGAAAGGCCAGAGATAGAGGGGAGAAGAGAAAATTCCAAGAGAATGATTCCAAAACTAGAGATGATGAAGAAGAATACCAATAGGAGAAGAAGCATGCGAGTGGGAGAGGAGGAAGAGGAGAAGAACATCATGGCAAAAGATCATCTATGAAAGAGGATTCTAAGCCTCCAGGTTTGTCAGTAGGAGCAACAAAAAGGGCATAAGGAAGTGTATTTGGAGGAGAAATGGCATCGTCTATGTTGCCAAACACCAATAAAAAATTAGAAATAAGCAAAGATTAAGAAATGAGGTCCAAGCATTCAAAGAGGAAGCTGGATGTAAATAATTTCAACACACCAAAGTTAGAAGAGGCAATTTCACTCCAAAAAAAAGGTTTGAAAGAGATGGGTACTCCTGATGCAACCCAAGAAGATGACCATTGACCTAAAAAGATGTAGAAAATTGCTTCTGCGACAGAGTCTGGTGAGAAGAATTTAAGTCAAGCTGGTGAGAGTTCTAAGAGAGCTTCAAGAAATTCTAGAAAGAAGAGTATTTCTAGGTTGGAAAAGACACCTGATACTATTGAAGGAAATGGTCTAGATGATAACTTGGTTGGTCAGAAGATCAAGGTTTGATGGTCGAAAGATAAATAGTGTTATGATGGCACTATGGATTCATATGATTCCAAACAGAGGAAACATAAAATAATATACAATGATGGAGATGTTGAAATACTTAACCTTCAGAGGCAAAAGTGGGATTTTATTGATGACATTAACATAGCCAAAGATAAGACAACCGGTGAGAAGAACAAGATCACCATCATGAATGATAAGGGCAAGTTGAGTAAGGAGGAAATTGAGAAGATGGTGCAAAACACAGAGAAATGCAAGTCAGAGGATGAGGAACATAAGAAAAAGGTCGAGTCCAAGAACTCATCAGAAGATTATGCATACAATATGAGAAACACTATCAAGGATGACAAGATTTCAGCCAAGCTGGAAGCATCAGACAAGAAGAAGATTGAAGATGCCATTGAGCAGGCCATTTAGTGGCTGGATAATAAACAGCTTGCTGACGCTGATGAGTTCGAGGACAAGAAAAAGGAGCTCGAGAGAATTTGTAACCCCATCATTGCAAAAATGTACCAGGGTGTAGGTGGTGATATGCCTGCTGGGGGATTTGGTGCTCCCGAGGATGGTCCTTCCACCGACGGAGGCCCGAGTCCTAAGATTGAAGAATTTGCAGTAGTAGGAAAAATCACAGTGAGCTCTACAGTTCTTTCCATTCCCTTTGTTCAAACCATTGAAAGCATCATTCAACCACTGACTGAGTTGAAAGTTGATGGTGATAGGCATGATAACAAGGGAACACCTCAATCTTTGTTAGCCATGAACTATCACAAGGACCTTCTTGTGATAGTTATGGACGAGGCAATTTTTCCATCGACCTCTTGTTCTAAAGATCGCAATGAGTTAGCTTTAGTTTCAATATTGAATTATGTTAATGGCTGTAGTTGGAGATAGCTCCTATGGAAAACACATATTTGGTATGCATGTTATGGGTCAAACATGTGGAGAAGAAGATTTCTATGCTATATTTAAGGGGGGAAGGTAGAAGACATGGCAAGGCATTGCATTGGTTCAATAGACAAAACTCCCCCACAAGATATGCAATTGAAAATGGTACCACATCGTTTGTTTTTTGGGAGATCACACACAGAAACTTGGGGTTCAGGAGGAGTAGCTTTTCTTCATCCAATTCATAGTGGCAACAGCAAAGCACATGTTTGCTTGTATAAAATAATGTTGGAATAGTTCAATGATCTGCTGCTTCAAGAGAATAGTATGAGTGTTAAGACAAATTATCCATTGGTGGACTTATCTGTTGTCGATGCAATTAGAAAAGAAAATCATAGACTAGATGTCAATTTGGTTGAGCTGGTTGGACTTCTCACCAAGATTGGTCAATCAATGGAGTGGTTACTTGGTACTGTAGTTAAGTAACAATGAGTTTTAAGGAAAGTGGGGATATCAGTGCAGTTTGGACCTCAAGTGGGAGATTGTTGGAAATGAAGCCCAACTGTCACTGCCCTTTCGTCTTCCTCTTCACATGTCTCTTCACTTGCCTAAAGAGTTGATATAATTCCTTTCTTATTCTATTTTTGGTGTAGATGAAGACTGATGTATTTTGGGTTGATTAATGAAATAGTGTGTCCTACTTTCCTTGGTGGATGTAGCCATTTTGATGGTGAACCACGTTAAATTCATGTCTCTATTTTTATCTCTGTGTGTTTGATTCTTTATCTATTAAATTAGTTTTCGTTTAGCTACATTTTATCTTCAACAAATTTGAGTCTCCTAAAAAAACAATAATGGAGAAAATTAAAACAAGGTAGTGTAAAACTAGAGTTTTTATATGTTTTTTATATCATTTTAGTAAGTTTTAATATTTACTAAAATTAGAGCTCCACAACTCCCTATTTTCTAAGTGATCTCATTTAAAATTAAATTAATGTGGAGTAGTTAAATTAGAATTTTAGGGAAAATCTTGTATGATGTTTAAAATATAAACTTGTTTTATAATTGTGAATTTAAAATTAAATTAATCTCCACTGGTTAAATTCAAATGGTTTATAGCTTCACTTAGTTAAATTAATAATGCTAGGTAAAACATATTTAGTGTATATAATATATATCAAATTGAATATGATTATTAGTAGAGGTTTTGTATAGTATAAGTTTTAAGCTATATTTTAAACAAGTATAAGTTATGTTGATATTAGAATTGTTACATATAATATGTTAAAATGATAATAATAAATTTAATATTAAAGTATACAATATTTATTTTAAAATTTATAGTTATGTCTCATTATATTTGAAACAAATGCTATTTAAATTTACATTTAATTTGTGAGTTTTAATTACTTTCATGCACATTTAAAAAATTAAAAATAATTTTACGATATTATTTAGTTTTATTACTTCAATTTTCTAACTTTTATATTTCAATTATTTCAAATAAAGTGGTGGATTAATTTTCTATATGGTAACTTGTGGTATGGTTATCAAACAAATGCTATATTTTTAAAGAATCTATTTAGGAATGTATAATAAATATTTAGAAATTTAATTATTTTTAAATTATGAGCACCAATAGTGTTAATTTATTAAAATCATGAAATTATTAAATGAATTTATGGATTGAGTTAAATTATTTTGAATGATAAGTTTCAAATATTCAAACTTATTAATCTATGTTAGATATCTCTACTAATATTAAGTTTTTATTTTTGTTTTTGTTTTTTTAATTTAATTGGTAACTTAAATTAATTGGTTTTTGTAGTTTACTAAAAAAATAGATGACTTATTCAAGTCATTATACCAATTGTTTTAATTTTAGAAAAAACAAACATGCATTTTAAATTTAAATTTAATTTTATGAATTTATTTAGTTTTAAATTATTTACATGCTCTTAAAATTAAGTTTTAAGTTTTATAATTTATTAGATTTAATTTTTAGAATTTATTAGATTTAATTATATTGCATGGTTTTCTTAGATTTAATATTATGGACTTATATAATTAAATTAATTAATTATTGCCTCTTCTAGGTCCACTTTGGAAAGTGTGTAAAGGGGAAACTTCACAAATAATTTACATGTATCAATTTTAGAATTAGGGTTAGGGTTAGGATTAAAATTATTGTTTAGGTTAGGGTTGGGTTAGAATTAGGTTAGGATTAGGATTATAATTAGAGTTAGAATTAAGGTTAGGGTTAGGATTATCGTTAGAATTAGGGTTACAATTAGAATTAGAATTAAAATCAAAATTAGAGCTAGGGTTAGAGTTAAATTAGGTTAGGGTTAAGCATAGAATTAAGGTTAGCGATACAATTAGGGTTATGGTTACAATTCAAATTTAGGATAGAATTAGGGCAAATATATATAACCAAAGTGTTGGGATTAGAATTAGGATTACGGTTAGGGCTACATTTAGGGTTAGAATTACAATTAGAATTAGAGTTACAATTAGGGCAAATATATAACCAAAAACATTAGGGTTAGAATTAGGGTTAGGGTTAGGAATAGAATTATGATTAGTGATAGAATTAGGGTTAGGGATACAATTATAGTTAGGGTTATGATTAGAATTAGGGAAAATATTTATAACTAGGAAATTGTATGGGTTACAGTTAGAATTATGATTATAGTTAGGAATAGAATTAGGGTTACAACTAGGGTTAGGGTTAAGGATAGAATTAAGGTTAGTGATATAATTACGATTAGAGTTAGAAATCAAATTTATGTTAGAATTAGGGCTAATATATATATAAACAAAGGGTTAGCATTAGAAAAATGGTTAGGGTTAGGGCTACAATTAAGGGTAGGGTTATGATCAAAATTAGTGGTACAATTAGGGAAAATATATAAAACAAAAAAGTTAGGGTTATAGTTAGAATTATAGTTAGGGTTAGGGATAGAATTAGGAATAGTGAAATAAATAAGTTTTGGGATAGAATTATAGTTAGGGTTATGATTAGAATTAGGGTTAGGATTACAATTAGGGTTAGGGATAAAATTAGGTTTAGGGATAGAAAATTAGGGTTATGGGTTTACTTATACTTAGGGCAAATATATAAGTAAAAAACAATAGAACTAGAACTAGCATTAGAGTTAAATTAGGTTAGGGTTAGGATAAAATTAAGGTTACCGATAGAATGAGGTTTAGGGTTACAATTAAAATTAGGGTTATAATCAAGGCATATATATAACCAAAGGTTTGGGTTTAGAATTAGGTTTAGGGATAGAATTATGGGTTTAGTTATAATTATAGTTAAAATTAGGGTTAGGGATAGAATTAGGGATAGTGAAAGAAATAAGGTTTGGGATAGAATTACAGTTAGGGAAAATATTTATAACAAAAGAAATTGTTAGGATTAGAGTTAGAATTAGGGTTAGGGTTAGGGATAGAATTATGACCAAGTTCAAAATTAGGGTTATGAATATAATTAGGGTAGGGGTTAGAAATTTAGATAGGGTTAGGGTTAGAATTGGGATTAGGGTTGGGGTTATTCCTAGGGTCAGAACTAGGTTTAATGTTAGAATTAGGGTTAGGGATAAATTAGGGTTAGGTTTAGGGATAGAATTAGGGTTATGGGTTTAGTTATAATTAGGGCAAATATATAAGTAAAAAATAATAGAACTAGAAATAGGGTTAGAGTTAAATTAGGGTTAGGGTTAAGGATAAAATTAAGGTTACTAATAGAATGAGGTTTAGGGTTAAGGATAGAATTATGACCAGGTTCAAAATTAGGGTTATGGATATAATTATAGAGTAGGGGTTAGAAATTTAGTTAGGGTTAGGGTTAGAATAAGGGTTAGGGTTAGAATTAGGATTAGGGTTTGGGTTAGTCTTAGGGTTAGGTTTAGGTTTACAGATAGAATTAGAGTTATGGGTTTAGTTATAATTAGAGAAAATATGTAAGTAAAAAATAATAGAACTTGAACTAGGGTTAGAGTTAAATTAGGGTTAGAGTTAACGATAAAATTAAGGTTACCAATAGAATGAGGTTTAGGGTTATAGTTCAAAGTAGGGTTACAATCATGGAATATATAACTAAAGGGTTGGGTTTATAATTAAGTTTAGAGATATAATTATGGGGTTGGTTATAACTATAGTTAGAATTAGGGTTAGGATTAGGGATAGAGTTAGGGATAATGAAAGAAATAGGGTTTGGGATAGAATGACAGTTAGGGTTATGATTAGAATTAGGTTTACAACTAGGGAAAATATTTATAACAAAAAAAAATTGTTAGGGTTGGAGTTAGAATTAGGGTTAGGGTTAGAGTTAGAATTAGGGCTATGGATAGAATTATGACCAAGTTCAAAATTAGGGTTATGAATATAATTAGGGTAGGGGTTATAAATTTAGTTAGTGTTAGGGTTAGAATTAGGATTAGGGTTGGGGTTATTCTTAGGATCAAAATTAGGGTTAGGGCTAGGATTAGGGTTAGAGATAAAATTAGGGTTAGGGTTAGGTTTAGGGTTAGAATTAGGCTTATGGGTTTAGTTATAATTTGGGAAAATATATAAGTAAAAATACAATAGAACTAGAATTAGGGTTAGAGTTAAATTAGGGTTAGGGTTAAGGATCATAAAATTAAGGTTCTCAATAGAATGAGGTCTAGGGTTACAATTCAAATTAGGGTTACAATTAGGGCATATATATAACTAAAGGTTTGGGTTTACAATTAGGTTTAGGGATAGAATTAGGGTGTGGGTTAGGTTTAGGTATAGAATTAGGGTTATGGGTTTGGTTATAATTAGGGAAAATATATAAGGCAAAAACACTAAAATTAGAACTAGGGTTAGAGTTGAATTACGGTTAGGGTTAAGCATAAAATTAAGGTTAGTGATATAACTAGGGTTAGGATTACATGTCAAATATAGGATAGAATTAGAGTTAGAGTTACATTTCAAATTTAGGATACAATTAGGGTTATTGTTATGGATATAGTTATGACAAGCTGTGCTAACATTACACTTAGCATATATTTCTATGAACATAACCATAACCCTAATTAAATTAAAACCATAGCCCTAATATTATAATATAGGTTAGATATATAATTATAATTATATATTATATTATATAATTGATATAATATAGGTATATTATATATTGTTATATAATATAATATATAATTATAATTATTATATAATATATTATAATATTATATTATATAATTATAATTATTATATAATATATTATAATATTATATTATGTAATTATAATAAATTCTTATAATTATATAATATAGTTAGAATTGGGCTTACCACTGCGGATGCTACTAGCATACCTATATTTAAAAAAATATATCTAAAGTACGCTGAGAGATATCCTTCTCAAGGCGCCTATTTTTTTAATCAATTTATTACACATAGGTGGAAATAGGTGACTCAAGAAGGATATCTCTCGACATACTTTAGATATATTTTTTAAATATAGGTATGCTAGTATATATTAAAGAGTATTTGGATCACATATGAAGATGCCCACCATATTGCCCATTAGTTGATCTGACTATGAAACAAACATCAATTGGAAATGTTTGGCATTTTGAAGGCAGCTAATATTTTGTATATATCAATTTGCCTAAAATTTATACTCCTATGTTTACATGAAAATAATATTTTTATAGTTTTATTGTTATATTATGAACATACTAGGCTTAGTTTTCTATTGGTGAGGTGATCTGCATTGTTTTCCTTTAATAATTAAAGGAACTCTATAAACCTACTTTTTTTGGAAGGCCCAGCTGTTCCAGAAAACTTCCCTGAACATACAGATTCTATAAAATTTCCAATTCTATTGGAAATTTTATTTTCTTTATTCGCACTTTCTGAACTCTAGAGGACCTCTCCTGAAATTCCATCTCCAAAAAAAATCCTTAAAGTACACAAATTTATGGTGTTTTCCATCCACCCCTACATTCACCATGCAATAGGCAAGTTTGTTGTCAGTTTGGTAACCATGACAATTAAAGAAAAGGAAGGTAATGAGATGATGGCACCTCATGTCAGTAGAAGGAATGGCACACGATCACTGCCATAGTTGTGTCCTCCTCAAACAACATGGATGTTGAGCACTCTATCAATTGTTGTGTAGTGATGTCTAATTCTATGCACTTCCCACCCAACAAACTCACTCACTGTCCTGCATAGAATAGATGTTAACTATGCGTCAAATATGTCCATTTGATTTTTCAAAATGAATAAACATATAAAGATCAAATCATCCACTTACCAGAAAAGATACTACAGTAAACACTGTCATTAGAGATTCAGCTTCCTCCCGCATTTCTTCCCACATGTCTATCAATTTAGCACTTCCTCTTGAAAGGAAAAAGGAACTCAACAACACTTTACAACATCCTATATTTTACTTAAATAGATATTCAATAACTTGATGCAAGCACATACTACTATGCCCTTAAAGCCAAAACAAACATAGTTTATTTCCCATCTCAATAACCCTTAGAGGAAAGATAATGTAGCTTATAGATTTAAATAAATTTCAGCAGCATAATGGCATATAAATTAACACTTTAAGAACATGAAAAAAAGAAGAATAGAAGAAGTATAGATAGAAGAGAAGTGACAACAATATACGTGGGAAAACCCTTTCAGGTAAGAAACCCTACACTCCAAAGCATCAAACCAATGTATTAATTTGCAACAACAAACATATTACAATACACTTGTAGGCTCAAAGCCTTAACATGGAGATTCACATCTTGCTTCTCTGGAGAAAAGCATAACCCTCCATAAAACTCTCCTCACCCAAACTTCTCTTCAAGCCTTCAATTATAGGAGTTCCAATACAAGAAACCACCAAAATGGAAACTCAAAACTATGAGTTACAATGCCTAGTCATGGAGAATCAAATCCACCATAATATAGAAAGTTACTCAAATCATAACTGACTCTCCAAATATGGCACTCCATTTTTGGCTCCTAAAGTCATGCTTTCACAATCTCCTAACATCTTGCTTTTCAAGTTTCCAATTGTAATTTCCTTTTTCAAGCTTTTTCTATTTTAGCAACTCTTACACACCTTACAATTTGTCATAGTTGCATTTAGCAACTTCCATGACACTAAGTGATAAAAAACAAATTGTCAAAATACAAACTGTAAGTGACACATAGTGTCACTCCAAGTAGGATGCCCAAAATATGTGTATGCATAATAAATACAAATAAATAAATATTTCAAATATTAGAACTTACAAGGTGCATGACACACCTAATCCAAACATTCTCCCACTTGTCATATACCTTGTAAGAGCCAAAGGGAAACACAACCAATTTGTGAAACACCAAGGTTACTATACTATCTCAATTAAACTCCACTGTGCTCGTGAGCTTTACGGAGGCACCTGCAACATCTTCCAAGTGATCACCAACATGACCAAATATTAGGATTCCAAAAACATGATGAAACACTAAATGTCACATAGACACACCAATGTATCCAACTTCAAACCCATTACCAAAACACAACTCTAAAGTCCAAACACCTCCAAAACAAGTTCGAGCATGAATGCTCTAGAACATTTATAACAACAACCACAACTAGTTGTTTACATCCAACTAAAAAACCCACCATTGATAGAACTTTTGCACATGACATATTAGCCCATATTGGAGCTCTCATCCCTATATAATCCACTATCCTGATCAAAGTTAGCATCTCCCATGATAAAAAACACACCAAAACCATTGATGTGCAAAAAATTTAAAAACCCTTGATACTGCAGTCCAATGAAAAATAATCTACTAAAGACATACATACGTCCTAGGAATCATACTGCATGAGAAATGCCAACCAAAGCAACTCAAAGTCTACCAGTAAACACTTACATCAAAGTGTGGCTTATAATCAATTCATGTAATACAAAAAATAATCATAATTATCTACAAACTGCAACCAACCTATTGCAAAACATAGCATAGTTTCACAACTCATTTTCTTCTCACTCTCTCACCTTTGATCTCCTCCACTTCTCCCAAGTCCTCCACATCTCAAATGATATACATTAAAAGAGCACATACTATTGATAAAAAACAATAAAGTATAACAACAATAGATGACCATGAATAAGAACCTCTAGGAAGAAACATGAGACCATAAAGAGAAACTGTAAAACATATCATGTCCTTCTACCAACACCACCAAGTGCTAAGCCTTAACAACACCCAAATGTTCAATCTCAAAAGATCAAACAAAATATATATCTCTTAAATAACCAAAAAAGGATGTAATCTTGTCTAACCAAGGAAGATCAAACATAAAAGATTCATTCCACAAATAAAAATTCAGCCCAATAATATCTCCAAAACTTCTCATAAATCAAAACATATACTTAAAGAGATAACCATGCCAAATAATCCTCAAATGAACCCTCTAGAACTAGAAACTATAGCTCAAGATCCATATCCATGAGAAATCAAAGCATAAAACAACATGAATTTGAAATAACATGGGCAATACCTATCAAATCATTTTCTACCGAGTGAACTGAGATTGGGGAATGAGAATGATCCACTAAGATACATCGAGTCTCATAGACTCTCTCCAAGAACAATCTCCTCTCAAGTTCAAACATGAACTCAAGTCCATAACAAGTGAAGGCTCAGTCTTTCTGCTGAAATTTCACCATTCCAACACATGATCACCACAACAAGAGATCTCTAGCCTCACCTCAAGTCTATCTAGTATCCATGAGCATCCATCAACCAGTACATGCCAACTTCAAATTTATCCTACAAAATCATGAAGCTTCAAGCAAAAGATTAATACTAAAAAACAAAGAGAACTTCACCAGACCACTATCAAAGCTCCCATTACACGTCTACAAAATCCAAGAACACATATGACATCATAATCTAACATCTCCTCCTAGGAGATCTCTACTTTCTCATGCCAAAACTCCAATCTTGGAAATAAGAATCCATCATGGTGCAATACCATCTCCAATCACATGAAGATAACTATTCTCTAACAATGGAACTCAAGATGTCAAAATAATTTCATAGCATATAAGAATCATAATCCAAAAGTCTTACCATGACACTTACAACCACTATAGAAGATCATCCATCACCAAGTGATAGATTCACATCACTGCCAAATCTCCCATTGAAATTGTGATATCGAGCTTATCAAGGCATCATGATAAACATGCTACAAGTCCCAATAACCAACTATCCAGGCACTCTAATCATCCATCCTCTTGAATCCCAATGCAACATACCAGTGCACAAATGACCACAAATAAGGCTAACTAACAAAGTTTGCATAAATATTGAATCAATATTGTGGATATAGACAGTCCACATCAGAGTCATCCCACTGCAATCAAATTGGTGATCAGCCCACAAAACTCCATAAATTGTAGATACTAAACATGAAACATGCAAACCACAAGACTCAAACACCAAATCAACCATAGATCTGATTTGCCAAACATGTCTACATATGAGTAGCCATAGTGAAGGAACCCATCAAGCAAATACTATAGAAATTATGAGTGAGTAATCACATACCAACATCTCCACATTGAGAAAGCTATTAACCTCCTCACACCATGCACAAAGCATACATGCAAACCTACAACTATCTTACACCCAAAAACACTCCCAAGGAATCATAATATTAAATATAGTTTATTCACAGATCTACAAAACCACAAGTTTTGATTAACCATGTAAAACCTACAAAACCACCATGTCACTGACATACATGCAAATCCATATCCACTTATCATCTGGAAGACCCACAAGTCTAAAAACCACCAATAATAGCTATACCAGAACAATGGAATAACATAGATAAGCATAACCATAGATTTTGAACAGAAAATCTACAAAACCTTTAGATCAAATCAATATGAAACTGAGACATGCAAGTATAAGCAACCAAAAGGAAGTAGAGGTCCAAGAACTCCAGGCGCACTTGTAGGCCAACTCCACAACCACAAGCATGTACAAGAATACAGAGGATCTAGACTATCCCATAAGCTTTCAGATCATCCAATGATCAACTCCACAACCTACATGCATTTGAGGTTAACAAAACAATGCCTTTCAATGCTAGGGACTAAAACCACGCACCCAACATAAGCACACTAAACCATAGTCATGACAACCCAATTTTCTCCATGTGATTAGGGAGCCAAGAACAAACACCCAAAATGAATACTATAAGGACCGACTAATCCTTAAGTAAATAATACTAAACTCTAAATTTAAAAATACCAAGGAATTAAAAATTTTGATCTAACAGATGCATGAAAATTTACTATTAATTCTAAGAATTGCTCAATAAATGTTATTGTGGTTAGACATCTAGAGTTTAGTTTTCTAAAATCATAAAGTCCTTAAAAGTTCACCACTTATAATCTAGTGAAGAGAGAAAGTACATTTCTCAAGATAACATTGTAGGGACAACGGATCAACCCATACCTTAAGTTATGCCTTACATCTTGCATTCATTTCCAACAGCTGCTTTTCCTCTAGCAACTGTATCGTTATTATCTGAACAAAACTAACTGGACAATCTCATGTTAAGACAACTCAGAAATCACTACATAGAAAATTAAGATCACGATGTTAATTGTAGAGGAACACCCTACATCCGGGGGACCTAAGTATTGGAGGCATCCTTCACCATCCAAACTACCTACATACTCTATATCCATGGGGTTAAGGTCCCCCTCCTTCAGATGTGACTAACACAGGGAATGCGAATATGTAGTTTTGGTTTGCACTATGTTTGATGCAACTATGAGCATGTATCCAACCCTTTCTAGGGTTATTCCTTGCCCTAGATAGTTCTTCGTCAGCTGCCACCCACTTGGTGAAACAAGGATGAAAATTAGTCCACTACCACAAACACCTAAAGGGGTGTTTGTCATTTAGTCCTAGTGTGGAGGAATCCCTATCAGGTGTGTACTCATAAAATCTATTTTACTTCCTCAAGCCAATTTAGGAAATTTTGTGACTAAGCCCATTCCTGATTCCCTAGTTTTTATTTATCACCATGATTTGTGAAGACGAGGTGAGAGCATATCGCAAATAGGGTTTCTAATTCAGACTAGTTGCCCTATCTAACATTTTACAAGTCATCTCTGATTTTGACTCACATGGTCAATAAGCCTCATTTTCTGTTAATAGTTTGAAGGGTTTTTTAAATGAGCATTTTAGACTTAATACTTAAAGATTCACATGGTAATCATCATATGACTATTTCAATAGACTCGTCTTTTATTTAATCTTTTTCATGAGATATCCAAGGAGATTTTCTTTTCCTGTAGATTTAACTTTGACATGTCCCTTATTACTCCCTGATGATTTAGAGGGATGGTGCCAGAGACGGTTCCCAAATGTCATTGTTGCAGCTATGTTAGGCACAAGGTACTTGCTTCAATGCAATGGCATTACTCGTAAACGTGACACAGAGGTACCGTAAAAACCAAACACTGTGATTTATTTTATGTTTGTATGTTTGTATATTAAGTTTACTTATCTATTAGAAAAGAAGAAAAAATTGCATAATAACAATTAAAGAAATTGATAAAGGAAAGATACTTCACTAAATCATAATGTAGATAAAAGATGCTTGATCATTATGCTTGTATATCATGAATAGAACTAGAAAAAAAACTTAATCAATTTCGTAAAGCATACGAGTAGTAAGATACTTACGTCAATTCATAAATTGGAAAAGATATTCTATCAATAATGTAAAATTTAGTCTAGGTCAAAATAAAGAATCCTTGATAACTAGTTCAACTACTAAATCAATATATAAAATTTCAATAATTCCATTTTATTTTATCACAATTCCATAAGCAAAGCTACTTATAATTATTGCATGTATCATAAGGACTATACCTTCTCGTGACCTTTTCAAGTTAGCATACCAACAAAAACATCTATTCTTACTATATATAAGGAAGAGTAGAATTCCTAACCTAACAAGGTTTGAACATAGTTGATTCATCGTTTTTTAACCAATTAGGACAATAGAAAGTTCACATATGCAATCCCAAAATTTATACACAATTGTTCTTAAACCAATAATAACCCTTTTCGATCATTTAGAAATTTACATAATCTATGATAAGATATGATAGTGAGTTCACCATATACTTGATTCATGCACTTATGATAAGATTCATAATATAAAAGATATACATATCTATCCCTCATACCCAATATGTGTGAAAATGCATACATACATCATATCAATTGAGATACAATTCCTTTACCCCCACCAAGGCTTGAGTGTGAGATTAATTAGTAAAAAAAAAAACATAATTCCTAATCGTAATCGTAGATGTCTTTAATAAGACAAACCAACTATAATATTAAGGTAGATCAAGAAGCTTTGGTAGAAGTGTTAATAGTAACATAATAATTCACCACCATCATCAAGGTAACTTTTCATAGAGGGAGAACAACCCCTTCTCAGTTATGTAAAACTTTCACCATATAAATTCATATCCATCTATTATACTTTCTATATATGACTAATCTTTATGGATTCATCTTATATAGTTATTTCTCAAAATTCTTTGCATACAAGCTACCCCTTATTTGTTTATATATATATATATATATATATATATATATATATATATATATATATATATATATATATATATATATATATATATATATATATATATATATATATATATATATATATATATATATATATATATATAATTTTTATATTTATCATGCATATTCTTACTTTTTTGCAATTCATTTTACTCATACTTTGTTACCCAATATTTTACCTTATTCCTCTTATTTAATTCTTTTATTTCCTTATATACTATTTATCATGTTATCACTTGCACTCCTTTATGTGAATTTCCTTTTAACGTTTTATACCATTGTTTCATCTCATCTTATATATAGGATATTTTATAGACTCACTTTACTCTATTTTCTTTCATACTCGTACTAAACTTTTAATATCCTATCATCACTTATATGATATGCAATTACCTTACATACTATTATTCTTCCAAAGCATAATGTTATTGTTTAATAAATTCAGTCTTTCTTGAAAGAGAGGCATTTAAATAACAAACCTTCATTCTACCCATTATCTTCGTTTATTATATTCTCTACACCACTCTCATTTATATTGTCCCAATTGTTACACATATTCTTCCAAACTTAGTCTCTACCTTCCTTTTACTTACATATCTGTCATCATCCTTAATGATATCATTTTATATTTTAATCATTCTTTACTCACATCCCTTTCGTTACCTCTATATACCAATTTTCCCTATTGTACCTACTATCACTCTCTACATGCTATAAATATATTTTTCTAAATTTTTATTTCAATCTTAATTCATTAATAAGGTATTAATAACCCCTTAATATTCACAATGTTCATACTGATGACAACTAAAGGTACATATGACAATTAAAAAACTTTAGTCTTTACAAGATCTATATGGAAGGTATAAATGTAAGGCATAAATGTAAGGATTATGAATTACTAGTCTCAAAACATGAGAAGTAGAATAATCCTATGCTCCACAAGGATGCCTCATTGCCAAGCTTCTAGTCAAATATTGTTCTTAGGATCATGGGATACTTCTAGAGGTAAAGTTTAAACAATATGCTCTTCAAGTAGCAGACAGATCACATTCGTAAACAAAGGAGATCTATGTGAAGTTGGAGAAATTGGATTGGAAGATGAAGGTGGTAGGGCATTTTCCAAATCCAAGATATTTACTTACTATTGTGCTGACACCATGGGAAAACTCTTAGAATTGTCAAGAACCTTCAAGTATGTGTTGATTGCCAGGCTACAACAAAGTTCATCTCCAAGATTGTCACAAGAGAAATTGTTATGAGATGTGAACCACTTCCATCATTTTAAACAGGGACAATATTCTTGCGGAGATTATTGATGATGCTAAATGAAGCAGTCTGAAAAATAGGCTTACAGTATAATAATGGCACCGTGGTCAGACTCCCAACTGGCAACTGTAAAACCCAACTTCTCAAACTTTGCCAGCATCCTCCATGCCCATACACAAATTGAAGCTTGAATGAAGATATGGACATCCATCAAGGCATAATGGTAGGGAAATATTTGTCAGATTTTATGGTTGGATACACTCTAGTAGAGGTGTATGTGAAAATTGAAAGAACAGAGAGGGCACACAAACTATTTGACAGAATGCCTCAAAGAAATGTGGTCTCATGGATTACAACGATTGCAGGATATGCACAAAATGGAGTTGTTGATAGGGTATCAAAACTTTCAAGAAAATGCAATTGTTAGCTGGACATCCAAATCCCACAACCTTTGCCAGCGTCCTTCCTGCCTGTGCCAAATTACAATTTTTCGAACTGGGTGTGGACGTCCCTCTAAGCATAACAGAAAGGAAATTTCTGTCAGATGTGGTATCATAGACAAGGAACATCAACTGTTTGATAGAATGCCTTAGAGGCAGAGGTCTTCTCATGGAATGCAATGACTGCATGAATTCACAAAATGAATTTGATGAAATGGCTTTAGAAACTTTCAAGCAAATGCAATTGGAAGATGTAAAGTCTAATCCCACAACCTTTAGAAGTGTCCTCCCTGCTTGCACGTGCGGTAGCTTTGCAACAGGGTATGTACATCTTACGCAGGGGATGTAGTTGACATGGATGCAAAACGTGGTAGCATAGACAATGTGCATGAATTGTTTGATAGAATGTCTCTAATAGATGTCATCCCATGCAATGCAATGATTGCAGTTTCTGCACATAATGGATTTGTTGAAAAGGCCTTAGAAACTTTTGAGCAGATGGAATTGGCAGGCGTAAAGCCAAATCCCACAACCTTTAACAACGACCTCCCTGTCGGTGCCAAAATGGGTGTTTTTTTGGCACAGGGTATGAACATTCATCAAGCATATCAAAAGGGGGATTATAGTTGAAAAATACTCTGGTAGACATATATGCAGAGTGAGGAAGCACAGACAAGGCACGTCCACTGTTAATGTTTAATAAATTAACGTAGAAACTAATGATTGAATATGGAGTTTATTTAGGCATCTAATGGGAGAAGACCTTCAATCATTAAGCGTAAGTGATCTTCACCATCTTGAGATTAAGATCAAGAGGGGCCTTTCTTGTGTAAGATCAACAAAGGTAATTCAAGTCAAGAGAAAATGTTTCACTTGATCGTTCCCTGGATATTGTTGTATATAATATAAGTTCTAGGTTGGTGTTCACGGTACTATAGAAATGAACCTTATTCCTTTCCTTGCATCAGTAGAAAATACTACTTGAGAAGATAAGAATCTGCAAATAAGGGTACGACATAGATCAAAGCACATAATATTACATAAGTTATAAAGGTCTATCTGTAAGGTCCTTTCATCCTTTGATCAGAATTGTCCATGAAGAGCAGAAGCTAAACATTGGTAAAAAAAAATGTTGGTAGACTACAATTGAATCCAATTATAACATTTCAAAACTGAGAAATTAAACTGAGGAGACTCTGGAAAACTCTCTGAATTTTATTTACATAGTTTTTTGGATACTTATGTTTGTGCATTTTGGCACCGTAGGGGAACGACCCCCTCTTGGCCACCCACACTGTGTGGAAAGGCCATTACCAACCACCGAAACCTTCACAAAAACTTAAACACAAATTCTCTCTTGAATGATTTCAAATTGTAATTAATTTCTAAAACATGCAATGTGCAGATTCATTTCAGAGAATTTAGGCTACATGTATTTTATTCAGTATAATATATTTGATAGGAATTTTTGAGAAACTACATACTTTTATAAGGGAATACAATTTCTTTTACATAAATCAAGACTAGTTACATACTACAAATAAAACCAGCATTAGACTAAATTAATTGGTGTCAATATTGGTTTATGAGCCCAAACTAGCACAACAATGTGTCTTATTCATCAAATATTCCATTAAAATGAGCTCAAAACTAAATATAAATGAAAGATGCATAAAATCATCTTGATAATAACTATGATCAATATTCAAAAAGGAAAGGAACAAAATTAAGGAGAGGAGGTTGCTCTTACAGATAGCTCCAGTAATCCAACCAAAATCCAAGTGTGTCGTCCCTCACCTTTCAATGGCTATTTATAGAAAAATTTAATCCTTCTCTAGGCCATCATTTTCCAAACACATGGTGGAAATTTTGGAAGACTTTGGAGTCAAGTTTAAGCACATGGTGGAAGATTGGGTCATTGGGGTCAAGTCTAGCCAATTAAATGCCTTATTTCAATTTTCCAATTTGAAATAAATTACTGTGGAAATTCTCACTTATTTAATAAATGTTAGCTTTGAAATTTGACTTGAAAAATGAGGGAGTTGAACCTCATTTATTTCCTTTTTCTAGAAGTGTCCCCGTCTTGACTTTTTATTTGTTTAGAATTTTTCTTTTAATACGTAATGCTGCGGTCAAGGGGACCACTCCCTCTAAACTAAAAAGAACCAAAATAACAATGAAAAGCATGCCCTCTAGCAAGGGTGCCAGCAGAGATTACAAATATAGTATCTCTTCATCTCACCTAAAAATGGGATTGACATGCCATAAGGTGCTCACGAATATCTAATAAAGATGTCAAATCCTTCTTCTTTATCTTTTGAACCACTGTCCCTTTTCCATCCATGAGTCTGTCCCCTGAGGACTCACCGAAATCCTCTGACTGTGTAAGCTGAGAGTGACGATTGTCCTCAGAGGAGGCCAAAGAACCCCTGAGAGGCATCCTATGAGGAGGGGTGTACTTCCTCCTCTTGACCTCCATCTAGCCTTGATCATGGGATCTATTATTCTCTTTTGAAATTTTGTCATCGATCGCACCATTTGAGGGAATGGGAGACTCTTTTGGCTTCTGATTCCATGCAGCCAAGGTAGGAGAGCTTATGGAATGGATAGGAGTTAGATCAAGAGAGTCAGAAACCAAGGGTTTCAAAGAGTTTTTTGCCTTTTTCTCGAAATTTGGATCACTTGCTTGTGAAATCTTTTCGGCTGACTTTGACACATAAGAACTTCCCACCACCAATTTATTGGCAAGAGACATTGTGTGGATTCATGAATGTTGTCATTGATGGCAACAAAGTTCATCCCACACATCCGCAGGATATGGTATGTCTATACCGGAAGTCAGATTGAAGAATGGTTTGGTCTGGTAAGCAAGAACAGAGCATGCAACAAGGTCTGACAATCAAATCTGGAACTCTCAGAGGAAGCATCTCAATAAAGTACGGACTTGGGAAAGTCAAGAGGAATATCGTTACTAATATATTATAGAGATTGAGCCTCCGGTGATGAAAGAGTGAAGAGATATGAGAACCTAAGTGTTAGGTTCCTGTTTGGCAAAGTAGACTGAGGAAGACCTGACCAGCAGAGCATCAGACCTTAATCCGGATGAGATATTGATGGTGATTAAGTTTCTTGAGGTATCATTTATGATTGATCGACATGATTGATGACTTCTATAAGCATCTCCTTGGTACGCATCACTTGGTATGCAGGGATTCAGCCGATAGATTAGAGTTTGGGAAAATATTGAGTATTCCAGATGCCGACTAGAAAATAGATAAAATCCTTAATGTGGATATATATACCAGATGGATTTAGGTGTGAAGGAGTGTGTGGTGTGTTGTGTGTTGTGAAGAAAAGTAGAGAGTAGTGTGGAAATAGTAATACAGGTCTGGTATGTGATAGGACAGCAGTACAAAAGAAGAGGAAGAATAAAGTGTAGTAGATCAGTGTATTGAGCCTAACCGAAACTAAACCTCAGCATGTGTGTATGCTTCTCATCAGTTCAATCACCTAGTTACTTTCTTTATACCTTGTAGATAGTGAGTCTCTTGTAGGCAGTGAGCCTCTTGTGAGTAGTGTGCTCGAGCAGTGAGCCCTAATTGGCAAGTGCCATTTTGTACTATCTTATTCTTTTAATAGAGAATACAATCTTGAGTTAATCACCCCGTGGTTTTTCCCTTAACAGGGTTTTCCATGTCAAAATCATTGTGTCATGTGTATTGATGTTATTTCTGCTTTCATGGTTATGTTTCCTTATATGATTTGATGTTGTACTATTTGTTAAAGAAGGACAGAAAGTTAAATTAATCAAGATAACTGATTCACCCCCCCTCTCAATTATCAACAATTGGTATCAAAGCCAAGTTCCTCCAAACAGAGCCTAATAGCTTGCGAAAGATTTGGGAATCTCAATGGATATGTATGGTATGAGGGAATAGCTTCAGTCTGCCATAGATGATCTTGAGCAGTCTCATTCTAAAGTCCATGACTTAAAAGAAAGACTCAAACAAGCTGATGATTTCATAAATGAACTAAAAGAGAAACTAAGTATCTCTATGAAAAAGAGAAAGAAACTACTTCAACAATTAGCAAGTCAAAGTGAAGCCAATAACACTGATGAAGATCTGAATGAGAAGAACAAGTTATGCGAGAAGCTATCAAAAGAGGTCATTATGGTAAGACATGAAATGGAATCAAGGGTTATAAAATTCACCCAAGAAATTGAAGAGAAAAGGAAAATTGAAGATAATCTAAAACAATCTCTCAAGGAGAAGTTAGAAGACTGCCACAATATGGACAGAAGAATTAGGCATCTAGAATCTGATCTTGAAGAAGCTAGAGATAATGAAGAACAACTTGAGAATCAGATTGACACTCTTAAAAAGGATCTTCAAACAACAAATGAATATAAAGAGAAATTCAAGATAAGCTCTGCTCAACTTGAAGTTCTTTTTGCAAGCCAAAAGAGGGTAGATGACAAGCAAGGCTTGGGGTATGAGGAAGGAGAAAGCTCTAGATCTAGTTAGAAGAACTCTGGATTAAGAAATCCAAGAAACAGGCCTAGAAGACCTCTAGTAAGGCAACCAAATGCTCAAAGATATCCATCCTTCAATGGATACTGCTTCAATTGTAATAACTTTGGTCATAAAGCTAATCAGTGCAGAAGAAGAATGAATCATACTAATTCATCCTTCTTCGGACAATGCTTCAACTGCAAAAGGTATAGTCACAAATCTCATGAATGTAGAAATTTGCAAATAAACAATTCATTCAATGGTAGATGCTTTGAATGCAATAGAATGGGACATATGGCTAATCAATGTAGATTAAGAGGATATCAGTCAAATATGCAAAGAAGTGTTGTTTGCTACAACTGTAATAGATCTGGACATATTGCCAAATTTTGCAGAAGTAAGAATCACGACAAAAAGGGTCCAGTGCATCACAATCAAAACCAAGACAAAGGAAAAAGAAAAGTGAATGTGGATGAAATTCAAAGGGAGATGAATAAGATTTGGGTAAAGAGAAGTACATAAAATGTTAGAAATGGATCCACACCAGAATCTGGTGCTGATATTCCTTCCAAAAATTAAAAAGATGAGATCTGGTTCAGGGGGAGTCTCAAAGGAAACTAAATTCCCCCAGCCAGTCAATTGGTGCCTGAAATTGGCACATGGAAAGTTGCAGATTAAAAGGGCTCTTAGAGAAACATATGAATGAACCATGGTAAATATTTGAAGGATCCACAATGAGTTTGAAAAGATCAATCATCCAAAGATTAATCTGGTTTGACAGTCATCCGGCAAAAGCAGATTTCTCATAGATTAGATCTGGTATGATTCATAATTGAAATATTTGGATCTGTGGTTAGATGGAGTAATTGGAGAAAGGAAGATAGATTGTCATGTTCCAACAAGAATCATTCTAAGTGCATCTCAGTGATCCGAAAGTATCTCTCAGAACAAGGAAAAGCAAAGCAACTGGAATGACTTAAACTATGCATTTATTGCAACAAAGAATTAGGGTTTTCTCAGATATAAAAGGGTTCATTTGCTTGTCATTTACACATTTGCATTAGTGAAAAGGTTAAGAAGAGCTCTGCAAACAAGTTTTCTTCATCTTTTTCAAGGATTAATCGTAGGATTCAAGTCAACTGGCAATCTTCTCAGCTCATTTCGTGAACCCTAAAAGTGCAAAAGGTATTTCCCGCTCTCGAATATCTTTCTGTAAATCTATTGAAGATGGCTACTCTGAATGTTGTGAAGATCACTGATAGACCGCACCCTAAATTCAAGAAACATCTTTATAAATCTTTAGAAGTAGACCCCTCAGGCACCTTTTCTAGCATTCCACATGGGGTTTTGCATGTTGAAGACGTTAGGGCATACATTCATGTGAGCATTGAAGAATTTGGGGAATCGAAGATGATGGATATCTACCACAACCAGTTGTTAGATGATTCCTTTGAACTCAAACCTCAGTACAAGGCCATCCAGGACAAGCATTTTGCATAGTGCGTTCATTTCCCCTATTTTGCTGAGGATGAATGCGTCCGGTATGTTCTGAGTAGAGTGCATGATAACTTTATGTGGTTATTAGGACCATTCAAAATCACAAAAGATGCTATTATGGTGGTGACCGGATTACACTCAACCAGTGGGCTACCTGCTCTCAAATCAATTAAGAATCAGACAATGAGTGAGGTAATCAGATCAAAATTTGATAAGAGAGCAATGACAATTGAAGATATCATTAACCCAGATATCAAGTTTGCATCAATGGTAATTGGCTATAAGATATATCACTCTAGCAGGGAGAACTTAGTATCCAGAACTACTATCTATACTACTTATCAAATGTTAAGATAGAATGCAGACTATGATCTTTGTGAGCTTCTTCTAAACCAACTTTTGGAGAATCTACAGAAGATAAAGAAAGACAAGAAGAACTCTTTCAAATACGGTGGCTTGATACTTTATCTGTTCTTCTATTACATGAATGAGCTACCCAGATCTAGTGGTTGGGTATGGCAGAATGATAGACCAATAGCCATTCAAATCAGAGATTATATACATGGGCTTGGTGATGCAAAGGCACAAAATACAGCACTTTGGGGCTATTTCAAGAACTTTCAGAGTATGATGCAAGCAAGAGAGAGAATCTCCAAATCTCTAGTAGAAAAATACAAAGATACAGTGTGCTTCATGGTAGATACTGACCAATGCCTGATGGAGGCAGTGGAACCAAGAACAGTGTGGATCATGCCAATGGGGTATGAAGTAGATGAGAAAATTATAGAGCTGCATGTTCAACACATGCTAAGTCAGCCCAAGGATCCTAAGGCAGAAAGGTTTGGAACCTTTGAAGAATTAAGTGTAAAGATCCATGTGGAGCTTAGAAAACCAAAGATGAAGAGAAAAGTGAGAAAAGAAGTAGAGAATATTGCCAAAAGTTATGGCATTTCAAAAGAGGCACTTGATGCCAATAGAGAGAAGATGGAAAGGGTGGAGAAAGAAAGGCAAGAGACAGAAAAGGAAAGTGCTCCGGTACAAGCCCCCTCCTAGACCAGATCCTCCAAGAGCTCTGCACCTACCACCTCTAAGAGCCAGAAAGCATCAAAACCAGAAGCACAGACATCCGGAAAGGCTGAGAAAAGAACAAAGAAAAAGGCAACAAGATTTTATACAAGCCAAAAGGATGATGAAGAGACAGAATCAGATGAGGAAGTAAAGAAAATGAAGAAGAAAAGGAAAACATCTAGTGAACCCTCTATTGAAGAAGTGACAGAAGAATTTGTTGAGAAGCCTACTCTCCGCATTGATGATATCATCAAATCAGTCACTGTGGATGGGAACCTGTAGCCAATGGTTGAGTTTTATGATGAATATAGTGAAGCTGATCAAAAGATATTGCAAGATGCCACAGTCAGGTACTTAAACATCTACAACAAAGCACTCATTGAAATTATATCTCCAATTCCAAAAAGCTTAGAGAAGGAACTTGAAATAAGGAAAAATAATGCCCAAGCAAAAGACCTAGAAATCTGAGAATAGATTGCTATTCAACTCTATCCATCCATTACCCCCTAAACAGATGAACATTATCTTTAAGGACTACAAGGATGAGTTCTGGAGCAAAGCCATAATGAATTAGCTTATGCTTGGTGAAACTGACAAAGTAGCAAAAGAAATAGAAGTCATCTTCCGGAATGCATACAAAAGATTCAATATTCCTATTATAGAGGACTTAGCTGATGATCCCTCAGCCATGAATGACAAAGAAGAATCTACTAAGACAGTGGCAGAAGAGGCAAAGGAGACAAGTGAAGAGAAAACTAAGGACTTAGACTCCTCTGCTCCGGAAGAGGAAGTTCATGAACAAACAAACATCTCTCCTCCACAGACTCCAGATCTAAAGGAGAAGAAAGAATAGAGGAGAAAACCAGTCAAGAAGAAGAAGTAAAAGAAAAAGAAAAAGACCAAATAGAGAAGACTCCAGATAGTTCTCAGACTACAGAAGAGAAGAAGACTCTATCTCTAGCAAGAGACACTACATAAATTGTCAAAGATTTCTTAACCAAAGAAATGATGGAAATTGATGAGCCAGAACTACTACAAGGACCATTTGATTTTGATTCTCTCTTCCCGGTACCAACAATGAAGATAGCATCCTTTGCCCAAGAAAAGGTAAAAGAAAAACTTTTGAAATCTCACATGGAAGACTGTGAGCTAATAGAAATTGCATCCGTTGTATTGGAGAAGATCATGCCATCTTTTCAGAAGGATCCCTCAGCCTCTTCATCCGGTAATCTCAAATCTCTAGTTAATAGTGTTAGCACACATTTTGATTCCTTAGAGAAGTCAGTAGAAGATAAGGTCTGGAAAGAGTTTTTGGTAAAAAGATTATCAGAGGTACAAGGGCTAATAACTGATGATAGGAGAAATATGGATATTGGGATAAAGAGCATAGAAAATGCCCTCAAAGATGGCGGAGACATATATAAATTTTTCCTATCCTGGTCAAAAGTAACAAAGGATATTGATAAGAAAGTGAAAGAGCAAGAGGATAAACTATCAAGTTTATCTCAAAATTTTGATCCTCTCACTTCTATAATAAATCAAGAGTGTCAGACCATTGCAGTCATAAATGAAATAAAGAATCTTGAGAAGGAGAAGAAAAATAGAGTAAGCAGGTTAAGTGAACTTAGAGGGATAATTATCCCTAAGTTAGAGGCCATGCATGAGGCTCTAATTGATGCTCAAACCACAACTCGGACCAGTGATCTGACAGATTTGAAAAGGGCAGAAGCTTTTGCATTCCTGTTGAGTGGTCACATCTCAGTTTTGGACAGGATGAAGCTAAGTTGGGCATCCAAAGTTGTACAATTGAAGAATACTTTTGCAGATATACTAAAGTATATGTAAAGTATAACCAGATTATATACTTATGTGACTAAGTATAGATTGATTTTTGCAAATTTGGTGTGTAGACCCCACCCTTTGCCATTGATGTCAAAGGGGGAGTGAGGAGTAGTGAAAAATGGGGAATCTAGCTAAGGGGGAGCTCTAGAAAATGTACATAAGAATAGAGCATCAGCCAAGGGGGAGTATAGTGTGACACTTAGTCATTTTTCACTAAGTGTTGCCATCAATGCCAAAGGGAGAGATTGTTGGCAAGAGACACTATGTGGCTTCATGAATGTTGTCATTGATGGCAACAAAGTTCATCCCACACATCCATAGGATATGGCATGTCTATACCAGAAGTTAGATTGAAGAATGGTTTGGTCTGGTAAGCAAGAATAGAGCATGCAGCAAGGTCCGACAATCAGATCTGGAACTCTCAGAGGAAGTATCTCAGTAAAGTATGGACTTGGGAAAGTCAAGAGGAATACCATTACTAATATATTCTAGAGATTGAGCCTCCGGTGATGAAAGAGTGAAGAGATATGAGCACCTAAGTGTTAGGTTCCTATTTAGCAAAGTAGACTGAGGAAGACCTAACCAATAGAGCATCAGACCTTAATCCAGATGAGATATTGATGGTGATTAAGTTTGTTGAGGTATCATTCATGATTGACCAACATGATTGATGACTTCTATAAGCATCTCCTTGGTACACATCACTTGGTATGCAGGGATTCAGCTGACAGATCAGAGTTTGAGAAAATATTGAGTATTCCAGATGCTGACTAGAAAATGGATGAAATCCTTGATGCAGATATATATACAAGATGGATTTAGGTGTGAAGGAGTGTGTGGTGTATTGTGTGTTGCGAAGAAAAGTAGAGAGCAGTGTGGAAGCAATAATATAGGTCTGGTATGTGACAGGACAACAACACAAAAGAAGAGGAAGAATGAAGTGCAGTAGATCAGTGTATTGAGCCTAACCGGAACTGAACCTCAAGATGCTTCTCATTAGTTCAATCACCTGGTGACTTTCTTTGTACCTTGTAGATAGTGAGTCTCTTGTAGGTAGTGAGCCTCTTGTGAGTAGTGTGCTTGGGTAGTGAGCCCTAATTGGCAAGTGCCATTTTGTACTATCTTATTCTTTTAACAGAGAATACAATCTTACGTTAATCACCCCGTAGTTTTTCCTTTAACAAGGTTTTCCACGTCAAAAATCCTTATGTCATGTGTATTGATGTTATTTCTGCTTTCATGGTTATGTTTGCTTATATGATTCGATGATGTACTATTTGTTAAAGAAGGACAGAAAGTTAAATTAATCAAGATGACTGATTCACCCCCCCTCTCAGTTATCAACACAATTCTGCAAATTGCTTCTTGACATCTGATTTTGCTGGAGAAAGACTCTCTTTGGGAGAGTTCAAGATAGAATAATGCTTGTGGGAAGAATCCTTCCACCCTGAAGCCACTCGATTTGTCTGCATTTTGACAGTTGGGCACTCAACAATGATGTGACCCATTTGATAGCATCTTCTGCATTTGAAAATCAAACTTTTGTAATCCAATAACTGATTCCAACATTGTCTGTTGGCCCTTAAGGTAATTTCAGGTGGAAGACTCTTTGAAACATCTAATTCCACCAAGATCCTAGCATAAGTTGTATGGATAAAATCCCTTGAATTTTCATTTGTAAGCACAAATCTGCCCAAGGAGTTCCCAATTGCTACAAAGCATGATTCAAACCAATAATGTAGGGGTAGATTTGGGAGCTGCACCCAGATTGACACAACTGAAAATGATTCCCTAGACGGGTCAAACTTAGGGTGCCATGATTTTACTTGCAGCAGATTTCCTTCCCACTACCAAACATGATTCAGAATGGTGCTTTTGTCTTTCTTACCTTCAAAAACTACAATAAAAAAGCCCTTCATGCTAGGGTATATCTCTACTCCTCCATCCAGAAGGGGAAGCCAAGAATTTGTTATCCAATCGTGAAGATCTATTAAACTAGGCCAAAAGCAATTGAATCTTCCAATTAAGCCATTTTCTGAGAATTTTTTTTTGTTTTCCCACATCTCCTTTGATAGTGAATCATCAAAGTCGAGAGACAAGGGTTTTGTAGAGCACTCTACTATTCTCCTTTGGCTATGCAATTTATTGAAGACCGTGGAGAAAAAGGTCCTGACTTTGGTGCATCCAAGCCTATGGAGGTGACTATGGATGTCCCCCACCCTAAAAAAAGGGTCCGTGAGTAATCTGGATGAGAGTAATATCTAGCCTTGGCTTCCTCCAGAAAAGAGGTTTTAAACTCTGCCTTCCAAGCATTTGACCTTACACTGTGCTCCTTGCCTGATCGTTGAAAAACTATGATGGGCGATCCTTCCATCCTGTTGTGGTCGAGACCCACATCAGCCATTCCATGATTAGGCAAAGGGGGGTTATCATGGAGGGGAGGGCTTGCATATTTGAGATCCTAGCCACTGGGATGAACTTTTGTTGGTGGAGCAGAAATCTTGTTGGAGATAGAGACTGCCGACGGAGCTCACACCTCTCCTTGCAACTGCAACCAGCCTTGGAGATTTTTATCGATAGTGCCTCTCGTAGGAGATTTCCCATCCAAAGTATCACCAATGAAAACCTCATCCTTTGAACTGATAGCAGAAGAAACCCTAGACTCACCACCATTCAGCAATTTTAGCATTTTCAAAATACTCATCTTTAGAAAATATTTATTTATTTAGAATTTTAAATTGGAATAAAAAAATCATTTATTTATTATCATCACTATTTTTATTATTTTGTTTTTAATGCAGACTATATATATTATTTAATTTTAATAAATTTTATGTGTGTTAGTAAGATTTGAATAAAATAGATACAATTAGACATTTAAGGTAAAAAAATAATTAGTTATGCATAGTACTCAATTCAACCTCAGAACTCAGAATATGTTCGAGGGTTAGAAGTGGGTCATGACAAATACTTTGTTGCAGATGACCATAGAATGTAATAACATAACCACCATGCATGAGGGTTATTACATACTATCAAACAAGAGCTCCATATCAATATCATATTAAATGTCACCACATGATCAACTCCATAATACTCCATCTTCTCCATGCTCCAAATGTTTGTTGTAACCTAAAAACAAGATCAACTGCAATAATTCCACTCAAACAAGGATTAATAATCAACAAATTCCTTCCTACAGATTCCCTCAAGCTTGCTAGGCTAAGAAATCACAATAGAAGAAATATCCAGAACATTAAACACCATGGAACCAACACATGCCATCTTATGCAACCATGGAACCACCATAGCTCTGATACCAATTGAAAGGAAAAGAGAACCCAACATGCACCTTACAACATCCTATGTTTTACTTAAACAAATATTCAATAACTTGATGCAAGCACATACTACTATGCCCTTAAAGAGGAAACATAGTTTATTTCCCATCTCATTAACCCTTAGAGGAAAGATAATGTAGCTTATAGATCTAAATAAATTTTAGCAGCATAATGGCATATAAATTAACACTTTAAGAACATGAAAAGAAGAAGAATAGAAGAAATATAGATAGAAGAGAAGAGACACCAATATACATGGGGAAAACCCTTTCGGGTAAAAAACCCCACACTCCAAAGCATCGAACCAATGTATTAATCTGCAACAACAAACATGTTACAAGACACTTGTAGGCTTAAAGCCTTAACATGGAGATTTACATCTTGCTCCTCTAGAGGAAAAACTGACAGCATAACCCTGCATAAATTTCTCCTCACCCAAACTTCTCTTCAAGCCTTCAATTATAGGAGTTCCAATACAAGAAACCACCAAAATGGAAACTCAAAACCATGAGTTACTATGCCTAGTCATGGAGAATCAAATCCACCATAATATAGAAAGTTACGCAAATCATACATGACTCTCCAAATATGGCACTCCATTTTTAGCTCCTAAAGTCATGCTTTCACAATCTCCTAACATCTTGCTTTTCAAGTTTCCAATTGTAATTTCCTTTTTCAAGCTCTTTCCATTTTAGAAACTCTTACACTCCTTACAAGTTGTCATAGTTGCATTTACCAACTTCCATGACACTAAGTGATAAAAAACAAATTGCCAAAATACAAACTACAAGTGACACATAGTGCCACACTAAGCAGGATGCCCAAAATATGTGCATGCATAATAAATACAAATAAATAAATATTGCAAATTTTAGAACTTACAAGGTGTATGACACACCTAATCCCAACATCTCTAATACTTACAAAATAGCAATAATGTAATTTAATTATTCTTTCCATTGTTACGCCGTCCAACCTGAGACAATCACACAAATCTACCTCAGTCAAAGATGCCAAAGTTTCAAAATCATCCGATAATGTTTCTAGTTTGTAACAAAAGGTTATCCTTAAATACTATAATCTTTTGAGCTTCCTGAATCCATCTAGAATGAATGATATGAAAAAATACAAATAAAATAAAACAAACGATGATTTGAGATCATCTATATATTGTGTGAAGAGGAGCAACAAAAATAAACTATATTGTATTGATGAATGGGAGACAACAAGTATATAACATGAAATAAGAAACTGACTACCTATCCACTAACTAAATACATAACCATTAAATACATAACCATCAATTACTTAAGGTATGTTTATTATTCTAACATTCTCCCCCATAATAAACATACAAAAAACTAATGTTCATTAGTATCCCAATTCTCCCCTATAATGAACATTGGGAAGAACAATAGATTTCTAGAAACTTCATGTAGATCATTCCAATTTTTGTCTTCTAAGTCTGCTGACTCAAATTATCTTCTTGATTTGTTGATCTTTTCTCTTTCAACTCTCACTCACTGCTGCAGCAGTTCCTTAACTTTAATCTTCATTCAGGAAGTCCTCTCCCTATCTATAGCTTTCCATTTTTCTTGATATCTTGCAAGACCAACAAACTTCTCTTCCTTGTCTTCCTCGTGCTTCTGCACCATGCTAAAACAATTCAAATTCTTCAATTTCTTTTTTATTCTCTGCACTTGGTTGTTCACTGTATCCGGTTGTTTTGTTTCTATTGTTCAATTATTTTTCCTTTTTCTCAACATGAGAAGACTTATGTCTATAAAACATTTTGATTATTTTGAAAATGCTAAAATTACTTGGATGAAATTGCTTGTCTTTGATTGTCCATTGATTTTGTTTAGCAGCTTTGCGTGCCTCACTCATTTAGACTTCTGCTTTGATCTCTGCAATCTATTCTTCTTTGTTGGCTGCAACTTCCTATGCCAAATTTCTGCAACTTTCTTCAATGTAATCTGACAATCTCTAGAACCTGGCAGTATTTCCTTTGTCACTGGCTATGAGCTCTTACAATAACTTTGTTGTGACTGTGATTTCTGCTTGTGTGGCTTAAAACTTCAAGTGGTGCTCTTTATTTTCCTCTTGTATACACCTTCTACAAATTTCCTTTATGGCTCCAGCAAACAAAAACCTCCAGGCTGCGTACTTCATTCCTCACATAAATATTCCTCCAAAATTAAACTTGTCATTAATTTATATTTATTTCTCAAGTAATAATAAACAACAAAAGCTTCAAATAAAAAAGTTATTACAAATCAACCTCATCCTTATGCAGTGATTTCTATATTTTTTTACAAATATTTGAATTTTCAGCGCTTACACTTTACAATGAAAAAACTTTATCTTCAACACACCTGGGTGGCATTTCAAATAGTCTCCTTCATGGCTACAATGATTTCATCAGTGACATACATCTTCTTCTTGTGGTTCCAACAATCAATTCTTACAATCTTTCTTTTGATATTTCAACACAAACATTAAACCTTATGCATATCAATGGCCTCTTGTGACAACTTTCAATGATTCCTCTACTGGTAGTGATTGATTTATTCCTTTCCGAGTAGTTCTCACCTATTTATTTACGAATACAACATAGAAATTTATCTTCTAGCAACTTTTAACCCTAAGCGACTCCTCATTCAAACAATTTTCTGTGATCAAACAATCTTTATTGACAGTCCCTGAAGGCTTCAATAAACCATAAAGTGTGCCTTTTTTCTATCCATATGGCATTTTCAACAAGGGACAATTACACATATATGTATTTCAAAATAGTAAATAAACACAGCAATACCTTATTTTGTGACATCCAGCAATGGCCTGATCAGCAATTTTCTTCCTGACTTATTTTGGTGACTCATACACAAAATTCTGCAACTTTAAACTTCTCCTATGACTTCAATTTCATTGACTATGATTTCTTCTTTAAAATTTTTTTTTGGTGGTTGCTACTCTTCAAACTTGAATGTTTCCTTGAGCTCTTTGATGTAACTTCAACACATATTTCTATCTCGCTGATTTAATCTCCCTTGGTGAAACTAGACAACTTCTAATTTTATACAACTCCTCTTTTTTAGTTCAACTATTGTGATCTTTTAACATCTTTCATTCTTCTACTGGAAATCCATATTGGCACTTCTTTGTGCCTACAGGAAGCTTTATTAATGGCTCAATCACTTTACACAGCAAACCCCATCTTCAATCCTCCAGAGGACCTTTCATCTGCTTTGATACCAATTGAAGGATATGAAAAACTACAAATAAAATAGAACAAATGATGATCTGAGATCATCTACATATTGTGTGAAGAAAAGCAACAAATATAAACTATTGTATTGATCAATGGGAGACAACACGTATTTGTTGAGCAAAGAATAGATGAAACAAACATAGAAAAATTAAACACAAAAATAATGCAAGAGACAAAAGACAAAATTTTTAACGTGGTTCACCAATTGGCTACATCCACACTGAGCAGGGAATTACTCTCTATATTACACCAGAATCAATAATTCTCATACATATCTCAATAGCTATCAAAAACAACTATATACAGCAGCTCAACACAATCCAATAAATAAATCTCTACTGTTCCTACAGCAATACACATGCTCCACTATCAATAGACATATATTAATCTCATCGTGAGAAAAAAAGACATGCAGAGGTCGACACATAAAAGACCTACAATAAATACTATTATTGTTCTCAACGTGGGAAAGCCAATAATTAGAGGGAGGAGTGGAGAACCATTACAATATCATAAGAGGATTGGGTTACATTACACCAACAATCTCCCACTTGAAGTCCAATCTGACCTGCAAAAGCTGCACCAAGAAATCCCCTGCACTTCCAATGCTATCAATATTTTAAAAAATCAACAAGCCTTTCCCTAGGCCCTAAATCGGTAGCCACACTGCCACCTCTTGTCGCTAGCCTAAACCTCTCTTGTGTCAATGTATTTATGCCTGCCTTTGAAGCATTATATGCAATTCCTCTAGGTAACTCCCCACACAAGAGGCTACAAATGGAAGAAATATTAATAATCAATTCTCCTTGCCTTGCATCACTCATGTGTATTCCCATAGCCTTAGATACCAACCAAGCTCCTCTCAAATTTGTTGTAACAACTTTGTTCCATTCATCCTTTGAAAAATCTAAGGACATATGCACATTACCTTTGAAACTAGCATTATTAACAAGGACATCGATTCTACCAAAGCATTGCCAAGCAATTTCAATGGTAGCATCAACTTGTAAAACAATATTAAACTGGTGCCTGTTTGAACCAATTCCATTGCCTTCTATGTCAACAATACCAAGGGAAGAAAGAGTAACTTGCACCTCACCATCCAATACAAAAATCTGTTCATCTCTTAACTTCAGAGCACATTCCTCTGCCCTTTCATGAGCAATGTCAAGAGAGTTGACAGCCTCAAACTCATCACCAGCAACTAGAACATTGATCAATCCAATAACCTCTTTGACATCCTCTTTCACCCGTCTCAATGAATCTAGAGTGCCTGTATGAACATTTTTTCCATTGTGAATAACTCTAACACCACAACCTTTGACTACTTTTCCTTCTGTTACCATACAACTAGTAGCACGCCCACTTCCACTTCTGAAGACAGTTCTTACTTCTATGGAACCAATTGGCACTTGCTTCTAAACTGGTTTTAGAATCCCATTCACATGGAAATGAAACAAAAACATCACATAAACAAATCACAAGAGTGTAACTACCATTACAAATAGCAGAACCTGAATCAAGAAACTCCTCTTAAGACCAGAAGAGAAGAACACATCATCACTACATACAAAAGTCCTGGCGATACTTGGTGTATTATGTTCTTCACCTAAATGAGTGTTGCCAGAAGTGAAGAGCACCTCAAACACATCATCTTCAATCACCTTCAAATTTTCACTCTCATCGCCATTAATTTCATCTATCTCAGGTTCAATGGCATCAACCTGCACACTATCATCTAACTCATCCCCAAAACTGTCACTGTAAAAAATGCTAAGAAAATTATTAATAACAGAATCAACATCTAATTGATCCAAAGACCCTTTCCTGGCAGTCCCTAATGACAAAACTGAAATAGGATGAACAACTCCCACTTTAGCATGACTCTCTATGACATAGAGGGTGCCTAATCTGCTACTCCTTGCAATTACCAAGGCCACCTTTTTAACCTTGCATCTATTGGATTCAAAACTAATCTCACAACCTTGAGAACCCAATTGCCCAGTCGAGATTACATTGTGTTTGAGATGGGGAACATATCTAACATTAAGTAACAATCAAGTATATCCATTTTTTAATTTCATTGAAATATCCCTTATTCCAACAACATCACAAGATTCGTTGTTACCAAGAAAAACCTTACCGAAGTCACGAAGTTGCAGATTTTTAAAATATTCCTTGCATGGAGTGACATGAAACGGTGAGCCAGGATCAAGCACCCAAACATTTGTTGGAATTTCTTCTTCAGTTAAAATAATAACTCATGTATCTTCTAGGCATGTTGTGTTGGCTTCGTTACTACTCACATTTTCTTGTGCCTTTTTGTAGTTCCAACAGTTCCTTTTTGTGTGACCTGGCTTGCCACAAAACCAACATTCTTCATTTCTGCTTCTGGACTTCAATCTTCCTCTGTCTTGACCCCTTCCTCTATTATCAGTACTTACGGTAGTCAAGGCATCACCATTATTCTATTTTACCCTCTTCCCATATCTTCATTGAGAAGATTGGCTGCTACATCATCATACTGTAGGATTGTTTATTTTCTCTTATCTTCCCCTTCTTCAAATCTACTTTTACTCGATACTGAATTGCTTATGGTCGTGATCACATTGTCCCAACTATCAGGAAGACAGCACAACATTAGCATGGCTCTCATTTCTTCTTCAATATTGACATCAACAGAAAGTAATTGATTGATAACAATATTAAATTCATTTAAATGATTCGACATCCTGTTACCTTCTTTCATTTTCAAGTTTACCAATTTCTTCAACAGGAACACTCGATTCGTTGTTGATGCCCTCTCGTACATGTCACATAGCTTGTCCCAAATCTATTTAGCTATTGTCTCCATGGCAACATTGAAGAGGACATTGCTTGACAGTGATAGGATGATGGTTGCAGCTTCTTTCTAGTCTAAGATATCTTGGTCTTCATCTGACATTTCTCTGGCTTCTTAGACTTCCTTTGTAGCACAATGGCAAAATCCTTCTAAATCAGCAAAGCATGAATCTGGAGCTTTCATAAAACAAAGTTCTGTCTTGAAAACTTTTCAATTTTTCACTTGTCTACTTCGTCCATTTTTCTAAAAAATTCTTCACCAATCTCCAACTAGCTTCACCACTGAGCTGCTTCGTCAAGCTTCTTCGTCAAAGCTCTGATACCAATTGTTGAGCAAAGAATAGATGAAACAAACACAGAAAAATTAAACTCAGAAATAATGCAAGAGACAAAAGACAAAATTTTTTAACATGGTTCACCAATTGGCTACATCTACACTGAGCAGGGGATTGCTCTTTGTATTACACTAGAATCAATAATTCTCATACATATCTCAGCATCTCTCAAAAATAACTATATATAGCAGCTCACCACAATCTAATAAATAAATCTCTGTTATCCTTATAGTAATACACATGCTCCACTACTGCCACTCCACTATCAATAGACATATTAATCTCATCATGAGAAAACAAGACATGCAGAGGTCGAAGCACAAAAGCCCTGTAGCAAATACTATTATTGTCATCAACGTGGGTGTAAAGGTTAAAATTTGGATTGTTTAGTTTTGGTTTGAATCCTCCTTTCACCAATTACATTCAAGGACCTTCGGATCGAGTGGCAGAGCACTATCAGGTCCTTGGTCACTTACAAATGTAGGGAAACTTGGATTAGGGTATTTGATTATCAATTTTCCTTCTCTTATGCTCAATTATCTATCAAAAACCCTAATTATGTGAAAATGATAATAAACATATGAATAACGAAAAATGCTTCACCAAAAAGATGTAAAATAACAAATAACTGTGCACCTATTTTTGGGGTTCTGAGGTGGAAAAGTCAGGGACAAAAGAGTGGGCACCCAAGTCCAAGGCCCTGCTTTTTGTCAAGATCTGGAAACTAAGTCTATAACTTGTTTCAGCTATTTCAAAGATTTTCCCATCATAGAACTTCGAGGACTAATGAGTGGGTGCCCTAGTGTAGGGTGCTCTTTTCTTCTCTGATCTGTAATTCTAACACTCCAATATGCCCTCCTATAACTTCAGTTTGTCTACATCATCAACCTGTAACCTGCAACCATGAAACTTTTGGGAGGGGGTTGTGGTGTTTAGGAGCTTGCCTCAGTCAAGCCCCAGAAGGACACTTAAGTCTTTCAAACACCTTTGTTAGATAGAGAGTGTGTGCCCTTGTGAGGCAGAGGCAAAATCCAAATGAATAAATGATCACAAACACAATAAATGTCACCTTGTAGTGAAGATCTCATGAGAGGAAGAAGCTCTTCATTCCATGAGGAAATGGATGCTCAAAATCTGCAAACACAGACACATAGACAACACAAATCTGCTCTTGCAACACAATGAAATCCTTGAATCACCAATGCACATACAAGTTGATAGCTAGTTGTCATCTAGTTGAAATCTAGTTTTAAATGATTGCCTAAACATGCTTTTATATGCAACTACAAACATTCCCACCAAGATTTCATAAATTCAAACTTACCATGTCAGCCTAGGGACCAAATAACAGTCATAAATTGACACTAGAAATTTAGGCCTAACCCAGAATATGGTAAAACTAGGGCATGGGCGCCCAAGTCCTCCCCCCTATTTTGGGTATGGTTAGGTTCAAGGGGTCCCCCTAGGTCCCATTTGTCATGATACCTAGGGTTCATTCCATCGGGATGCTAAATTATGATGCAAGATGTCCTAAATGCACACTAAAGACTTGGGAGCTAAACCTAAAGACGGAAAAACCCCCAAGGGGACATTTTCTGATGTTACATTTAGCCCCCACTTTATTGTATGTATAAACGCAAGGCCAATACATGCATTAAAGTATGGTCACAAACACAACATACATGCCAAGCATGGAGAAGACACGCTAATCACATAGAAAACAGTGACATGCACATGTAAAACATAGGCAAGAGAGTTACAGTCACGCAGAACACAGAGAAGACAATAGATGCATATAAGATAAGCATGATTCTTTTCTTTTCTTTTTCTCATATATATGAAATACAGATGCAAGTACTAGAAAGTAAACAAACTTCCCATAATGCAGGATGCATTCATCGTGTAGGTCTTTAAACTGCATATATGGGGCAACACATATGCAAGACATGCAAAACCTCCCAAAATGTAGGATGCACTCATCGTGTAGGTCTTTAAACTGCATATGGGGCAACAAACACACACTTGAAGAGATAGAGAAAACACGATAGAGAAGCGATGGTGTGTTCCAATTTCTAGGCTCAACACCATCTCAGGCACATTACAGGCACACACCGATGAATTGGCTTCGCCACAACAATCGCCGAAGACATGCTTAAGGGTTGAGTTAGTCATAGAACCACTCCCTGCCTCCACAGAGGACTTTGGAAAATGACATGATGTGGAATTTGCTCTAAGAAATACACCATCCCTGGCTCTGTAGAGGACTTAAGAAAAAGGATATGCTCGATATCCCAGCTCCAGAGGGCTTACATGATTGATTGATTGATTGCAAACAAACTCAGGATGCAGGATGCACTCATCGCGTAGGTCTTTAAACTACACCTGAGGACAAACACATTACTAACATCTGCAACAGATAGCTGACCTTTTATGTGCCCCCACCTTAAGGTGGTTGATATCATGCATTGATGTCAAGCATGTTAAGGTAGGAATAAAACACACAAGGGAACACATACTTTTGTATATCCCATGCCCCCCGGAGGTGACATGTACTTCACGACCACCAACTGTTCCCACAAACACATCCTTGCAAGAAACATGTTAGTGTCTACAAAATCATGATAAACAACATCAATGTATATGATTAACCACACAAAGAGCCAAGGTTATACTAGGAATTCAGAGTTTAAGGATAGCCGTGGGGCTATATCATGAAGCTCTCTGAATTGAGTACCACCAAGGCTAGATTCAAAGACAAACAAAGGTGTACATAGCAGCAATATTGTTAAGGTTTGTAAATGATATATCATATCATCAAAATCACTACGTAGAAAGCACAGAGTGCTTCTACTAGCCAAGCATCAGATAATTTATTACAACCCCATCATCATATTAGGAACTAAGTCCATTTATTTTATTGCTCTCAAAAGGGACACTAGATCCGCATTAGTATAAATGTTTTTCATCATCTGCCTTCTAGTTAGAAACACTAGAGGAAGGGAAACAATAAATAAGAGAGGAGAAACAAGTGTCTTAGGGATAGTCACATAGGAGGGTGCCCCCAAGTCACCAACTGCAACGCTATGTCTATAAGACACAACACACAACAATGAAATAAGAGAGAGAGGTAATATAGAAGAATGATGATATAAATAGAAGGTCACAACAGAGGTAGTCTCTTTTTATTCCAGACCTTACAAGAGAATCAGGGGTTATCTTAGGAGGACTAAACAACACATAATACATCATGGGGGAAGCACATCACGAGAGAGATAAATGGTTAGAGATACTTACCTGTATGATCCTCGTATCAGATTTTGGAACTTGCAAACCTCTTGGAGAGGTACTTGATCATGTTGAGTGTAAAATTTGAGTGGTTCTTATGAAATTCTTGTTTATTATCATATGACGCTTGTTTCTCAAATCCTTGTTTAAATGAGATTGTTTGTTGCTTATGAGGAGGGGAACCACTATTTTTTCCAATTGTTGATAGTCGTCTTACTCTTTTCCAATTTTTAGCGAGTTTTTGTTGTTGAGTCTTTTTGACATGGTGATAGGAATCATCTTGTACCATCTCACTCGTCTGTATTGGTTGTTGTATTTGTTTTTCTGATGCCTTTTGATTATCTCCCAGTCCATATAAGGATAATGGAGGAGGAACCTCAGCATAAATTCCATTTCTTCATGGACGAGGTGGATTGTCCACTTGCTTCTTATCCACTTCAATAATTCCTACGATGTTATCATAGTCCAAGTAATCATCGTCGTCTACTTCCACTAAACCCTATTCCAACATATTGGTTTCAGTATGCTTAGGGAAAGGATTAGTGAATATTTGTAAGTTTTGATTCGGCAGAGCAACCAACTTGTTTCTATAATCATTCACACCTGATACCTGGATGACATTTGAATCAATAAGGTCTTGTATCTCATGTTTAAGATGCATACATCGTTCAGTGTCATGTCCTTGCACTCGATCATATTGACAAAAGGCATTAGCATCGAAGTAAGGTACTTGTTTACTAGGATCGACAGGCTTGATCGGGGGAAGCTTCAGAATGTTATTACTCACAATTTGGTTCTGTTAGATTTAGGACAGACAACTGAGAGGGGGGGTGAATTAGTTGTCCCAAAAACTTTCTATTCTTTAAACACTTAAATCCTTCTTGTAATTTAACAACATAATAATAAATTAATCATGGAAGCACAATGCAATAATTCAAGAGTAGAGACATATTGACACATATGACACCAAGATTTTAACATGGAAAACCCGGTTAAGGGAAAAACCACGGGGTGACTAACCCAAGATTGTATTCTCTATTAAAAGAATAAGAACAAAATGGCACATGCCAATTAGGGCTCATTACCCGAGCACACTACTCACAAGAGGCCCACTACCTACAAGAGACACACTATCTACAGAATAATAAATATTACATACTTGAACTGAAGATTAGCATCTCCATCATGCTTCAGTCAGTTCCATTTTAGCTCAACACTTCTGCTCTACCTTCGCTCTTCTCCTCTCTACCACACTCTCATCTTCGCCAAGATATCTTTTTAAATGACTTCACAATTCTTATTTATACAAGAAATCAACTTTGGGATAATCATCAAAGTCGACATACTTTATTTTATTACAGAGCAAATACACAAATATAACTTGACTTATTTCAAGAGACTTCATGCGAATCACCACTTTGTCGGCCACACATATCTGGGACTTCAATCTTCTTTGAGGAACATGCCATCCTTCGCAAAACATCTTCAAGACCATCTGCAAGATGTGTAAATCATCCGGTCAACCAAGTTGAGGAAGAACATCATCATCCAGAAGTAATTCTTCAATTACGAGCTCAATCTTCAATGCAAACCACCAACATGAACTGGTCACAATCTAGAGACCCCCACAAGCTTGCTTGAATCACCAAGAACATCCACACCACTTTTGCTTACTGAAATCATTCTCTCCTTCATCCATAACCTCAAGAACACAGTTTGTCATCACTATCATATTGGAATAAATGATTGCGGACCTCCAGACCATGAACCAATTGAGTTGTCAATTCACATTGACTTCCTAAACACTCCACCAAATCTGCAGAACAATATATTGCATTTCTGGATCTCACTGGACCTATTTGTGACACTCTATCACCTTTGAACATCTGCCAGAACTAGTTTTACTCATATAGCCATACCTTCTCCAAATCTTCATGCGGACCTCTCAAATCTTGACTGTATCATTTTAAGCGCATATCTACAAACTCTTTGATGCACATCCTCTGATCTTCATCTTAGCTAGGATCTTCACTTAATAGAGCTTCATTGTCTTCACTGTTCTTCTCTGTTTCTGATAGGACTAATTTTCTCAATATCCTCAGCACACAGCTCATCCAATCCTTGACATCAATGCAACAAGAGTATGTTGACATCAATGACAACACCAGTTAGGCCCATACTTGCAACAATCTCCCCATTTGTCATTGATGGCAACATATGATGTGAAAAATTGTTTTAACCATCAAGACAATTACTTATCCTTACTGACTAACATAGCTCCCCGTATCAACAACAACCATTCACATGTCTTCTCTTCCTTTACTGCTCCCCCTTTGATCAGCAACCACTTTTTGTTTTTCACATGTCTTCTCTCCCCCTTTGACATCAATGGCAAAGGGTACATACTTGCATCACTGAGAATGATACATACTGCTCCTCTTGAGTAGCAACTTCCTATCATCAATCTGGACCACAAGATATGATTGTGAGATCCACCAGATTGATGCACATCAGTGCATCTTAATTCAGAACCAGAGGGGGAATAACCCCTAACTTCTCCCTGAGATACTCAAAGGATTCCTTAGGTAGAGATTTAGTAAAAATGTCTGCAATCTGATCCTTGGAGGGCACAAACTCCAATCTTACTTCATTCTTGTTTACCTACTCTCTCAAAAAGTGAAACTTGATGGATATATGTTTTGTCTTTGAATACAACACTAGATTTTTTGATATATTTATTGCACTTGAATTATCACAAAAGATTGTGATAGGTTCCTCATACTCCATTCTGATGTCTCTTAGCATTTGCTTCATCCACAAAACTTGAGTGCAACTACCTGCTGCTGCAATATATTCTGCTTTTGCAGTGGACAAAGATATTGCCTCTTGTTTCTTGCTCAGCCAAGAAACCAATCTTTTCCCTAAAAAGAATGCTCCACCACTGGTACTCTTCCAGTCATCCACATCTCCTATCCAATCCGCATCTATATATGCATGAAGAGAGAAATCATGATCTGTAGGATACCATAAACCATACTCAACTATTCCTTTTAGATATCTACAAATCCTCTTGATTTCCATGACATGAGATTCTCTAGGATTAGCTTGGAATCTGGCAACAAGGCCAACAAAATTCATAATGTTAAGTCTAGTTTGAGTAAGATATAGTAGTCCTCCAATCATTGACCTATACTTTTCTTGATCAGCCTTAGGAGAGTTATCATCTTTTCTCAGTTTACATCTGGTTGCTATGGGAGTATTCATTGGTTTTGAGTCTTCCATCTGAAATTTCTTCAACAATTCTTTCACATATTTGGTCTGTGAAATGAAGATTCCTTTCTTTGTTTGAGTGATTTGCAGACCCAAGAAGAAAATTTATTTCCCCAGACATGGACATCTCAAATTCTCTTTTCATTTGATTTGCAAAATTTTTGCACATACTATCTCTTCCTCCAAAAATTATATTATCAACAAATACTTCAACAATCAAGATATTTTCATGATCAATTTTGAAGTACAAGTTACTGCCAGCAGTACCTTTGTTGAAACCAATCTTCAAAAGATGCTTATCTAGTCTTTCATACCAGGCTCTTGGGGCTTGTTTGAGTCCATACAGTGCTTTCTTCAACTTGTAGACCATATCACCATGATTAGACAATTGAAATCCATCCGGTTGCTCAATGTATACTTCTTCCAAGTCACCATTTAGGAAGGTAGACTTGACATCCATCTAATATACTTTGAAATCCTTGAAGGCAACAAAGGTAAGAAATAATCTGACTGCTTCAATTCTTGCCACCGGAGCAAAAGTTTCTTCAAAATCAACTCCTTCTACTTGAGAATAACCCTTGCAGACCAATCTGGCTTTGTTTCTGACTACTTCACCATCTTCATTCAGTTTGTTTCGGAAGACCCATTTGGTTCCAATTATATTTTTGTTTCTAGGTCTAGGAACAAGATCCCAAGTGTGATTTTTCTCAATCTGCATCAATTCTTCCTTCATTGCTTTAGTCCAGCTTTCATCCTTGCATGCTTCACTCACTGTTTTTGGTTCAATTTTTGAAATTAGACAATACTTTTCTGAGTCTTGAGCAATCTTTTTTCTTGTTTGAACACCTTTACTTTTATCACCTAAGATCTAGTCCTCAGAATGATTCAGTCTTACATACCTGGGAGTTTTGAGAATTTCTTGCACTTCTATTTCTTGGACAGGTTCATTCAAACTTATCTCTTCTTCCTGTATTTCAGGATTCTCCGGATCAGTTTGGATCTAAATTTTAGAAGGGGCTTGGACTTCTAGGACCAAAACATCATTCTGATCATCTTCTTCATATTCATAAAACCTTGAGGGTTTTTCAATTCCTTCACCAACCTTTACATTTGTACTTTCTATAATCTTTCTCAATCTCTTGTTATAACACTGGTATGCTTTGCTTTGAGTAGAATAGCCCAAGAATATTCCTTCATCACTTCTAGCATCAAATTTTCTAAGGTCTTCATCTCTTTTAATGTAACATTTGCTACCAAAGACTCTGAAATACTTCATAGTGGGAGTGATGCCAAACTAAAGTTCATAAGGGGTCTTACCAGTATTGCTTTTGATTTGTACTCGATTAAGAGTATAGACAGCAATGCTTACAGCTTCTCTCTAGTAGATCTGAGGAACATTTGCTTCCATCATTATGGTTCTAGATGCTTCCTAGATGGTCCGGTTCTTTCTCTCCACAACTCCATTCTGTTGTGGAGTCCTTGGAGCAGATAACTATCTTTTTATCCCATGTTTCTCACAGAATTCTATGAACTCTCTGGATGTGAATTCTCCACCTCTATCAGACCTGAGACATTTTATGTTTAATCCAGTTTCATTCTCTACCATAGCCTTGAATATTTTGAATTTCTCAAGAGCCTCAGATTTTTCTTTCAAAAAAGTCACCCACATCATCCGGGAGTGGTCATCAATTAATAACATGAAGTATCTATCACCTTGCAAACTCCTGATTCTTGCCAGTCCACATAGATCAGTATGTACTAAGTCCAACAATCTGGTAGAAGATTATTCCTTACTTTTGAATGTGACTCTATTCTGCTTACCCAACTGACATTCTTTGCACAAACTATTAGTAGGTTTCACCAGTCTTGGAAGATCTCTTACATCCTGAGTGTTGCTTATCTTGATGATATTGTCAAAATTCACATGACACATTCTCCTATGCCACAACCAACTCTCATCATTTTGAACAAATAAACAAATTTTTTCAGTACCAACCAAGTGGAAGATGTTACCTTTTGTTTGAGTACCAGATGCAATCTCTGTTCTAGAACTTTCAAAGATCTTACATTTTCCATTTTTGAATCAAAGATCATAGCCTTTGTCCACCAACTGTCCAACACTGAGAAGATTGTGCTTCAGACCTTCAACATATAGTACATCACTAGTTTTGTTCTTTCCGTCAAAAGAAATAGTTCCTCTACCTCTAATTCTGCCAGCAGAATTATCACTAAATTTTACAACTCCTCCTTCATATCATTCCAAATCTATGAACTTATTTTTGTCACTAGTCATATGGTGGGAGCATCCACTGTCAATGACCCAATCATCCTTTTCTTCAACTTGGGCAGCCAGAGCTCTTTCTATCATTTTATGATTGACAGATTCAGAGGGCATTAGATCTTCTTCTTTGATGGCAATAAACACCTAGTCACTTCTAGATTTGTTTCCTGTCTCTGATTCGTAATCTGTTACTCCTTCATCATCATCATCTTCATGAACATAGTAACATTTCTTTTGGAATCTTGATCTATTTGGATTTGCCCTTGAAAATCTTTCCAGACACCTTGAGGCAAAATGACCAATCTTGTTGCAATTGAAATATTTGAAGGGCAATTTTCCTTCATACTTACCAGATCCTCTTGGTAGTCTTTCTGCAATAAGGGCTTCAAGGTGAGCAGCTTCGGCTTCATCTTCTTCTAGATTTTTTCTTTCTTTTTCATACCATGATAATTTCTTTGAAGAGTTCTCTCCTTGATCATACCTTTATTTGCCTTTCATAGTGGCACTAGCTTTGAATACAGATTCAGTCTTGGGGGGTGCATCTCCAAACTCAGCCAATTCAAATGTAGCTAATTTTCCAACCAATTGGTCTCTTGTGATATTTGAAAAAGATTTGAATTCTTCAATAGCAGCAACCTTGTATTTGTAAGCAGGAGGTAGGGATCTAAGAACTTTGACAACAATCTAATCTTCATCCAAGATTTCACCAGCACACCTAATGCCACAAACAACCTCATTTACTTTTGGCATAAATGTAGTGATATACTCATCCTCATTCATCTTTAGGTTTTCAAATTTTCCTTTTAGACTCTATAGCTTGGCAAATTTAACATATTTGTCTCCTTCATGCAGAAGTTGCAGTTTTTCCCAAATCTCATATGTAGTTTTTAAATCTATAACAATTGTCAACTCTGAATCAGATAAGGCACTTAATAAAGCTTTTTTAGCCCAAAGATTGTCTTCAACATCTTTTATTTCATCTACAGTTATCAGACCATTCTTTGGAGGAAAATACTTCTTTGAAGTTATGGTCCAATATTGCATTCCCATACATTGCAAGTGACATTCTATGCGGCTTTTCCAAAGAGTGTAATTGGTTCCATCAAACCTTGGACTATCCTTCTTGTAGGAAGACATCTTGAATCTCCTCAAGTGGTTAAGCTCTTTTATAGGAACTTGGCTCTGATACCAATTGTTATATTTAGGATAGACAATTGAGCGGGGGGTAGGGGGTGAATCGGTTGTCTCAAAAACTTTCTATTCTTTAAACACTTAAATCCTTCTTGTAATTCAACAAAATTATAATAAATAAATCATGGAAGCACAATGCAATAATTCAAGAGTAGAGACGTATTGACACATATGACACCAAGATTTTAATGTGGAAAACCCGGTTAAGGGAAAAACCACGGGGTGACTAACCCAAGATTATATTTTTTGTTAAAAGAATAAGAAGAACAAAATGGCACATGCCAATTAGGCTCACTACCTGAGCACACTGCTCACAAGAGGCCCACTACTTATAGGATACACACTATCTATAGAATAATAAATATTACATACTTGAACTAAAGATTAGCATCTTCACCATACTTGAGTCAGTTCCATTTTAGCTCAACACTTTTGCTCTGCCTTTCGCTCTTCTCCTCTCTACTACACTCTCATCTTCACCAAGATATCTTTTGAAATGACTTCACAATTCTTATTTATACAAGACATCGACTTTGGCATAATCATCAAAGTCGGCATACTTTATTTTATTATAGAGCAAGTACACAAATACAACTTGACTTATTTGAAGAGACTTCATGCGAACCACCACTCTGTCGACCACACATATCTGGGACTTCAATCTTCCTTGAGGAACACGCCATCCTTCACAGAACATCTTCAAGATCATCCACAAGATGTGTAAATCATCTGATTGGCCAAGTTGAGGAAGAACATCATCATCTGGAAGTAATTCTTCAATGCAGACCACCAACATGAACTGGTCACAATCTGGAGACCCCCACAAGCTTGCCTGAATCACCAATAACATCCACACCACTTCTGCTTACTAAAATCATTCTCTCCTTCATCCAAAACCTCAAGAACACAGTCTATCATCACTGTCATATTGGAATAAATGCTTGCGGACCTTCAGACCATGAACCAATTGAGTTGTCAATTCACATTGACTTCCCAAACACTCCAACAAATCCACAAAACAAGATATTACATTTCCAGATCTCACCAGACCTATTTGTGACACTCTGTCACCTTTGAACATCTGCTAGAACCAGTTTTACTCATATAGCCATAACTTCCCCAAATCTTCATACGGACCTCTCAAATCTTGACTGTATCATCTTTAGACACATATCTACGAACTCTTTGATGCGCATCCTTTGATCTTGGGATCTTCACTTCATAGAGATTCACTGTCTTCACTATTCTTCTCTATTTCAGATAGGACTAATTTTTTCAATATCCTCAGCACATAACTCATCTAATCCTTGACATCAATGACAACACCAATTAGGCCCATACTTGCAATAGGTTCATGATGGAATGATAAGACTCAGATATCAGAGTAAATTTTCTTGGTTGATATGTGTATACACCTAAAATTGACATGACTCTACTTAAATAAATATTTTAAATATTTATTTCATCCTTAGTATTCTTCTATCATTAAATAAATAAATTCATTTATTTATTTGATTCACTTCCTCTCATTTAATTAAATAAACATATTTATTTAATTAATTAAAATCAAATTCACCAACTTCATTCTTCTAAAATAATTAAATAATTTTAATTATTTAATTAAAATATTTTATTCTTCCAAATTTAAATAAAATGCAAATTTTATTTAAATAAAATAAAAAATCCTCACAAAAATAAAATATATTTTTATATTTTATTTAATCCTCTCAAATATCTATAAAATAATTCAATAAATTCATTTATTATGCTTTCTATCTCTTCGAAAAATCATTCTTATCTTCCAAAAATAACCTTCCTCTTGTCACACAAAAGCAAAACTCTGAGTTACAAAAGCAAAATCAGTTTTAAAGCATCTTTAAAGAAAATCTTTTCTTAAAATAGAGAAAATCAAATCTTATCCTCATCAAGAGAGGAGTTAACTCAACTAAGCTGCTTTTGGAATGACATGTGTCCTTCTTCTATTGGATGCACATTCCTCAACAATCCTCCTCCGTTGATTCCTTCTTTTCTTCTCAACCATTGATCTTCCCTCACTCTCTTCTATAAATACAACCTTCTTCTCTTCATTTCATATCTGAATTTTGTGTAAACTTATGCTGCAGAGATATAGGTGCATCTTTGGCACCCCTACTCCCATTTGAGCATTCTCATTTATACTACATTTTCTGTATTTGAAGTTGATCTTCAAATACATAAGTATCACAACCATTCACTATTTGTCATCTTCAAACAAGCAAGCAAGCAAAAGCTTCTAAGGGCTTTTATTATCAAGATCAAAGAGAGATAGGTGATCTACAGAAGGTGAAAGGTAAAAGGTGAAGGTATTATTGTTTTTCATTGTTTTTAATCTTCCTTTTATCTTCATATTCTGTAGATGTTTGGGTTTCATTTTTCATTGATTTGAATAACCTGATTTCCCCTTCACATTTTGGCGCCCACTGTGGGGCCCTTGCCCCTTTACTAATCAAAAAATCTGAGTTTTCTTGAAGACAGGTCTGTACAGGTGACGAACAGGTCTCTGACAGAGAGTTTTTGCGCATTCGACTTAGGAAACGACGCATACATCTCCCGAGGCGGCGCATCTACTTTTTTGGTGCATCTGACCTCTGCAATTGCGCATCTAACCTCCGAAGTTGCGCATCCAACCTTGGCTTCGGCACCTGAGTTCAATTTGTGCATACACTCTATCTAATTGTGCATCTGTCAAAGTTGCACATTTACCCTATCTTTTTGTGCATCTGTTTTGTTAAACGGCACATCTGTCATTATTGTGCATACACCTCATTATCTTGCACATTTGATTTCTATTCTTGCGCTTCTATACAAAGACGCATACACTCCCCATTTCTACACATTCAGGCTGCAGTGTTGCACATCTATCTTCTACTTTTTTGTTGTACGGTTTCTAATTTTTGCATGTTGAGCTAATGTTGGTTTTGCAGGAGTAGTGGCTAGATTAGGTCATCTAGATGATTTGACTAGTTAACTTAGACTAACTAGGGGTGAAAGTAACAAGTGCATTTCATAAAAAACTTCACTTAGTTTTCTAATTAGGAAGGAAGTAACTGAACCTTATTGCTATCAGTGCATTGTTGATTTATTTTCTATTTAATCACTGCTATCTTTTGCAAACGAGAAATGAACAATGCTATATTTTAATCACTTTCAAAGTTAACAATCAGGAAATGAACAATGCTATGTTTTAATCACTTCCAAGTTAACAATTGTGTGAGTGCACAAGTAGATTAACTCATTTAGTTTTTCTATTTTAACTAGGTTGGATTTACAAGTGTTTTCTGTGCTTGTGAATGACAATAGGCTTATGCTCTCCCCTTAACTGGGTGATCAAAGTGCCAGACTTGTCATTATTTTTGTCAAACCTTTAGGGGGCCTACCCTTGGATGCACGCTTGTCCAAGTGGGAATGACCCTGAGTGGTAACAGGCTAAAGCCAAGCCCTACCAAGCCACTTAAAATAAATTGTGTTTGATGTGAAAACCTCAAACAATGAGTGCTGCTATGTTACACCAATGGCCAACCTCCCCCAAAACCCTCATAGGCATAACCCTTTGAGGCTGGGAGACTCGACAATGGAGAGTAGTGCCGCCGTACGCGTAACCACTCGAACGGTTGCCCTGATTAATAACCAATTGTGTAGAAAGCCAAAAACCCCTATTTGTTGATGCAAAGGGTAGAGCTCTTGAAGTGGCCTCGATTCTTGCGGCTTTAAGTAGAGGTAGCAAGGACAATCCTAAGGTTCAGTGGGGGTACGAGCCTAAGGAAGCCTGGATCTAATATGTGTGAGAAGTGAGTGCTGTGGAGGGGAGCCGGTGCTATCAGATCTTGAAGCTACACGCTTTTAGTTTGCACAGCCAGAGGATTCAACGAATATTGTCTCATCTAGCCTAGGTTGTACTTATCTTTGAGTCAAAATAGTCCAAAAACACAAAAAAATATAAAAAGATAAAAATCATGAAAAACTTCTATGTGTTTGATGTGATTTTGTCATAATTAAACATCAGCCTCATCAAAAAAACACCAAGTTTTTCAAACCAAAAACATTGGAAAATGTTGATAACTGAGAGGGGGGGTGAATCAGTTATCCTAATTATTTCTTCTTTTGAACTTTCTTATTAATCAAAGCAGCATTGAATCAAACAAACAAACATTACCATGAAATGAGAAACACATGACACAGTATTTTTGATGTGGAAACCCGGTTAAGGGAGAAAACCACGGGGTGATTAACCCAAAGATTATTCTCTGTTAGAAGAATAAGGAATTACAAAATGGCACTTGCCAATTAGGGCTCACTGCCCGAGCACACTGCTCACAAAGAGGCACACTGCCTACAAGGAGACACACTGTCTACAAAAGAATGTTATACAATACTTGAACTGATTGGAAGCATCTACATATGCTGGAGTTCAGTTCCGGTTAGGCTCAGTATACTGATCTGCTGCACTTCATCTTTCCTCTGTTCTTTATTCTGCTATCTTTTCACATACCAGATCTTTCTTACTACTTCTGCTCTGCTCTATATTTATTCGCATACACCTTCACACCTTCACACCTTTCACAACTAAATCCATCCTCTATATATATCCGCACTAGTGATTTCATTATCTTTCTAGTCGGCACCCGGAATAATCTATCTTCTCACAAACTCTGTTCTGTCGGCTGAATCCTTGCATATCAAGTAATGCGGATCAAGCATATACTTGTAGATATCATTAATCATGTCGGCCAAACATGATTCATGCCTTCACAACCTTTACCATCAACAGTAACACATCCAAAAAATAGTCTGATACTCTGTCAGTCAGTTCTTCCTCTGTTCTCACTGTCTCTCAGGAATCCGGTACTCAACTATTCATATCTTTTTCTTTGTTCATCACCGGAGGCTAAATCCTTGGAATATACTACTCAAGGTAGTCCTCTTGACTTCCCCAAATCTGTACTGCACCAAGACACTTCCTCTGAGAGATCCAGACCAATCTGTCGGACCTTGCCACATGCTCTGTTCTTGTTCACCAGACCACAACAATCTTCATTCTGACTTCCGGTAGAGACACACCATGACGTGCGGATATGTGGGATGACCTTTGTTGCCATCAATGACAACAACCATGAATCCATATAGTGTCTCTTGCCAACAATCTCCCCCTTTGGCATTGATGGCAACACTTAGTGAAAAATGACTAAGTGTTTACACTATGCTCCCCCTTGGCTGATGCTCTATCTTTATATACAATTTCTGGAACTCCCCCTTAGTTGGATTCCTCATTTTTCACTGCTCCTCACTCCCCCTTTGACATCAATGGCAAAGGGTAGGGTCCGTACACCAAAATTTTCAAAAATTTTCTATACATAGCCGCATATTTACATACTCACATATACTGAAGAATGTCTGCAAAAGATGTCTTCAGTTGGATCAGTTCTGTAGCCCAACTTTGCTTCATTCTATCCAAAATTGAAATGTGACCACTCAACAAAAATGCAAATGCATCTGCCCTTTTTAGATCTTTCGGATCACTTGTCTGGGCTGTGATTTGAGCTTCTGCTATGGCCTCATGCATGGCCTCTAGCTTAGGGACAATTAACCCCCTGAGCTCACTCAACCTGCTTATTCTATTTTTCCTTTCCTTCTCCAATTTCTTGATTTCACTCAAGACTGCAATAGTCTGACATTCTTGATTTGTTATAGAGGAAGAAAGAGGATCAAAACTTTAAGACAAGCTTAGTAGTGTGTCCTCTTGCTCTTTTATTTTCTTCTCAATGTCCACTGTTACCTTGGACCAGGAGATACAAAATTTGTATATTTCACCGCCATCCTTAAGAGCATTTTCTAAGCTCTTTATCCCAATGTTCATGTTTCTCCTATCATTAATGATCAAACCCTGAACCTCGGAGAACCTTTTATCCAAAAACTCCTTCCGGACCTTTTCTTCAGCTGATTTTTCTAGAGATTCAAAATGTGTACTGACACTGCTGACTAAGGTTTTGAGATTACCGGAAGAGGAGGCTATGGGATCCTTCTGAAAGGATGGCATGATCTTTTCTAGCACTCCAGATGCTACCTCCATAAGCTCATAGTCTTCCATGTGAGATTTCAGTAGTTTCTCTTTGACTTTCTCATTTGCAAATGAGGCTATTTTCATTGTTTGTACTGGTGACAAAGAGTCAAAATCTAATGGTCCTTTTAGCAGGTCCGGTTCATCAATTTCTATAGTGGCTTTTGTCAAGAATTCTTGAACAGTTTGTGTAGTGTCTCTTGCCGGAGACAGATGTTTCTTCTCTTCTACAGTTTTGTCCTTTGGAATCTTTTCTCCTTCCTTACTCTTACCACTTTCAGTTGTGGTTTTCTCTGTTGGGGTCTTCTCTTTCTCTGCATCCTTGGTGCTGTCAACCTCTTTTTCTTTAACTGCTGCTTCTTTCTCCTGTAGTTTCTCTTCTTCTTGGGATCCGGAGACTGTAGGGGAAACCGGAGGAGAGATGTTAGTCTGTTCAAGGGCCACTTCTTCCGGAGCAGATGATTCCAAGTCCACAGCTGTTTCTGCACCTAAGTCCTCTACAACAAGAAGATTAAACCTTTTGAAGGTTTTCCAGAGAATCTCTTCAGTGTCCTTGGCTACCTTGTCGGTCTCACCAAGCATAAGCTGATTCATCCTTGCTTTGCTCCTGAATTCATCCTTCCAGTCTTTGAATACCATGTTCATTGTTTTGTGATCAATTGAAGGATATAGCTGAATAGCTATCTATTCCCTGATCTCAAGGTCTTTTGCCATGGCATTGTTCTTTCTTATCTCTAATTCCATCTCTAGGCTCTTTGGGATTTCAGAGATAATCTCAATAAAAGCTTTATTGTAGATGTTCAAGTACCTTATTATAGGTTCTTGCAGGATCTTTTGATCTGCCTCATTGTAGTCATCATAGAATTCAGCCACCGGTTGAAGGTTCCCATCCACAGTGACTGATTTGACTACATTGTCTAGGGATAGAGTGGGCTTTTCAGCAAATTCCTCTGCCATTTCTTCCTTGTCTTGGCCTATGGAGGGTTTCCCAGATCCTTTCTTCTTCTGCTTCTTTATTTCTTTTACTCCCTCATCTGACTCAGTTTCCTCTTCATCCTTTTGGCTTTCATAAGCCCTTGTGGCTTTTGTCTTAGATCTTTTACCGGATGCCTGGACTTCTGGTTTTGAACTTTTGGTTGTGGGAGGTGCAGATCTTTTTGATGATCTGGTCCGGGTGGAAGTTTCAACCGGAACACTTTCTTTACTTTTCTTTTCTGCCTCTTTCTTTTCTTCCTCAGCCTTTCTTCTATTTTCCCGGCTGGCATCAAGTGCCTCTTTTGAAATGCCTAGGCCTTGAGCAATATGCTCTACTTCTTTTCTCACCTTCCTCTTTATCTCAGGTTCCCTGAGTTCTACATGGATCTTTACACTCAGCTCCTCAAAGGTTCCAAACCTTTCTGCCTTTGGATCTTTGGGCTGACTTAGCATGTGTTGAACATGCAGCTCCACTATCTATTCATCCACTTCATACCCCATGGGCATGATCCAGACAGTCCTTGGCTCCACTGCCTCCATTAGGCACTGATCAGTGTCCACCATAAAGCACACCGAGTCTTTGTATTTTTCAACAAGAGACTGGGGAATTCTTTCTCTTGCTTGCATCATGCTTTGGAAGTTTTTGAAGTATCCCCATAGGGCTGTATTTCTTGCTTTGGCATCCCCAAGCCCATGTAGATAGTCTCTTATCTGGACTGCAACAGGTTTGTCATTCTGCCATGCCCATCCACTTGATCCGGGCAGCTCATTCATGAAGTAGAAAAATAGACATAATATAAGAGTACCATACTTAAAGGAATTCTTTTTGTCCTTCTTGATTTTTTGTATATTTTCCATTAATTGGCTTAAGAGCAGTTCGCAGAGATCATATTCTGCATTCTTTCTTAGCATTTCATAGGTAGTATACACTGCAGTTCCAGATACAGAATTCTCCCTGCTGGAGTGATAGATCTTGTATCCTATTATCATGGACGCATACTTGATATCCGGATCAGAAATATCTTCAATGGTCATTGCCCTCTTATCAAATTTTGATTCGGTGGCCTCAGTTACAATGTTATTTTTGACAAATTTGAGGATAGGTATCCCTCCGAAAGAGTATAGACCAATTACTACCCTAATTGCTTCTTTTGTGATCTTGCAGGGTCTATCCAGCCATAGGAAGTTGTCATGCATCCTGCTCAGTATATACCGGACCCATTCATCTTCTTCAAAGCAGGGGAAATGAATGAATTGATCAAATTGTTTCTTCTGGATACCCTTATACTCTGGTTTAAGCTCAAAAGCATTGTTTATCAGTTGTTTGTGATAGAGATCTCTCAATTTGAATTCCCCAAATTCCTCAATGCTTGCATGTATGTAAACCCTAATGTCTTCTGTGTGTAAAACTCCATGAGGAACACTAGAAAATGCTCCTAAGGGATCTACCTCCAATGACTTGTATGGATGTTTCTTAAATTCAGGTCGGGGCCTATCTGAGATTTTTACTATATTTGGAGTAGCCATTTCTTCAAAAGATTTGTAGCAAGATATCGAAAGTGGAAAATACCTTTTGCGTCTTCGGTTGCATGGAGTGGCTGGATTGATTTCTATATGTAATGACTTCGGCAGGAGATCTTCGGTGAACTTGATGAATTTTGTTTCAGAGCTCCGCTTTTCGCTTCTTCTTGGATGTGGAATGATCAAGTGATTGTTAAGAAATCCCTTATATCATTTTGCAAACCCTAATATCTGTTTGCAATAAATGCTCCACCTATATTATTCTGGTTTGCCTTGTCCGGATAGCTTGGAGTATCCCGGATCAGTCCTGATCCATGAACATCATGCAGATCTTTCAATCATGAATAAATTGAGATGACACATTACAAGAACATCCCAAACATTCTGTCCAGTCCGCAGAGAAAAATAATGTACTTCCAGATCTCTCCAGACCCTTTTGTAGTCCTCTGTCATTCCAGAGCATCTCCCGGAACAGGTCTTACTTGATCGATCACAACTTCTTTACATCTTCATGCGGACCTCTGAAATCTTGTCTGGATCATCTCAGGACTTATATCTTCAAATCCTTTACTCCGCATCTTGTGTCACATCCAGCACCACTTGATTGGCTGCGGGAACAGGATTTTCTTTGAGTCTCCCCCTGAGCCAGAGCTCACTTTTTAATTTCTGGAAGGAATATCAGCACCAGAATCTGGTGTGGATCCAGTTTCTGTATTCTCTAAACTTTTCTTTACCCAAATCTTGCTCATCTGATTCCTAACTTCATCCGCATTCATCTTTTGTTTACCCTTGTCTTGATTCTGATTATACATCGGACCTCTTTTGTCCTGATTCTTGCTTCTGCAGACTTTTGCATTATGACCGGACCTATTATAGATTTGGCAAATAACATTTCTTTGCATATTTGACTGATAACCTCTTGATCTGCATTGATTAGCCATATGACCTACTCTATTGCATGTAAAGCATCTACCATTGAATGATTTGTTTATTTGCATATTTCTGCATTCATGAGACTTGTGTCCATACCTTTTGCAGTTAAAGCACTGTCCAAAGAAGGATGAATTAATCTGATTCATTCTCTTTCTGCACTGATTAGCTTTGTGACCAAAGTGGTTGCAGCTGTGGCAGTATCCATTGAAGGATGGATATCTTTGAGCATTGGGCTGTCTTACCGGAGATCTTCTAGGCCTATTCCTTGGATTTTCTGATCCAAAATTCTTTTGACCGGATCCAGAGCTTTCTCCTTTCTCATATCCCAAACCATACTTGTCATCTGTCCTCTTTTGACTTCCAAGAAGAACTTCAAGTTGAGCAGAACTTATCTTGAATTTCTCTTTATATTCATTTGCTGTTTGAAGGTCTCTTTTGAGAGAGACAATTTGATCCTCAAGTTTTTCTTCATTATCTTTGGCATCTTCAAGATCAGATTCAAGATGTCTGATAATTCTGTCCATCTGATGGCATTCTTCTGATTTCTCCTTAAGATATTGTCTTAGATTGTCTTCAGCTTTTCTTTTCTCTTCAATCTCTTGAGTAAACTTTATAAGTCCTGATTCCATTTCATGTCTTACCATAATGACTTCTTTTGATAACTTTTCACATAACTTGGTTTTCTCAGTCAATTCTTCATTTGTATTGCTTTCTTCAGTTTGGCTTGCCAATTGTTGGAGCAGCTCCTTTCTCTTTTTCATAGAGAGACTTAATTTGTCTTTTAGTTCTCTCATGAATTCATCAGCCTGTTTGAGTCTTTCCTTTAATTCATTGACTTCAGAATTTGACTGTTCAAGATCCTCAAGGGCAGTCTTGAGTTGCTCTCTTAAACCATATGCATCCATTTGAACTCCCAGATATTCCTCAAGCTGTTAGGCTCTATTAGGAGGAACCTGGCTCTAATACCAATTGTTGATAACTGAGAGGGGGGGGTGAATCAGTTATCCTAATTATTTCTTCTTTTGAACTTTCTTATTAATCAAAGCAGCATTGAATCAAACAAACAAACATTACCATGAAATGAGAAACACATGACACAGTATTTTTGACATGGAAACCCAGTTAAGGGAGAAAACCACGGGGTGATTAACCCAAAGATTATTCTCTATTAGAAGAATAAGGAATTACAAAATGGCACTTGCCAATTAGGGCTCACTGCCCGAGCACACTGCTCACAAAGAGGCACACTGCCTACAAGGAGACACACTGTCTACAAAAGAATGTTATACAATACTTGAACTGATTGGAAGCATCTACATATGCTGGAGTTCAGTTTCGGTTAGGCTCAGTATACTGATCTGCTGCACTTCATCTTTCCTCTGTTCTTTATTCTGCTATCTTTCCACATACCAGATCTTTCTTACTGCTTCTGCTCTGCTCTATATTTATTCGCATACACCTTCACACCTTCACACCTTTCACAACTAAATCCATCCTCTATATATATCCGCACTAGTGATTTCATTATCTTTCTAGTCGGCACCCAGAATAATCTATCTTCTCACAAACTCTGTTCTGTCGACTGAATCCTTGCATATCAAGTAATGCGGATCAAGCATATACTTGTAGATATCATTAATCATGTCGGCCAAATATGATTCATGCCTTCACAACCTTTACCATCAACAGTAACACATCCGGAAAATAGTCTGATACTCTGTCAGTCAGTTCTTCCTCTATTCTCACTGTCTCTCAGGAATCCGGTACTCAACTATTCATATCTTTTTCTTTGTTCATCATTGGAGGCTAAATCCTTGGAATATACTACTCAAGGTAGTCCTCTTGACTTCCCCAAATCCACACTGCACCAAGACACTTCCTCTGAGAGATCCGGACCAATCTGTCAGACCTTGCCACATGCTCTGTTCTTGTTCACCGGACCACAACAATCTTCATTCTGACTTCCGGTAGAGACACACCATGACTTGCGGATATGTGGGATGACCTTTGTTGCCATCAATGACAACAACCATGAATCCATATAGTGTCTCTTGCCAACAGAAAATCCTAAAAACAACTCAAAATTTTCAAAATTTTGAGAAAACACAAGCAAAGAGCCAAAGTTGCACATCTGCACTGACTTTTTGTGCATTTGAATCGACTTTCTGCGCATTTGCTAGTATTGCACATCTGAACTCTGTCTTGGCGCATGCAAACTTCACTAGTGTTGCACATACATATCAACTTTTTGCGTATCTGCCTTCTGTTGTTGCGCATTTAAACCAGAGAGCAAAAGCCATATCTTCCAAAGACCAAAATTTATCAACATTTTTTAAAAACCAGTTCAAACTGTTTTAGTTTTCAAAATCTGATTAAGACCTTGCAAAATCGACCATTTCTCCTTCTTATCTGCACCATAGCTGCTTGTTCATCCAAAATCTCACCAATTTCTTCCAAAAATCCCAAACAAGGTTATAGCCGATTTATTCTTGATCAAAATCAAATCTCAAACAAAACCTAGGGAAGCTCCACTATCAAGGGTTACTTATCCTTCTCTATCGAAACTCCCCTAGTGGATTGTGCTAGACTAAGTCAACATCAAGTAACAAGATTTCTAACATCCTTGCTTTGACTAAAGTTTTGTATACGCACCTTGTTTGACACCATCTAGATCTAAGGAGAACCTTGCTAAAAACCTTGTTTCATCCTAGCACCTTGCTCAAAATCTCACCTCATCCCATCTCTTTACTACCTTGCATGGTCTTAACAAGATTACAAAAACAAAAATAGTTAGAAATGGCAGAGAGAAATGTTCCCAATGGTCACAAAAGTGATGAAGAACCTTCTATGGAAGAGATCCTTCAAATACAACATGACCCAAAATTTCAACGCCTATGAGAAGGAGTGCTTGCACAAGACCCTACAAAATTCTTCTTACACTTAGCAAGCCTAGGAGTAAAACTTCCTAAAGGTTATGATGTAGAGGCTCTAAGAGAAACTAAAGAAGAGAGAATCCCTGAAGGAAGTAGACAAGATGAAATACCCATGGATAAGAGCAAAGCAACAATTGACTCCTTAGATGCCATAAGTCTAATGAACCAAAAATATGAAGCTCTCGAACAACAAATTTTAGACATGAAAATGGGAACATCGACTAAAAACTACACCCTAGAGGATATTTCACCGTATCCTTTTGATAGGTCCTTAAACATGATTCCCTCAAGATTTGAGGTGCCTAAATTTGATAAATATCGAGGGAAGGGTGATCCAAGAGATCATATCAGAGAGTTCAATGCTGCTTGTCTAGAGGTCGCACATAACGACACTTGCCTTATGCGATTATTTCCACAGAGCTTGGGAGGACAAGCCATGGATTGGTTCTCTAGACTGCCACCTGGTATTAAAACATTCAATGAACTTGTCAACAAATTTGTCACCCACTTCTCATACAATATTGAGCACGACATCTCAATATTGGATCTCTGTAACACCAAACAGAAAGGAGGAGAATCTTTCACTGCCTTCTTACAGAGATGGAGACAACTGGCAAGCAAGTGCCCACACCAAATACCAGAGAAACAAATGCTAGAGATGTTCATCCACAACTTGCAAATAGACATAAGATGCCAAATCCAAATCCAATGTCCTACATCTTTCTACAAGGTCATTGAGATGGGCCTTATCATAGAAAAAGCTCTAATTGCTAAAGGTCAAATCAAACTCTATAAAGACACTCCTAGCACTAGCACCAACAATGACAAACCTAGATTCTGGACAAAAAACAAGAATGTTGTGAATGACAGGGTGGTGGATGCCAAAAACATGGCACCTAAGCAACTAATTTTCAACCTATCAACACCTCAAAATAACCCCCCGAAAAACAAACCAAGAAATACCGAATCTAGGTTTACCAACTTTCTGCCTAAGAGAAAGTTCACAGATGAGTCACTAGAAACTATCTTATGGAAGCTAATCACCAACAATCTCATAACGCTTCCCTCGGCACGAGAGTATGAACCAAAGGGCAAACCCCATTGGTGGAACGACAATGACTTCTACGAATACCACCGAAATAGGGCGCACAAGACAAATGATTGTATCGCACTCAAACACGTAGTCCAAGACCTAATAGATCAAAACAAAATATCCATTAACAGACAATCTCACGGACATACCTCCAATAGCGATCATCAAGCATTCAAGGATCCTCTTCCTAACTACGAGCAGGGAGGACCTTCCAACAGAAACAACAGTGGCTCTAACAATGCAAACTACACAAATGTCAGCTTCAACTATGTTGTTAACCATAGCTCAGAAGGTGATTCACACATCAATGTGATCACTATCAACAAAGATCTGGATTGCAATGTTACTACCCGTAGTAACAGGGTCACCCTTAGAGGAGCTTCTGCTCCTCCGCCTAGTCAATATAGTATCGTGGATCAACTCCACAAAACACCTGCGCACATCTCCATGTTGAAACTTTTGCGTTTGTCTCCTTCTCATAGGTCCATACTTGACAAAGCCTTAGCAGAAGCCTCTGTTCCCACAAACCTAGCTAAAGAGCAATTCCAAACAATGGTCAGTCACATCACCTCACCGCACTCCCTATCATTCACTGAGAAGGATGATATGTCTATCACTCAACCCCATAATGCCTCCCTTCATATTGAAGCTTTCATACACAAGCACAAAATCAAAAGAGTCCTAATCGATGGAGGGGCTAGTTTGAATATCTGCAGATTTAAGCTAATCCTTACATTGGGGTTTTCAGAGAAAGCTATAGATCTGAAAAGGAAAATCACCATAAAAGCCTATGATGAGGAAGAAAGAATGTCCAAAGGTATTGTTACCTTACCGATCAGAGTGGGACCCATTGTGAAAGATGTGGCTTGTCAAGTCCTTGATATGGAACTAGCGTACAACATTCTCCTTGGGTGACCATGGATACACACTTTGAAAGCAGTACCTTCCACATACCATCCATGTATCAAGTTCCCTCATGAAGGATAAGAAATTACCATCCAAGGTGATCCTAAAACCTATCAATACTGTAACTCCAAACTAGAAGTTGTGATCCCTAAAAATCAAGCCTCTATTTCATCTTCCTCCCGTGTTGACCCAACTACACTTGCTTCCTCTTCTAGAGGACCTCAACCTAAACTCCAACTCAAAGATAAGGCCTTGGGTGAGTACACGATATCACAATCCCTTTGTTTGACACAACTACCCCTATCTCCTAGATCATATGGGAGACCTATCCTAAAAACACCAAAAGTAGAAAAACCTACCAAAGGACCATTTGTGAAATGGGGAAGCCTAGAAGATGAAAGTGACGAAAAAGATATCCTGTAGTGGCTATACAAGGATGAAGCTAGTTCCTCAACGCAACATGACCATCCCACTATACCAACGGAACAATACGGTCAAGGTTTTCAAATGCTATAGAATGGGGTATGAAGGACATGGTCCACTTGGTTCAAGAAAAGATGGCATAACTGAACCCATCCAACCTCATACATTAACAGCCCGAGATACTACAGGGCTAGGCTACACTGGAGAACCAAGAAACAACAGAACCAACAAAAATAAAGGCAAACAACTAGAAGCCTCTACTAGCAACTTGGTTGAACAAATTCAGCGAATGCAACTGGGAAGTGAAACAGATTCTAATGAATACGAGTGGGATAGCCTCTCTGAGCTATCTTGTAACGAAAAGGATATTGACATTGTCCACGAGTATGACCCAACCCCTGCGAGTGAGAGACGAGGTCCAAGAGATAGACCGCTAGAATCCGTTCCGCATAGAAACGATATTGACAATCACGAAGAAAGAATGATACCTCCCCTGACATATCCACTGATAGAGAGTACCATCATAGACTTTGTCCGTTCCTTCAATAATTATGTCCTTACCATCAACTCTATTGAAACAGACAAACCTAATGATCCCTTACCTTTGGTACACCCTGAACTTATAGACTGGGACCTAAAAGGCACTACCCCTGAGCTTGATACCTTTGAGAATGACGATGCCATCATAGATTTCCTTTAGCTTAGGGACCATATACCCACAGGGGACCACCGAGCTGGCTATGCTATTGAACTCAACGAGAAGGCCTATTTTGGAGAGAGTGCCAAGCCTTTTAGTCATAAAAATATCAAGATAAAACAATGATCTAACGGTGAAAACCACTCCATGGAAGTGTTAGATCCTCAAAATAGTAAACATAAAGATGTATCCAACGGTGAAAACCTCTCTGAGGCGCCGAAGGATGGAAGGCTTGACCCTCTACCCAATCTTACACATCAGGAGAGATCATCGATCCTAATAGAACCGACAGAACCAATCAATGTCAACACAGGGGATGAGCCCAGGATGGTACACATGACAAAAGCTCTAACAGAACATGAAAAACTAGTGTTCATGGATTTCTTCAAGAGAAAGCAAATCAATTTTGCTTGGACATATGCTAACATGCCAGGGCTAGATCTGAATCTTATCATGCATCATTTATCTCTAGCTCCAGGAGCTAAACCGGTCAAACAAAAGCTCAAAAAAATGCACCCGCATGTGGCCCTCATGGTAAAGGAGGAACTAAAGAAGCTATTAGATGTGGGATTTATCAGGCCTATCGACTATCTTGAATGGGTTTCGAATATTGCACCAGTAGCTAAACCAAATGGCAAGGTCAAAATTTGCAATGATTTCAAAGACTTGAACAAAGCCTATCCAAAAGATGACTTCCCCTACCTAACATAGACATGATTGTTGATCTTATGACAGGGAAAACTATGCTATCACTCATGGATGGTTTCTCGAGCTACAACCAGATAAAGATAGCACTAAAAGACCAGCACAAAATTGCATTTACATGTCCTTGGGGCACCTACTATTGGTGCGTCATGCCATTCGGTCTGAAAAATGCTGGGGCAACATATCAGAGAGCCATGACAACAATCTTCCATGATATGATGCATACTATAATGGAAGACTACGTCAATGACATTCTAGCAAAGTCTCTCACAAGAGAAGGGCATCTAGTAGTACTAGACAAGATCTTTAACAAACTGGAATAGTTCAATGTGTGACTTAACCCAAAGAAGTGTGTATTCGAAGGTACGTTAGGTAAACTACTGGGATATATAGTATCTGCAAATGGTATTGAAGTGGATCCTACTAAGGTGAAAGCAATCATAGAAATGCCACCTCCTAAAAATTTGACTCAATTGAGATCCCTACAGGGCAAACTACAGTCTATTAGATGGTTCTTTTCCCAACTGGTAGACAGGTGCCACCCATTCTCTCATCTGCTACACAAAAATGTCCCCTTCAAATGGAACGAGTCATGTGAGCAGGCATTTCAATAGCTAAAAGAATATCTAATGAAGCCACTGGTATTAATGCCACCAATTTAGGGCAAGCCTCTATTACTGTATATCTCAGCTACACCAACAGCTCTGGGAGCTCTCCTTGCACAACAGAACTATGATGGAAAAGAACAAGCTATCTACTACATCAGCCGAACACTCGTTGGGTACGAATTACAATATACACCAATCGAAAGAGCATGTCTAGCTGTAGTCTTCGCCTCACAGAAATGGAGACATTACATGCTATCACATTCTGTTAAACTAATTGCAAAGATTGATCCACTGAAATACTTACTCAACAAGGCTGCCTTAACAGGTAGATTATCAAAATGGGTCATGCTTCTCAGCGAGTTTGATATCGAATATGTGGATAGAAAAGCGATAAAAGGACAAGTGCTTGTAGATCAACTAGCAAATGCCCCTCTAACAGATGACAACCCCCTGAGTTTTGAATTTCCAGATGAGTCTATCTTCCACGTCAACACAGCAAATTGGAAAATGTATTTCGATGGTTCATACACTCAGCATGGATCGGGGGTAGGTATCTTATTAATCACACCTAATGGCGATACTATTCCAAAGTCATACAGGTTAATGTTCCCCTGCACTAACAACGTAGTGGAATATGAGGCCCTGGTCATCGGTATCAAGTTGGTAGTTGAGTGGAACATCAAGGAACTGCAAGTCTATGGTGACTCACAACTGGTTATCAATCAAGTGAATGACGACTACCAAACAAAGGATGAGAAACTGATTCCTTACAAAAGAATGGTAGATGACTTCAAGGAATATTTCGTCAAGATATCTTTCGAACAGATACCAAGAATCGAGAATAAAGCTGCAGACATAATGGCCACAATCGTATCTCTCCTCGACATCCTAGGCAATCAAACATGATATGATTTCTTAGTAGAGCCAGTATCTTATCCTGCTTATGACACCCCATAGTCCCAAATAATTTGCCACATTGTTGGAACTGATTCCCCACTCTATGGTAAAATATTTGCCTATCTAAAGGAAAATACCCTCCCACCTGACCTCTCCAGCAACCAAAAAAGAACCTTCATCCGACAAGCATCCTAGTATGCCATTGTCGCCAACATCCTTTATTACCGAGGTCTCGATGGTACTCTCCTTAGGTGTCTAGATAGAGAGGAATATCAAACCGCCCTAAGCAAAATTCATGATGGTATATGCGGGACTCACTCTAGTGGTCCTACTCTAGCCAAGAAACTCATATGCATGGGATACTACTGGCCAACAATGGAACAAGACTCCTATCATTTTGTGAAAAAGTGCAAGAAATGCCAAGTCCATGGGAACTTGATACACGCACCAGCGCAGGAGTTGCAGCCATTACAACTCCTTGGCCTTTTTATCAGTGGGGACTCGACTTAGTGGGCAAGATCCACCCTCCTTCCTCAAGCGGCCACAAATTCATTATCACTACCATAGAGTACTTCACGAAGTGGATTGAAGCTGTGCCCCTAGCCAACATCACAAGCAAGCAGATTGCCTCTTTCATCCTAAACTATATCATTTGTCGTTATGGTGTCCCTTCATCCATTATCACGGATAATGGACGACCCTTCAAAAACCAAGATGTTAGGGAACTATGTGATAAATTCCATAGCCAGCACCACTTTTCAATCCCATACTACCCTCAAGGTAACGGTCAAGCTGAGGCATCAAATAAAACCATTCTGAAAATCCTAAAAAAGACTGTCAATGATGCTGGCCATGATTGGCATGTCCAACTGAATCCCGCACTGTGGGCCTACTGCACAAGCATCCGCACACCCACAGGTGCAACACTATACTCCCTAGTTTATAGATCTGATGCTATCTTGCCCATTGAAGTCAAGATCCCATCCCTAAGAGTTTCACTAAAAGGTCTCATAACTAATGAAGAGTACAGAGTGACAAGACTCCAAGAACTAGAGCTGCTCGAAGAGAGAAGGCAACAGGCCTTTAATCACCTGAAAGCATACCGGTAGCGCATGTCTAGAAGTTACAATCACAAGGTGAAACCCCAGATCTTCCAGGTTGGCGATCTAGTCCTAAGAGAAAATCCAAGAAATCAGCAAGACTGAGAAAAGAAAGGAAAATTCAAACAAAACTAGTTAGGTCCCTATGTCATCATTACAGCTTATGGATTGGGGGCATATCAACTGGCCACATCTGAAGGTGAACTATTCGATGATCCTATCAACAGCATGCATCTTTGCAAGTTCTATACCTAAAAACCCCAATGTAAGGGAGTCCTGAAAAAATCCAAAAAAATCAAAAAAGTGATCAAAAGCAGAACAAAAAAATCAAAAAAATACAAAAGTAACAAAAAAAATCATCTTGAGGTGAAAACCTAGCAAACAGGCACCTAGGATAGGTACCATGGTGAAAACCTGGCAAATAGGTGTCATGTGTACTCTTGGCTTCCATGCAAATAAAAGCAAGTGGTGAAAACCTGGTAAACAGGCGCTATTCTGCAACAAACCACTTCCTCCATCCGTTTCGACTTCATTGTCTCTTGTGTCTTCCATATCATTCATCTTGAACCAGTCCTTTGAACCAGTATCGAACTACATCACCTCTGAGTTATCACGTAGGCAAGGCCATTCTCAATGCGCCCCTGAGGCTCCGCTGTCCCACCCATCCCATGTCTAGTCCTTCTGTTTATCTGAGTCTGTACCATTTCTTCGCCATCACCTAGGTCTTATGTCCATCAGGGTTCACCTTGAACTATGTTGCCTTTGCATTATCACGTAGGCAAGGCCATTTAGCAATGAGCCCTCGAGGCACTAGGTCAGTCCCTTAGGGTCCGCCTCTCCATGTCTGTTGTCATCTCACCCATAATAAGTTGATCCTTGTCTAAACTGGGGGCAACTCCTCGACCTAGTTACAGATTTGGATTCTTGAATGCCATCACTCTAAGAGGATACCAATAAAGGATTGTGATATCTTTCACTAAGACAAGCAAGCACAGCAAAGAAGCAAGCTACCTAAAGCAAAGTTCTCGACGCATAACATCAACCTATCCAAAACAAAAACAAAAGTAGAGCACCATACCAAAACATCTCAAAACCAATTCTATCTCAATTATGGCCAAAGACATCTAATACAAAGAAGTTTTTTCAGCAGGTGAACTTACAAGGTCTTAAATTTTTGTCATTATGTCTTCCTATGCTACTCAAGGATGCCAAAAGCTAGAGATGCTATGATGGGGGCATAATTTTTCTTTGTCTGCTGCTTGTGGATTAAACTTTAGTAATGTGACGACTTTTGTCTAATGACATGATCAGCAAAAGATCATCAAGGACTCCAAGGTCTAAATATGAAAAGGGGCAATCCTTGTCTGTTGAAACGCAAGAAATACTCAGGTCATCTAGATTCAAGTTTGACTAGATGGTTGTATCAACTTGCTATATCAAAATCCAGGTAAGCGATACTCAGGTCGTCTCGGTCTAATTATACCTAGATGCTTGTATTCTCTTACCACATTTCAAAAAGAGAAAAATACCAAAAAATGCCCAATGATGAAAGAAAACGCCTTGCAAAGATGACACGTATCTACATCTGTATGGGTGTGTGCAAGAAGTCGTGTCCACTTATTGGCCAAAAAGTGGAAGTGTTTTCCCTGATTTTCAGAATTTGTCACATTTGACCTAAAAATTTGAAGCACTTAATGGTGGAATCTTGAAAAAATTCACTAAATATAAAATGTAGTACTCGGAGTCTAGTTTCCAAATATGTAATTTTTTTCAATACCCAGATGATAGAAAGTGATTTTGAATATGTGTTTCTAAAAACCACTGTTTAAAAGTCACTTTTTTTTTACTATACCATGTACGTGTACGTCATCCATATTTTGACCTAAATAATCATATTTTTCAAAATCCTTTTGGGAAAATATTTGTAAGTCACTGAAGCACGTTTTCCATATTTTTTTATAATTTTTTATTGAATATTTTTTTTTAATTAATTTTTTATTGGCCATTTTTGGTCTTTTAAAAAATCATCGTGTACGTCACGCATAAGATGACCTAAACTTAACATTTTTTGAAATTTTTTTTTTTAAATTGAAAATAATTGTCTAAAGTACGTTTTCCTACAATTTTTTTTACAAAAAAATATGTTAATAAAAAGTTATTAAAATACTAAAAAACCCTAATAATTCAAGTTTATGGACCTATTTCATTAGAAATTGATTAAAAAATAGAAAAATTAATCCAATTGTAAAAAAAATTACATATTTGGAATCTACACTGTCTCATCTATAATGGGTTTTAATTTCGTCAAAATATTCTGTAAAATAGACCTTCAGATATATGCCCAAAGTCACTATTTTGTTGTGACATTGACAGGACCTTCAAGTTGTAGGTCAAACCTGGTCCAGAGGTCAGGTTCGGGTCCCCAAAGCATTTCCCGAACCGGGTTACAAAGCAAAACCCGAGCTTAAAATTCAAATTTTAAATAACGGGATCCCGTTTCATAAAAGGTTAATATTTTAACCTTTATGAAACGGGATCCCGTTTCCCGTTTTAAAACGGGATCCCGTTTCATAAAGGTTAAAATATTAACCTTTTATGGAACTCAAAACGGGATCCCGTTTCTTGAAAACGGGATCCCGCTTTTGGCTCGGGAACCCGAAGCAAAACGGGATCCCGTTTTGGTTAACCCGATTTCGGATTTTTTTCTAACTCCGAAACTTCCACCTTAAGTGGACACAACTTCTTGCATTTACCCGTATCCATCTCATATCTAGCAAAACCCATATCATCCATGCAATAAAGAAATCCTGCAGTATCAAGTGAAAACTATCATTTCTTCATTTTCTTCTCTTCCACTCATCTATATCATCTCTGTGTCGATTGAGTACATTTGGACATATCAAAAACATAGCATATTAGTTGCATACCACATCACATGAGCTAGTCATTTAGATGATTACATCATTTGCATACATAATAAGTGCATTCGATCAATTTCCATACATGTTAGGTCATCCACCATACATTTACATCCACATATCGTATCAAAAGAAAATAAAAAATATAGGTCACATACATATAGAACTGCATAAATCATATCCATCCACATTAGCATTTGCATAAATCAAAACCATCCTACCATCCATCTAGTGTGCATAACATATACAACACATCATAAGATCAAATTGCATCCATAGCATATAAAATGTAAGAACACATGCATGTAGACCATCAAATAGGTAGATCGTCATATAAACATCAAACACATGTCCAAATGTACAATATATCACAATCTCTGTCCAATCTCAGAGTCATGTCATAAATGTATACAAAATATACCAAATGGTGATACAAGTCTCAGAACAAAATAAGTACATATATCGGCTATCTCAACCATCTATCAAAAATGTGCTACAATACAATCAAAACTGGTACAAGTGCCCGGGTCTGTCTAACCCTGCTGCTGGGGCATGATGCTCCCTGCACTGGCCACTCCTCTATCCCCCCTACCGGTAGTGGACCCCTCACTGAGGCTACAGACCAAGACCCACCTGCTCTCTGAGCTGCCTCTGACTGGCTCCTAAAACTCGTAGCTCTCTGTCTCTCTAGCACAGCTCTATGATATAATCCCCTATAATACTAAGCCTGCGCCTGGGCTCTAGTCAACTCACTCTGCACCTGTGCCACCAAGAAACTGGAGGTCCCATCTATACCCATAGCCATCACGGCTGCATCCCGCTCTGCCCTCATAGCCCGCATACTAGCTAAGGCTACATCTCTCTCCCTAGCTAACTCTGCTAACCACGCCACATCTGCTGCTCGGTGAGACTCGACTACTCTCAAGTGTGCCCTCAGCTGCCTCATCTAACTCTAAAGGGCCACCATGGCCTACTGCTGAAATTCGGGTTGTGGAACCTGCTCTGCCTATCCAGGTGCCACCTGCTGCACTGGCACCTACCTTGCCTGTGCCTACTGCACCACCTGCTGTGGCGGCTACATTTGTCTCTGAGGGGCCACTGGCTGAATAGGCACCTGTGCTTGTGCCTGTCCTGCGACTGCCTGCTGACCTACCTGTCCCTCTCCTAACCTCCACCGCTGTCTCAGTCGGTCTCCTCCTCCTCTGTCTCCTCCTCATCCTCCATCTCCTCCTCGTCCTCCATCTCCTCGTCCTCCTCTGTCTCCTCGTCCTCCTCCATCTCCTCTCCATCTCTGCCTCCATCCTCCCCTCCTCCTGCCAGTTGCACCCTCCTCATCTGAATCCTCCTCGTCAATACGAGGAGCCAGCTCTCCAGGACCTGAGTATCTGGGAAATGGATGTGTTGCAAACCACTCCTCATAGTCTGGCATCATGCCAGCATCCACTATCTCTCCTCATGGGCCAAGCTGCATAGGGAATTTACTAAAAATCAACCAATTCCTCCTCATAAGATGCCACAGGACCCCACCTGTACCTCTCAACATGGGTCCTGGCAAAACGTGCCTCTCCTTGAGGTCTGCCCTGTACATGGCCAAACTGTCGCTGCACTCTACTGACAATCTATCACTCCATAATATATCTATTCTGACCAATGAGGCACTGCATCTAAAAGCAATATGGGAGCTCGTCTGCCTCATTGTCCCATACCTCACAATCTATATACGGCCGCCAGACATCCGCATCCAAGCCATTGAAAGCATGCCTCCAATACTCAAGCTTCCCCAGCCTGTGCAGAGAAATCACGCCTGCATAGCCATAACTATAAGGCTCACCCCTCTGCCTGTGAAATACACATCTCAGCCGCGTGATAGAAATGTGCTCCCACAACCAAAACTATAAGAGGGAAGCGCCAGCTGATAAACCAGAGCCTCGGTGGTACACTGCCTGATGCATGTCTTTGTATAGGTGTGTAGGCACGTACACACCCCAAGCATACCGTGTCCTGTCTATCATCATCCTCTCTAGTACCTGTCCCCAGCCAATGGGGAAGCCGTGTGATCTCCTATCAGGGAACACTACACCACCGATCATTCCTGCCACTATGCTTGGGAAGTAGTCATAGCAGTCATGTGTGTCATACCAAGGAATCACCTGCCCCACCAACTAAGGGTCATAAAAAATGTGCCTACACTCCTCCAGCCTAGCATCACGCTGTGACTCATACTCAACCAACTCTCCCTGAATAGGGAGGTGCAGAATCTGATAGACATCCTCCAGAGTAATGGCCATCTCTCCCGTCGGAAGATGGAAGGTCCCATCCTCGCTATGGAATTGCTCCACGGCTGTAGTCACCATCGTCTGATTCATCTAAACCTCGGGCATAAAGCAAACATGGTATAGACCCATAGCACCTAGGGCCTCACGATCCATCTCAGTCATCATGTATCACTACAACAATGGCAACAGAAACTGCTCATGCAATGTAAGAACATCCTGAATATCCTCCTGCAACCAAGTAACACATACTGTCAGTGAAATCCATATCCATATTAGACCTACTCAAAGCAATCAAGCTATCCAATCATTGGCTTAACATATCAAATTAATCGAAATAGCATATCATCTCTTGACTAGATTCTCGGCAATCTTAGAGATCGCTAATTAATTAACACATCGATCAGGATGTCAATTGGGTTAATTTCGTTAAGTCAACTGATTTTCCTAAGTGCAAATGTGCCAATCCAAGTGGAAAATGCACCGTTTCATACCAAAAGCGCCACTTCACCATGAATGCACCACTTTCTGACACGTATGCACCATTCTGGCACATGCGCCACTTCCTACATCAAATGCGCCATTTCAAGAATCACATGCGCAACACTAGCATATGTGCCCATTCAAAACACATATGTGCAATTTTTGGATGTATGCGCCACTTAATGGCTCAAAAGTGCAAAAGTAATCAAATGCGCACATTCATGGATCAAATGCATAAAATGAACAAATGCACCACTTTGCGGCGTAAATGCGCCATTCCGCAACACATGCACCATTTCAGCGCGCATATGCACCAAATGGGAGTTTTTGTGCATCTGTCTCAGTTGGGTTCCCTAGCCATTAATACGCTCAAAAATTAACTTTTAGCAAGTTTTGAAGAAACACATACCGGGGGTCCTGCATCTACTGGCCGATCGAACCGTCGAATCCTCTCAAACCGATGCTCCTGATGCGGAATATCCATCTGTCTGGCTACCTTGCTCTCCTAAGCTCTCCAGAGGACAAATCAACTATGGACAAGTGTGCAAATGAATAGTACTTGTGGACCCAGCTCCTATATATAGCAAGTGACCCATATATGACTGTGTGACTCTATGACTGCTTCCCAAGTCTGTTTCTCTGAACCATACCCCATTTTTCACCTTCTTCTTTGTGAGATTGTCCATCTCACGTCTTCTTCCTTCCTCCCGTCCAATCTCCCAAGGGGGCATCCTGTTGTCAAATTTGTACCAGGGGCAAACTGGGGCATGTATCACTGTCAAAAATTCTTATTCTTTGAAACAACGTGATAAAACACATTGCTTCAAAGAGGGGCAAAATGTATACACCTAAAATTGACATGACTCTACTTAAATAAATATTTTAAATATTTATTTCATCCTTAGTATTCTTCTATCATTAAATAAATAAATTCATTTATTTATTTGATTCACTTCCTCTCATTTAATTAAATAAACACATTTATTTAATTAATTAAAATCAAATTCACCAACTTCATTCTTCTAAAATAATTAAATAATTTTAATTATTTAATTAAAATCTTTTATTCTTCCAAATTTAAATAAAATGCAAATTTTATTTAAATAAAATCAAAAATCCTCACAAAAATAAAATATATTTTTATATTTTATTTAATCCTCTCAAATATCTATAAAATAATTAAATAAATTCATTTATTATGCTTTCTATCTCTTCGAAAAATCATTCTTATCTTCCAGAAATAACCTTCCTCTTGTCACACAAAAGCAAAACTCTGAGTTACAAAAGCAAAATCAGTTTTAAAGCATCTTTAAAGCAAATCTTTTCTTAAAATAGAGAAAATCAAATCTTATCCTCATCAAAGAGAGGAGTTAACTCAACTAAGCTGCTTTTGGAATGACATGTGTCCTTCTTCTATTGGATGCACGTTCCTCAACAATCCTCCTCCGTTGATTCCTTCTTTTCTTCTCAACCATTGATCTTCCCTCACTCTCTTCTATAAATACAACCTTCTTCTCTTCATTTCATATCTAGATTTTGTGTAAACTTATGCTGTAGAGATACCGGCGCGCCTTTGGCACCCGTACTCCCATTTTCATTCTCATTTATACTACATTTTCTATATTTGAAGTTCATCTTCAAATACATAAGTATCATAGCCATTCACTCTTTATCATCTTCAAATAAGCAAGCAAAAGCTTTTGAGGCCTTTTATTATCAAGATCAAAGAGAGATAGGTGAGCTACAGAAGGTGAAAGGTAAAAGGTGAAGGTATTATTATTTTTCATTGTTTTTAATATTCCTTTTATCTTCATATTCTGTAGATGTTTGGGTTTCATTTTTCATTGATTTGAATAACCTGATTTCCCCTTCACAATATGATGCTTTCTTCAGATTAGTGATAGCTGAAACATTCAAAAAGCTTTTTTGTAGTTGGTCCATTAACCTTGATGAAGCTCCTATTATTGTTGTTCCTCTTAAAATTGTTTTGTGATGATCCACCCATGGATTGACTAACTTGAGCCGATGAGTTTTGGTTTTCATACTAACTAGATGAAAGTTGGTAATCACGAAGGGCGGTGCATAAATGTTGAAAGGAGTTATACTTCATCAAGAAGATCTTATCATGAATATTAGGTTGTAGATTTGTAATAAATATCTTCTGAACATCATCATCTTTCATCTGATACTGAATCTATGCATAAAGCCCTTTATACGAACTAATGAATTCAATTAACTTTACTTTCAGACCTTGTTTGCATTGAACCAAGTCAATAAGAGTGACTTGGGGTCTGATATTTTCTTGAAAATGTTGTAAAAATTGATCAATCAACTGTGAAAAAGAGTGTATTGAATTTAAAGGCAAAGAGAAAAACCATTCTAAAGCAGTATCTTTGAGAGATCATGGCTAAAGTTTTGCCAAAAAATCCTCTTCAAAATAGAAATCGCTACACATAGCTGTGAATACTGCCACATGAGTATTAGGATCACCTTTTCCACCATATTTTTCAAAGCGAGGAGTCTCAAACCTTTTGGACATAGGATTTCTCAAGATTGAATAGGCAAGGGGATTATGGGCATGGTATGTTGGTATATTGGGCTGCAAAAAAATTGTTAAATTTGTTACCTTTTTGTTGTAAAGCAGTCATGCCCTGTAAAAGTTGGTTTAGGATGGCATCATTGGGAGATGCAATTTGCTGCAAGGAATTGGAAACAAAGTGAGGAGGTGATTGAAATTGATATGTGACAGGCGGAGGTAGGGAATAGGTCAATGGTGGTTGGACATATTGGTAGGTGGGAAATGGTTGGGAATAACTATATGTGATGGGAGGTTAAGAACACTTATTCATAGGAACGGTCACATTGTGGACTAAGTTCTGATAATCAAATCCCACAACTTTGTAATTAGTGCCATTAGATACTCCAATACTAGTGGCAGAATTACTATAAGCATTTGCATCAGTTGTTAAGATCATTTCAATGTAAAGGTGGATATTAAGATCGTTGATGTAAAGGTGGATATTCCTATAGTCGGTATAGGTGCCAAAACTTGAGTATGCCATGGTGATGACATGTTGTTAATAACTTTTGCACATTCACTCACCGGCATTACATTAGTTTGCACAATATGTGTTAAACCACGAATAACATTAATTCCATCTTATCCTTCTTTTATCAATTCTCTTACATGGTGAATCACAGGTAATTCCTCTTCAGCTATCCTCTTAGTTTGCACATATTCTTGAAATTCAACAAGGTCTTTATCAAGCTTATTGACTTGTTCCATAGGTACATGCCCTACTACCTCAATAGTATCCTCAAAATAATGAAATATTTGATCTTCCATAGTGGTTGGAGGATGTATAATATCTTGCACAATTTGAGTTTCTCCCTTTGTAAAGAAGGTGTTCAAAGGATTATTAGAGGTAGGAATGTCATTTTTCACAAGAGCACTAGATCCCATTAACCTTTTACTTCTTCTTAAAGAGATATTGCTTTTAGGACAATAGGTCATAAAGCTTATACAAAAGCACACAATACACAATGCATAAACTGAGAGAACAAACCCTAAGAGAAGGATATGATTGAAAGCCAAAAATGCTTAATTTTTTGTACTTTTTCAATGCAAATGAATGAAACAAAAGGATTTGTAAGGATTTTGATCAGGGGCAGAAAATTATATGTCTGTTATCAGTCCGATATAGAAATAAGATCCTTCACAACACACTCTTGATGCAAATCTAAGATGACGACAAGTCAAAATGTAGTGAAAATATGCTAAAATATGTGATTTTTTTACCAAATCTCAATGCAAAAGAGCATGAAAAAGGGTGTTGTGAGGAAAATGATGATGGAAATAAAAATATATAAGTAATTACAGCCACTTAATGCCAAAATATCCATCACAACACACTTGTAGTGCCACTCAAGGTCAAAACCTAGTGAAAATATAGCAAAATTAGGCAATTTTTCATGGTTTTTCACTTCCAAGACCTGGCAAAAGGGGTTTTGTAAAGAATATTAGGAGGTGTAGAAAATAATAGAAATTATATCAATCACCACAATCCATAAAATTTTTCACAACACACTTGGAGTGCAAACTAGGCCAAACCTCAGGGCAAAAATAGCAAAAATGTGTAGTTTTTCACCAAATTTTCAATACAAGAGCCCGATAAAATGGTGTTGTGAAGCTTTTTAGGAGGGGAAAAAAATAATTACCCTGATAACAACCAATTTGTGAAAAAATACTCTCCACAACATGCCTATGGTGCAAATTTAGAGAGATGATAAGGCTAAATCTAGTGAAAATCAATGTTTTTGAAACCCTAGGTTTGAGATGTTGACACAAAATGCTATATGAATGTTTTGAAATCTGATTTATGATGAAAACAAAATATACTCAGATCCAAAAATGATTTCCAAACCCTAAGATGCACAATGCAAGTGCAAATCTAATGAGAATGCATGAAAATTGCTAGTTTTTTGTTGAAATTTTCTATGCAAAAATGCAAATATTTGAAATCTAAATGCAAATTTACACTGAAATGAAAGACTACAGCTAAATTCAAATTTTAATGAGTCTCTAAAATCAGTAGAAAAATCTGAAAGAAGATTTTCCCTACTAACGCTAGAATTTGGAATTATTAGGTGATATGAAAATTGTCAAAATTTCTACAAAACCCTGGCAATTTTATGATGAAAATGCAATGCAAATGATTGAATTTTTGTAATTTTCTATAATTTATCCCAGATATAATGAAAAAATTAGAAATTAGATGAAATTAGAATGAATTGATGCAAAATAGTAATTCTAAAATGCAATTTTTTTTCAAATTTTTCAATTTTTTTGAAATTTTTTCAATGCAATAAGATGAATGAATTTATGAATGAATGAAACTAATGCAAATCTAAAGAAAAAAACTTAGAAAGGTGCAAAATTTAATAAAAACATAGGTTCACCAAAATGTAAAGGTTAAAATTTGGATTGTTTAGTTTTGGTTTGAATCCCCCTTTCACTAATTACATTCAAGGACCATCGGATCGAGTGGAAGAGCACTATCAGGTCCTTGGTCACTTACAAATGTAGGGAAACTTGGATTAGTGTATTTGATTATCAATTTTCCTTCTCTTATGCTTAATTATCCATCAAAAACCGTAATTATGTGAAAATGACAATAAACAGATGAATAATAGAAAATGCTTTTGCAGAAAGATGTAAAAAAACAACTAACTGTGCACCTATTTTTGGGGTTTCGAGGTGGAAAAGTTGGGGACAAAAGAGTGGGCGTCCAATTCCAAGGCCCTACTTTTTGTCAGGATCTAGAAACTCAATCTATAACTTGTTTCGATTGTTTCAGAGATATTCCCGTCATGGAACTTTGAGGACGAATGAGAGGGCACCCTAGTCTAGGGTGCTCTTTTCTTCTCTGATCTACAATTTTGACACTCCAATATGCCCTCTTGCAACTTCACTTTGTTTGCATCATCAACCTATAACCTACAACCATGAAAACTTTGGGAGGGGGTTGTGGTGTTTAGGAGCTTGCCTCAGTCAAGCCTCGAAAGGACACCTAATTCTTCCAAACAACTTTGTTAGATAGAGAGTGTGTGCCCCTCTGAGGTAGAGGCAAAATCCAAATGAATAAATGATCATAAACACAATAAATGTCACCTTATAGTGAAGATCTCATGAGAGGAAGAATCTCTTCATTCCATGAGGAAATGGATGCTCAAAATCTACAAACACAAACACATAGACAACACAAATATGCTCTTACAACACAATGAAATCCTTGAATCACCAATGCACATACAAGTTGATAGCTAGTTGTCATCTAGTTGAAATCTAGTTTCTAAATGAATGCCTAAACATGCAACTACAAACATTCCCACCAAGATTTCATAAATTCAAACTTACCGTGTTAGCCTAGGGACCAAATAACAATCATAAACCAACACTAGAAATTTGGGCCTAACCCAGAATAGGGTAGGACTAGGGCACGAGCGCCCAAGTCCTCCCCCTGTTTTGGGCATGATTAGGTTCAAGGGGTCCCCCTAAGTCCCATTTGTCATGATACCTAGGGTTCATTCCATTAGGATGCCAAATTATGATGCAAGATGTCCTAAATGTACACTAAAGACCTGGGAGCTAAACCTAAAGAGGGAAAAGCCCCCAAGGCGACATTTTTTAACGTTACAGTGGGAAAGCCAGTAATTAGAGGGAGGAGTGGAGAACTGTTACAATATCATGAGAGGATTGGGCTGCATTTACACCAACAGTATTTAACATGAAATAAGAAATTGACTACTTGTCCCATAACTGTTAAATACATAACCATCAATTACTTAAGGTATGTTTATTATTCTATCATGGAAGACTTGAGAATAACAAGCTCTCTAACAACAAGGTTTCCAAACATATGAGCTCTTCGAACCCTGAAGGAAGATTCACTTAACTAGAACAATCCAACAAATAGAAGGTTTTTAAGGATGATAGTGTTTGAAGTCCATTAGGCAACTTCTCCAGTTTAGGACACTTTTCCAGAGTCATTTCCTTCAAGAAACTTAGCTGGCCAAAGTCTCTGGGAAGCACTACAATGTTCCTGCAATTTTTTATTTTTAAGGTCTCTAAACCTTTTAACTGCACAAATCTATTGGGGAGAGTGGATAACGAGTTGCAGGATATCAATTTTAGGTGATAAAGGCATCTCATGTTTCCAATACCATTCAGAAGCTCATCTAAACTCAATAGCAATCATAGTGAGAAACTCTATCTAAAGGTTCTCAAAGCTTTCTAGTAGTCTCTTCAAGCTAATGCATCCAGTTAAGTCCAACTTTTCTAGAGAAGATAGTTCCCCAAAGCCTTGAGGTAGCTCCCTCAAATTCTCACACTCTCTCATGCTCAGCTCTTCTAGCGTACTCAGCATTCTGAGGTCATCAGATAAATTTTGGAGAAGCATGCATCCGCGTAGCCTCAGACAAGTCATTGAAGATAGCTGCCCAAGTTCCTCCAGTAGGCAATTCAACTTTGTACATCATTCCATTCTCAAATGCTTCAATTTCTTGAGTTTTCTGAAACCTTGAGGTAAAAATTCCTAATCACATTTATCCAGAATCAAATGCTCAAGAGCAGCCATATTACTGAATTCTTTTGGTAGCTACTTGTAACAATTCAACTGGAGATCTATTAGAGATGCAGGAAGCTAGAATTCCTCTAGAAGTTTCACTGATTTCCTCGTCTCCACAATAAAACATTATAGAGATGTTAGCTTTTGCAATGGAAGTGTTTCAAATGAATGGCAATCAGGATCTGCTACTTCTTTGAGAAATGACCCTCAAACTCTAGGGAAGCTGTGTGTAGACACAAATCATTTTATAACTATCATGGTAGTAATGGATTATAAAATAGAATGACTTACTATCTTTTAGAATTAAGTAATGTCATCTTTAGTAACTGTAAATAAAGCAGTAACTCTTACAGTTGCAAATTTTGTGTGTAACATTTATCTTATTGGTCATATATTAGAAATTTTCTAGCAAATGTTAAAATAAAAAAAATTAATATCTAAGTTATTTCATTATATTTAATTTAAACAAGTATTTCTTACTTGATGCAAATTCATGCTGTGGTTTGACCTGTTAAAAAAAGTCGTGAGTTTGCACAGTTCAGAAGCATCTTCAAATGGAAAACCAATTGTATCCCTTACACTGAGATATCTCAAATTTGGAAAATCTCTATTGCACAGAGGCCTGTTGAACTTTACCCAATCTCCTATCATCAGTACTCATGGCACGTGGCATATTTTAGATGTCTGGATTCAAGTGTGATTAAAGACTCATTCCCTACAAGGGAGATGCCTTTTGATATTTTTGAGATTTGCTTCACCATCTTCCAAGACTTGTGATAATTCCCTATACTTTGAAACCCTTGTTGTTTGGTTTCTTTCTCTCCCATTAAGTGGAGGATGTCGTGAACAATTACGACACCCCAATCACTTTTATTTATCAGCATTTTCCTCTAAAGAGTCTCAAGTCTAACCTTATCAAGAATGTTACAATCAAGATTCCATTACCAACAATAAAAATATTTGCAAATATCAAGGCCTCTTTATCCTCGTTGTCCCTTAATTTATTATATACAAAAAAGTTGTTTACTGAGATCTTCATCTGCAAAACTATCAAGATTTCCCTGATGAATCACTTCAAGGGCTTCCTTGTAATTTCTTAGCTCTCTATCATCTCTTAAATGGACAAGAGTATCGGGATGTTAGGAGTGGTGTGACTCAGATACCACTCAAAGGAGGATGAATAAACTAACAAAGAGAGAGGGGATACAACAAAACTTTGCACAAATAGAGATTTCTATTTATCAATAAAAACTATTTTACATAAAACAAATACAACTCAGAGGTATGGCTTTGATTCCTCTATTCCTACAACTATTGCTCTCTCTGGAGCTTGCTAGACATCATTATTGTCCCTTTTTGTTTGGAGCTGCTCAATGCCCATTCACATAGTTGTCTGTTGTGCATGTTTGGAGCTCTCTGGAGATCGAATCTCTACAATCCCTCACTACTGTATTCTTCCTATTGCTACTGCAACAAAACATTCTTCTTCTGTTGTGCACTACTACTTGAAATATTTTCTTCACTTACAACTTACATTCTTCCTTCCTTTTGTCTTATCTTGTCTTCAAAAAATATGCCTCTCAAACAAATTCAAATCCACCTGCTGCAATAAAGAAACTAACTAGCAATGAATGAAATTGATGGGCCAATAGGAAACATTAACTATTTTGGTTAGGTGCAGCAGGAGGGAGATCTACTGGGATCTCTTACAGGGTAGGAGGCATAAATGCCTGCTCCAGATTAATAATTCCAACACTCCCCCTTAATCTAGAGCCACATCCCACTTTCATTTTGTGTCTTTAGAACTGTCTGTAGTTGTCCGGAGTTGTTTGGAGCTTTCTTTCCAGAGCTAAAATCTGGAGTTATCAATAATGTCCAAGATATCTCTTAGGCACTCAAAGCTCTCCTTCGACAGTGCCTTAGTAAGTATATTAGCGAACTGCTACTCGGACCTACAAAACTAAAGTTTAATCTCTCCATTCTCCACTAACTCCCTTATGAAATGATAGTAGATCTCAATATGTTTGCTTCATCCGTGGAAGATTGGATTCTTCGTCAAGGCTATGGAGGAAACATTGTCACAAAATATGGTTGTACCATCTTCTTAATGTTCATTCAAATCTACAAGGATTCTTCTTAACCAAATAGCCTGACATGCTCCTGTATTTGTTGTTATGTATTCAGCCTTTGCTGTGGAGAGAGAAACTATGGGCTACTTCTTTGATGTCCATGAAATGGGTCCTGAACCCATGTGGAACACATATCTTGATGTGCTCTTTCTATCATCTACACTTCCTGCCCAATCACTATCAGTGTAACCAACCAGCTCAAACTCACTAGGTGCAGTGTATAATATGCCATAGCGTTGTGTGCCATTGACATACCTCAGGATCCTCTTTCCTGCTTGCCAATGTGTGTCATTAGGTTTCTCCATGAACCTAGATATTAGGCTTACTACATACATTAAAGAAAGCCTTGTAGCCATCAAATATATCAGACTTCCAACCATGCTCTTGTAGAGGGTTGGGTTCACTTCATTGCTATTGTCCTCCTTGCTCAGTTTCAAACCTGTAGCTATTGGTGTTGGAGTAGGCTTGCTGTTCTACATCTTAAATCTTTTCAAAATCTATTTGGCATAGTTAGTTTGTGAAATAAATATGCTAAGCTCAGTTTGTTGGACCTCAATGCCAAGAAAATATCTCAGCAAACCAAGGTCAGTCATCTCAAACTCTTTCTTCATCACTTCTTTAAAATCAACAATGAAGAGATCAGTATTCCTAGTAAAAATTAGATCATCTACATACAAAATAGCAAATAAAATCTCACCATTGGCTGCTTTGATGTAGAGTGTGGTCTCACTACCACTTTTGCTAAAGCTATTAGTCAGCAGATAGGAATCTATTCTATTGTACCATGCCTAAAGTGCTTGCTTAAGCCTATAGAGAGCTTTCTAGAGCTTATATACCTTATCTTCATGCCCTGGGACTTCATAGCTAGGTGGCTGCTCCAAATACACATCCTCTTTCAACACTCCATTCAGGAAGGATGACTTCACATCCATTTGATATACCTTCCACTTGTGTTCGGCTGCAATTGCTATGACTGTCCACATGGTCTCCAACCTTGCAACTAGTGCATAGGTCTCATCATAGTCTCTTCCAGGTTGTTGTTTATATCCCTTGACAACCAACCTTGCTTTATGTCATTCTATCTTTCCCTCAGCAGTAGTCTTGGTCTTAGAGACCCACTTCACTCCAATAACATGTTTGCCCTTGGGTAAGGTTGTTAACTCCCATGTCTCATTCATTTTTGTTTCATCCAACTCTTCATCCATGGCCTTACACTATTTTTCTTCTTTCACAGCCTCTTCAAAATCTCTTGGATCACCATGAGAGAACAAAGCAAATTCAAAATTTTCATCAAACTCATCATACCTTATATCTTCATAAATTTCCCTCATGCTCCTTTCCTTTCTCGACATTAGAGAAGTGAGCGAAGGATCTGAACTGCTTCTAGAGTTACTGCTGCTTGACTCCAGAGTGCTCTGGAGCTGACTATGCTACTGTAGTCTTGAACTGGTTGAATCTAAATTATTCAGGGGATGGCTCCGGAGAGCTCCAAAGTTGGAACCAGAGTGCTCAGTGTTGAATTTGCTTCACTGTTGGAAGTTCCTACTTCATTTCCACCTTCTCATCTATGGATATCATTGTTGAGATACCTGTGGTGGTGTCAATTGTGCCATCCCATGATCCATTTTCTATAAACTCAACATCCCTATTGATTATAACATTCTTGGTGACAGGGTTGTACAACCTGTAGCCTTTGGATTCTTTGTTGTACCCAATGAAGATGCACTTTTCTCCTTTGTCATAAAACTTTTGTCTCTTCTCTTTAGGCACAAATGCATATGCCACGCACCCAGAAATATGTAGGTGCTCCACACTCCATTTGTCATTTGTCCATGCTTCTTGTGGAATTTTGTCCTGTACAGCCTTCATGGGAATTCTATTTAACAAATATACTGTTGTTGCGACTGCCTCACCCCAATAATCATTAGACAAACCTTTTTCCTTTAGCATGCTTGCTGGCATCTCTGTGATGGTTTTATTTTTCCTCTCACCAACTCCATTTTCCTATGGAGTATACCTTGTTGTGAACTATTTTTGAATGCCTTCATACTTGCAGAAATTCATAAATTCTTTGCAGACATACTCTCCCTGTCTGTCTGTTCTAAGGACCTTGATATACCGACCACTTTGCTTCTCAACCAAGGCCTTAAAATCTTTGAACTTCTCAAATGCTTCAAATTTATTCTTCAAGAAATAAACCCGTCTTTCTGCTGTAGTCATCAATGAAGGTCATGAAATATACATTCCCACCTAGTGTGGGGGTCTTCATGGGGCCACATAAATCTGAATACACCAAATCCAATGGTGCTCTTGTCCTCCTAGAATGCCCTGATTGAAAGGGCTTCTTGTGTTGCTTTCCTAAAATGCAGGCTTCACATTTCCTATCGAGCTCAACAATTATTGGAAGCCCTCTAACCATGCCTTCTTTAGACAAAAGACTTAAACTAGAAAAACTCAAGTGCCCATACCTCAAATGCCAAAGCTTGGATTGGTTCTTGATGATTATCTTGAAGATTGATTGTTAAGCCACTACTATAGACACCATCTGGTTTACTCCGAAGCCGTCTGGAGCCATCTGGAACTTGACAGGTGCAGCTCCAGAGAGCACTGGAGACTGCAACCTAAGGGGGAACATTCTATTTTTCATTATCTGTACTGCTACAATGACCTTCATGCTACCATCCCTATCATAGATGATGCACTCCCCTTTCTCCATCAGGATTCTATAACCATTTTGGACCATCTATCTAATGCTTAATAGGTTATGTTTTATGCATGGGGCATAATAGACATCCTGGATCTACATTCTCTCACCTTGCTTGGATAGGACTATGATGATGCCTCTTCCTATGATGGGAACCTTTTGACTATTCCCCATCATGATCTTAGACCTAACACTCTTGTCAATGGAGGCAAACAAATTTGCATTACCACTCATGTGGTTGCTACATCTGTTGTCCAAATACCATACTTCAGGGATGCTCTACTCAGCAAGGTTACACACAATAAAGACCTTAGACTGATTTTCACTTTCATCCTTGCTCTCATTTGCCACATTGGCATTTTGACTCCCCTAGTCACGTTGTTTCTTCCTACATTCACTTGCATAGTGACAATACTTATGATAGTAGTAACATTGCACATTGCTCTTATCATACCTCTGATTTGAACTGCTATTCTTCTTGTTTTCGAAGTCTATTTGGGAGGTGCTGCCTCCTCTTGATTGTTAGAGCCTCCTCTTCCAGAGTTACTTCTACCTCTGCCCCTTTGACCTCTTCCTCTTCCCCTACCTCTCACATTTCCTTGTGCCTTGAATGCTTGCTCTAGGGAAGGAGTGGATCTATTTAGCTGCTGCTCATGGGTATGAAGAGAACCCATCAACACATCAAGTGACATTTTTGAGAGGTCTTTGGTCTCTTCTATGGTAATAACTATTGGGTCAAATCTAGAGGCAAACTTCTAAGGATTTTCTCTATAATCCTTTTCTCATCCATAGTTTCTCCATTTATCCTCAATTGATTAACCAAGTTGGAAACCCTTGTGTGAAAATCTAAAATGGACTCACCATCCATTTGTAGGGTCTAAAAATCTCTCCTAAGTAGTTGAAGTTCCATTCATCTCACCTTGTCAGTTCCCTTGTAACCCTTTTGCAATATTTCCCATGCTTCTTTTGCATAGTTAGCTATTGGTATTCTAGGGAAAGTAGCCTCTGCCAAGGCTACCTCAATCAGACTGAGGGCTTTTGCATCATTTCTTCTTATCTCCTTTAGTTGGTTCTTCTGGGCATTAGATAGGGTTGTAAAGGCATTTGGGTCAGTCACATCTATGAACCCACTGATCGTACGTTCCCACAAATCATTTGCAACCAAGATGATCTTCATCTTCTTTGCCCAGACATCATAGTTTTTCCCATCAAATATGGGTGGTTGCTACCAACTCTTACTGTCTCCTCTAGCCATTCTTCTAAATCAAAAGGAGATTGTTAATATCCAGAAAAACTAAAACTGTAGATCTACCAAATCTATGGTTCTGATACCAAATGTTAGGAGTGGTGTGACTCAGATACCACTCAAAGGAGGAAGAGTAAACTAACAAAGAGAGAGGGGACACAACAAAACTTTGTACAAATAAAGATTTCTATTTATCAATAAAAACTATTTTACATAAAACAAATACAACTCAGAGCTACGGCTTTGATTCCTCTATTCCTACAACTACTGCTCTCTTTGGAGTTTGTTGGACATCACTGCTGTCCCTTTTTGTTTAGATCTACTCAATGCTCATTCACCTAGCTATCTAATGTGCATGTCTAGAGCTCTCTAGAGCTCAAATTTTTGCACTCCTTCACTGTTGTATTCTTCCTATTGTTGTTGCAACAAAACATTCTTGTTCTGATGTGCACTACTATGTTGCTATTGCTTGCAATGTTCTCTTCACTTACAACTTACATTCTTCATTCCTTCCTTTTGTCTTATCTTTTCTTCCAAAAATCTACCACTCAAACAAATTCAAATCCACCTACTACAATAAAGAAACTAACCAACAATGAATGAAACTGATGGGCCAACAAGAAGCATTAACTATTTTGGTCAGGTGCAGCAGGAGGGAGATCTATGGGGATCTTTGATGGAGTAGGAGGCATAAATACCTACTCCAGATTAATAATTCCAACACGGCACACCTCTACATGCGTTGGCTACATCATTGATGAAAGCAATTTCTTCAATCTCGGCAGGGAATTGTCCATCACTTTGTAAGATTGTTTGTCTGAGGAGTTGTCTTGCCTCTTCATTAGATAACACATGCACATCATATTCATATGTCTTGCCTATACATGGATATTGAATTCTAGTCTAAGATTTTTTTCTCAAGATGTCGCAAATATCCTAAGCTTTGTTTTATTCTTCTCCAGATTCTCCATAGATAGAATTGATTTGTTGAACCATAGTACATCTTTGGGTAGGAGTTGTTGGATGTATTTTTGGTCGATGACATTATCAATGAAAAGAAGGCATGATTTTTTTTCCATGATGTCTTGGAGGTGTAGATGGCCCTTGTGGAGATTTTGTAAATCATGTTTCCCTTCTCCAAAATTAGAAATACTATCCTGTTGAAGCTTCATGATGTAGGATGTTTCATCTGCACTTTTGTCATTTATAATAACCCTATAAAATTTCAAGTCTTCACAAGTCTTGAGTTAGGTCTAGTCCAAACTCTAAATAACTGAAGCTGCAAGTGTACTTTTGCCCACACCTTCGAAGCCACATAATACAATGACCAAAGCTGACTCTGTGCCTTTCATATCCAGTAATGCTTTCAACTCTTCAACATTGTTTTCAATCCCAACTATTTTTTTTGACAAAGAAAGGATGATTATAAAAGACTAGGTATTAACAACACTTCTTTTTTAATTTCCAAAGAAAACAATGTATAGAACCTCCTTCACCATTGACCTTCTCAAAAATCAGTGCAATAAATGAATGAATGTGTTACCTGGCTTGAAGTCAAGTAGCTTGAGGGGTGATTCCCCTTGCATGGCAAAGCCAATAGAGCCCCTTATATCTTTTATACTTTCATTAGTCTTTTCAAGCTAGGCCAAGATTGTTGGGGGCAGACCAATACCTGTACAAGTCACCAAAGAACAAAAGCAACTCTTCATTAACTAAAAATTTTCAAAGAGAGAGAATAAGAAAAACAAAAAGAAGCGAATCTACATCATATGATATAGAAATGATGAGTATCCAGTATTTCCTCCAATCATGTCAAATATTATATCATAGTTGTTTACAAGTAAATAGTTGGACTTGGCATATTATTTGTTATTTAGGATTTCTCCTATTTTATATAACAAATAATGAATTAATTATTTAGGTTTTGTTATAATAATAGATTTCTAAATTATTAGATAGTATTGTGATTATTAATTAAATTTTAAATAAGTTTTAAAATATTGTTCTAAAAATTATATATTATAAAACATATACAAACAACAAAGTCATATTTGAATGTTACTGATATCAAACTATTTTTTTTTTTAAATTTAAAAGTTTAAATATAAAGCACATTAAAATTTTAAAAGTCTTCACAATGTTAGTTTCGGAACAGTGTGCTATTTCTATTCTTATCCCACTATTGTTCATATTAAAAGAGTCATCACATTTATTAAAAATCAAATTGGCTATCTAAATACTACAATATTTTCAACATTACTTCATTTCTATCTTTATAAAAGTAGAAAAGAAAGCACTAACTCTAATTAATTGTTCAAAATATGTAGCTTTAAATCAAAGAGCAAAAATTCCTAGAAGGGCACCTTTTCAAGAAAGGTATATAGGATATAGAATGGAATAGAATAAAAAGGGAATGAAAACAAGCCCAAGTATCATTGAAAAGGGTTAAAATTAAAAAGTGTGTTTGAATGATGTAAGTCAGTCATAGATGGATAACTATGAACAAGGCAAACCCCTATTTGTTGATGGAGCTCACCAAGCAATAATTTATGATAAATTAAACACCAAGAAAAATAGATTTTAATTCTTATGATAAAAAGCCAAATTTTCTATAGTTATGAACACTAAGTATGGACAAAACATATTTATAAGATCTTGTTCGACGCGTCAAATTTCTCAAAAATTGAGGACAACTTTGTTTTCATGGTTTGATATCCTCATTTTAAACATCCCAATTTCTTTTTAAATCACCCAAGATATACCATGCATTTAATTGGGAATTCATTTGAAACATCTAGTTACATGATATTATCTATGTAAAGTTTCTTATTTATAATTCTTGAAGTAATTTTACTACTAATATGATTTTTGATTCATATTACTATTTTCTATAATCATGTGAATGAGAGATATTTTCATGTGTCTTCATCATATAATTAAGTCTTTGATTTAGCAATAGTTTTAGAGGATGTGTGGTTTACTTTCTTTGTGATCTCCAAGCTTATAATTTTGTGACAAGTTTAAGGTTCTCATTTGCCTAAAAACTTGACAAAAACACCAATATAAAACATTAAGATTATGATCTACCAAAATAAAACTAAGAAAACTAATAAAGATGAAATTGAGAATTAATTCTTTATAATTTACTAGGCTTTAGAAGATCTCAAATTATATATTTTTGAGTTACATTTAAGTTCCATGAGTTCTTGATAGTCTAAGTGATAATGTTATTCCCTTTCATTAGTTTGGTTTATTGGGTTATTGCACATCATTTAGTAGTTCTTTTTGAACCAGTTTAAGAGGTATGCCATAATACAATTAAAGTTTTCACTAAATTTATTTCACAATCAAATTTCTCAAGCCTCACCCCATATTTATTAGAATGGATCCCTATAGCTCAAAACTTTGATACTCTTATTTCTCAAGATCTTAAGACTTGACATCATCTTAATTTATCAATCTATTTGATTCTCTTATTTCTCTCTATTTAGTTTCCTTTGTTTATCTTGAATTCCTAATAAAAATTGAACCCTATACTTTGAGTATTGTTTGTCCCTTTCATTGGTTTATCAAGCTATTACACATTTTTTAGTAGGTTTGTGTTAAAACAACTTACTTGGGGGCCTATATTCCATTTAAGTTTTTTTACTAAATTTATTTCACAATTTTATTACTCATTTTTCCCTATCTTTTTATTTGTATCCTCAATCCTCAACTATATTGTACTTTAAGTTCTCAAGATCTTTAAACATGACATATCTTAATTTATCAGTTTATTAGATTTTCTTCTTTCCATGTCTTTAGTTTACTTTATTTATTTTATCTTGACTCCCTAATAAAATTTGAAACCTATATTCTAAGAATTCAACTTATAACGTTTTCCTAAACTATTTCTTGTGTTCTCCCAAACTTTGATACTCTAATTTTTTTAGATATTACCATGTATTTTTTAATTAAATTTAAGTTCAATGATTTTTTGATGTTCCAAGTAATGATGTGCTTCCCTTTCATTAGTTTGGTTTTCAAGATATTGCACATCATTCAACTAGTTTTTTTGAACCAATTTAAGATGAGGACCATATTAAATGTTAGAGCAAAACATCTAAGAGCATCTGCAAACCAAGAGAAAAACCTTCACGAATGAGAGAAGCAACACATAGGAGAAGCTATTTCACTAGGAGTGAAGAATATACATTGGGCATGAAATATATTACAATGTACAAACCTAAATATAAATAGTCAGGTAAAAACTTAAGCCTACTCTAACACCCCCCTTAAGTACAACTTAGGGAGATTATTATGCAATATGAGGTGCAAAATGGGTCCCGACAACAAGGCCATGTTAGGTACCCATGTACAACTACAATGCAATGAAATGTAATCTCTCACAACTGGAGAAAAGGAGAAAAACCCTGTGGGAGAAAACTCCTCTCCAAAAGAGAGAAAATAAAACTAGATGATGAATGGAGGACTCACTAGTACCCCCTAAGGACTACATACTTCATGTATATAAAATCAAGAATCCCCCCATAGGAAGGAAAAAGAGAGACATGATATCCCCCCTAATGAAGAAGCTCCAATGTCAATGAAGTATGCTTAGAAACAAAAGATGATCTAATGCCTACAAGAAACATCTCTCCCCTTAGGAAGAAACAAGTCCACTGAATTATGTAGAAGCCACTCCATGTCCAACTAAAGAAAGGAGGAGGGAAGTCTCCAAATGGAAATCTATGAAGACTGAGTAGGAGTCTCCAAACATGAATAATCCACCACATAATCATGATAAAAAATAACCAATAAATGTGACAAATCAAGTGAAAGAGAAAACTCATCAATGCCAATCTCCAAAGAAGATGTAGATGTATCAACAACCATGCTGGAACTATCATCAAAGAAGAGAGAAAACCCCTCAAGTATGTCTCCCAAATCTACAAGATGAGACTCCACAAATAAATCTAAAATTCCTACCAAATACTTATCCAATAAAGCAAGATCTGAGAAACTATGATCAACCTAAGAAAAGACCTTAGGAAGAGGAACTAAGTCCCAAGTATGATTCTTCATTAAAGAAGAATACTCCTCAATCATAACACTTTCCCATTCTGGAACACTAGAAGCATTTGAAAACTTCTAGGGATCAGTAGAAACTGCATGACTCAAAAGATTGATACCTGAAGTTTGAGAATGAGTGTAGTGTGTAGCTGTGGGATCACCTGCAAGAGAACCAGCATCCTCAAGAAGTGTATGGACCCATAATAGTCTTGGGGGTGTAGGTGGAGGAGGAGATGGAGAAATGTCAATAACAAGATCAATACCATCATCAGGGACATTATCATCATCATCTACAATAAGTAAAACATCATTTGAAGAAGAAGTGGGAATAAGAGAGGAAGGGGCCTGTGATGGAAAATCTTTCGAAGTGAAAGACTCACCAAAATGAACATCACAATGAAAATGTACCTCTTGAGTGACATGATCAAACAACTAATAACCCTTCACATCCTCACAATAGCCAACAAAAATGAACCGTTGACTTTTCTTCTCCATTTCCTTGTGCCTCCCATCTGGAATGAATGTCCATGCATCACTGTCAAAAACTCTAAAAAAGGACACCTTGGGCTTGACATGAGACCAAGCCTCCTCAAGAATCATTTTCTGCACTTCCTTGTGAGGCATATGGTTCTAAATGTAGTTGGCACAATTGACAGTCTCTACGCAAAATGCTAGAGCCATAGATCAAGACTGAAGCATACAATTGCCCATCTCCCATAAGGTTCTATTCTTTTGCTCAGCCACACCATTCTACTGAGAAGTGTATGGCATTGTGTGCTGATGAAGAATACCTTGAGCATGACAAAAATCTTGAAATGCTTGATTGACATATTCTCTCCCATTATCTATTCAAATCTTCTGAAGAGAGTGCCCTGGATGCTTCTCCACAAATGCAAGGAATGTCATGAAAAATCAAAGAACTTCATCCTTGTACTTCAAAAAGTACACCCATGTTCACCGAGAGAAGTCATCAATAAAAGTGAGAACATACTTAGCCCCTGAAAATGAAGGATTTGGGAATGACATAAGGTCACTATGCACCAGCTCAAGGAGTGTTGATGCACATGTGGCCATACCCTTCAGAAAAAGATCCCTATGATGTTTGGAAAGAACACAACCTTGACAAACTCTATCAGAACATATCACCAATCACCAAGTGCTCATATGTTTAAGATATCTATAATTTAGGTTCCTAAACCATTCGTACCAAAGCTTGCTCACTGAATCTGCATGAGCATATGGGATGATCCTGATGAAGACTCAAATCCATCAAACCTATACAAATGGGCCACATCATCAACTATTCCTATAGAAACAACCTTCTCAAGATCCTGCAACTCTCGAATAGTCACATCAATGGGAGAAAATAAACTACCTTCCCATCACCATGATGATAAATCTAATAGATAGAAAGTAGATTCTATGAAAAATCAAGAACAAGAAAAACATCATTAATGCAACCATCTTGCATCTGAACTGAGCCTATTCCTACAACTAGAATCTATGAAGAGTTCCCAACAACACTATGAGAAGTACTACAAGAGGTAATAGAATCAAAAAGATCCTGATCATGAGTCATATCATGTGAAGTATTGAAATCAAGAATATAACTGTTACTAGTAGGGGATGAAGCCCTTGTTGTGAGAGCTTGCCCTTTTCCCAAGAAAGAAGACTTAGGCATGGCAATATTGTGCTTCCTCATAGCTTCCTCCAATGTTGTTAACCTCTCAAAAAAATGTGCATCATTATGCCCTGACTTTCTACAAAAGGAACAATTAGGAATGTAAAGAAGAGAAGAAAAATAAGAAAGTTGATTATGATTCTAAGTCCAAGAAGGAAGAGAGTGGCACATTCATTACAACCTTGGCCACTCATGCAAGTGAGAATGTATGGTTGATTATGATGTAGAGAATGAACAAAGGACAAGAACAAATGCTTTCATATTCTATTTACTCTTCTAAGGTGTCTCAAACCCTACCTTACAATCTTTCCTACAAACCCTTCTTTCTATATATAAACCCTAAAAAGACCTATTTGGGTTGCTAAATAAGGTATCATGCCCTCTTTATGTTTCTATTGGTTCTTTTTATCTTATATACACTCTGTATGGTCTCACTAAATACTGACTTTGCTATGACAAACTCACCAAGACCAATTTTCAATAAACCCTCAATATACTAGGGTTTGACAGTCTTTTTGATAGTGAACAAACAAATCAGTCCTAAATATCTCACATATGAGTGAATTTGGATCTCTCCTTTGGTGGGCACCTAAAAAAGACCCTATAAAAAATGCTCACCAATTTTCATGAGTTTTCAATGCTGGAAACAAAAGTTATATCCTTTTTTGTGTCACTAGAAACCCTACCTCTGTGATAGGCCAGTGAGGAAAATAAGATTTTTTTCTTGCATAAAACACCATAAAATTTCAAACAAATCAATGAATTAAAACCTGTAATCAATGCCCTCACTTCTGATGTACTCCCACCCCTGGTACTATATCGTACATGTCCATACAAGTCTGGTTTTGGATTGAAAATCAAGAAAATAGTTAAAAATGCCAAGGAAAACATGGTTTTTGAAAGGAAAATTGTATCATCAACTTATTTGGGCACCCATCATCATTCCTTCAACATGAATAATGTTGAAAAATAGTTAATATGTCCACTATAGATCTATTTTTTCTCAGGCCTCACTAAAATTGTATCAAAACTTGAAATTTCTGTCCTATTGCACAACCTAGCATTGAAAAAAGCATTGAAAAGAGACCCTACATGGTAATCACATGACCTTATTTTAATAAAAAAACCCTAATTCTAAGGATGAGGAACAAACCCCAACTCTTCAACAAGCCAAAATCACCTAGGAAATTCAATTTTGCATTTTGCTGGGAAAGTCAAAATATGAATTTTTAGGCCTATTTAGACAACCTAGACCATTAGACATGATCCCAATGGACACCCTAAGGCCTTCACCAACTCAAATAGGACTCTTAAAATCAAAATGAGTCATAAAAACATCACCAAAGTGATGCTTCTGCATCATACTCCCAAGGGAAAAATAATGAAACTCAGGTTCCACCTAAGAAAAGGTCTACAACAGTACTGTCATGCTTGATGATGTCTAATTCTATCATCCATGTAGCATCCTCATATGGTAGCCCCTTCCATTTGACCAAATATTGAAAATATTTCTTTCCTCTTGTCTTCTTGCTCCCTATGGTGTCAAGAATGCACTCTTGTTTAGGGTAAAATATGAAGAGGATTGGATATTTAAGAGGGTTTAGGTTTTTGTCTTGATCCTCCTTTCACCACTAAACATTCAAGGACATTTAGCCAAGTAGAGGAATCTACTATAGGCTTCTTGTCACTTGGATCATAGGGGAAGATTGGAATTTTATGATTTTGTTGTTTAATTAAGCCCAATTATGCTCAAAACCCTAATTACATGAATTCGTGAACAAACAGACAAATTATGGAAAATGATCACACACAAAGACATAAAATGACAATCAAATGCATACCAAATTTCAAAGTTTAGAAAGTGGAAAATTTGGGAACTAATGAGTGGGCACCCTAGTCCAGTGCCACAGTTTTTGTCGAGATCTAGGAATCTTGTCTACACCCTATTCCTGTTGTTCTAAATATTTTCTTATTGTGAGATCTAGAAGACTAATAAGTAGGTGCCCAAGTCCAAGTCCCTATTTCATTCTCTGATCTACAATTCTGATAGTCTACACTACTCTCCAGCAACTCCACTTTTTCTGCTTTCACAACCTATAACCTGCAATTACAGAAAAATGGGTTGGGGGTTGTGGTGTTTAGAGGCTTGCCTCAGTCAAGCCCCAAAGAGACATTCAAGTCTTCTGAACACTGTTGTCAGATAAAGAGTGTGTATTCCTATGGGATAGAGGCAAAATCCAAATGATAAATGATAGAAAACACAAATGATATCACCTTGTAGTGAAGATCTCATGGAAGGAAGATACTTTTGATACCATGAGGAGATGGATGCCAAATCTACAAATACAAACACAAGAACAACACAAATTCTACTTTGTAACACAATGAATGCCTTGAATCACTTTGACAAAAGTTTGTCAATCAAAATGTCCATCTAGTTTCCATTTAGTTTACAAATGAATCACTAATCATGCTTATATATGCAACTACAAACATTCCTGCTAAGAATTTTGTAATTCAAACTTACCATGTCAGCATAGGACCTAAATAATAGTCATAAATCGACACTTTGAAATTGGTCCTGACCTAAAATAGGGTAGGACTAGGGCATGGGCGCCCAAGTCCTCCCCCCTATTTCAGGTAGGATTTATGTTAAGTGCATCCCCTGAGTCCCATTTGCCATGAAACTTCAGGGTTTTTCATCGAGAGTCATCAAAATCATGCAATGTGCTCTAAATGCATTCTAAAGGACCCAGGAGCTAAATCTTAATAGGAAAAAGCCCCCAAGGTTACTTTCTCTAACATAACAACTCTAACTTTGTTGGTTTGGTGTGTGGTAGGTTCTCTATCCAATCAACACCTGATATATTCTATAGATCTGCTCCTTCATCAACAATGGCATCCCTTTTATGTTGCAAGTATGGGCCTAACTGGTGTTGTCATTGATGTCAACATACTCTTGTTGCATTAATGATAAGGATTGGATGAGCTGTTTGCTGAGGATATTGAGAAAATTAGTCCTATCAGGAACAGAGAAGAATAGTGAAGTCAGCAAGGTAAAGATCCCAGCTAAGATGAAGATCAGAGGATGTGCCTCAAAGGGTTTGTAGATATGTGTCTTAAGATGATCCAGTAAATATTTTAGAGGTTCGCATAAAGATCTAAAGAAATTATGGCCACTTAAGTAAAACTAGTTCTGGCATATGTTCAGAGGTGACAGAGTGACACAGATAGGTCCGGTGAGATCCAGAAATGAAATATCTTGTTCTGTAGATTTGGTGGAGTGTCAGGGAAGTCACTGTGAATTGACAACTCAATTAGTTTGTAGTCTGGAGCTCTGCAAGCATCTAGTCCATTATGACAGTGATGACAGATTGTGTTCTTGAGGTTCCGGATGAAGGAGAGAATGATTTCAATAAGCAAAAATAGTGTGGATGTTCTTGGTGATTCAGGCAAGCTTGTGGAGGTCTTTGGATTGTGTCCAGTTTGTGTTGGTGGTTCACATTGAAGATTGAGCTCGTAATTGAAGAATTAATTCCGGATGATGATGTTCTTCCCAAGTCAGGCTGACCGGATGAGTTACACATCCTGTGGATGATCTTGAAGATGTTCTGTGAAGATTGGCATGTTCCTAAAACAAGATTGAAGTCTCAGATCTGTGTCACCGATAGTGTGTTGATCCGCGTGAAGTCTTTTTGTAATTAGTCATGTTGTATTTATGTATTTTCTCTGTAATGTATGCTGACTTGGATGATTATTCCTAAGTCGATGACTTGTATAAATAAGGAGTTGTAAAGTCATTTTAAGTATCTTGTGGAGATGAGAGTGTGGTAGAGAGCAGAGGAGCGAAAGGCAGAGTAGAAGTTTTGGGCCTTAATTGAGCTAACTCAAGCATGGTGAAGATGTTATTCTTCAGTTCAAGTATGTAATACTTATTATTCTATAGACAGTGTGTCTCCTGTAGGCAGTGGGCCTCTTATGTGCAGTGTACTCGGGCAGTGAGCCCTAATTGGCATGTGCCATTTTGTTCTTCCTATTCTTTTAATAAAGAATACAATCTTGGGTTAGTCACCCCATGGTTTTTCCCTTAACCGGGTTTTCCACGTTAAAAATCTTGGTGTCATATGTGTTAATGTGTTTCTACTCTTGAATTGTTGCATTATGTTTCCATGATTGATTTATTATTATGCTGCTAAATTAAGAAAAGGATTTAAGTGATTAATTGGAAGAAAGTTTTGGACAACTGATTCACCCCCCCTCTTAGTTGTCTATCCTAAATCTAACACTTTATAAGGGTATAAGTCAACAACATTGAAAACTAATGATATGCCTACTCCACTAGGCAATTCTATCTCACAAGCATTGTTGGAAAACTTCTTAACAACCCTACAAGGACTTATTTTCTTCCTATTCAACTTGGTATTTTCACATTTGGGAAACCTTTTCTTCCTGAGATGTGCTAAGACAAGATCTCCAACCTTAAAACTGACCTCTCTCCTTTTCAAATTTGCCTTTTGCTTGTACTTGTCCGCACTAGCTTGGAGCTGTTGTTTCACTTGTTGATGTATCTCTTGCATGGCAGTTGAAAATTGTTCACCCTTTGCACTTTGCTTCTCCATACCACTGATATCTCTTAGTTCAAACACTCATCTTGGTTACATGTCATAGACCACTTGAAATGGACTCTTGCTAATGCTCCTATTCACTAAGTCATTATAAACAAACTCTACTTGGGGTAACACAAGATCCCATTGTTTAGCATGATCCTTTAAAAGGAATCTTAGTAGGTTACCTAAGCTCTTATTGACCACCTCAGTTTGGCCATTTGTCTGAGGGTGGTAAGTTGAGCCAAAACTAAGATGTGTACCAAGCTTTCTTTGCAATGTCCTCCAAAAGTGTCCTAGAAATTTGATATCTCTATCAGAGACTATGCTCAATGGTAATCCATCAAGTCTAACAACTTTTTTGAAGAACAAACCTACAACATATGAAGCATCATGTGTACTTTTGCAAGGAATAAAGTGAGTCATCTTGGAAAACCTGTCAACAACTACATAAACTAAATCAAAACTTCTTTGAGTCTTTGGTAGGCCCATAACAAAGTCCATACTAATGGATTCCCAAGGCCTATTGGGAATGGGTAAAGGCTGGTATAGTCCTACATTAGTGCTAATCCCTTTTTCTATTTGACATATAGTACACTTCTCTACAAACCTTCTTACATCTGTTTGCATCCTTAGCCAAAAATAGTTCCTTCTTTGTTGTTCTAGTGTCTTATCAAGTCCAAAATGACCTGCCATACTCTCACAATATTTCTCCTTGATGATATTTTCCCTCATAGAACATTTTGGCACACAAAGTTGTGACCCTTTAAACAACAAATCATCTCGTACAAGGTAATCCAACCACTTCTCATTGTTAGTCCTAATAGGTTGCTTGCAAGCCTCATAGGCTTCCTTGAAATCTTCATCAACCTCATACATATCCTTGAGTGATTGAATCCCAACACTGTTTAACTGAACTTTTTGCACCATTAATGCTCTCCTACTCAAAGCATCAGCCACCTTGTTACTCAGCCCCTTCTTGTGTTTGATTGTGAAAGTGATGTTTTGTAGGTATTCAACCCACTTAATGTGCCTTTAACTGAGTTTTTCTTGGGTATTGATGAATTGAAGTGCATGATTATCTTTTAGACCACAAACTCTTTGGGTAGAAGGTAGTGTCTCCATTTTTATAGTGATTGAACCATTGCATACATTTCCAAGTCATATGAAGAGTACTTCTTCTTTGTATCATTTGTTTTTTCACTAAAATATGCTATTGGCTTATTGTCTTTGCTCAAAACTACCCTTATAGCATGTCCACTAGCATCACATTCTATTTGAAAGACTTTATTGAAGTTAGGTAAGGCCAAGATAGGTTGCTCAGTCACTCTCTTTTTTACATATTGGAAACTTTTATCAGCTAGTTTAGTCCACATAAACCTCCTTTTCTTATCCCCTTTAATAGTGTCTATGATAGGTGCACATATATGACTGAAACTTTTACTAAATTTTCTATAAAACTTGCAAGACCATAGAAACTTCTTACCTCTGTGACTGATCTAGGTGTAGGCCACTCCAAGATTGCCTTCACTTTGCTTGGATCCATCTTCAACATCCCCTTTGATACCACAAAACTAAGGTACAACAGTTTTGTCTTCATGAACTCACACTTTTTAAGGTTGTTCAGCAATTTTTCCTCTTGTAGCCTTCTCAACACCAAATTAAAGTGATATAAGTGTTCTTCTTTGTTAGAACTCAAAACCAATATGTCATCAAGATAAACAACAACAAACTTACTAATGTATGGCTTGAGGACCTCATTCATGAACCTCATGAATGCACTAGATGCATTTGAAAGACCAAATTGCATAACAAGCCACTCATACATGCCCTCATTTGTTTTGAACATTGTTTTCCATTCATCTCCTTGTATGATCCTTGTTTGATGGTATCCACTTTCGAGGTCTATCTTTGAGAAGTAACTATTGATAAATGAGAGGGGGGGTGAATCAGTTATCCTAATAATTTCTACTTTCTGAACATTCTTAATAATCAATGCAGCATTAATTCAAATAAGCAAACATAACCATGAAATAGAAATACACATGACACAATATTTTTGATGTGGAAACCCTATTAAGGGAAAAAACCATGGGGTGATTAACCCAAGATTGTATTCTCTGTTAGAAGAATGGAAATACAAAATGGCACTTGCCAACTAGGGCTCACTGCTCGAGCACACTACTCACAAAAGGCACACTGCCTACATGAGACACACTGTCTGCAATTTAAGGGTAAGTGCAAGAAGTTGGGTCCACATAGAGGGGAAGTCATAGGAAAAATGAATGTACTAATCAAAATGTTTCTTCAAAGTACATACCAGATCCATTCATCTTCTTCAAAGTAGGGGAAATGAATGTACTAATTAAAATGTTTCTCTTGGATGCCCTTATATTGTGGTTTAAGTTCAAAAGCATCATCTATCAATTGTTTGTGATAGATGTCTCTTGGTTTGAATTCCCCAAACTCTTCAATATTCGCATGTATGTAAACCCTAATATCTTCCGTATGCAACACACCATGCAGAACACCAGAGAATGCTCCTAGGGGATCTACTTCCAAGGATTTGTATGGATGTTTCTTAAATTTAGGGTGAGGTCTATCAAAGATTTTTACAATATTTTGTGTATCCATCTTTCAAAAGATTTGTAGAGAGATATTGAGAATGGAAAATACCTTTTGCGCTTCTAGGTTCCACGAAGTGAGCCGAATCAATTACTGGATGAATCAGATTCTGCAGATGATCTTTGATGAGCTTGAGGAGTTTCTGTTGCAGAGATTCTTTTCATTTCTTCTTGAAAGCAGAATGAACAAATGCTTAATGAGAAAACCCTTATATTGCTCCGCAAACCCTAATATCAAGTTGCATTAAATGCTTGACCAAAGTCATTCCAGTTTCCCTTATTCAGATGACTTGAAGAACTGGATCAATCTTGATTTTAAACATCTTGCGAATCTTCCAAATCTTAACCATAGTTTACATAGATGTTTCTCTTATGAGCCCTTTAATCCGCAACTCTCCTTGTGCTAGTTTCGGCACCAATTGATTGGCTGGGGAAACAAGGTTTTCTTTGTGTCTCCCCCTGAGCCAGAGCTCACTTTTTAATTTCTGGAAGGAATATCAGCACCAGAGTCTAGTGTGGATCCATCCCCTACATTCTCTGTACTTTTCTTCACCCAAATCTTGTTCATCTCATTTTGAACTTCATCCACATTCACTTTTTGTTTTCCCTTATCTTGATTCTGATTATGATATACCAGACCTGTTCTATCCTGATTCTTGCTTCTACAGAATTTTGCAATATGACCGGATCTATTGCAAATCTGGAAAACAACATTTCTTTGTGTATTTGATTGATATCCTCTTGATCTGCATTGATTAGCCATGTGACCCATTCTATTGCATGCAAAGTATCTACCATTGAATGAATTGTTCATCTACATATTTATGCATTCATGAGATTTGTGACCATACGTTTTGCAGTTAAAACACTGTCTGGAGAAGGATGTATTAGTGTAATTTATTCTCTTTCTGCACTGATTAGCTTTATGACCAAAGTTATTGCAGTTGTGGCAATATCCATTAAAGGATGGATATCTTTGAGCATTAGGTTGTCTTACCAGAGGTCTTCTAGGCCTGTTTCTTGGATTTTCTGATCTAAAATTCTTCTGACTGGATCCGGAGCTTTCTCCTTTATCATATCCCAAACCACACTTGTCATCTACCCTCTTTTGACTTTCAAGAAGAACTTCAAGTTGAGCAGACATTATCTCAAATTTCTCTTTATATTCATTTGTTGTTTGAAGATCCCTTTTAAGAGAGATAATTTGATCCTCGAGTTTTTCTTCATTATCTTTAGCATCTTCAAGATCAGATTCAAGATGTCTGATAATTCTATCCATCTTGTGGCAATCTTCTGATTTTTCCTTGAGGGATTGTCTTAGATCATCTTCAGTTTTTCTTTTCTCTTCAACCTCTTGGGTAAACTTCATAACTCCTGATTCCATTTCATGTCTTACCAAAATGATTTCTTTTGATAACTTTTCACATAACTTGGTTTTCTCCCTCAGATCTTCATTTGTATCATTGGCTTCACCTTGACTTGCCAATTGCTAAAGTAGCTCCTTTCTCTTTTTCATAGAGAGAATTAATTTGTCTTTTAGTTCTCTCATGAAATCATCAGCCTATTTGAGTCTTTCCTTTAATTCATTGACTTCAGAGTTTGACTGCTCAAGATCATCAAGGGCAGTCTTGAGTTGCTCCCTTAACCCATATACATCCATTTGAATTCCCAAATCTTCCTCAAGCTGTTAGACTCTGTTAGGAGGAACTTGGCTCTGATACCAATTGTTGATAACTGAGAGGGGGGGTGAATCAGTTATCCTAATAATTTCTTCTTTCTAAACTTTCTTAATAATCAATGCATCATTAATTCAAATAAGAAAACATAACCATGAAATGGAAATACACATGACAATATTTTTGACGTGGAAACCCTGTTAAGGGAAAAAACCACAGGGTGATTAACCCAAGATTGTATTCTCTATTAGAAGAATGGAAATACAAAATGGCACTTGCCAACTAGGGCTCACTGCCCGAGCACACTACTCACAAAAGGCACACTGCCTACATGAGACACACTATCTACAATTTATATAAAGAGTGTAATACAATACTTGAACTGATAAGAAGCATCAACATATGCTAGAGTTCAGTTTCGGTTAGGCTCAGAACAATGATCTACTGCACTTCATCTTTCCTCTTCTTTTGAGCTGCTTTCCTTTCACATGTCAAACCTTCCTTTCTGCTTATACTCGGGTCTACTACTTTTCTTCGCACATTTCTCAAAACCACCACACCTCTCATAACTAAAACCATCTTATATATATATATATATATACGCAAAAGTGATTTCATCACCTTTCTAGTCGGCATCCAGAATAGTTAATAATTTCCTCAAACTATGATCTGTCGGCTGAATCCTTGCACACCAAGTAATGCGGATCAAGCATATACTTGTAGAAGTCATCAATCACGTCGGCCAATCATAACTTATGCCTTAAGAACCTTTTCCATCATCAGTAACACATTCGGAATAATGTCTGATGTTCTGCCAGTCAGTTCTTCCTCTGTTCACACTGTCACTTGGGAGCCCGACACTCAAGCATTCATATCTCTTTATCCTTTTCACACCAGAGGCTCAAACCCTAGAATTTATCATTTAAGATACTCCTCTTGACTTCCCCAAATCCACAATTCACTAAGATACTTCTACTGAGAGATCCGGACCTGTCTGTCAGACCAAACTGATTGCTCTGTTCTTGCTTACCAGACCTCAACACTTCCTCAATCTGACTTCCGGTGAGGACCTATCATGTCTTGCAGATGTGTGGGATAACCTTTGTTGCCATCAATGACAACATTCATGAGTCCATATAGTGTCTCTTGCCAACAGTAACTTGCCGCACTTAAAAAATCCATTAAATCTTGGAAGTGGAAACCTATATCTAATTGTTATCTTGTTTATTTCCTTGGAATTAGTGCACATTCTCCACTCACCTCCTTTCTTAGGTGCCAAAATAGTTAGAACTACACAAGGACTAAGGCTCTCCTTGATTAACCCTTTGTCAAGCAACTCTTGTACCTATTTTCTATTTTCTTCATTTTTTTGGGGTGCCATCTTATAGGTTACCTTATTTGGTAGTCTAGCCCCTAGTATAAGGTCTATATGATGACTGATATCTTTCATTGGAGGCAAGGAATTAGGAAGTTCATCCACAACTATGTCTTCATAACCCTTCAACATGTCCTGAATCTCCCATGGTAACTCATCAATTCTTGTTGTTGTTGTGACAGTCCTAGGTCTAACCAGCACTGCAAAACCTATCTCTTCCTCCTCCATTATCTTTAGAAACTCTTTCTCATCCACTAACATTACACTTGATCCAACCTTTTGGTCTTTATCTTTCTCCATCAAAGGTGCTAGGTATAGGTAACTCTATCCTTCTCCAAAACATAGACATTCTTTCTACCATCATGCATTATTTTCCTATCATATTACCAAGGTCTACCAAATAATTCATGGCACACATCCATAGGGATAATATCACATAACACCTTGTCTTTGTACCTTTTTATTTGAAACTCTACCCAACACTGTTCATTGACTAGTACTTGTTGTCCCTTATTCAACTATAAAACTTTATATGGTGTAGGATGAGGTAATATCTTCAAATTTAGTTTCTCTACCATCCCAACAACAACCAAATTATTAGTACTACCTGAATCTATAAAAACTTGACATCACTTACCTTGGCACTTGCAGACAATTTTGAATAATGACTTTGTTTGAGGTGGCTCCTTCTCCATTGGAAGCTTGATCAATTCCCTTCTCATCAGCACAGATTCTCCTTTCTTTGGTTCTTCTAGTTGTGGTGAGGAGTTAACACTTTCTTCATCTCCTCCTTGAGCAACTTGAGTTCTTCTTTCATTCCTATAGGTGGTAGTTGATTGCTCTTCTAGACACTCCCAATCTTGATGACCTACAAAATTGTTGCACTTGTAGCATTTATCTTTGAAACCATTGAATACTCCCCATTGTCCAGATATGCCCCTAAAATTAGGCCTTCTTCCTCTAAAACCTCCTTTTGAACTTAAGGCTTGTTCTTGGGAGGTACTTGACTCACCTTGATTTCTTTGTGACTGTCCTCTACTAGCATATGGACCTCTACCTCTGAAAGTCCTTCCTCTACCTCTATTCTACTTTTCTTACTTCCTATTCAACTTCTCTTCAACCTTTAAGGCTAGTTGATAGCACTCCTCAAGTGTCCTGGGGCTTGTAAGGCGCAACTCATCTTGTAAGTTGTACTTTAATACATTAAGGCATCTTGCAACCTTATCAATGTCATCCTCCATGTGTCCTAATCTAATAGTCAACTTATAAAACTCTCCAAAGTACTCTTTCACTCATATATCCTTTTGTATCAAGTTCTACAAGTTCCTACACAATTGAGTCATGTAGTTGGTAGGCATGAATTTGCCCTTCAACTTGGCAATCATCCTATCCCAAGAAGTAATCTTGGATTTTCCTTTCTTTCTCTTTTCTTCCTGAACATAATCCCACCATAGGGATGCATGACCTTTGAACTTGGTCATGGCCAACTTTACTTGCTACTCTTCAGGTACCTCCTCAAAATTAAAGTACTTGTCCAACTCCCCTATCCAATAAAGGAGTTTAGTCACCATTCAAACTACCTGCATATATTGGAAGTTCTATCTTCACCTTGGTTCTTTCACCCTTGACTGCCCTCATCAATCTTTCCATCCTCTCTTCATCAGCATCCCTCTCTTCTTGAGGTGCTTCATCCACTACTTCATCTTGGTCACTCATATCTCTTATAACCACTCATCTTCTTTGGTTAGCTTCCACTGCAGTGAGTCTTGCATCCAAACTGACTCTCATTTCCCTCATTTATCTAGCAAGGGCTTCTCCCAATTGTGTTTCTATTCTCTTTGCCACCCTTTCAGCAGCATTGATTCTTGGAGGCATCTTTCTCCTCTTTGATTGTGAACTCTTTTATTGGATTTCTTGGCTAATTGGCTCTGATACTAACAATGATGCATAGAATGAACAAAGGACAACAACAAATGCTTTCAAATTCTATTAACTCTTCTAAGGTGTCTCAAACCCTACCTTACAATTTTTCTTACAAACCCTTCTCTCTAGGTCTAAACCCTGAAAAGACCTGTTTGGGTTGCTAAATAAGGTATCATGCCCTCTTTATGTTTTTGTGGGTTCTTTTTATCTGCTATACACCCTGTATGGTCTCACTAAACACTGGCATTCCTTTGACAAACTCACCAAGAACAATTTTCAATAAACCCTCAACATACTAGGGTTTGATAGTCTTTTTGACAGTAAAAAAACAACTCAATCCTAAATATCTCACACATATGAGTGAATTTGGATCTCTCCTTTGGTGGACACCTAAAAAAGACCCTATAGAACATGCTCACCAATTTTAATGAGTTTTTCAATACTAGAAACAAAAGTTATAGCCTTTTTTGTGTTATTGGAAACCCTAGCTCTATGGTAGGGCAGTGAGGAAAATAAGCTTGTTTTCTTGCATCAAACACCATAAAATTACAAAAAATTCAATGAATTAAAACTTGCAATCAATGCCCTCAATTCACATGTACTCCCACACCTGGTACTATACTGTACATGTCCTTACAAGTCTGGTTTTGGATTCAAAATCAGAAAATAGTTAAAAATGCCAAGAAAAACAAGATTTTTGAAAGGAAAACTGTATCATCAACTTCTTCAAGTGCCCATCCTCATTCCTTAAACATGAATAATGATGAAAAATAGTTACAATGTCCAGTATGTATATCTTTTTCACAAACCTCATTAAAATTGTATCAAAACTTGAAATTTCTGCCCTATTGCACAACCTAGCATTGAAAAAACATTGAAAGAAGATCCTACATGGTCTTACATGTCCTTATTTGCATAATTAAACATAATTCTAAGGCTAAGGAATAAAACCAACTCTTCAACAAGCCAAAATCACCTAGGAAATTCAAATTTGCATTTTCGCAAGAAAATCAAATTTTGAATTTCTAGGCCTATTTACACAACCTAGACCATTGGACATGATCCCAATGGACCCCATAAGACCTTGACTAACTCAAATAGGACTCTTAACACAAAATGAATCATAAAAACATCACCAGAGGGGTGCTCCTACATCAGATTGAGTCAAGTGTATCTTTTCACATGACCTCGGTTTAATAAGTATGAGAAAGACAAAGGTGGTAAGGTGTACTTGGGTGATAATTCCTATTTAATTATTGTTGGTCAAGGTAGTATTCAAATGAAATTTTTGATGGTAGAGTTAAAAGATTTGATGGTGTCTTACATATCCTAGGATTAGCACGTAATCTGTTATTTATAAGAAAACTAATAGATGTGGGCGTGCATGTTTAGTTTTCTAAAGCAAGTGTTAAAATTATGAGAGTTGCTATGGTGATTGTTGGAGCTAGTAGATTAGAAACTTTGTTTTAGCTTGATGCATCCACTATTGAGTGCAATAATGCTTCTATGAAAACCAAGTCTAGCTACTTTGTTGGAAAAAGAGTTGGCTTCCTCTTTAGTGGATGGGCAAGGATTTTGGGTACATAACGATGCTTTTTCTACCAAATCTAAATTACCTACGAAGAAGAATATGTTATGGCATTAGAGATTAGGCCACATAGGAGAGAAGGGTCTAAGGACTTTGAAAAATAAGAACATTGTTGAAGGTCTTTTAGATTGTAATCTTGAATTTTATTTCTTTGAGCATTGTATTTATGAAAAATAAAACCGCATTTAGGTTTACTTTTGTTCTCAAAAACCTTGTGGTATTTTGGATCTTATTCATTCTAATGTGTTTGGTCCTATTGATGTTCCTTCAATTGTGAAGTCTATTTATTATGTTTCATTTATTGATGATTATAGAAAAAGAACATGGGTTTATTTTTTTAAAAGTAAATCTAAAATTTTTAGTCAATTTTTAAAGAATTTAAAGCAATGGTTGAGTTATAGACTAGAAATAAAATAAAATGTTTAAGAACTGACAATGGTGTTGAATATTAGTCTTATGGTTTTGATATATTCTATAAAGATTGTGGCATACAAAGATATAAAACAACTTTATATTATGCTTAGTAGAATGGAGCTGTAGAAAGAATGAATAGAACACTAATGAAAAAGATTAGGAGTATGCTTAGTGGTGTTAATCTAGATTACAAATTTTAGGCTAAAGTTATAACCACTTCTTTCTACTTGTTAAATGGGTCTCCTACATTAGCTCTTGTTGATAAAATGCCCATGTAGATTGTTGCAAATATGTGCCTATGATGTGTTGTCATTGATGTCAACATACCTCTTTGTCAAAGATAGTGAAGACAGTGCAATTCAGTAGAGTAGATTGCTCCGCATTCCTAGTAAGATGAAGATAAGAGTTTGTGGATTAACAGATTTGTAGAAGATTGTCTGAAGTTGCTCTAGTTAATATTTGAGAGGTCCGCATGGAGAATTAGTGAAGTTATGGCCACCTAAGTAGAACTGGGTTTTGCAGTTGTTCAGAGGTAACAGAGTGACATGAATTTGGTTCGGATTTCTCCACATTGGAATATTATGGTCTGGGATGCTAGAGGTATGTTTGGGATGTTGGTGTGTATCATCAACTCAAGTGGTTCATGGTTTAGAGGTCCGAAAGCAATCTTTCTAGTGTTACAGTCATGACAGTTAGTGTTCTTAAGTTCCTGTATGAAGATGCAAGTGATTCTGGTGATTTGAGGTGGTGTGGTTGTTCTTGTTGATTTCATTGTGCTTGTGGTGGTCTCTGGATCATGTGCCTATTTTGTTGGTGGTCTACATTGAGGATTGAGCTTGTAGTTGAAGTTTTCTCCTTGGGTGTTGTTGTTCTTTCCAGTCTTGGCCAACCAGATGCTTTGTGCATGTTGCAAATGATCTAAGAGAAGTTCTATAGAGTGTGGCATTTTGTTCAAGGAAGATTTGAGTGCCAGCTATGTTTGGCCAAGAATGTAGTAGTCCACATGTAGCATTTTGTATTAAGTCAAGTCTTTTTGTAAATATTTGTAATGCCGACCTTGATGTTCATTCTAAGGTTGATGTAGCGTATAAATACTTGTAGTCGAGTCATGGAAAGTTGTCCTTGATAAAAAATGATAAGATTCTAAGAAAGGTCCAAAGACAGAGTAGAAAAGAGGAAGAGCAGAAGAGGAAGAGTAGTGAAGATTTGAATGTAGTGAAGAAGTGTTTGGGGGAAAAGTAGAGGTGTTGTGAGCTTCAATAGAACTGAACCTTGGCATGGAGAAGATGTTGTTTCTCAATACAACCTTTTAGTCTTAACCTTGTGAATATTTTTGTAGACACTGAGTCTCTTGGAGTAGTGAGCACAGGGCAGTGTGCCCAAAGGCAAGTGCCTTCCCATTTTTCTATTCTTTTAATAGAGAATAAATCTTGTGGGTTAGCCCCCACCGTGGTTTTCCCTTAATTGGATTTCCACGTAAAAATTATAGTGTTATGTGTGTTGATTGTGTTTTTTCTCATGTGTTGTTGATTCATGCTTTCATGGTTATATCATTAATCTATTAATAAGTGGTAAAGAAGATTAATTGCAGCAAAAGATAAAGTTTTGTGACAACTGATTGACCCCCCCTTAGTTGTCTGCCCTAATTTCAACAATTGGTATTAGACCCGGTTCCTCTAAAAGAAGCTTGACCTCTTGAGGAGATCCAAGATGTCGACATATAATATGTAGAGTCTGAGATTTGATGGAACAAATTACTCTCTTTGGAAGAATTGCATCGAGTGTCATTTGTAATGCATGGGTGATCCTTATTGGTTGATAACTAAGAATAAGTATACTCCTCCAAAGAATGGTTCTACAACTTCAGATGAAATCAAAGAAGCTGAATACAACATTTGGGCTAAAGAAGCATTGTTGAGTGCCCTGACTAATACATAAATGACAAATGTCTTAGAATTGCAAACTGCTCATGAAATCTAGAAGAAGTTGGAAACTTTGTATGAAGATGATGCATATGTCAAATGTGCTAAGTTACAATGCCTGAAGGGTAGATACACATGTTTGAGGATTCAAGTGAAGATGAAAACATCACTTCCTACATCTAGAAGGTGATGAACTTGTGTCCATTATTAGGTGTGCTGGTGGAATACTGGAAGAATCAGAGATTGTTGCCAAGGTCCTCAGTTCTTTACCTTCTTCATTAAAGCATAAAGTTGCTACTATTGAGGAGATCAGGACTGTGACAAATTTTACAAGGGATCAGTTGGTTGGCAAGCTTTTAGCATTTCAAATGAGTGAGTTTGGTGATTCTCTTCCTAAATTAGAATCTGCATTTAAGGCTAGTGTTTCTAGAAAGCAAAGATTTGATCTAGGTTAAAGCTCTTCAAGAAGACTAACCAGATATGAGAAAACAAGGAAGGAACTTGACGCCCTTATTGCCAACAGATTACCAAGAGGATCTAGTAAGTATGAAGGAACATTGCCTTTCAAATGTTTTTCTTGCAATAAGATTGGTCATTTTACTTCAAGATGTCTGGAGAGGGTTTCAAAGACAAACCCTAATAGACCTAGGGTTCAGAAGAAATTCTATTATGTCCAAGAAGCTACTAATGAAGGAGTTATAGATGATGAATCTGATATGGGAAGTACCTCTAGAAATGAATGGGTGTTCACTGCTATCAAAGAAGAAGATTCGATGTGTACTGAATCTACTAGCTTTGTGAATGTGGAAAGTGCCTTAGCTACTCAAGTTGAAGAAAAGGATGAATGGGTGATTGACAGTGGATGTTCTCATCATATGACTGGTGATAGAAGTAAGTTTGTAAGTTTGGAAAGATATGAATGTCGAATTGTGAAATTTGGAGATAATTCAACTGGTAGAATCCATGGCAGAGGATTCATCTCTCTTGATGATAAGAATAACACTAATGATGTTTTGTATGTAGAAGGGTTGAAGCATAATCTTCTCAGTGTTGGACAGTTGGTTGACAAAGGGTATGATCTCTAATTCAAGGATGGAAAATGTAGAATTTTGGGAAGCTCTGAAACTAAGATTGCATCTAGTACACATACTAGAGATAATGTCTTTCATTTAAGTGGTACTGGTAAAAGGTGTTTGATTGCTCAAATTGATCATAGTTGGTTATGGCATAGAAGAATGTGTCATGTAAACTTTGATAACTTTGTCAAGATAAGTACTACTCAGGCTGTGAGAGATCTTCCAAAGCTTGTTAAACCTACTAATAGCATGTGTAAGGAATGTCAGCTGGGCAAATAGAACAAAGCTACATTCAAAAGTAAAGAACAATTTTCAAGTGGATTATTGGAACTTGTGCACACTGATTTGTGTGGTCCTACCAGAGTTAGGAGTTTACAAGGAGATATATACTTTATGTTGTTGATTGATGATTACTCCTGGATGATGTGGGTCACTTTCTTGAGAGAGAAATCAGAGGCTCTTGACAGATTCAAGGTGTTCAAGGCTATGGTGGAGAATGAGATTGGTGTGAAGATAAAGTGTCTAAGATCTGACAGAGGTGGAGAGTTTACCTCCAGTGAGTTTAATACATTTTGTGAAAAGCATGGCATAAGAAGACAATTATCTGCTCCTAGGACTCCTCAGCAGAATGGAGTTATGAAAAGGAAGAAGTAGACCATTCAAGAGGATACTAGAACCATGATGATGGAGGCAAATGTTCCACATGTCTATTGGAGAGAGGCTGTGAGTACTATTGTCTACACTCTTAACCAGGTGCAGATCAAAAGTAATACTAGTAAAACACCTTATAAACTGTGGTTTGGTAATGCTCCTACTATGAAATACTTTAGAGTTTTTTGGTAGTAAATGCTATTGTAATGTTGGAAAATGTACCCTTGGGGGATTTTCCCTCATAAGGTTTAGCTCTCAGGTCTTTTACATGCATTTAGGACATCTTACTTCATAATTTGGCATCTCAATGGAATGAGCCCTCAGTAACATGACAAATAGGACCTAGGAGGACCCTTTGATCTAGACCCTACCCAAAATAGGGGGGAGGACTTGGGCTCCCATGCCCTAGTCCTTCCCTATTTTGGGGCAGTCCTAATGTTTGGGTGTCGGCTTGTTACCGTTGTTTAGGTCCTATGCCGACATGGTAAGTTTGAATTATGAAAATCTTGGCGGGAGTGTTTGTAGTTGCATATAAAAGCATGTTTAGGCATTCATTTGAAAACTAGATTTCAACTAGATGATTACTAGTAAGCTATTGTGTTCTCAAGGTGATTCAATGCTTTCATTGTGTTGCAAGAGCAGATTTGTGTGGTTTAAGTGTTTGTGTTTGTAGATTTGAACATCTATTTCCTCATGGAATGAAGAGCATCTTCCTCCCATGAGATTTTCACTACAAGGTGACATTATATTTTATTTTCATCATCATTTCCTTTGGTTTTTAGCTCTACCTCACAAGGGTATGCACTCTCTATCTGACAATGGTGTTTGGAGACTTAAGTGTCCTCTAAGGCTTGACTGAGGCAAGCCTCTAAACACCACAACCCCCTCCCAATGTTTTGATGGTTGCAAGTTATAGGTTGAGGAGCCAAACAAAGTGAATTTGAAGAAAGACATCTTGGAGTGTTGAAATTGAAGAACAGGAAGAAAATTTGCCCCCTGGATTTGGGCGCCCGCTCATTAGTCCTCCAAGTTATGTGACAGGAAAATCTCTAGAACAACAGGAAAGAGTTGCAGACTGAGTTATCAGATCCAAAAAAAATATAGGCCTTGGACTTGGGTGTCCGCTCCTGTGTCCCCAACTTTTCTACCTTAGAACCCCAAATATAGGTACTTTATGATTTGATATTTTACATCCATCTACAAGAGCTTTTTCTGTAATTCATCCATTTACTGTCACATTTGCAAAATTAGGGTTTAAATTGTCAATTAAGCATAAGAGAAGGAAAATTGATAATTAAACACCCTAATCCAAGTTTCCTTACATCTTAGAGTGACCTAGGCTATGATAGTGCATTGACACTCGACCCTAGGTCCTTGAATGTTAAGGGTGAAAGGAGGATTCAAACATCTAAACAACCAAGACATTAAGCAATCCTAATTTTACCCTAAACATTTTAGTGAACCCATGTTTTTGGACTTAATTGAAACTTTATGAGTGTTTGTCTTCAGATTTGGATTGATTTCATTCATTCATTTAGTCATTCATTTTATTGCATTGAGAAAAATTCAAAAAAATTGAAAATTTTGAAAAATTTAAAAACATTGCATTGTTAGGCTTACTAATTTGCATCAATTCTTTCTAAATTTCCCTAATTCATGATTTTTACATCAGATCTGATATAAAATACATAAAATTACAAAAATACAATAATTTGAATTGCATTTTCATCATTTAATTGCTAGGGTTGTTTAGAAATTTTGACAATTTTCATATAACCTAGTAATTCCAAAATCTAGGGTTAGTAAGAAAATTCTTCTTTCAGATTTTTCTACTGATTTTAGAGGATCATTCAAATTACTATTTTTCTTTATTCTTGCATGTTAGTGTAAATTTGCATTTAGATTTAAAATATTTGCATTTTTGCATAGAAAATTTCAACAAAAAACTAAGAATTTTCATGCATTATCATTAGATTTGCATTGGATTTTTGCATACTAAACCTTGGAAGTCATTTTCATATCTGATTACATTTAATTTTCATCATAAATCTGACATAAAAACATTCATGTGTCAAGATCTCAAAACCTAGGGCTTGAAAAACATCGATTTTCACTAGATTTGGCCTTATCGACTCTCTAAATTTGCACCATAGGCATGTTATGAAGGGTATTTATGAAATAATTGGTTTTTACTAGGGTATTTATTTTCTTCCTCTCCTAAAAATCTTCACAACACCCTTTTAACAGGCTCTTGTATTGAAAATTTTGTGAAAAACTACACATTTTTTGCTATTTTTGCCCTAGGGTTTGGCCTAGTTTGCACTCCAACTGTGTTGTGATAAATTTTATGGATTTAGGTGACTAATATCATTGATTTTATTTTTTTTACCTCCGAAAATTAATTACAACACCCCTTTTTCTAGGTCTTGGAGTTGAAAAACCATAAAAAATAGCCTATTTTGTTATATTTTCAATAGGGTTTGACCTTAAGTGGCATTAAAAGCATGTTGTGACAGATATCTTGTCATTAAGTGTCTATTATTACTGATATAATCTTTTGTCCATCATCATTTTCCTCACAACACCCTTTGTCATGCTCTTTTGCATTAAGATTTGGTGAAAATAGTGCCTATTTTGACATATTTTCACTATATTTTGCTTGACATTATCTTAGATCCACATCAAGAGTGTGTCATGAAGGATCTTATTGCTATTTTGGACTGATAACAGACATATAATTTTCTGCCCCTGATCATAATCCTTACAACACCCTTAGTTTCATTTATTTGCATTGGAAAAAGTACAAAAATCAAACATTTGAGGCTATTTTGGACATATCATTTTGCACTTGCCTTTGATATACTTTTAGAAAAATATTTAAACCTGATTTGAGCATATTAACATGTCCTCTAATTACAACAACAATAATAGGTTCCCTCCTAGACCTTACATGAAAAGAAAAGCACCTGAACCTGAAATTGTGTTTACACCTCATGATAGAACAATTGGAGAATCTAAAAGACCTCTTTACATCACTATGAAAATAATGGGAAATCATGTGCATGGAACTCTTATTGATCCCAATTGCATGGCTAATGTTTCCACTAAAGAGTTCCTCCTTTCACATCAATTAATGCAAGGTTCTTATGACCCCTCGAACATGATGATTAAGACACATAAGGGAACCTTTATCAAGCCTTTGGGTAAGATATCATTGTTGGTAACTATATTTGAGAAACATGTTGAATAATGTTTTGATGTTACCCATGCTTCTGATACCTTTGAAATAAAACTTGGAATCCCTTGGTTAAAGGATATGAAAGTTGTCCCTTCAACTATCTAGAAATGTGTAAAATTTCCTTTAAATGGACAAGTGCATGTCATTCCTTGAAATACATACAAACCTTTAAGTGGATAAAAGTACTTTACATTGGATTACTTTTGGGATAAATCTGAACAAGAACTAAAGCTACGAACAGAATTTACCTTTTTGAGCTGTAGAAACTACAAAGAAAAAATTTTACACCCAATGCTTGGTCCTTCTATACAAGAAACAACAAAAGATAAACAATCCACATGTGAAGAGAATCTTAGACCAAAAGGACAAGGTCCCTATGCTGAGGTTCCTCCCTCAAAATCCTTATAAGGATCAGGACGTTATTGCCAACAACAAAATATTCCACCACAACAAATGAAGTTTGATCCCAATGCTTCATCTTCTAAATTACACAAACCTATGAAAGAGAAAAGCCCTATCTTACAAGAGATAAGTGGTAAAATAAAATGAAATAGAAAAGCAAGAGAAGGAAGAAGAAGAAGACAAGCTTATGCCATAAACCTTGCCTCTCAACAAGAAAACATTGATCCTAACATTCAACAAAACAAAAATGATCCTAACAATAAACAATATGATGGGAAAAACATAAACTTGACTATGGTACCTTATGTTCCACTTTCCTCTAAAATATGGGAGTTGGAAGATAATGATGATACATTTGATGATGAGACTTAGCCCAGAGGACACTTCCAGGTAAGTACCTCTAACCCTTTATCTCTCATAATGTGCTTCCCTTGTTATGTGTTATGTGTTGTTTAGGCCTCCTGGGACGACCCCTGATTCTCCCGTAAAGTCTGAGATACCAGGAGACCACCTCTGTTGTGACCTTCTATTTGTACCATCATTCTTCTAAATTGCCTCTCTCTGATTTCATCATTGTGTGTTGTGTCTTATGGACATAGCGTTGTGGCTGGTGACTTGGGGGCACCCTCCTATGTGACTATCCCTAAGATACTTGTTTCTCCTCTCTTATTTATTATTTCCCTTCCTCTAGTGTTTCTATCTAGCGGGCAGATGCCAAAAAACATTTATACTGATGCAGACCTAGTGTCCCTTTTGAGAGTAATCAAAAATTTGACTTAGTTCCTAATATGACCATGGGGTTGTATATCTTATCTGACGCTTGGCTAGTGGAAGCACTCATGCTTTTTGCATAGTGAATTTGATGATGTTCTTAACACTACTATTGCTCTATGCACCTTTGTTTGTCTTTGAATCTGGCCTTGGTGGTACTCAATTCAGAGAGCTTCGTGATATAGCCCCACGGTTATCATTGAACTCCAAATTCATTGTATAACCTTGGCTCTTTGTGTGATTAATCATATGCATTGATGTTGTTGTTTATCATGATGTTGTAGACACTAACATGTTTCTTGTAGGAATATGTTTGTGGGAACATTCGATGATCGAAAAGTACATGTCACCTTCGTGTTGGCAAGAGACACTGTGTGGCTTCATGAGTGTTGTCATTGATGGAAACAAAGTTTATCTCACACATCTGTAGAGCATAGTATGACTATACTGAAAGTCAGATTGAAGACAGTTTTGGTCCAGTGGACAAGAACAGAGAATGCAGCAAGATCTGACAATCGGGTCTAGATCTTTCAGAAGATGTATCTCAACAAAGTGCAGACTTGGGAAAGTCAAGAGGAGTACCATGACTACTATATTCTAGAGATTAAGCCTCTAGTGATGAAAGAGTGAAAAGATATGAGCATCTAAGTGTTGGGTTCCTGACAGCTAGATTAAACTGAGGAAGAACTGACCAGCAGAGCATTAGACTTTAATCCAGATGAGAAATTGATGGTGATCAAGATTCTTGAGGGATCATTCATGGTTGGCTGACATGATTGATGACTTCCATGCCTATGTTCTTGATGCGCATCACATGTTAAGCATGGATTTAGTCGACAGATCAGGGCTTAGTATTTATCTTGAGTATTCCGGTTGTTGACTAGAAAAATATTAATATCCTTGATGCAGATATATATACTAGATGGATTTCGGTATGAAGGTGTGTGAGTTGAGTTAGTATGTGTGAGGAAAGGCAGAGAGCAGTGTGGAAGCAGCAATACAGGTCCAGTATGTGACAGAATAGTAGCACTAAGCAGAGGAAGAATGAAGTGCAGTAGATCAGTATATTGAGCCTAACCGGAACTAAACCTCAGCATTAGCAGATACTTCTCATCAGTTCAAGCACCTAGTCACCTTCCATAACTTTGTAGACAATGAGTCTCTTGTAGGCAGTGTGCCTCTTGTGAGCAGTGTGCTCGGGAAGTGAGCCCTAATTGGCAAGTGCCATTTTATACTTCTATTCTTTTAACAGAGAATACAATCTTGGGTTAGTCACCCCGTGGTTTTTCCCTTAACAGGGTTTTCCCCGTAAAAATCCTTGTGTTATGTGTGTTGATTTCTTTTCTTCTCTCATGTTCATGCATGCTTATATGTTTTGATATTGCACTAATTGTTAAAGAACAATTAAGATAACTGATTCACCCCCCCTCTCAGTTATCCACCTTGTTTCCAACAATTGGTATCAGAGCTAAGTTCCTCCAAACAGAGCCTAACAACTTGAGGAAGATCTGGGAATCTCAATGGATATGTATGGTATGAGGGAACAACTTCAGTCTACCCTAGATGATCTTGAGCAATCTCACTCTGAAGTCAATGACCTAAGGGAAAGACTCAAACAAGATGATGATTTCATAAATGAACTAAAAGAGAAACTGAGTATCTCTGTGAAAAAGAGAAAGGAACTTCTTCAACAATTAGCAAGTCAAAGTGAAGCCAATGATACTAATGAAGATTTGGATGAGAAAAACAATTTATGTGAGAAGCTATTAAAAGAGGTCATTATGGTTAGACATGAAATGGAATCAGGGGTTATGAAATTCGGCTAAGAAATTGAGGAGAAAAGAAAAATTGAAGATAATCTAAAACAATCTCTCAAGGAGAAGTTAGAAGACTACCACAAAATGGATAGAATAATCAGGCATCTGGAATCTGATCTTAAAGAAGCTAGAGATAATGAAGAACAACTTGAGAATCAGATAGACACTCTTAAAAGGGATCTTCAAACAACAAATGAATACAAAGAGAAATTCAAGATAAGCTCTACTCAACTTTAAGTTCTTCTTGAAAGCCAAAAGAGGGTAGATGACAAGCATTGCTTGGGGTATGAGAAAGGTGAAAGCTCTGGATCTAGTTAGAAGAACTCTGGATTAGGAAATCCAAGGTATAGGCCTAGAAGACCTCCAGTGAGACAACCAAATGCTCAAAGATATCCATCCTTCAATGGATACTACTACAATTGCAATAACTTTGGTCATAAAGCAAATCAATGTAGAAGAAGAATGAATCAGACTAATTCGTCCTTCTCTGGACAATGTTTTAACTACAAAAGGTATGGTCACAAATCTCATGAATGTAGAAATATGCAAATAAACAATTCATTCAATGGTAGATGTTTTGCATGCAAAGAATGGGACATATGGCTAATCAATGCAAATCAAGAGGATATCAGTCAAATATGCAAAGAAATATAGCTTGCTACAACTGCAATAGATCTGGTCATATTGCTAAATTCTGTAGAAGTAAGAATCAGGATAAAAGGGGACCGGTGCATCATAATCAAAATCAAGACAAAGAAAAAAGAAAAGTGAATGCGGATGAAGTTCAAAGGGAGATGAACAAGATTTGGGTGAAGAGAAGTACAGAAAATGTTGCAGATGGATCCGCACTAGAATATGGTGCTGGTATTCCTTCTGGAAACTAAATAGATGATCTCTAGATCAGGGGGAGTCACAAAAGAATATAAATTCCCCCAGCCAATCAATTGGTGCCTGAAATTGGCACATGGAAAGTTGCAGATTAAAGGGTTCTCAGAGAAATATCTAAATAACCCTTGGTAAAAATATGAAAGATCCACAAGGAGTTTTGAAGAGGTTAATCATCCAAGATTGATCCGGTTTGACAGTGATCTGATAAAAGCAAGATTCTCACAGTTAGATCCGGTATGATTCAAAATTGAAATATCTTGATCTGCAGATAAATGGAATGATTGGAGACACGAAGATAGATTGTCAATTATCACCAAGAATAATTCTAAGTGCATCTCAGTGAGTTGGAAGGATCTCTCTCAGAACAAGGTTAGAACAAGGGAACCAGAATGACTTAAGGTGTGCATTTATTACAATATGAAATTAGGGTTTGTGCAGAAATATAAGGGTTCTTTTGTTCATTATTTGCACATTTGCATTCAAGAAGAAGAAAGAAAGAGCTCTACAAACAAGATTTCTTCAACCCTCTCAAGGATCAACCACAGAATCCAATTCACCAGTGATCTTTTCCGGCTCATATCGTGAACCCTAGATGTGTAAAAAGGTATTTCCGTTCTTGAATATCTCTCTGAATCTTTTGCAAGATGGCTACTCCAAATGTTTTTAAGATCACTGATAGGCCACGCCCTATGTTCAAGAAACATCCTTACAAATCCCTAGAAGTTGATCCCTTAGGTGCCTTCTCTAGTATTCCACATGGGTTTCTACACGTAGAAGATGTTAGGGTTTACATCCATGCAAATATTGAGGAATTTGGAGAATCAAAGCTGATGGATATCTACCATAAACAACTGATAGATGAAACCTTTGAACTCAAACCTCAATACAAGGCCATCCAAGATAAGCATTTTGGACATTGCATTCACTTTCCCTATTTCGCAGAAGATGAATGGGTCCGGTATGTTCTTAGTAGAATACATGATAACTTCATGTGGTTGTTGAAGCCCTTCAAGATAACAAAGGATGCAATTAGGGCAGTAACTGGTTTGCACTCATCCAGTGGGTTGCCTGCTCTCAAATCAGTCAAAAACCAAATAGTAAGTGAGGCTACCAGATCAAAGTTTGATAAGAGGGAAATGACAATAGAAGATATCACAGATCTGGATATCAAATTTGCCTCTATGATAATTGGCTACAAAATATATCATTCCAGCACAGAGAACTTTGTATCTGGAACTATAATTTATACTGCTTATCAGATGCTAAGGGAAAATGCAGACTATGATCTATGCGAGCTTCTTCTGAGCCAACTGTTAGAAAACTTGTAAAAGATAAAGAAGGATAAGAAGAACTCATTTAAGTATGGTTGCCTAATACTATGTCTCTTCTTTTACTATATGAATGAGCTACCCAGATCCAGTGGTTGGGTATGGCAAAATGACAGACTGGTTGCGATACAAATTAGAGATTATATGTATGGGCTTGGTGATGCCAAGGCTCAAAGTACAACACTCTGGGGATACTTCAAAAACTTCCAAAGTATGATGCAGGCCAGAGAAAGAATTCCCCAATCTCTAGTTGAAAAATACAAGGATACAGTGTGTTTCATGGTAGACACTAATCAATTCCTAATGGAGGCAGTAGAGCCTAGAACAATCTAGATTATGCCAATGGGATATGAGGTAGATGAGAAAATCTTGGAACTGCATGTCCAACACCTGCTGAGTCAGCCTAAGGACCCTGAGGCAGAAAGGTTTGGAACCTTTCAAGAATTGAGTGTGGAAATTCATGTTGAACAAAGACAACCAGAGATGAAAAGAAAAGTGAGAAGGGAAGTAGAGGAAGTTGCCAAAAGATATGGCATTTCAAAAGAGGTAGTTGATGTAAATAGAGAAAAGTTAGAAAGAGCTAAGAATGAGAGACAAGAAGTAGAAAAAGAAAGTAATCCAGTACAAGCCCCCTCCCAGACTAGATCCTTCAAGAGCTCTGTACCTACCACCTGTAAGAGCTCAAAATCCTCAAAACTGGAAGCCAAGACATTTGGAAAGGGAGAGAAGAGAACGAAGACAAAGACCACAAGGTCATACATAAGCCAAAAGGATGATGAAGAAATAGAATCTGATGAAGAAGTTAAGAAAATGAGGAAGAAGAAGAAAACATTCGGTGAATCCTCTATCGGTCATAACAAGGAAGAAGAGGCAAAAGAATTTGTTGAAAGGCATACTCTCGCCATTGATGATGTCATCAAATCAGTCACTGTGGATGGGAATCTACAACCAATGACTGAATTTTATGATGAATATAGTGAAGCTGACCAGAAGATCTTGCAAGATGCTACAGTCAGTTATCTAAACATCTATAATAAAGCATTCATTGAAAGCATCTCTCTAATTCCCAAAAGTCTAGAGAAAGAACTTGAACTAAGAAAGGAGAATGCTAAGGCAAAGGACCTTGAGATCCAGGAGCATATTGTAATTCAACTCTATCCTTCCATTACTTCAAAACAAATGACCATGATCTTTAAGGACTACAAGGATGAGTTCTGGAGCAAAGCAAGAATGAACAAGCTTATGCTTGGAGAGACTGATCAGGTAGCCAAAGAAATAGAAGACATCCTCTGGAATGCCTTTAAGAGATTCAATCTTCTGGTTATAGAGGAAATAGATGAAGAACCTTCTACCATGGATGTCGAAGGATTAAGTGCATCAAAAGAAGAGTCTATTGAAAAAATTGCAAAAGAGTCAGAGGAGACAGGTGAGAAGAGGACTAAGGACTTGGATTCCTCTATTCCAGAAGAGGAAGTCCATGAAGATATAAACATCTCTTTTCTGGATCCCCCTGCAAACTCTGAAACTGAAGGAGAAGGAAGAAAAGAGGAGAAATTGAGTCAAGTGGATGAGGAAAAGAGAAGAGAAGAAGAACAAATAGAGAAGATCTCTGATGATAGCCCTGATGTTGCACAAGGAAAGAAGTCTCCAGCAAGAGACACTATAGAAGTAGTGAAGAATTTCCTAACCAAGGAAATGTTGGAGATAGATTAACCAAAACTGTTCCAAGTACCACTCAATTTTGATTCTCTCTCTCCAGTCTAGACAATGAAGATTGCATCCTTTGCCCAAGCCAAAGCAAAAGAGAAGCTTCTAAAGTCTCACATGGAAGATTGTGAGCTGATAGAGATTGCCTTAGGAATGCTAGAGAAGATCATGCCATCCTTCCAAAAAGATTCTTCGGCCTCTCCATCTAGTAACCTTAAATCTCTGATAAACTCTGTCAATACTCAATTTGATTCCTTAGAAAAAGCGGTAGAAGAAAAGGTCTGGAAAGAATTTTTGGGAAAGAGATTCTCTGAAGTGTAGGGACTCATAACAAATGATAGGAGAAATCTGGATATTGGGATAAAGAGCCTAGAAAATGCTCTTAAAGATGGTGGAGAAATATACAAATTTTATCTATCTTGGTCCACAGTGACAGCAGACATTGCCAAAAAGGTGGAAGAACAAGAGGGTAAACTGTCAAGTTTATCTCAAAAATTTGATCCCCTCACCTCATCTATAATGAATCAAGAGTGCCAAGCTATAGCCATTATAAATGAGATAAAGAGGCTTGAAAAGGAAAAGAAGAATCTAATAAGCAGAATAAGTGAACTTAGAGGGATAATTATCCCTAAGTTAGAGGCCATGCATGAGGCCCTAAATGATGCTCAGATGACAACCCAGACTAGTGATTCGATAGACTTAAGAAGGGGAGAAGCCTTTGCATTTTTGTTGAGTGGCCACATCTCAACTTTGGACAGGATGAAGCAGAGTTGGGCAACAAAATTTGTCCAGTTGAAGACCACTTTTGTGAACATACTTAAGTATATGTAAGTATAACATGTATATATACTTATGCGGCTACATATAGGTTGTTTTTTGTAAATTTTGGTGTGTGGATTCTGCCCTTTGCCATTGATGTCAAAGGGGGAGTGAGGAGTAGTGAAAAATGAGGAATCCAGCAAAGGGGGAGCTCCGGTAAAAGTATACATAAGACAGAGCATCAACTAAGGGGGAGTTTGTTATGACAATCATTTTTCACTAAGTGTTGCCATCAATGCCAAAGGGGGAGATTGTTGGCAAGAGACACTGTGTGGCTTCATGAGTGTTGTCATTGATGGAAACAAATTTTATCTCACACATCCGCAGAGCACAGTATGACTATACCGAAAGTCAGATTGAAGAGTGTTTTGGTCTAGTGGACAAGAACAGAGCATGCAACAAGATCTGACAATCAGGTCTGGATCTCTCAAAGGATGTATCTTAGCAAAGTGTGGACTTGGGAAAGTCAAGAGGAGTATCATGACTACTATATTCTAGAGATTGAGCCTCCGGTGGTGAAAGAGTGAAAAGATATGAGCATCTAAGTGTTGGGTTCCTGATAGGCAGGGTAAACTAAGGAAGAACTAATGGGTAGAGCATCAGACTTTAATCTGGATGAGAAATTGATGGTGATCAAGCTTCTTGAGGGATCATTCATGGTTGGTTGACATGATTGATGACTTCCATGCCTATGTTCTTGATACGCATCACATGTTAAGCATGGATTCAACCGACAGATCAGGGCTCAGTATTTATCTTGAGTATTTCAGTTGCCGACTAGAAAAATATTGATATCCTTGATGCAGATATATATACCAGATGGATTTCATTATGAAGGTGTGTGAGTTGAGTTAGTATGTGCAAGGAAAGGCAGAGAGCAGTGTGGAAGCAGCAATACAGGTTTGGTATGTGACAGAATAGCAACACTAAGCAGAGGAAGAATGAAGTGCAGTAGATCAGTACATTGAGCCTAACCAGAATTGAACCTCAGCATTAGCAGATGCTTCTCATTAGTTCAAGCACCTAGTTACCTTCCATAACTTTGTAGACAGTGAGTCTCTTGTAGGCAATGTTCCTCTTGTGAGCAGTGCGCTCAGGCAGTGAGCCCTAATTGGCAAGTGCCATTTTGTACTTCTATTCTTTTAACAGAGAATACAATCTTGGGTTAGTCACCCCATGGTTTTTCCCTTAACAGGGTTTTCCACGTAAAAATCCTTGTGTTATGTATGTTGATTTCTTTTTTGCTCTCATGTTCATGTATGCTTATATGTTTTGATACTACACTAATTGTTAAAGAAGAAAAGAAAGTTAAACAATTAAGATAACTGATTCACCCCCCTCTCAATTATCCACCTTGTTTCCAACAGTCCAGGGGGCATGGACTTTGTGAGAGCTTGTGTTCCCTTGTGTGTTTTCTTCCTATCTTAACGTGCATGATATCGATGTCTGATATCAACCAGCTTAAGGTGGGGGCATATATAAGGTAAGCTATCTATTGTAGATGTTAGTGATGTGCTTGTCCTAAGATGTAGTTTAAAGACCAGTGCGATGAGTGCTTCCTGCATCCTGAGTTTATTTACAATCAATCAATCAATCATGTAAGCCCTCTACGGAGGTGGGATATTGCATATATCCTTTTTATCTTAAGCCCTCTGTGGAGGCGGGGATGGTGTATTTCTCAGAGCAGATTGCATCATCCTATCATTTTCAAAATTCCTCTCTAGAGGCGATGAGAAGTTCTATGACTAACTCAACCCTTAAGCATGTCTTTGGTGATTATTGTGGTGAAGCCCAAGTGTGTGCCTATAATGTGCCTGAGATGGTATTGGACCTAGAAATAGGTAGACTCTATCGCTTGTCTGTCGTGTTTTCTCTGTGTCTTTAAGTGTGTGTTTGGCATACTTGCTTTCTTTGGTGTGTTTGTTGCCCCATATGCAATCTAAAGAACTGCACGATGATTGCATCCTGCATTTTGGGAGGTTTTGTGTGTCTTGTGTGTGTGTGTGTTTCCCCATATATATAGTATAAAGATCTGCATGATGAGTGTATCCTGTATTATGGGAGGTTTGTTTATTTTCCAGTACTTGCATCTAAATTTCATGTATATGAGAAAAAGAAAAGAAAATAAATCATGCCTATCTACCATGCATTAATGTGTCTTCAATACATTTGTTGTCTCCTCTGTGTTCTGCATGACTGTAACTGTCTTCTCCATGCTTTGTGTGCCTGTTACTATTTTCTGTGATTGGTGTGTCTTCTCCATGCTTGGCATGTTTGTTGTGTTTGTGACCATACTTTAATGCATGTATTGGCCTCACATTTATACATACATTAAAGTGGGGGCTAAATGTAATGTCAAAAAATTTCCCCTTGGGGGCTTTTCCCTCATAAGGTTTAGTTCTTGGGTCTTTTGCATGCATTTATGACATCTTACTTCATAATTTGACATCTTGATGGAATGAGCTCTAGGTAACATGACAAATGGGACCTAGGAGGACCCCTTGAGCTAGACCCTGCCCAAAATAGGGGTGGAGGACTTGGGCACCTGCGCGCTAGTCCTGCACTATTTTGGGGTAGTCCCAATTTTTGGGTGTCGGCTTGTGACCGTTACTTAGGTCCTATGTTGACACAGTAAGTTTGAATTACGAAAATCTTGGTGGGAGTGTTTGTAGTTGCATATAAAAGCATGTTTAGGTATTCATTTGAAAACTAGATTTCAACTAGATGATTACTAGAAAGCTATTATGTTTTCAAGGTGATTCAATGCTTTCATTGTGTTGCAAGAGCATATTTGTGTGGTTTTAAGTGTTTATGTTTGCATATTTGAACATCCATTTCTTCATGGAATGAAGAACATCTTCCTCCCATGAGATCTTCACTACAAGGTGACATTATGTTGTGTTTTCATCATCATTTCCTTTGGTTTTTGCCTCTGCCTCACAAGGGCACACACTTTGTATCTGACAACGGTGTTCGAAGACTTAAGTGTCCTTGGGGTCTTGACTGAGGCAAGCCTCTAAATACCACAAGCCCCTCCCAAAGTTTTCGTGGTTATAGGTTAGAGGTTGAGGAGCTGGACAAAGTGAAGTTGCAGGAAGACATCTTAGAGTGTCAGAATTATAGAACAGGAAGAAAATCTGCCCCCTGGACTTGGGAATCCGCTCATTAGTCCTCCAAGTTCCATGACAAGAAAATCTCCAAAATAGTAAGAAAGAGTTGCAGACTGAGTTCTTAGATCCAGACAAAAATATAGGCCTTGTACTTAGGTGTCCGCTCCTGTGTCCCCAACTTTTCTACCTCGGAACCCCAAAAATAGGTACTCTGTGATTTGATATTTTAAATCCCTCTGCAAGAGATTTCTCTATAATTCATCTGTTTACTGTCACATTTGCAAAATTAGGGTTTAAATGGTCAATTAAGCATAAGAGAAGGAAAATTGATAATTAAACACCCTAATTCAAATTTCACTACATCTCATAGTGACCTAAGGTATGATAGTGCATTGCCACTCGACCCTAGGTCCTTGAATGTTAAGGGTGAAAGGAGGATTCAAACATCTAAACAAACAAAACATTAAGCAATCCCAATTTTACCCTAAACATCTATATCAAGAGGAAGATCTAGGCAAGTTTGATGCAAGATGTGATGAAGGAATATTTCTGGGTTATGCTAACTAAAGCAAGGCATACCGGTGCTTTAATAAAAGATTGAAAAGGATTATTGAAAGTGCTAATGTCAAGGTTGATGAAAGCAAGGAGAGACCTTCCAAGTCTTATGGATATGAATTAGATGATCAAAATGAAAGTCCAAACAAAGGAAAGCAAGTTCAAACTCAAACTCAGATTCAAATTACTTCGGAGAATCTAGTGACTCAAGAAGTTAGCGCAAATGTTGAGGAACAAGTTCAAGAATTAGAAGTTCAAGAAAATCCCAAAACTCCTAGGTATGTAAGGTTGAATCATTCTAAAGTTCAAATCATAGGAGATAAAAATAATGGTGCTCAAACTAGAAGAAAAATGACTAAAGATCAAGTGGAGTATTGTTTGATTTCAAAGATTGAACCAAAATTAGTGGATGAAGCTTGTAACGATGAAAGTTGGGTAAAAGCAATGGAAGAAGAATTAATGCAAATTGAAAAGAATCATACTTGGGATCTTGTTCCTAGACCTAGAAACAAAAATGTAATTAGAACTAAATGGGTCTTCTGGAATAAATTTAATGAATATGGTGAAGTTGTGAGAAACAAAGCAAGATTGGTGTGTTAAGGATATTCTCAGGTAGAGGGAATTGATTTTGAAGAAACTTTTGCTCCGGTGGCAAGAATCAAATTAGTCAGATTATTTCTTGCCTTTGCTACTTACAAAGATTTCAAAGTTTACCAGATGGATATCAAGTCAACATTCTTGAATGGAGAGTTGGAAGAAGTCTACATTGAGCAACTGAAAGGATTCCAGTTGTCTGATCAAGGAGATATGGTATGCAGATTAAGGAAAGCATTGTATTGACTTAAACAAGCCCCAAGAGCCTGGCATGCAAGATTAGATAAGTATCTACTAAAGTTAGGTTTTAGCGAAGGCACAATTGATAGTAATCTTTACTTCAAAATTGATCATGAACACATCTTGATTCTTGAGGTATTTGTTGATGATATCATCTTTGGTGGAAATGAGAGCATGTGTAAAAATTTTGCTGATCAGATGTAAAGTGAATTTGAGATGTCCATGTTTGGTGAAATGAATTTCTTCTTAGGTCTGCAAATCACTCAGTCAGATAAGGGCATCTTCATATCTCAGTCTAAGTATGTGAAAGTGTTGTTGAAAAAGTTTGGAATGGAGAATTCAGAACCAGTGAGTATTCCTATGATAACTAGATGTAAGTTGAGTAAAGATGATGATTCCCCTAAGGTAGATCAGAAAAGGTATAGATCAATGATTGGAGGACTGCTTTAACTGACCCAAACCAGACCTAATATTATGAATGTAGTTGGCCTTGTTGCTAGATTTCAAGTTGATCCTAGAGAATCTCATGTTGTAGGAGTCAAAAGAACTTTCAGATATCTGAAGGGGACATCTGACTATGACTTATGGTATCCTAAGGATGATGATTTCACTCTTCATGCATATACAAATGTTGATTGGGTAGGAGATGTGGATGACCAGAAGAGTACTAGTGGTGGTGCATATTTCTTGGGAAAGAGATTGGTTTCTTGATTGAGAAAAAAGCAAGAGGCAATATCTCTGTCTACTATAAAGGCAAAGTACATAGCAGCAGCAAGTAATTGTACTCAAGTTTTGTGGATGAAGCAAATGTCGAAGGATATGAAAATTATGTTTGAAGAGCCTGTCACAATCTTCTGTGATAATTCAAGTGCAATAAACATCTCAAAGAATCCAGTGTTGCATTCAAAGACAAAGCACATATCCATCAAGTTTTACTTCTTGAGAGAGAAGGTAAATGAGAATGAAGTCAGATTGGAGTTTGTTTCTTCAAATGATCAGATTGTGGATATCTTCACTAAGCCTCTACCTAAGGATACTTTTGAGTATCTCAGAGTGAAGCTAGGGGTTATTACCCCTCCTATTCTGAACTAAGGTGCACTAGTGTGCATCAATTTGGTGGAACTCACAGTCATATCTTGTGATCTGGATTGGTGTTAAGGGGATGCTACTTAGGGGGAGTAGTCAGTATGTAACTTCTAGAGTTCAGTTTCATTTTATCTAAGAAAAAAAAGGGGGAGAGATGATTGCAAATATGTGCCCTTTTCCATTGATGTCAGAGGGGGAGAGAAGTCATGTGAAAAACTCAGAAGTAAGTAGTTGCTAGTGAAAGGGGGATCAGTGAAGAAAGTGGTTGCAGGTGTGATAAGAGAAAGGGGGAGAAGTCCTTGTCTTGATGGTTAAATCAATTTTTCACATCATATGTTGCCATCGATGACAAAGGGGGAGATTGTTGAAAATATGTGCCTATGATGTGTTGTACTTGATGTCAACATATCTCTTTGTTAGAGATAGTGAAGACAATGCAGTTCAGAAAAGTAGATTGCTCCACATTCCTAGTAAGACGAAGATTAGAGTCTATGGATTAAAGAGTTTGTAGAGGATTGTCTAAAGTTTCTCTAGTTAAGATTTGAGAGGTGCACATGGAGGATTAGTGAAGTTATGGCCATATGAGTAGAACTGGGTTTTGTAGTTGTTCAGAGGTAATAGAGATAGGAATTTGGTCCGGATTGCTCTGCATTGGAATATTATGATATGTGGTTCTAGAGGTATGTTTGGGATGTTGATGTGTATCCTCAACTCATGTGGTGCATGGTTTAGAGGTCCACAAACAATCTTTCTAGTGTGACAATCATGACAGTTAGTGTTCTTAAGTTCTCATATGAAGATGCAAGTGATTTTGGTGATTTGAGAGGGTGCAGTTGTTCTTGTTGATTTCATTGTGCTTGTGGTGGTCTCTAGATCATGTGCCTATTTTGTTGGTGGTCCGCATTGAGGATTGAGCTTATAGTTGAAGTTTTCTCCTTGGGTGTTGTTGTTCTTTCTAGTCTTGGCTGACCGAAAGCTTTGTGTGTGTTGCGGATGATCTAAGAGAAGTTCTATAGAGCGTGGCGTGTTGTTCGAGGAAGATTTGAGTCCCATCTATGTTTGGTTGATAGTGTAGTAGTCTGCATGTAGTATTTTTTATTAAGTCAAGTCTTTTTGTAAATGTTTGTAATGCTGACCTTGATGTTCATTCCAAGGTTGATGTAGCATATAAATACTTGTAGTTGAGTCATGGAAAGTTTTCCTTGAGCTAAAATTATAAGATTCTAAGAAAGGTTCAAAGGCAGAGTAGAAAGGAGGAAGAGTAGAAGAGGAAGAGCACTGACGATGTGAAGGTAGCAAAGAAGTGTTTGGGGGTAGAGCAGAGGTGTTGTGAGCTTCAATGGAACTAAACTTTGGCATGGAGGAGATGATGTTTCTTAGTTCAACCTTTTAGTGTTAACCTTGTGAATATTTTTTTAGACAGTGAGTCTCTTGGAGCAGTGAACTTTGGGTAGTGTGCCTGAAGGCAAGTACCTTCCCATTTTTCTATTCTTTTAATAGAGAATAAATATTGTGGGTTAACCCCCACCATGGTTTTCTCTTAACCAGTTTTCCACATAAAAATTTTGGTGTTATGTGCATTGATTCTGTTTCTGCTCATGTGTTGTTGATTCATGCTTTCATGGTTATATCATTAATCTGTTAATAAGTGGTAAAGAAGATTAATTGCAGCAAAAGATAAAGTTTTGTGACAACTGATCCACCCCCCTTCTCAGTTGTCTGCCCTAATTTCAACAATAGATGTGGTTGGGTCACAATCGTTCATTTAAATATCTTATAGTTTTTAGTTGTGAGGCATATGCACATGTACCAAGGGAGAAGCAAATAAAGTTAGAGAACAATGCTATAAAATGTATCTTCATGGGTTATAGTTATGGTGTGAAAGGGTACAAGATTTGGAATTATGTTGCATAAAAGGTAATATATAGTAGAAGTGTGATTTTTAGAGAAACTAAGCCTTCTTCTATTATATTATAGCCACAACAAACTGAACAAAAGAAATACATGATATGGCTTCCTTATATGCCTAAGAATGTTGAATTAAATACCCAAGATAGATAAGAAGTTGAGGAGAGCTCATCAAGATATGAATCTTCAAAATAGGAGGAAGAACCTCCATATTAGCTTGTTCGAAGGTCTATGAGATGTGGACAACCACCAAAAAGGTATGAGCATTCTTATAATGATTGGAGATGTATATTTTCTTTGAATACTAACATTGCTGAACTAAAATCTATGTAAGAGGTATTGGATATGAATGATGCAGAGTATTGGAAACTTTCCATGGATGAGGAGATGGCTACCTTGAAAAAGTGATACATGGGACTTGGTAGCATTGTCTAAAGGATGTAAATCAATTGGTTGTAAATGGGTGTTCAAAAAGAAATTTGGTTCACATGGTAGTATTAAGAAGTACAAAAAATAGTTGGTTGCAAAAGGTTACTCCCAGGTTGAGGAGGTTGATTACGGTGAGACTTTTACTCATATTGCAAAAATGACATCAATTGGATTCATATTATATATTGTTGTAGCTTATAAAGAGGTCAACAAACGGATGTAAAAATGACATTCCTTCATGGTGATTTGGAGGAGGAAATGTATGTGACACAACCAGAGCACTTCATGGTTGGAGGTAAAAGTCATTTGGATTATAAATTGAAGAAATCCTTTCATGGCCTAAAACAAACTCCTAGGATGTGGTACTAGAAGTTTGATACATATGTGTTGTGTTTGGTATTTGAGAATTTTGAATCTAATCAATGTGGTCATTTAAAATTTGATGGTGATCATTTCATTGTTATTGCTCTGTATGTTGATGATATGTTTTTTATTGGCAAAGGGAAGGGTTTGATTTCAAAACTAAAATCTTAACTTTTGGCAAAGTTTGAAATAAAAAATCTTGGTGTGGCTAAACACATTCATAGGAATGGAGATTAGAAGGGATGGAGCAAATAGAAAACTATGGCTTAGCCAAAGTAAATATGTCAATTCAATTTTATGAAGCTTTAACATGTAGGATAGTAGGTCTCATTGTGTAGTCTTGTGACATTGGGAATTAAGTTATTTGTTTGACATTGTCCTACATCCTCATCAAAGATGGAAGAAATGAGAAGAGTTCCTTATCAGAGTGTAGTTGGAAGCCTAATGTATGCTATGTTATGTACAAGACCAAACATTGCCCAAGCAATGTGAATTTTTAATATCTATATGTCTAATCATGGTAGAATTCATTGGGATGCAATTAAAAGAGTCTTTAGATATGTGTGGAGTACCTTAGAGTATTCCTTTTATTTTCATTGTATAGGAGATAGGCATTCCCTAGACATTCATGGTTATGTGGATTCAAACTAGGTAGGCGATGTCAATAATAAAAGATCCAATAGTGCTTATGTTTTTACTCTTTTTGGTGGTGCAATAATATTGGCTGAATAAGAGAGAAGTTGTGGTCACTTTGTCCACTACATAGGCTAAGTATATGGAAGCAACTCATGCTTGTAAGGAATCCATTTGGCTTAAGAGATTATGTTCAAACATTAAATTAAAATTTGGTGTAGTGACAATTTATTGTGATAGTCAAAGTGTGATCTACCTAGCAAAGAACTTGACATTTCATGCTAGGACCAAGCATATAGATGTTCAATATCATTTTGTTAGAGATATGGTTGAGGATGGTATGGTGAAGTTTGAAAAGCTAGAGACTTTGAAATATTTTACAAATACATCAACCAAGCCCATGAGCATAGAGAAGATTAGATGGTGTTCATAGTCTATGGGATTTTGGCCCCTAGCAGTTAATTACTAATGGTATGTTTCCCTTTGGCTCTTGCAAGGTATTAGACAAATGGGAGAATGCTGAGAAATTAAGTCTCAACATTGCATGTTTCTCATTATTATTTATTTATCTTTTAATATTTCCTATTTTTAGTTACACATTATTGTTACTATTTAATATTTAACTCCAACACAAATTGAGGCTTTGGAATTCAATGTGTAAACTATGCCAAGTGTCAATGTCTTGCTGCAATGGAATATAATTAATATTTTATTTTGACATTATCTTTGGCAAAATGGGACACCCTACTTTTTTAGGATCCTATGACAAATGCTATGACAAATTCTATGATGTACATAAGAGCCAAGAATAGAGGAAGTTTCTTTGGAATCAATTCCTAGATGTAAGATGTGTACGAGCATTTAAAGGAGCCTAATTTTAGACAGAAATCTTGCCTATCTTGCGAAGCACACCTCATGGGAGGTTTTCCATATGATTTTTTAAGTCACAGATCATTTTTAGATTATCAAAAGTCTATAAATTAAGAGCTTGAAGAGTAGTTTGTATTATGAGAGTTTGTAGGTACACAAGTGCTCCTAGAATGTTGTTAGAATTACTTCATATTTGAATATTAGTCTATTACTGTAACGTCAAGATTTGCATACCCTTGCAATTTCATGATATATGTTGTACTTGCTTTAGTGTCCATTTGCTTTACTGATTTGTAATCTCATTTTATCCCTTGCATTATCCTTTTTCCCTCCCATGGTACTTAGGCCTTGTTCCTTGTGTTATCTTTTTGTGAAGTTTCATTTTCACTTTTGTGTTATCTCTGTGATGTTTTAGTGTCTCACCATTTTTATCCCAAACTATCCAAACACTAGTGCTTCACATGAATGTCCATGCAATACACTAGCATCCTATGATAGTTTCTTGTTTGGTAGTCATTTCTGAGCATTTTGCCACTTGTCACTTTCATGGGTTAGTGGTAAAGGCTTCTCAGCTTCTTCCTCTTCTCTCCTCTCTTTTGAATCTATCTTTTCACTCTTGCACCCTCATGACTCTCTCTTGGACTCTCTCTTGCACTCCTATAGCTCTGTACAACATTCTACAACATTTTCCTTCAGCTCTCTAGTCCCCTTGGCTTCCTCAAACCTGTGTAGGTGATATTGTTCTTGTTTCTTATTGTTATTCCAAGCATTTCTTTTGTTGTGCCCCTGAGAACCTTAGGATTCTCACATCCTTCAACTTATCATTTTAGTCATGCTATTCTTATTTCTAGATGCACTTAGATTAAGAACACACTATTTTCTTTTTATTTATCTTGGCTCATGTGGAGGTAGAAATACCAAAGCAAGGGTTTGACCTGAAGGCAAACCCCCAAAAAGCCCCAACAATTTTTCTTATTCTTTCCAACTACAAGGCTCTTCATGAGAAGATATCCAACTTCTTGGGGGTCATCCGACAATATTGTGTTCCACTTTTTGGCCAAAGTGGGACATTGAAATCAACATTTTTAACCAAATCTTCTTTTTTTTTTACACCTATAGCAACTAAACCATTAAGAATTCGAAGATGATACGAACTAATGATTTGTGAGATTTTGTGTGTAGATTCTAAATATATATATTTTAAAAAATTTAGAAAAAAATTGTGAATTTTTTTACATAATTTTTAATTTTTTATAGTAAACAACATTTTTAAAAGTGATGTTTATGTTATAACAGATTAGTTTTTTTATAGAAAGGATAAAATTCTAATTTTTAAAATATAGATTTATAACACCAATATCTAAGGCATAAATATTTTTTCATAATTTTTTGTTGCATATTGTTTTTTAATTAAATTTTGAAGTGAGATTATTATTATAATTTGGACACAGGTTTATGTCATAATGCATAACTTATTTTGTATGTATCAAAATTTAATTTTCTTTTTTTATTCAAACAAGGACATCAATTCCTAGGGCATATATATTTTTTAGATTTTTTTTCTATATTTTTTTTATTTTTTCGCTTGTGTGGAATAGAGACCTTGTTGTTCGGTGAAAAACATATATTCACTAGAAAATAGAAAATAAATACAATAATCAAATTAAATTATTCAAAATTATACTTTTTGGAAAGTGTATACAAAGGGCTACATAATTAAAAAATATAATTTATAAATGACTTTATTTGTCCCCCAAAAGGTGAAGCAAAGTTGGTTTTCATCAGCATTTTGATAGGTGCAGAGGAGACTCCATCGAGGGTTTAATTTTAGACTAGGAGGGTTATATCCAAGGGGGTTTGATCTAGGGGGTTTTATATAACTAATTTAAATTAAACTCCTTTAGATGGAACCCCTAAAGGCTTAAATCATTAATTTTTCTAAAAAATATGTGCTTTCAGGAAAAAATCAGGATGTCCCATAAGTGGGACATAATATTGTGGGACAACCCTGGGGGTTTGGTGATATCTTCCTGATCCTTTTCTTTGTATTTTCTTCATTAAATTTGGATAACTTAGTTAAATATTTGTTATTTTTAGAGCTTTACTATTATTTGATATCTCATTTTTTTGTTCCCTTTTCTGGTTTTGCAGATTGGGTGAACTGTTGGGTGGATTTTCACATTTTCTGGGAACTATTCAATTTTTTAGGTTGTATGGATGGCAACGCTTAGCATAGACATCCATGTGACATGTTGGCATCCTAGGTAGTGGCTTCCTCCATTTAGTTCTAGGTTCATGTCTTTCTTCTCTTTTCAACTCTATAATTTATTTCTATAAATTATTTTCTGATTTCTTGTAAGTTAGCATTTTCCATTCCATCTCATATTGAATGTAATGTAGAAATTTAACAGTGGATTAATTTTTATATTACAATTACTTTTTTAAAGACTTGCATTATGTTGGCCTTGTTTTTAACTTCCCAAAATTTAAACTTTTTGCATATCAAATCCCTGTGCCAAGTCATCTTTTTGGTTACAATTTGCTAATGTCATGCATGTCAATTATGTCGATAACTTATTATCAAGACATCATACTTTGTCTTATTCATTCAATATTATCCCGAGTCAAAATTTACGTCAATCGGCTTAGTAATATTATTCTTTGCATCCACTTTCATTTCACACTAAGCTTGTGTCAACTTTTATTTTTTGACAAATTTCACATCGCCTTTTCCGCAAACTATGCGACGGCTTTCATTTCCTGCAAACCCTGCATCAATTTCTGTTTTTCACTAAGTTTGCATTAAGTTTCAAATTCGGCTAAGTTCATGTGCACTTTTACTTTTTCACTAACCAAAACGCAGCATGATTTTACAAGTTTTAAATGCACTTTTTGTGAAGCAAATCAATGCCACTATCTCGACGTCCATTAATCTCTCCCTAGGAAACCACTTCAAATCAGTTTCTTTGTCTCATGTATAACATGAAGCTAACTGGCAGTTAAAGGGTTGTTTCTATTATTGAAAAGAGCAGCTTTCTTCTCCTAAACTCATGCCATACACGCTATATGGGAAGTAACGTGGACTTCAAAATGATGATGGGCAGTTAGAAATGATAACAAAGTGCGCACAAGTCATGATAAACTATCTTCAAAACGCCATGTGGTAGTTACCATAATAGGCATGCATGCAAAATAGGGGATACAAGAAAATGGTTTTGATGCAAAGATGGCATAATCTTTTTAACGAATGGACTTGGCGAATAAATTCATGCACAATCAGTTACAACTACTCAAAATGCCTCGAAGAAATGTTTTCTCATCAACTACCACCATTGCTGGATATACACATAACGATGTTGTTGCAAAGCCTGTGTTTTCCATCTTCTTGAGAACATAATTTAGCTTACCAATGCCTTGATAAAGCTCTAGAGCAGTCCCTAACTACCAACGACATCTAGTTGCATTATGAAAAATGCATAGAACCCAACTGTCAGAACCAACACACTACGGGAGCCAGTAGAAAGTGGGTGATGAGGACGGTGAAGATGGTAATGGCGATGATGATCCGGATAAACATGATAGTGCTTTGGAGGCCCTGAGAAGGGCTTTCCATTTTCTTTTTTTTTCTAAAACTTTTATTTGCAAGTGCCAAGGCGGAGCCGCATGCCATGAGTTTTGGAGTTTGAGGCAAGTGGAGTTGGCTTGGAGAAGGAAGCCCCGGACTAATGGGTTTTGGCTTCAGAGGAGAATGAAGGTGCACCATTCTTGCTTACTATTTGGAAGCCCAAAGTGGGTTTTCTTCTCAACATTGCCATGCTTTAGAGAAGCCGCTTGCAATGATTTTTGTGCAGGAATGTTTGGACGCTCTCAGACAAGGTGGAAGCTTAGCGGATGAGCAGAGTCTGAAGGAGGCCTTGGCAGTGGATGCGAGGATGTTTGCTGCTGACAATGTCGATATTGGATATTTTCTTCCCATAGACAATGTTGTTGCATTTGCTCATACCAATAAAACAAGATTGAAAAGATGCCTTGAGAAAGTCGTATACCGTGTATGATAGAAGTGAAGGCAAAACTTGGTTATCTTAAATGGGATCTTAGAGGCTAAAATCATCTCTTCTGTATCATCATCTCCGAGGATATTGTAGTAGTTAGAGTACCTTACTGACTCAGATGAAATGAAAGTGCCACCCATGGATCCATTTAGGATAAACAATGTCAGTTGGAATAACTACAATGTTTGCAATCAAAGTTACGGGGAGCTAGACCACCCTAAACTGGCAAAGATAATGCATAATGTGGCACATCAAATACAAACTATTGAACCAAATAATGATATGTCATGATGACAAAATGAGCAATATGTCTTGAGCCATTGTTCAAATGAGAATTGGAACATACTTGATGCAAGGGTTAAACAAAGGGACAGATGAAGAAAATTGCACTCATTCTTTCAGTGGCATTTAGAAAGGATAACTCTCTCATGATCTCTTGATTTGGATAGGAATTATTTCCCATATGTTTTCTGGCAATAGGGGGAAAACAAAATATATGATTCCAATGGAAGTATATGAAGCTAAAGTTTATTGTGAGACTCAGAAGTATTTTGAAGTTGTTTTATCTTCATCTTCACCGTTATTGGCATCTTTGGAACAAAGGCAATATGGAAGAAAACTGAGAAGTCATGTCATGATTAAAATCATTTATTTCTATTCATCTTGAGGGCCGAGCTCATAGAGTCATTGATCCCAAAATAGACCACACTGTTATGAGGAGCCATTGTGCAGAAATCTTGCATCAGAAAGGAATATGTTCAGAAATAAAGTATGGAAGCTTACTTTCTTCAATAGCAAATGATTTCTTAAAGAAGATGAATAATTTGAGAAGTATTGTATTCTTCTTTCAAGACATATTAAGTCAACTTATTACTTTAAAAAGGATGCAGAGATTTGAAAATGGTTACAGGAATGTCTACTCTCATTAAGCTTACAAAGTTTAGTATTAATAGTTGTTCCCGACCTCAACAGAATAGCATCTTTTTGGTTTGAACTTGCCTTGAAAAGGTAAAAACTGTGAATTGTAGAAATTTGGAAAATGTGTCAAGCATATCTGATCTCACAAATCTTATAGAAATAAATATTTCTGGTTATCAGAAAGTTGAGATTCAGTTGCACTTAATAGGTCCTGAGTTGTGAGTTTTCAATAAGGATAGTACCTATTAAGCTAGATATTGATGCTTTAGTGACTGTGATTCCAAATTCGAGTAGAGAAGCTTCATTCTTTTTCATATACTCACCATATAGAAAATGTTTGACAACCTCGTGCTCACCTCTCTAAGATTGGATATTTTCAAAGAAAACTCAGATATTTGATTTATAGCACTTTGGCGGGATTTTGCAAAGAGAAGATGATAATAAAGTTGAGGAATTTTTCACCTTGATGGACATAATCCGAGCAATAAAGAAATCTTTTTAAACAATATTTTATAGAGAAAATTCCCAATTCCCAAAATGTGGGTAGCACATGACATCACACATGGCAAAGATTTCAAGAATTTTGCAAAGCCATCGTAGAGAAGGAAATCATAATGCTTTCAAAGAAATATGATGAATGCATTGCAAGCAAGATTGTGATGGTCCTTTCAAAAGAGAAGAAGATGTAGTTAGATAGACATATTAGCCATTGGGAGTCTCATATATGGAATTGTGGGAAACAAGTTTATCTGGGTGGCTTCAACATGGCTCATGCAGCAACTAGGGCATATGACAAAGCTAATATTAAGTTCTGAGGGGTTCAAGCTAACATATATTTTAGCCTCAGTAATTATGAAGATAACATGAAGCAGATGGCGATGACATTGTATGGTTGTAATTGGAGCAAGAAAATATGCAACGTTATTCAATCTATGCTATCGTGTTGATGTTGTCAATGAAGACATGTTATTTTCAAAATCCATATTTTATATGCGCAAACACAGGAGTTAAAGATTCAAGTATTCACACGGTTGTCAACATTCAGAGATGTTTGATTGTTAAAATTGAGTAGATGAAGATGGAAAGGACTTAGCAAAATTGACAACTCAAAACTTGCAAGTTTTATTTACCTTTTTGTAAAAGTGACTTATGTCACTCATTGTAACTAAAAGTTAGAAAATGAACTTTCTTTTAGGAAAAGTGATGTAAAATATAACCAAAATAAGGTTCATTATATTATTGTATTACAAGAAGGTAGTTGAGGTAGTTACAAGTTGGTTATTAGGTAGTTACTAGGAGCAAGCCTATAAATACAAGGCTATTTCAAATGTAAGATGGGGGGGGACTTTTTTGAGAGAACTCTGGGAAAGGGGAAACTCTAGAGAAATTTTCAGAGATATCTCGAAAAGCTTTTATGTTTACACTATGTACAAAAAGGATTTTGGAATTGTATAATTTCAAAGATAATGAAAAATACAGTTTAGTTTGTATGCTCTAAATGTGTTCTTATGTTATCATTACTAATTTCTCGTATGTTGAATTGGTAATCCTTTATGCACATGTGTAATACATAGATTATCTATGTGATTGAAGTGATGAAACACACCCATCTCCTGGTATCTTGTTTTGGATGTGCTTGTATGACCTATCTCTTCTTTTGTTGAGGTCTATTGTACTCCTTTCATCATCATTGCACATTTCAACCCATTTGGTAATAACCCCTTTTGTCATCATTATTAGTTGTGGAATCTTAGTTGGTTTTCGTATGTCTACTGTTGGGGTTTCTATTAGTCATCTGTTTCTAGTTTTATGTTTTATCCTTTATGTACTTTCAGGTTAAAAGTACACAAAAACCCACAAATACCTCTATCATACGAGGCAGTGGCCCCTCTCAAATGCAGAGGAAAGTTGATAATTCAATAACAACTTCTCCAACTGTTGGGACTATTTAGTCACCACTCTAAGGGTAACGAGTCATTTTCAAAGGTTATTTCATGGTGACAAATCTATTTACAAACACATTGCAAGTGTATTGTAATCATTTGTTGATTTGATAATACATTGTGTAGGTTTTGGAGTGTGGGGTTTCTCTCCCAAAAGGGTTTTCCCCATGTAAATCACTGTGTTATGGTTAACACTTGTTTATTACTCATTTTTATGTGTTTATCTATTTTTTGTAATAAGTTTAGATCATATTTGAAGTTATTTGGATAACAATCCTTATATAGATTAGTGTAGGAAGTTGTTTCTGCATACCTTGCTTCCTTACACTTCATGTCCTAAAACACATATTGTTTGTTTTTTATATTTTTTGATATTCTTATCCAAAATAAAAATAATTATATAATCTTGTTGTACACTTCAATCTATATATATTGAAAAAAAATAGTTAATTTTGTGTAAGTTAGAGGACATGCACACTTAGGGATTAATTTTCCAAGATGTCTCCACTTTAAAAATTCAAAATTAATTAAGACTATGTTTTTTGAGGAAAATGGCTCGCTCTCCTTCTGCTCATTTTTTCTTTTTGCACTCTTCTTCACCTAAGCAACTGGCTCTGTCTGATGCCCTAGATGCTCTAGTTTCTCATGTGTTTCAGAATGGCCTGCGACCTTAGTCTAGTTATGTTGGCATGGCTGCTTCAGGGGAGACACTAGGTTTAGATGCCATGGTTTTCTATGTCAAGGGTTTGCGATCTGTGGCGACCAAAGTTCCTTGGCACCTACACACTATGGTGAATCATATGGCATCCCAGACTAACCCTAGCTTTTCCAATGCAGCGACAAATCTACCTAAACCAACAATGATCAACAGGAATTTTAAGGAGGCATTAATTTTGGGTATTTAAGCTGGAAGAAGGGGATACCAGGGATCCTCTGGTGCACTGGTCTCCCTCAACTCCGGTGACACCACTCAGCTATGCCCTACCCTTCTTGTCTACCCTTCATCCTCAACCCTTGAAGTTTGCTTGGATGATTTCACCATGGATCGAGAGGTTTGCTTGCAAGATCGCACCCTAATATGCCTATTCAAGAAAATTGGCTAAAATTATGTTATCTGCACTCATGGGTTTTTGATAAATGGAAAGAATATTTGGAGGGGGAAATTTGGATTTACCCCTATACCAAGGGTTTCTTTATCTTGGAATTTGATTCTCAGGTGGATAATGAATTGGTGTTGGAGAACGGTCCTTGGATCTTCCAAAGTGATTTCCTATTTATGAAACCTCGGTTCCCTACATTTGATCTGTGAACATAAATTTTCACTACAACTTATTATTGGTTGTAGTTACTGCTTCTTCCTTTACAATTCTAGGAACTGGACTACTTGTGAGCCATTGGGAATGGCTTAGGGAAGTATCATTTCACTTCCAAGGAAACTATTGATTATCATAATTCTACTTGTGCTTGAATATGTGTTGAGATAGATTTATCTAACGGCCTTCCTATAGAGATATTGTTGAAGGTGGGTAATAGGAGCTGGAGGCAACCTGTTAACTATGAGAAATTTGCCTTCAGATGCAAAAGATGTTTCTCAATGGACCACTTCATATCCTATTTCCAAAAAACAACAAGTTATGGGGAATCTGGCTTCTTTTGGAAAATTGTCCTGGTGGGATGGGGACGGTCCTCAACATTACATCATTCCTCCCAACTCCCCTCAAGTTCTAAATCAACCTTATGCTTCCTTTGAGGATACTAAGGTTTTTTCCCCTCCATCTAGAGCTTTCCATTTGTCTTCGTCTGTTGTCTACCCTGAGAATGGCTTAGTGGTGGACCCCCAGATCGTGTAGAAGAATTCCGCCCTAGATTTTGCTGTAGTTAACCCTTTAGTGTCGATGGAGAATTTAGTTGTGACATGCAACGAGGAAGGTATAAAAGTTTAGAGATGCCATCCAAAAGAACATGGATTGACAGAAGTAAAAATGAAGAAACAGAATCCTCAACATCAAATGACTTTGAGGTCTTCCAAGAAAGAGAAAAATATGGAAACTACTTAATTCTAGTTTAGCCATATGGGCTAGAAGGTAGATTTTTGGTGGTGGCAAGCATTGTCACTTGCCTGTAGCTTAGCATAGGTTTTGTTGCTGTAAGTGGCATCACTAATTTTTTAGATTTGGCCTAGAATGGCCAGGATCTTTGGTCTTACAAAGAAAGATATTTGCTTTGGTGGTGTAGTTTATGTCCACTTTGTATCTAATTTTTTGACTACTTTAAGCATTTCAGTGTTGCCTCATTTGTGCCATAATTTCTCTTTGCAATGTAATTTTTGCAATGATCAATATAATCTACAACAACTTACGTATCAAAAAAATTCAAAATTAATTAATAAAAATTAAATATTATTTTTCATAATACATGCTCTAAAATAACTTTTCACCTTTAAAGTTTTTGAAAAAGACTTAATTCAAAACAAAAAAAAGTTAAGGGGCACACACTTGTGGAACCATTTTGGTATGCACTCAATTCTTGACACACTTAATCTTCACTATTTACAAGAAAACTTAGTAAATTTTAGAAACCAAATTTTAAATACTATTGTTGTCAATCAAGATTGCACCACTAGCCAAGTCAAGCTTGACTATCCTATTGAAACATGGAAACCCTCCCAGATGTGGGTGATCTATGTTGAGAGGGAATCCCCAAAGTGAGCTGGTTCTCCTTATGATTTCCTAAACTACTAACTTGTTAGGGAGAAAGGGATAGAAGGATATGCTAAAATAAATGGATTCTAATCTAGGTGATGCACACTCAGGTCTTACTCACAGTCAGACCACATAGCATTAATCTTCACAACATTTCTTATTTTACCCAATTCATAAATGTTTTGTATGAAGTTTAATTAAAGACAACATGCAACATGAGTTAAGCAAAAAAAACTGCATATCCTATTATAGAACCAAGACAAAAATAGAGGATAAATGCTTATCATAGTGTAATATAAAATCAGTTGTGCAACAAGAGAGGTAAAAATGAAGGAAAACTGGTGCTCTATATCTAAAGGAATAATGAGTACATGAAATGAATACAACACTCTCGATGAGAGAGGAAGATTCTAATATCTCTGCACTCTGATCTCTACTCTATGCTATAAAACTCTAACTGGAACTACCCCTGAAAAAGAAGTGTATCTCTACCATATATCCTCTGAGATGATCTGTCCCTAAAAGTTGGAAAAAAGCCCCTAAAAATATATCTGGAAATCTATTTTCAAGCTCATAGAAAAAGCTAAAAATAAAGCTCCTCAAATGTTTCCAAAAAGTTGCCAAATCTATTCAAAAGACTCTCCAATGTGACCCAACCAAAAATATGCTTTCCTCTGCCCATGAGATCGCAAACTTTGTCCTTATTTACCTCTAAATAAAACAAATTGAAAAGAATATCTAACTTGTCTTATTAACTCTAACTACCTAAAAATAGTTAAGTTTTAAAGCAATTTATAAATGGTTGCTTTAAAACTAACTTTACAACACCTGGCAGTTTTAATCTATCTCCTATTCAATTTGATTCTTAAAAGAAAAACAAAACTCTATGGCTTATAATTTTTCCATTTTGTCATTACAATATTTGATTTAAAATAAAATCATAAAAATAATATAATCTTTAATGATTTTGTAAAATAGCTTAAGCCTTAAAGGCTTCCCTCTCCATGATCTGCCAAAACACTCTAAGGCATAAAATTGATCTCCAAGGTATATGTGGCATATAGTTTTGTCTCATACTAAAATGAAAGGTTTGCATGTATTTCTAAGGCATGAAATTATCTCCATCTAACTTGGCATATGATATATCGAGTGGACATAGGAAGATAAAGGCATGTGAAAATATTTTGAGGGAGCCATAGCTCGACCTCACTAAGTCATAAGACTTAGGCAGCATGGAGCACATAATACCACAAGGTATTAATCTTATGCCAAGAAAAAGAACTGAATGTGAAAAAAATGCCATCATTCAATTAGGGCTCAATGAAACCCTAATAACAAAACATCACACGCCCTATCTTATTAGGCTCATTTGCAGCTTCACTTTTTGAGCATTCAGCTCTCTGCCACCATTTGAGGGTTTTGACATCAATCTCTAGCTTGTTGTGTATCTGAGTGTTTTCCCATGGGTTTCACATAGATTTTGGAAGGTAAAGTGCTATCTGATGGCAATATGATTCATCCTCTTTTGATGTTCTTTCATTTTTCTGAGGTTGGATGGCCTCTATAGCCATGGCTTATATATTGTCTCTGATGATTTGTTTATACTTTGTTCATTGTCAATCTTGTTTGCATATCGGCCACCATGGTTGCATCTTTGAGAAAGAAATAAAACAAAAAGAAGACCTTTCAGCATTGCCCTACTATGCTTTGTCTCCACACACAGGTAAATCCTTATCTGTCACTACTTATTTCATTTCTGATGGCATTCAGTTGATTTTGGGTCAAAACTAGCGGCCATGTTCTTTTATCCTCCTGTAGTTGTGCTTATTCAGTGAAAGTGAAATGGGTTTCCTTGAAGTTCTAAGGAAAATGACATATCTGACAATGACTGGCAAATAACATTCTGAGTGGTCTTTCATTTCCTCATGGCTTGAAATCATGCTTTACAACTCTATATCTACATAAAACTCTTTGTATATGGTTATTGTTTCTTAAAACCCTAAGTGATTTGCAAAATAATTTACTCCATTTCTTGCTATCTGTATCTGTGTATGTGGTCATGGCTATGAGTCATTTTTGAGCATTGAAATCATCAAACTTTACATACAAACTTGAAAACCCCAACTGGATCTACTGTGCTATGAAAAATAGGCTATTTTCTCCATCTGGCTGCGGCTATAGCATCTTGTTTTTGGTTGTATGGACTGGCAATCTTCTTCTACTTCTTCTATACATTTCTGTGTATTTCTTTTTCTGTATTTGGTCTTCATTATACAAAGAAACATGATATATGTTTGTAAGAGAGAGCTCATAGGCAGCAACACATGATTCTTTCCATTATTTCCTGTCATGCACTATGATGAGGGTTTTGAAACTTTTGTAAGGAAGAGGACTTCTTGTTTCATCGTTGCGGCATTATTGTAATAGTTGGGCATTTCTTTGTTCCTATATATTGATATTTCAGGCACATTATCTTTCTTTCTGTACTTGTTCTTTAGAAGGCTGCATGATATACACTAGATCTTCTTGCTCTACATCTATAAAATTTTAGATGGATATGTATAAAATGGTTCATTTTGTAGATTCTTATCCAAAAGGCCGTAGCCTGTGTAGTCCTGAATCATGGAATAAAATCCCAAATAGTCTTTCACTTTGTACTTGAAGCTTGAACTGATGTAAATATTTCATTGCTCTTGCATATCATTTGACAGATGGTTGAATTGAACTTGTGACATTGTGTTGCTTGTTTTATTGTATATACAATTCATACTCCTTACTTCTGCTAAGGAAGTGGCATCCATTTGCCTAAAGTGCACTTATTGAAGTTTAGTATCCATACACTTGACATGGTCACTTAACATGTAGCACATATACTTAACAATGACTCAGTTCACTATTTCTTACTGTTGCTGCTTTTGTTGTCCTCAAACTCTCATTATGGCACATTTTGATAAGCTATGACTTTAATGATATTTTCTTATAATTGCTCTTTTGTAGCTAAACATGGATACCATATGTCCAACCTCCTCAAATGATCATTGTCACCATAGTCTCCTGTGGCTTATGATTTTCTCTATGTCCAAGAAAGTGATCATGGCATTAATAATGCATTGAAGAACACTACAAATGACTAATATATATTTCATTACTGTCCACCATGTCATTTTGATGAGAGCCTCATATTGGCAATGGCTCATATTATTATATTCTTGACAATGATGCTCATTTCTAATTGATGATGTTCTGTGCTCCAACAATCATGTAATGCATTCAGGATCTCCTACTGTTGATACCAGACTCTTTGTATTTGATATCTACCAAGGCATACTCACATGCCATGATAGTTATATTTTTTTCATGAGCTACATTGTTTAAAAGATTTTATTGATGGAGACTTCTCACTCTACTGAACATGCCCTTTGCAAATAATATTCATAATCAACATTTTAAGTTGACTATCTCAATATACATACTGATGTTCTAGCTATCTATTACATGGATTTATGATGACATGTCTCCATGACAACATTTTTATCCTTAAGGCATTGGTCATTGTTAGTTGATCTCACTGTGCCTTGAACATGACTATTTGTTGCTCCTTTCTTTGACAATGTGATGGAACTTCCTAAATATAAACTACAACTACCATCTTAATGGTCAAAAGCAAAAATGCACTATATATATCTTGCAGTTATGCCATCATTATGGTTGTCTAGCTATTCCATGTATGCATCTATAATACTCATGGTCACCAATTGACTCATTGACAGCCTCATAAAGAGCTCAATACTCATGGGTGACTCTCACTTCAAACTACCTTGAACTGACAGTCACAGATGGGTATTGAGCTTGGAACTCATGCACTATTTGAGGTAACATTCCTTTTGTTATCTGCATTCTATATGAACAATGATATCATGAATTCCTCTTCCATCCCCATTGAGATTAAGGGGAGGAAGCATGCTGGGCTCAACCCTTATGGGAGCCTCATTTTACACCACATGCTGATTTTTTAGATCAGTACATATTTTTACCTATTCCTGCACATGAAACAAACAAGTTAGTTAAAATAATGAAGTACAATGATTGTTTCTTTCTTGTTCCTCCTGCATGTGGATACTGTTTATTGATCGGTGCATTATAAACAAAGTGTTATGCCTCTTTTGATAGGATGAGATCTCATAACTGGAGCTCTAATAGGACCTTTCCCACATTTTTGCAGGTTCATGTTGAAGATTGGGAGCAGGACAGAAGACCACTTCAAAGATCAAAAACATCCAAGGCAATGATGGCCATGACCTTCTCATTTCTTATCATTAGATGCATAGTATTTTCTTTATATCTGCATATGTTCAACTATACCCACAGCTTGTGTGGGACATTTGATATGTCATTATTTCTTTCAATGCAATGCTTATTCTTTTATGTATTTTAGCTTGTAAATGAATAATCACTGTGGTGAATGAAATACTTATCTATCTTGAATGTTCTGCAATGCAATGAATGATCTGTAACTTTTCTTCTTTTGAACAACTAAACTGCAATTAATATTGAAACACAATAACTATGCAAATAACTGATAACAGAAGAATGTTAACCTTCACTCAAATATTGAACTTGTCACATCAGCTCTACCAGTTTTGAGCTGTGGTGAAAAAATGGTAACAACTATAATTATTATTCATCACATATTTTCAAATTTAAGTTATATTTCTCTCATAAGATTGCATGGATTAATGTCTACAAGTGGGAAAGTTGATTGACCATGGAGAAATTTCTAGGTTTCTTGGCATTTTGTTTGCCTCTCAAGCCTCCCCATGCTCATTTGGGTAGGTAATTCTTTCTAGAATTGAAAATAAACTAGCCTACTAGATCACTAAACCTCTTTACCTTGCAAGATACTTTTAGGTGTGTTATAAAATTTTGGCTACCACTGCTATTTATTATTCTTCCTATCAGGTTCCTTCTAAGGCATCCTACATGAAGCTTGAAAAGATTCTTAAAGACTTTCTTTGGGTTTCCATTGATAACAATAGAGGTTTTCATCATGTGGTTTGGGAGTTTTGCTACATTTCCACATGATTTTAGAGGAATGGGGTTGCTTTCAACTCAGTGATAAGGCTTAGCCTTATGTGCCAAATAGATTATCGAATCCCTAGAAGGTAATGATGCTTAGAAGATTTTATTATGCCATTGTATTTCTTATATCACTTTGTATGGGTGACAAACTTAGAAGGGTCTTGGTAAATCTAAATTTACTTATTATGAAGGACCCTTTCCAAATTCATAGGACTTGTGTGGCCAAAATCATCTAGAAATCTTGGGAATCCATTAAACCTTGGCTTTCTTGGGATGGCAATGACTTCCACAAAGGGATATCTATCAACCAACAGTCTATCTCTATGATCTACAATTATCTCTTGCTAAGATTTCCCTTTAGTTAGGAAGATACCTTGGGTCCATGCATTCATTTTTTTAAGGGAATAAAAACCCTTCTAAACCTCTTTTCCAAGGAAACTAATATATTTTTATCTTGGCTTGAAGCTAAGGTTAAAAACCAAAAACTAGAAAGGTGCTTGAAGGTCTCTTGGTAACCACAAAAAGGGAAAATGATCCCTAACATAAGTTCTTTATTAAGAACCCTAAATTCACCTTTAAAATACCATTGAGCACCACAAGACCCAAAATTCCTCTATTTCTAGTGCAGTCACAGTAGGAGGGTTCACAAAATGAATTGTCCAGATTGTGCAACAAGAGTAAACACAACAGAAACAACTCAAAGATATGAAATAAATGCATATTCAATCATTCAGTATATTATAGAATTCAAATATAGATCGGCCGGCAACATGCGGGCTTACAATTAGGGCTCACAGGCTTGATTATAGAATATCAAAATATGCTCAAGATATAGCTTTGAAGCTCCTTCGCTTAAGAATTCAAACTAAGAACTATGAATCAAATTGCTAACTACTTTCCTAGGCATCTATTACAACAATATATATCATCTTCAGAACAATAAATTCCTCCATGTCAGCCAAGGAAGATCACAAACTCCAATGAAGAGCTGTAACGTGTGTACATAGATATGTTAGACCTAATTGTATAGAGTTCCTCCACAAATGAATGGAATGATGTACGAATCTTAGGGAAGGTCGGCCATGAACCAAAGATCAATGAATGATGTGTCATTAGGCTCCACAAGTTGAGGAATGCTCCGCAAGTCTTCTCCTTTAGCTGATTATTAGAGATTATTAGGATGCTCTATTCTAAGAAAAATAGTTGATCTTCTAATAGTGGTAACTTTCTGGTACTTGATCCAAATGCTCTAAATTTTAGACATGTTGTGCATGAATGAATGTAGATGTTAAGTCTAGCTTCACAAGATCTGAAATGTAATTGCAGTAGAATGTGGACCAAAATACAGAAACTGCTCCTGACTGAATTACCTAAATTGAACTGGAAAATGAAAAGAAACAAACTAAACTGCAAACAAACTAAAATACAAATGTTTTTGGTTGATGCAAGATTTCTCTTGAACTAGGGATGCTCCTACATCAGACATCCATGGTTATTGAAAAAGTGAGTCCCTCACTTTGCTGGGGCTAGAGGAAAACCAAGACGGTCCACATCAGCCTGAGAAACCCATGATAAATCTTCTTTTGGTCTGCCTTTCCACTTCACAAGGTATTCTTCGTATTGTCTTGCTCTGGTGTTGCATCCAACTCTTCTAATCAAAATGTGTTCAATCTGCTCTGGTGCTTGTTGTGGTAACTACTTCTTCAAGTCTTCTTCAAGGTTGTTGCTGAACTCTACTTCATGATACTAATATAGGTCTGCAATGTTGAAATAGGTGAAATACCTAACGTCTCCGGTAGCTCCACTTCATATGCATTTCCTGAATCAAATTTTTTGAGTATCCTACAAGGTCCAAGGTATGTGTAGGATCATTGTGGGCCAAACAGTGGCAATGAAAAAAAAATCACGTCTTTACTTAGCCAAATTGACAAATTGGCCAACTTTGACTTTCATAGGCATGTTCAAAATATCCATTTTGGTTTCAATACCAAACCAAAATGGATATCCATTTTGTGGTTAAAAAAACCATTTTTGGGTAAATGCACAAAGATGAGTCCACTTAAGGTGGAAGTTTCAGACTTAGAAAAAAACCCAAAATTGGGTAAACCAAAATGGGATCCTGCTTTTTATGAAATGGGAGCCCGTTTTGCTTTGGGAACCTGAGCCAAAAGCAGGATCCCATTTTCTTGAAACAGAATCCCATTTTGAAAGGGGATCACATTTTAAAATGGGACCATGTTTCAAAATAGGATCCCATTTCATAAAATTTAAATTTCTGACCCAATTTTTTTTCTATGGGTTTTGGGTTGGAAAAAAGGCTTGGGAACCTGACCCTTGGCTTTGGACCTGATTTAACCTGCAAGTTGAAGGTCCTCTCAATGTCACAACAAAATAGTGACTTTGGGCATATGTCTGAAGGCCTTTTTTGTAGATTTTTTTGGTGAAATTAAATCCCAATATAGATGAGATAGTGTAGATTCCAAACATGCAATTTTTTTACAATTGGATTATTTTTTCTATTTTTCAATTATTTTCTAATGAAACAGGTCGATAAACTTGAATTATTAGGGTTTTTTAGTATTTTAATAACTTTTTATTAAAATAATTTTTAAAAAAATTGTACAAAAATGTACTTTAGACAATTCTTTTCAATTTGAAAAAAAAATTCAAAAAATGATAAGTTTAGGTCATCTTATGCGTGGCGTACACGATGATATTTTAAAACACCAAAAATGGCCAATAAAAAATTAACAAAAAAAAATATTCAATATAAAATTACAAAAAAAATGGAAAATGTGCTTTAGTGAGTTACGAATCTCTTCCCAAAAGGATTTAGAAAAATATGATTATTTAGGTCAACATATGGATGACGTACACATTCATGGCATAGTAAAAAAAAGTGACTTTTAAACAATGGTTTTTAGAAATGTCTATTAAAAATCAATTTATATCATCTGGGTATTAAAAAAAATTACATATTTGGAAACTAGACTTCGATTAGTACATTTCATATTTACTAACTTTTTTCAAGATTCCACCTTTAAGTGCTTCAAATTTTTAGGTCAAATGTGACAAATTCTGAAAATCAAGGAAAACACCCACTTTTTGGCCCAAAAGTGGACTCAACTTCTTGCACACACCCTTTTATAGTTCTAGGAAACGGATATCCGTTTCTGGAAAACAGATATCCATTTCTTGGAACTATAATTTTTTTTTATTTTAAAATTATTTTCATTGGTTTTTTAATTCTTTTCATTGGTGTGTCATGTTATGATGTCTCAAGGAATGGGAAGAAAGGATGGTGATTCATAAGATAATATGAAGAATGATGGTAGAGTGAATTGGCATTGTGGTAACTGTAGCATGTCATGGGGTGATTCATGCATTAATACAGGTTATGGAGTGAGAAAGGGGTAGTATGGGTATGGTTGAATGGAGGTGATTTAATTGGTGATGACCTAGGTGAAGTGATGGGTCAGGTGTCTTATGTGGGATTGATAGAAAGTGTGATTGGTAATGGTGGGGATAGCTAAATGTCATCTTCTAAGGGTTCAAAGGTGAGGAAAGTGTAAGATGGGGATATGGGATAATCCATGGTTTAATGATTACTCAAGGGGGACTCCTTAAAATGATTATCAATGATGGTGTCAATAGGGGGAATGGAGTCTATGAATGTAGGTGTGGGAATGTGAGCTATGACATTGGGATTGTATTAGATGAATAATGGAAAGTAGGGGCACCTGTCTAGTGATGGAAGGAGCCACATGATCAAATGATGTTTGGGGAAGGGCTTTTCTTAGGAAAGTAAGGATTTGGGTGAGGGTCTATGGTTTGGTGGAGAAGAATTTATGGAAAATTTGGAGGTCATTAAAATTGATATGAATAGAAGAAGTACAAGACATGGCTAAGGATAAATGGTAGGCTCAAAATAGGATAACTAGGACTATGATGATGAAGATGGAAAGAAAAGTCAACAACAATAGTATGATATAGGGATAGGATTAGAAAAAAAGAGTACTACAACTAGCAAGAGGAAAGTGAGGACATAATGCAAAGTTAACATGGCATGAACTATCTTGGAAGGCTAAGCATGGACTATAAGAAGATTGAACTAGTTGGATCTGTTAGGCTCACCAAATGAAAGAAACTTAAAGGTTAACCTTAATTAGGTAAGGTTATTTTTTAGTGTGGTTGTTTGTGCAACAATGTGTAAATTAATGTTACCTAAGGATAAATCTAACTATACTAACATTTTAATAACCATGAGAGCTAGGACTAAAAATAAGACTATAAACTTGATAAACAATACAAATTGGACACATGTAGGACTTTGAAAATGGAAAAGAATAAGTATTAAATGTGGAAAACAATGAAAAAGTGGTATTAGTTGTACCAATGTAGAGAAGTGGTCTTTATGAAAGATGCTTAGAATTATGCTCTATTTCTATTTGTGAAGTTTGGAGGTGATTGGACCTAAAGGATATGACCACCATATGCAAAATAGCCTACCTAATGGGTATGTCCATGGAAATGAAGAGAGAGAGAGAGGGGGGGGATATTGAGAGATATATCTATAAGAAGGGAGAGATAGAGAGATAGAGAGAGATTGGAAGATAGAGAGAGAGATAGATAGATAGTAATAGAGAGAAAGAGAGGGAGAGAGGTAGATATAGAGATAGAGATAGAGATAAAGAGGGGAAGAGATAGAGAGAGAGGATATAGACATGGAGAGATATACATATAGAGGGGTAGAGATAGAAATAAAGGATTGAGAGAGAGAGTCCTAGTTTTCTTGTTTTCATTTCCTTCATCGATAAGGTAGAGGAAGAGATAGAGGGGAGAGATAGCGAGATATAGGAATGATAGGGGGAGAGAGGCAAGAGAGAGATATAGGGAGAGATAGCTAGGTAGAGAGAGATAGAGAGGAGACAGATAGGGAGAGATAGAGGAGACATAGGGGAGAGATAGGGAGATAGAGGAATGATAGGGGAGAGAGAGGCAAGAGATAGGGAGAGATAGAGAGGTAGAGAGAGAGGAGATAGATTAGGAGAGATAGAGGAGATAGAGGGAGAGATAGGGAGATAGAAAGTGAGTGAGATGTTTCAAGAGATAGGGAGACAGATTGAGAGGTAGAGAGATGATAGAGAGAGGGAGATAAGGGAGAGATTCATGGAGATAGAGGTTTAGGGTTGCTCATGTTTATTGTTTAGGGGTTATGGATTAGGGATTAGGGGCATTATTTAGGGTTGATGGATTTAGAGAGAGAGACTTCTTTTGAAATGCAATAGTAAACCCTAAATAATACCCCAAAACCCTAAACTCTAACAACCCTAGAAACCTCTAAACCTTAAATAATGCCCCTAAACCCTAACCCCTAAATAATGTCCCTAAGCCCTAACCCCTAACCCCTAAACCCTAAACCCCTAAATCATAAACCCCAAACCCCTAAACCCTAAACACTAAACCAAAGCAACCCTAAACCTCTATCTCCCTATCTCCCTATCTCTATCATTCCTCTATCTCTCAATCTCTCTCCCTATGTCTCTGGGCATGTCCCTCACTCTCCATATCCCTATCTCTCCCGATGTCTCTAGCCATGTCCCTCACTCTCTATATCTCCCTATTGGTCCTCTCTCTAAACATTAAACCCTAAACCTCTAAACCTTAACCCCTAAACCATAAACCCTAAATGCTAAATAATGCCCCTAAACCTTAACCCCTAAACCCTAAACCCTAAATCCAATCAACTCTAAACCTCTATCTTTGTATCTTATCACTATCTCTGTATCTCTCCCCTATCTCCCTATCTCTATCATCCCTCTACCTCTCTATCTCTCTCCCTATGTCCCTGGCCATGTGCCTCACTCTCTATCTCTCTATCTCTCTCCTTGGTCTCCTCTATATATCCCTATCATTCCTCTCTCTCTATAAACCCTAAACCCTAAACCTCTAAACTTGAACCCCTAACCCCTAAACAATAAACCCTAAACACTAAATAATGCTCCTAAACCCTAACCCCTAAACCTGAGAAACCCTAAACCCCAAACCCCTAAATCCTAAACCAAAGTAACCCTAAACCTCTATCTCCCTATCTCTCCACTACCTCCCTATCACCTTTTTCCATCTACCTCTCAATCTCTCTCCCTTTGTCTCTGGCCATGCCCCTCACTCTCTATCTCTTTATCTCTCCCCTTGGTCTTCTCTATATATCTCTATTGGTCCTGTATCTCTCTCTAAACCCTAAGCCCTAAACCTCTAAACCTTAACCCCTAACCCCAAAACCATAAACCCTAAATCCTAAATAATGCCCCTAAACCCAAGCAACCCTAAACCTCTATCTCCCTATCTCTCCCTATCTCTCTATCTCTATCATCCCTCTACCTCTCAATCTCTCTTTCTATGTCTCTGGACATGTATCTCACTCTCTATCTCCCTATCTCTCCCCTCTGTCTCCTCTATCTCTCCCAATCTCTTTCAATCCCCTCTCTCTATCTCTCTTTAAACCCTAAACCCCAAACCCCTAAACCATAAACCCTAAATAATTCCCATAAACCCTAAAGCCTAAACCCTAAACCCTAAACTTGAACAATGCTAAACTCATAAACCCTAAATAATGCCCCTAAAACCCCCTAGTTTTTTTTTTTTCATTTCCTTCATCGATAAGGGAGAGGGAGATATATAAGGGAGAGATAGGGAGATATAGGAATGATAGGGGGAGAGAGGCAAGAGATATAGAGATAGGGAGAGATAGCTAGGTAGAGAGAGATAGAGAGGAGACAGATAGGGAGAGATAGAGGAGATAGAGAGGAGAGATAGGGAGATAGAGAGAGCAAGATGTCTAGAGAGGTAGGGAGATAGAGGAATGATAGGGGAGAGAGAGGCAAGAGATAGGGAGAGATAGATAGGTAGAGCTCAACAGGAGATAGATTGGGAGTGTTGCAAGTATGCACCATGCCTAATCAGTGTTGTCATTGATGTTAACATATTCTTATTGTCATTGGTGTCAACTGTATCCTATTCTATTACTTGTTTAGAAGACTTGTGTGTTGAGGATATTGATAAATTAGCCTCTCTAGAAGAAACAATTGAGTAACAGAGAAGTGCAATATAGACAATGAGTTGTATGTTTAAGAATAGTCTTGTAAATTGCTTCACATTTATTCCTGCTTTAAGATCATGGTCTGTGGATTGGAAGTAAGTTAGAGGTATGTCTGAGGATGCTACATTTCAGGTCTAGGCCATCCGCATGAAGATCTGAGTGAGTTGTGTTCACCAAAGTGAAGCCTACTTCTTCTGTAAGTTCAGTTGAGATAGGAAGATAGTATTTGGGTCCGCATTCCTCCACAATAAAATATTTTTCTCTACAGTTTAAAAGGGAAGTCTGGGATGATGATACATACCTACATTTACAATGGTTCATGGTTTGGTGGTCTACAAGCTATCTTTCTTTTATGATAGTTGAAGATAGTGAAGCTCATGTGTTCCGGTGAGAAGATTCCTATGGATAAAGAGGTTAAGGTTCATGTAGTTTCTCTTGATGATTATAGCATGCTTGTGGATGTCTCTTAATCATGTTCATATCTAGACTTTGGTCCGCGTTAAGAAATTGAGATGGTGTGTGAAGATTGTTCCCAAATAACGTAGCGTGTAACCAGTCTTGGCCGACCTAGTTGATCCCAGTGATTGCGGAGATCTATGAAAGATTGAGGAAGCATGTTGTGGTGTGGAAAATTGTGTTTGAGTCCTAGCTAAGGCATGGCATGATCTAGATTTCATTCCCTTTGCATGATGTTGCAATAGTTCAGGACCTATTTTGTAAATGTTTGTAATACCAACCTTGGAGATTGTTCCAATGGTTGATGTCGACCTTAATGATCATTCCAAGGTTGATGTAGTGTATAAATACTTGTAGTTGAGTCATGGAAAAGGTGTCCCTCAGTGGAAATGATAAGATATTAAGAAAGGTCAAAAGGCAGAGCAGAGAAGAGGCAGAGGAAAGAAGAAGAAGAAGAGAAAAGCAGAGGAAGAGTGGGGCAGAGGAAGAGCAGAGCTAAGGAATTGTTTATTCACAATAAAGAAAGGTGTTGATCATGGCAGCAAATCTGGTAGTAATCCACCAGTAGGGTTTAATAGTCCTCAGGGTTTAACATCCCTTATTGTAATCTTGCTAGGTTTAGGGTTGAGGTAGTGAGTCTACTAGACCTAGTTATTCTTCATGGCAATAAGTCAGTATGTTTAGGCCCACGGGGTGACCAAGCCTAAACATCACTATTTCAAGATTGTAATATATATTGAGAGTTAATCCTCTCTATGTTTTTTCCCCACCTTGGGATTTTCCACGTAAATCTGGTGTCTCTTGTGTTGATGTTGTTAAGTTTTTGATTCCATGCACTCATTGTTAAATCATAATAATTATGGATAAGTGATGAATGTTTAATTGCAAAAAGTGTTTAAGTTTTTGTGACAATTGATTCACCCCCTCTTAGTTGTCTGGCGTATATCAACAATTGGTATCAGAGAAAGGTTGCTCTAAAGAAAGTTTAACAGCTTGAGGAAGATCCAAAATGTCTTACAAGAAGGAAGTACCACATTTTGATTGAACTAATTATGTTCTCTAGAAGGCTCAGATGAAAAGCCATCTTCTTTCTCTTGGTATCAAAGTTTAGAAAGTTGTAGAAACAGAATACACCATACCTCAAAATGCTCTGATGACTGAAGATGAAATCAAAGAATATGAGATAGATATCAAGGAAAGGGATGCTCTGCGAAGCTCATTAACTGACTGAATACTAATGAAAGTGGTGGATCTTGAAACTACAAATAAGGTGTGTGTAAACTTGAAAAATCTGTATGAAGGAGATGACTATGTGAAGGAAGCCAAGTTACAAAGTCTGAAAGTGAAGTATGGAAGCTTGAAGATGAACTATGATGAAAACATATCAGCATTTATGCAAAGAGTTGATGAACTTGTTACAAGATTAAAAGACATAGGTGGAACTCTTGAACAAAAGGAAATTGTCACAAAAATACTCAGATCTCTGCCTAAATCCTACTATCACAAGGTGGCTGCGATTAAAGAATTCATGCAAGTAACAATAGTTAACAGGGAACAATTGCTTGGTAAGCTTACTGCTTTTGAAATGAGGGAGTTCGATGATGCTCTGCCAAAAGATGAGACTGCCTTCAAAGCAAGTACTCCTGGAAGTACTTCTAGATTAGAAAATTATAAGGTAGAATCTGATGATGAGATAGATGAAATTGAAGCCAACTTTGTGGATAGGATGCAAAGAGGATCTGGTAAGTATAAAGGCAAGTTATCATTCAAATGTTTTTCCTGTGGTAAAGTAGGTCATTTTGCTTCCAGATGTCCTAAAAGAATCGAAAGAAATAGAAGAAGATATGAGAATAGGCCTAGGACCCAAAAGAAGTGTTATTATGTTGAAGATTTTGATGATGATGAAGGAGTATCAGCTAATGGTGAACCAAATAATGTTAACTCCTCTGTAAATGAATGATTTTTCATTACTATTGAGGAAGATCTTGTGTCTACTAATTCTTCTAGTTGTATGAAGGAAGAAAAACTAGTGGTAAGTGCTTTGGCTACTTAGGTCATTAAGGACAAAGATGAATGGGTTATTGATAGTGGTTTCCCTCACCACATGACTGGTTACAAAAGTAAGTTTGTAAGTTTGGAAAGATATGATGGTGGACTGGTTAGGTTTGGAGATGATATATCTGGTAGGATTTGTGGAAAAGGATCTATTTCTTTTGATGGCAAGCATAATACTGAAGATGTCTTGTATGTGAAAGGATTAAAGCACAATCTTCTAAGTGTGGGTCAGATGTGTGACAAGGGCTATGACCTAAGCTTCAAGGATAATGGATGCAAGATCAAGGAAAGCTCCAGAATAGTCATTGCAACTAGTAAGAAGACCAGAGTTAATATCTATCACTTGAAAGGAACTAAGAACTATTACTTGTTGACTCAGATTGATGAGAGTTGGTTATGGCATAGAAGCTTGTCACATAAATTTTTACAGTATTATGAAGATAAGTTTTGCACAGATTGTTAGAGATTTGCCTAAGCTTGTGAAGCCTGCTAATTCTGTTTGCAGGGAGTGTCAATTTGGGAAATAGACAAGGACAAGTTTTAAAAGCAAGGATCAATCAGTTGGAGGACTACTTGAGCTAGTGCATATAGATTTGTGTGGACCTACCAGAGTAAGAAGTTTGCAAGGAGACATGTATTTCATGTTGCTTATTGATGATTATTCTAGAATGACATGGGTCACTTTTTTGAAAGAGAAAGCTAAAGATCTAGATAAATTCAAAGCATTTAAATCAATGGTTGAAAATGAGATGGATTTGAAAATTAAATGCTTGAGGTTTGATAGAGGAGGAGAGTTCACATCAAATGAGTTCAATTTCTTTTGTGAGGAATATGGAATAAAGAGACAGCTATCTATGTCCAGAACTCCATAACAAAATGGAGTTGTTGAAAGGAAAAATAGAACAGTTCAAGAAGGTGCTATAACCATGATGAAGGAAGCTCATCTTCTGGAAGCATATTGGAGAGAGGCAATCCACACCGTAGTATATATCCTAAACAGAGTTCAAGTAAAAGGTAATAGTTCAAAAACTCCTAATGAATTGTGGCATGGTAGAGTTCCTACTATGAAATATTTCAAAGTCTTCGGTAGCAGATGTTATATCAAAAGAGAAGAAGATTTAGGCAAGTTTGATGCTAGATGTGATGAAGGAATCTTCCTTGGTTACTCCACCAAGAGTAAGGCCTACTGGTGCTATAATATGAGGCTGAACAAAATCATTGAAAGTGCAAATGTCAAAGTTGATGAATGTAAAGAAAGGTCTTCAGAACCAAGTGCACATGAGTTAAATGATCTAGATGTTTCAAAAGTGGTGTAGCATAAAGACAACATAGATGAAGAAGAACAAGCTCTGGTAAGTGCTACCAAAACTCCAAGATATGTAAGAATTAGTCATTCTGAAAATCAAATCATAGGAGATAAGAGCAAAGGGATCTTAAACAGAAGAAAAGTTGGAGAAGAACAAGTGAATTTCTATCTGATCTCTAAAATTGAACCTAAAACTATGGATGAGGCATGAAAAGATGAGAATTGGATAAAGGCCATGGAAGAAGAATTGATGCAGATAGAGAAGAATCAGACTTGGGATCTTGTTCCCAGACCAACAAACAACATTGTAATTGGTACAAAGTGGGCCTTCAAAACAAAATGAATGAGAATGGTGAAGTGGTAAGAAATAAAGCAAGATTGGTATGCAAAGGATATGCTCAGGTTGAAGGAATAGACTTTGAAGAAACTTTTGCTCCAATAGAAAGGATTGAAGCAATACGGATGTTCCTGGCTCTTGCAACATACAAAGATTTCAAGGTTTATCAAATGGATGTGAAGTCTAGCTTCTTAAATGGAGAGTTAGAAGAGGAAGTCTATATTGAACAACTGGAAGTATTTTAGTCATCAGAATAAGGGAACATGGTATGCAGACTGAGGAAAACATTGTATGGATTAAATCAAGCTCCTAGGGCATGATATGCACGGTTGGATAGGTACTTGATACAGATAGGGTTCAGTAAAGGTACGACAGATAGTAATCTCTACTTCAATATCAATGATGAACAAACCCTAATTGTTGCAGTTTTTGTTGGTGATATTATTTTTAAAGGCAATGAAGGTATGTGCTCAATTTTTACTGGAGAAATGCAAAGTGAATTTGAAATGTCTATGTTTGGAGAGATGAATTTCTTTTTAGGTCTGCAAATAAGTCAATCAGATAAGGGTATCTTCATTCTCAGTCTAAGTATGTGAAAGAGTTGATAAATAAATTTGGGATGGAAGACTCTAAACCAGTATGCACACCTATGATAACTAGTTGTAAGTTTAGCAAAGATGATAACTCACCCATGGCACACCAGAAAAAATATAGATCTATGATTGGAGGATTACTTTATCTAACTCAAACTAGACCTGACATAATTCATGTAGTGTGTCTTGTGGCAAGATTTCAGGAAGAACCCAAGGAATCACATGTGATGGAAGTCAAGAGAATTCTAAGATATTTAAAATGTACAATAGATTATGGTTGGTGGTACCCCAGGAACAGTGACTTAGTTCTCAGTGCATATACTGATGCAGATTGGGCTAGAGATGTGGATGACAGAAAAAGTACAAGTGGAGGTGCATTCTTCTTGGGAAAAAGATTAGTATCTTGGTTGAGCAAGAAACAAGATTCAATATCCCTGTCTACTACAAAGGAAGAATACATTGTAGTAGCATACAGTTGCACTCAAGTGTTATGGATGAAGCAGACTTTGAAGGACATCAAAGTTGTGTATGAAGAACCTATTGCAATCTTTTGTGACAAAAAAAGTGCCATAAATATATCAATGAACATAGTGATGAATTCAAGGACCAAGCACATATCCATTAGGTATCATTTCCTGAGAGAAAAAGTGATAGAGAATGAAGTCAAGCTGGAGTATGGTTCTACCAAGGATTAGATTGCAGACATCTTTACCAAGTCTTTGTCTATGGGTACTTTTGAGTATCTCAGAGAAAAGATAGGGGTCATCACCCCTCCTACTCTAAACTAAGATGCACATTGGTGCATCAGTTCAGAGGTGTTCAGAGGTCTAGATTGATGCTTTTTAGGGCTACTTCTCAGGGGGAGTAGTCAGAGAGATTAGATCGGAGAAGATAAGTGCAAGTATGTGCCCTTTGCCATTGATGTCAAATGGTGAGAGAAGTCATGTGAAAAACTTAGAGTACAGATGTGCAAAAGAAAGGGGGAGAACTTTTGGAGAAAGAAAGAGTGCAGATGTGTAAAGAGAAAGGGGGATAATCTTGTCTTGATGGTTGTTGCAGTTTTTCACATCATATGTTGCCATTAATGACAAAGGGGGAGATTGTTGCAAGTATGTGCCTAATCGGTGGTGTCATTGATGTCAACATATACTTGTTGTCATTGGTGTCAATTGTATCATATTATATTACTTTATTAGAAGACTTGTATGTTGAGGATACTGAGAAAATTAGCCTATCCAGAAGAAACAAGTGAGTAACAGAGAAGTGCATTACAGACAATGAGTTGTATGCTGAAGAATAGTCTGGTAAAGTGCTCTGCATTTATTCCTACTTGAAGATTGTGGTCTATGGATTGGAATTAAGTTAGAGGTATGTCTAAGGATGCTACATTTTAGGTCTAGGCCATCCGCATGAAGATTTGAGTGAGTTGTGTTCACCAAAGTGAAGCCTGCTTCTTCTGTAAGTTTAGTTGAGACAGGAAGACAGTATTTGGCTCCGCATTCCTTTGCAATAAAGTATTTTTCTTTGCAGTTCTAGAGGGAAGTCTAGGATGATGATAAGTACCTACATTTGCAATGGTTTGTGGTTTGGTGGTCTACAAGCTATCTTTCTTATATGACAGTTGAAGTAATTGAAGCTCATGTGTTCCGGTGAGAAGATTCCTATAGATAAAGAGGTTAAGGTTCGTACAGTTACTCTTGATGATTATAGAATTCTTGTGGATGTCTCCTAATCATGTTTTTATCTAAATTTTGGTCCATGTTAAGAAATTGAGATGGTGTGTTAAGATTGTTCCTAGGTAATGTAGCGTGTAACCAGTCTTGACCAACCTAGTTGATCCCAGTGATTGCGGAGAACTATGAAAGATTGAGGAAGTGTGTTGTGACATGGAAAATCATGTTTGAGTCCCAGCTAAGGCATGGCATGATCTACATTTCATTCCCTTTGCATGATGTTGCAATAGTTCAGGACCTATTTTGTAAATGTTTGTAATACTGACCTTGGAGATTGTTCCAATGGTTGATGTCAAACGTGATGATCATTCCAAGGTTGATGTAGTGTATAAATACTTGTAGTTGAGTTGTGATATTAAGAAAGGTCCAAAGGCAGAGCAGAGAAGAGGTAGAGGAAAGAAGAAGAAGAGCAAAGTAGAGGAAGAGCAGGGTAGAGGAAGAGCAAAGCCAAGGAATTATTTATTTATAATAAAGAAAGGTGTTGATCATGGTAGTGAATCTGGTAGTAAGCCACCAGTAGGATTTAATAGCACTCAAGGTTTAACAACCCTTATTATAATCTTGCTAGGTTTAGGGTTGAGTAAGTAAGTCTACTAGACCTAGTTGTTATCCATGGAAGTAAGCCAGTATGTTTAGGCCCATGGGGTGACCAAGCTTGAACATCACTATTTCAAGATTGCAATATATATTGAGAGTTAATCCTCTCCATGGTTTTTCCCCACCTTGGGATTTTCCACGTAAATCTGGTGTCTCTTGTGTTGATGTTGTTAAGTTTCTAATTTCATGCACTCATTATTAAATCATAATAATTCTAGATAAGTGATGAATGTTTAATTGTAGAAAGTGTTTAAGTTTTTGTGACAACTAATTCACCCCCCTCTTAGTTACCAGACGTATATCAACATGGAGAGATAGAGGAGACATAGGGAGAGATAGGGAGATAGAGAGTGAGTGAGATGCCTAGAGAGATACAGAGAGATATTGAGAGGTAGAGGGATGAAAGAGAGAGGGAGATAAGGGAGAGATAGGAAGATAGAGGTTTAGGGTTGCTCAGGTTTAGGGTGTAGGGGTTAGGGGTTAGGGGTTAGGGATTAGGGGTATTATTTAGGGTTGAGGGATTTAGAAAGAGAGACTCCTTTTGACATGCAACCATAAACCTTAAATAATGCCTCTAAACCCTAAACTTGAGCAACCCTAAAACTCTAAACATTAAATAATGCCCCTAAACCCTAAACCCTAAACCCTAACCCCTAACCCCTAAACCATTAACCATAAATAATGCCCCTAAGCCCTAAGCCCTAAGCCCTAAACACTAAACCTGAGAAACCCTAAACCCCTAAATCCTAAACCTAAAGCCTCTAAACCCTAAACACTAAATCCAAGCTACCCTATCTTTCAATCTCCCTATCTCTATTGTTCCTCTACCTCTCAATCTCTCTCCCTATGTTTATGGCCATGTCCCTCAATCTCCATATCCCTATCTCTCCCTATGTCTCTAGCCATGTCCCTCACTCTCTATATCTCCCTATTGCTCCTCTCTCTCTAAACACTAAACCCTAAACCCTAAATAATGCCTCTAAACCTTAACCCCTAAACCCTAAATCCAATCAACTCTAAACCTCTATCTCCCTATCTCTCCCCTATCTCCCTATTTCTATCATCCCTCTACCTCTCAATCTCTCTCCATATGTCCCTAGCCATGTGCTTTGCTCTCTATCTCCCTATCTCTCTCCTCAGTCTCCTCTATATCTCCTTATCATTCCTCTCTCTCTATAAACCCTAAACCCTAAACCTCTAAACATAAACCCCTAACCACTAAACAATAAACCTTAAACCCTAAATAATGCCCCTAACCCCTAAACTCAAGAAACCTTAAACCTCTAAACCCTAAACCCCAAACACTTAAACCCAAGTAACCCTAAACCTCTATCTCCCTATCTCTCCCCTATCTCCCTATTGCCTTTGTCCCTCTACCTCTCAATCTCTCTCCCTATGTGTTTGGCCATGTCCCTCACTCTCTATTTCCCTATCTCTCCACTTGGTCTCCTCTATATCTCCCTATTGGTCCTCTATCTCTCTCTAATCCCTAAACCCTAAACCTCTAAACCTTAACCCCTAACCCCAAAACCATAAACCCTAAACCCTAAATAATGCCCCTAAACCCAAGCAACCCTAAACCTCTATCTCCATATCTCTCCCTTTTTCTATGATCCTTGTACCTCTCAATCTCTCTCTATGTCTTTGGACATGTCTCTCACTCTCTATCGCCCTATCTGTCCCCTCTATCTCCTCCATCTCTCCCAATCTCTTTCAGTCCCCTCTCTATCTCTCTTTAAAGTCTAAACCCTTAATCCCTAAACCCTAAACTTGAGAAACCCTAAAACCCTAAACCCTAAACCCTAAACTTGAGCAATGCTAAACTCATAAACCCTAAACAATGCCCCTAAACCCTAATCTCTAACCTCAAACAACTCTCTCTCTCACACACACATGTTTTTTCTAACATCATTCTTAGCAAGCTCAATGCTTGAATAAACATAAAAGAAGGGGTCCATCATTGGATGACATGTAAGGCTTGAAACTAATGGTGCAATGTTATTCTAATCATGTAACTAACAAATTCTAGTGAGTGGATGGGCTTCTAGGTCAAAATATGATTGCTAATGGTTGGCAATCCACCATACTAACAATGTATCTTGACAAATTATAAAAATGCACAAATTATTGATGTTAATGGAGATCAACAACTCAAATTCCTCTACCAAAACAAGGCTATATTAGCATGAGGCAAAACAAACAATTTTGAATTTAATAAAACATGAAAATGAGTGGGCTCAAAAATAGGAACATACACAAGTATTAGGTCCCACCACAATCAAAATAATATTAAGTCCCAAAAGAACACTCCATTGCAACATGGAAGAGATGACCCTATACAAAATGAAGAGTGAAGAATATAGAATTCTTGGTAATCTCCTTGGGTTCTTCACTCATGAAGAAAGAAATAAGAACATACTTATACATAGGCCATAGAGTCAAAATTGAAAATTTTAAAATTTTAAAAAATTACAACACATTTGAATTTTAACTTAAGACAATCTTGGAGTACTTACCACTCCTCTTCAATTAGAATCTCCTTTCCTCTATTCAAGATGAATAGTGTCCTAGTAAGAGATATTCTTGATGTTCCCCTATTGGCAAGAGATACTATGTGGCTTCATGATTGTTGTCATTCATGGCAACAAAGTCTATCCCACACATCTGCAGAGCATAGTATGTCTATACCAGAAGTCAGATTGAAGAGTGTTTTAGTCCGGTGAACAAGAATAGAGCATGCAGCAAGGTCTGACAATCAGGTCTGGATCTCTCAGAGGATGTATCTCAGAAAATTGCAGACTTGGGAAAGTCAAGAGAAGTACCATGACTACTATATTCTAGAGATTGAGCCTCTGGTGATGAAAGAGTGAATAGATATGAGCATCTAAGTGTTGGGTTCCTAACAGGTAGAGCAAACTAAGGAAGAACTGACCGACAGAACACCAGACTTTAATCCAGATGAGAAATTGATGATCGTCAAGTTATTTATGAGATCATACATGGTTGATTGAATTGATTGATGACTTCTAACTCTATGTCTTGGATACACAACACATTTTAAGCATGGATTCAGCTGACAGATCAATGTTTAGTAAATATCTTGAGTATTTCGGTTGTCGACTAGAAAGATGTTGAAATCCTTGGTGCGGATATATATACCAGATGGATTTTTGTATGAAGGTGTGTGTGTAGAGATATAGTGTGTGAAAAGGATAGAAAGAAATGTGGAAGCAATATTACAAGTCTGGTATGTAATAGAATAGCAACACTAAAGAAGAGGAAGTATGAAGTGCAATAGATCAGTATATTAACCCTAACTGGAACGGAACCTCAGCATATGTGGATGTCTCTCTTTAGTTCAAACATCTAGTTACCTTCTATATCCTTATAGACAGTGAGTCTCTTGTAGGCAGTGTGCCTCTTGTGAGCAGTGTGCTCGGGCAGTGAGCCCTAATTGGCAAGTGCCATTTTGTACTTCTTATTCTTTTAACAGAGAATACAATGTTGGGTTAGTCACCCCGTGGTTTTTCCCTTAATAGGGTTTTCCACGTAAAAATCTTTGTGTTATGTGTGTTGATTTCTTTTCTGCTCTCATGATTATGTATGTTTATATGTTTTGATGCTGCACTAATTGATAAAGAATAAAAGAAAGTCAAATATTTAAGATAACTGATTCACCCCCCTCTCAGCTATCTACCTTGTTTCCAACAATTGGTATCAGAGCTAAGTTACTCCAAACAGAGCCTAACAACTTGAGGAAGATCTAGGAATCTTTATGGATATGTATGGTATGAGGGAACAACTTCAGTCTGCCCTAGATGATCTTGAGTAATCTCACTCTGAAGTCAACAACTTGAGGGAAAGACTCAAACAAGCTGATGATTTCATAAATGAACTAAAAGAAAAACTGAGTATCTCTATGAAAAAGAGAAAGGAACTACTTCAGCAATTAGCAAGTCAAAGTGAAGCCAATGATACAAATGAAGATCTGAATGAGAAAACCAAGTTATGTGAGAAGCTATCGAAAGAGGTCATTATGGTTAGACATGAAATGGAATCAGGGGTTGTGAAATTCACCCAATAAATTGAAGAGAAAAGAAAAATTGAAGATAATCTAAAACAATCTCTCAAGGAGAAGTTAGAAGACTGCCACAAAATGGATAGAATAATCAGGCATCTGGAATCTGATCATGAAGAAGCTAGAGACATTAAAGAACAACTTGAGAATCAGATAGACACTCTTAAAAGGGATCTTCAAACAACAAATGAATACAAAGAGAAATTCAAGATAAGCTCTGCTCAACTTGAAGTTCTTCTTGAAAGCCAAAAGAGGGTAGATGACAAGCATGGCTTGGGGTATGAAAAAGGTGAAAGCTTTGGATCCGGTTAGAAGAAGTCTGGATCAAGAAATCCAAGGAACAGGCCTAGAAGACCTTTGGTAAGGCAACCAAATGCTTAAAGATATCCATCCTTCAATGGATACTGCTACAATTGCAACAACTTTGGTCATAAAACAATTCAGTGCAGAAAAAGAATGAATCAGACTAATTCATCCTTCTCCAGACAACGTTTCAGCTATAAAAGGTATGGTCACAAATCTCATGAATGCAAAAATATGCAAATAAACAATTCATTCAATGGTAGATGCTTTACATGCAATAGAATGGGACATATGGCTAATCAATGCAGATCAAAGGGATATCAGCCAAATATGCAGAGAAATGCTATTTGCTACAACTACAATAGATTCGGTCATATTGGCAAATTCTACAGAAGTAAAAATTAGGATAAAAAGGATCTGATACATCATAATCAAAATCAAGACAAAGGAAAAGAAAAAGTGAATGTGGATGAAGTTCAAAGGGAGATGAACAAGATTTGGGTGAAGAGAAGTACAGAAAATATTGGGGATGGATTCACACCAGAATCTGGTACTGATATTCCTTCTGAAAACTAAATAGATGAGCTCTAGCTTAGGGGGAGTCACAAAGGAAAATAAATTCCCCCAGCCAGTCAATCAGTGCCTGAAATTGGCACATGAAAAGTTGTGGATTAAAGGGTTCTCATAGAAATATCTAAATAACCCTCGGTAAAAATATGAAAGATCTGCAAGGAGTTTTGAAGAGGTTAATCATCTAAGATTGATCCAGTTTGACAACCATCTGGTAAAAGTAGGATTTTCACAGTTAGATCCGGTATGATTCAAAATTGAAATATTTTGATTTGTGGATAAATGGAATGATTGGAGAAAGGGAGATACATTGTCAATTATCACCAAGAATAAATCTAAGTGCATCTCAGTGATTTGGAAGGATCTGTCTCAGAACAAAGATAGAACAAGGGAACCGGAATGACTTAAGGTGTGCATTTATTGCAATATGAAACTAGGGTTTGCGTAGAAATATAAGGGCTCTTTTATTCATCATTTGCACATTTGTATTCGAGAAGAAAGAAAGAGCTCTGCAAACAAGATTGCTTCAACCAAGATTGCTTCAACCCTCTCAAAGATCAACCGTAGAATTTGATTCAACAAGCGATATTTTTCGGCTCATATTGTGAACCCTAGAAGCATAAAAAGGTATTTTCATTCTTGAATATCTCTCTCTGAATCTTTTGTAAGATGGCTACTCCAAATGTTGTTAAGATCATTGATAGGTCATGCCCTAAGTTCAAGAAATGTCCTTACAAATCCCTAGAAGTTGATCCCTTAGGTGCCTTCTCTAGCATTCCACATGGGGTTCTGCACATAGAAGATGTTAGGGTGTACATCCATACAAATATTGAGGAATTTGGAGAATCAAAGATGATGGATATCTATCATAAACAACTAATAGATGAAACCTTTGAACTCAAACCTCAATATAAGGCCATCTAGGATAAGCATTTTGGACATTGCATCCACTTTCCCTATTTCATAGAAGATGAATGGGTATGGTATGTTCTTAATAGAATACATGACAACTTCATGTGGTTGATGAGGCCATTCAAGATAACAAAAGATGCCATTAGGGTAGTAACCGGATTGCACTCATCCGGTGGGTTGCCTGCTCTCAAATCTGTCAAGAATCAGATAGTGAGTGATGCTACCAAATCAAAGTTTGACAAAAGAGAAATGACAATAGAAGATATCACAGATCCAGATATCAAATTTTCCTCCATGATAATAGGCTATAAAATATATCACTCCAGCAAGGAGAATTCTGTGTCCAGAACTACAATTTACACTACTTATCAGATGTTAAGGGAAAATGCAGATTATGATCTTTGCGAGCTTCTCCTAAACCAACTGTTGGAAAATTTGTAGAAAATAAAGAAGGATAAGAAGAACTCTTTTAAGTATGGTGGCCTAATACTATGTCTCTTCTTTTACTATATGAATGAGCTACCCAGATCAAGTGGTTGGGTATGGCAAAATGACAGATCAATTGCAATACAAATTAGAGATTATATGTATGGGCTTGGTGATGCCAAGGCTCAAAGTACATCACTCTAGGGATACTTCAAAAGCTTCCAAAGTTTGATGCAGGCCAGAGAAAGAATTCCACAAACAATAGTTGAAAAATACAAAGATACAATGTGTTTCATGGTAGACACTAATCAATGCCTAATGGAGGTAGTGGAGCCTAGGACAATCTAGATTATGCCAATGGGGTATGAGGTAGATGAGAAAATCTTGGAGCCGCATATCCAACACTTGCTAAGTCAGCCTAAGGACCCTGAGGCAGAAAGGTTTAGAACCTTTCAAGAATTGAGTGTAAAAATACATGTTGAACTGGGACAGCCAAAGATGAAAAGGAAAGTGAGAAGGGAAGTAGAGGAAGTTGCCAAAAGATATGGCATATCGAAGGAGGTAGTTGATGCAAATAGAGAGAAAATAGAAAGAGCAGAGAAAGAGAAACAAGAAGCAGAAAAGGAAAGTGTTTTGGTACAAGCCTCTTCCTGGACCAAATCCTCCAAGAGCTCTACACCTGCCACCTCTAAGAGCCCAAAATCCTCAAAACTGGAAGCTAAGACATTCGGAAAGGGAGAGAAGAGAACAAAGACAAAGGCCACAAGGTCATACATAAGTCAAAAGGATGATGAAGAGATAGAGACTGATGAGGAGGTCAAGAAAATGAAGAAGAAAAAGAAAACATCCATGGAATCCTCTGCCGGTAAACATAAAGAAGAAGAGGCAGAAGAATTTGTTGAAAGGTCCACTCTTTCTGTTGATGATGTTATCAAGGCAGTCACAGTGGATGGAAATCTACAACTGTTAACAGAATTTTATGATGAGTTTAGTGATACTGACAAGAAAATCTTGGAAGATGCTACAGTCAAGTATCTAAACATTTATAATAAAGCATTCATTGAAATCATCTCTCTAATTCCCAAAATTCTAGAGAAGGAACTTGAAATGAGAAAGGAGAATGCTAAGGCAAAGGACCTAGAGATTTGGGAATAGATTGCTATTCAACTCTACCCTTCCATTACCTCTCAACAAATGAACATGATCTTCAAGGACTGCAAGGATGAGTTCTGGAGCAAAGCAAGAATGAACCAACTTATGCTTGGAGAGACTGATCAAGTGGCAAAAGAAACAGAAGACATCCTCTGGAATGCCTTCATGATATTCAATCTCCCTATTATAGAGGAAATAGATGAAGAACCCTCTACCATGGATGTAGAAGGATTGAGTACATCAAAAGAAGAATCCACTGAGAAAAATGTAGAAGAGTCCAAAGAGATGGATAAGGAAGAGATGGATAAGGACTTGGAATCCTCTATTTTAGAAGAGGAAATTCATGAAGAAGTTAACATCTCTACTTTAGATGCCATTACAGATTCAGGAACTAAAGGAGAAGGAAGAAAAGAGGAGAAGGTAAGTCAAGAAGAGGAGAAAAAGGGAAGAGAAGAAGAACAAACAGAGAAGATCTTTGATGATAGCTCTGAGGCTACAAGAGGAAAGAAGTCTTCGGCAAGAGACATTACAGAAGTAGTGAAGAATTTCTTGACCAAGGAAATGATGGAGATAGATGAATTGGAACTATTCCAAGTACCACTCAATTTTGATTCCCTCTCTCCAGTTCAGACAATGAAGATAGCATATTTTGCCCAAGCTAAGGCAAAAGAAAAACTTCTGAAGTCTCACATGGAAGATTGTGAGCTAATAGAGATTGCTTCAGGAATACTGGAGAAGATCATGCCATCCTTCCAAAAGGATTCTTCAGCCTCTCCATCTAGTAATCTTAAATCTCTAATAAACTCTATCAACACTCATTTTGATTCCTTAGAGAAATTGGCAGAAGAAAAGGTCTAGAAAGAATTTCTGGGAAAGAGATTCTCTGAAGTATAGGGACTCATAGCAAATGATAGGAGAAATCTAGATATTAGGATAAAGAGCCTAGAAAATGCTCTTAAAGATGGCAGAAAAATATACAAATTTTGTCTATCATGGTCCATAGTGACAGAAGATATTGCCAAGAAGGTGGAAGAACAAGAGAGTAAACTGTCAAGTTTATCTCAGAATTTTGATCCTCTCACCTCATCCATGATGAATCAAGAGTGTTAGACTATTTCCACTATAAATGAAATAACGAGGCTTGAAAAGGAGAATAAGAATAGAATAAGCAGGCTAAGTGAACTAAGAGGGATAATTATCCCTAAGTTAGAGGCAATGCATGAGGCCCTAACTGATGCTCAGACCACAGCCCAGACCAGTGATCCGGTAGACTTAAGAAGAGCAGAAGGTTTTGCATTCCTGTTGAGTGGTCACATTTCAATTTTGGACAAGATGAAGTAGAGTTGGGCGACAGAAGTTGTACAGTTGAAAACCACCTTTGCAGATATACTTAAGTATATGTAAGTATAACATGTATATATACTTATGCGGCTATGTATAGATTGATTTTTACATATTTTGGTGTGCGGATTCCACCTTTTGTCATTGATGTCAAATGGGGAGTGAGAAGTTGTGAAAAATGAGGAATCCAGCAAAGGGGGAGCTCTGGTAAAATGTACATAAGAGAGAGCATCATCCAAGGGGGAGTTTGCTACCACACTTAGTCATTTTTCACTAAGTGTTGCCATCAATGCCAAAGGGGGAGATTATTGGCAAGAGACACTGTGTGGCTTCATGATTGTTGTCATTGATGGCAACAAAGTCTATCCCACACATCCACAGAGCATAGTATGTCTATACTAGAAGTCAGATTGAAGAGTGTTTTGGTCTGGTGAACAAGAACAGAGCATGCAGTAAGGTCCAACAATCAGGTCCGGATCTCTCAGAGGATGTATCTCAGCAAAGTGCGGACCTGGGAAAGTCAAGAGGAGTACCATGACTACTATATTCCAGAGATTGAGCCTCTGGTGATGAAAGAGTGAAAAGATATGAGCATCTAAGTGTTGGGTTCCTAACAGGCAGAGCAAACTGAGGAAGAACTGACCGGCAAAACATCAGACTTTAATCTGGATGAGAAATTGATGATGGTCAAGTTATTTAAGAGATCATACATGGTTGACTGTCTTGATTGATGACTTCTAACTCTATGTCTTGGATACACATCACATTTTAAGGATGGATTTAGTCGATAGATCAGTGTTTAGTAAATATGTTGAGTATTCCAGTTGTCGACTAGAAAGATGTTGAAATCCTTGGTGCGGATATATATACCAGATGGATTTTGGTATGAAGGTGTGTGTATAGAGATATAGTGTGTGAAAAGGGTAGAAAGAAGTGTGGAAGCAATATTACAAGTCCGGTATGTGACAGAACAACAACACTAAAGAAGAGGAAGTATGAAGTGCAGTAGATCAGTATATTGAGCCTAACTGAATCTGAACCTCAACATATGTGGATGCCTCTCTTTAGTTCAAACATTTGGTTACTTTCTATATCCTTATAGATAGTGAGTCTCTTGTAGGCAATGTGCCTCTTGTGAGCAGTGTGCTCGGGCAGTGAGCCCTAATTGGTAAGTGCCATTTTGTACTTCTTATTCTTTTAACAGAGAATACAATCTTGGGTTAGTCACCCCGTGGTTTTTCCCTTAACAGGGTTTTCCATGTAAAAATCCTTGTGTTATGTGTGTTGATTTCTTTTTTGCTTGAGCATGATTATGTATGTTTACATGTTTTGATGCTGCACTAATTGATAAAGAAGAAAAGAAAGTCAAATATTTAAGATAACTGATTCACCCCCCCTCTTAGTTATCTACCTTGTTTCCAACATCCCCATGGTGTATTTAGCCTTAGCTTCCAATTAGGCTAGTAGCCACAAGATGGATTTAATTTCAAAGAAGCTTCGTGTCTGAGACTAGTCTAGAAATGGTCACTAATCTATTTATTTTTGTGCAAGCATTCTCTAAAATTCTTTCTTTTTCACAATACATTGCTATCACTACCCAAGGGAGATGGTAGTCCTTATTTCACAAGAGAGAGGACTTGAGTCCTCATCCCTTATACCGTTTGATCTAGTGCAAACAATTTTAGATTGCATTTTGCATTACCATATCTTTGTTGAGAACTTCATTGATATTCATAGTATTGGCTTTCCAATTATCAATCCTTCCAACAATTATGTCACGTCTCATTTTTATGGACAAATGATTATTCTAGTTTAGTGAACAATTAATGTGATTGATTTTTTTTTTAAACATTAGTGGCAGGCCACTATAATATATTATATTAAAATAAAATTAGCATATCCCTAGTTTGATGAGAATACCAGTAGGAAAAAACCATGGGAAGAAAACCTTCAGTTATAGCTCATAATTACATAAAATATTTAAAACACTCCATTAGAGGAACAGGAGCAAGATTTCACAAAATTACAGAAAATTACATAGCTAATGTTGTGAGACACAACTTACAATTCTGATGCTAACCAAGATAACAGACAATAAAACCTATAAAGATAAGTAGAGAAAAATTAACCCAGAAGACCTTTCAAGGATTCACAACAGTATTAAGGTCCTGGATAAGATAATTAGGTTCCAAATTAGCATTCTCCTCAATAGGCAAGCCCAGAGGAGGAGGAAGTTGAGGTTGAAACTGCAACAGAAACAACAGAGCTTGAAACTTTTCATCCACATGGTTAACAAGATTCTCACCAATTTCCTTTCAATGAGCATGCATTGAAATATGCAGGAAATCTTCATTTTTATTTAGCAGGGCAGAACGAAAAGCATTGAAAACATAATTGTGAGCAGGGGAATGGAAAATTTTGCACTTAGTAAAAAGCCCACCAATTAAAGCATCTGAATTGAAGAGGTCATAATTTTGGAAAGCATCATTAATACTATCAGTAGAGAAGAGAAAATGATGCAGATACTTATCCATGAGCTGTCTAACCAAATTCACATCTTGAGATAAATCCATAGCATTGGAAGCAAATGCTATAAAAATCTAAGAAGGATATAAAACCTGAACATGGCCCTCGAGGATATCACTCCCCACAACATCTCTAATAGCCTCCTCTACCTCTTGGTTATCTATTGCAAAGATAGACCGTAAGCCATCTGAATTAATAGAGCCAATAAAAGCAGTTTTCCACTTCATTACTAGGAAGAACAAGGGTAAAAGCACAAAGTTGTGTCCAACTTTCAGTCAACTTATCAACACAAGTGAATTTAAGTATTTGTAATTAAAAATCAATTTTGGTCAAACATATGATCTTGCAAGATTCATTCTAGCTAAGTTAGATATGTCTATAACTTTTCCAACTAAAATTGTTAGCTAAATGCATATGTAGCACTACTATGAGGCCAATTTACCAAAAAAAAAAATTTGAAAAACATGATATTTCAACAACTTCTACTCGTGTAAATAACATTTTTAAAAAAATATAAAAATACCCTTTTGTAGATCTATAAGTTTAGTTTTCAAATATATATATTTTAATAATTTAATTATTATTTATAATTTCCTTTCTATTTTTACTGAAAGTAGGTTATCAGCACAAAACATTAGGTCGATTACCATGTCAAAGAAAAATAGTAAAAAAAATTGAAAAAAATATGATGCACTAGATAAAAGAATCTATATCAAGATGGTATAATTTTTTTTCTATTTTAGATAAATAGTTAATATGAAAGTTGATGTCGAATGGAAACAACTACGTTTTAATACACACACATTTTATTATTTATTTAAAAATATATATTTATCAAAATTGGAAAAAAACAATATCCTTGCACTAAAGTTTCAAGTTATAAATACACACAAAAAAATTGAAGATAAAAAATGAAATTTACTATATAAAGATTGACATCTCATGTAACTTCATTTTTTAGCATTTTATCAGCAACTAAATTATAGTGTCAATTTATTAAAAACTATATTCAAATAATTTTTTAAATTTTTTCAAAAAATACAAACATAAAATATACTAAAAATTAAATATTTTATTAGTTTACATCATTTCAAAATTCAAAACATATATGTCACTTTTTAGTGATTCAAGTTTAAAAGTTGGATCAGCATTGGCCATTTCCTTTATAAACATGTGACACAGCTTTTTGCTTTTACCCACAACTTGCGGTTAAGCGTTAAAGATGGTATAGAAGGACAAAGATACTTCTAGAGGAGATGATCATAAGAAAAGCTAAGCTTAGATGCCAATCAGCTAAATCATGCGAGAACTAGAGCAGTATAGATTAACTGACGCATTAAATCCACATTTGAAAAGCCACACAATTGATAATTAATCCACACATCCAAGGGAATCATTATGGATGATTTCCTCCAAAATAGGATAATTGCCAAAGGAATCTGCTCCAAAGATGGCTAAAGGGGAGCCCAAATCAAAACCCAAATTGGCTAAGGCATTAGCAAGCTTATTACCTTCTCTAAGAGTATGGGATATAAGATAAATTTCAAAAGTTTCTAATATATTCCATGCCTCTTGCAAAAGGTAATCAATCTTCCAATTTTGAATACTGTGTTTTTGTAATGCATTAATAATAATTAAAGAATCCCCCTCAATATGAAGTTTTGGAAACTTTAAAACACATGCCAGTCTTAAGCCCTCAACAAAAGCAAGGATCTCAGCTTGATTATTAGTGCCATTAGAAATTTTACCAGAGAAAGCCTATAATACTTCTCCTTTTTCATTTCTAAAAACCCCACCGATAGAAGATGGACCAAGATTGCCACAAGAAGCCCCATCAAAGTTGAACTTAACATAATCTTCTGAAGGAGGCAACTATTTAACTAAATTTCTATCATTCTTTAAAACTACTGGAGGCTTAATAACAGGAAAAGGACTTAAAAAGGACCAAGTTTTCAAGATATGATTATCCTAGGAGGAGAAAGAAAGATTAGAAGAGTTTTTAGATTTAAGGTTATTCAAGACTACCTTTGAAATAGAATTTTCAATTATTAAAGAGATAGCCTTGAATTCCTTACTTTCTTTTCTAAAAATCCTTCTATTCCTTTCAAGCCAGATGCTCCAAATGACAATAGATGGAGAAACAATCCATATAGTAGAAAAAGTAGAATCTTTGTATAAAATAGGCCAACTACGAAAGAGATCCAACAAAGAATTAGGAAGAGGAGAAAACCAACTTAACTTGGAGAAGAACCACTTCCAACAAGAGAAAGCATAAGGGCATGAAATAAACATATGATCAATATTTTTCTCACAAATGCCACAAAAAACACAATTAAAGGAATCCATAATCCCCAATTTAGACAATCTCTGACTCATTAGGATTTTGTTCTTTAGGGCTAACCAAGCAAAAGCCCCAGCTTTCAGTAGATAGGCTTCATTCCAACAAAGAAGATGTGGCCAATCAGCAATAGAGGGAGAATTTAAAATGGATAAAAATCTATAACCATCCCTAACAGAGTAAGAACCATTATTAGAAAAGGACCAAAAAAATTCATCTTCTTTTGGGGAGAAACAAACTCTTCTATTGCTCAATATTTTAGAAAGGAAAATTTTATGATTCCTAGGGAAAGAACAATTTGAAAAATCTTTCCAAGCTACATTGTAAAAAGAACCTGCTGTAGAAACTGAAAAATAATCCTTTACTTTATCACCCCAATTTGAGGAAAGAAAAAACTTAGCCTGTTCCAAGTCCTTGATAGAGCAAAGAGGAGAAAAAACATTCCAAGAGTCTTCCCAAAAATAGGCTTTAAAACCATTATTAATTTTCCAAGAAAGGTGACGTAAAAGAACTTCTCTGCAAGAGACTAGGAAATTCCAAATTGAAGAGCCTTTGGGGGGGTTAGCAACTGTAAAAATTCTCTCGAAAGAAAAAGAATCCAAATATTTGTATTGAAAGAATTTACACCATTTAGTATCAGGTTTAGAATACATCTTCCAAGCCAACTTAGCTCCCAAAGCTTTATTTTGAATAACAATATTATGTATACCTGTTCCACCAAGAATCTTGGGAATGCATACCTTGTCCCAAGCTACTAAGGGCACTTTATTTACTTCTTCTGTAAAACCCTTCCATAAGAAAGATTTCAATGATTTCTGAATCTCCTGAATAACACCTTTACAAATATTTAAAACAGAAAGCATGTAAATAGGAACATCAGTTAAAATAGATTTCAAAAGAGTAATCCTTCCAGCCAAAGTTAGCCATCTACCCTTTCAAAGAGCAATTCTATTATGAATAGAGTGAGAAATCTTAGCCCAAAAAGATTTTTTATGTGCACCAAAGAATAAAGGAATTCCCAAATATTTACTCGGCAGACTTTCCAACTTGACCTTGAGAATAGATATAATCATGTTTTGTAGGTAAGGTTTAGTGTTGAAGAAAAATATTTTTGACTTGTCAAAATTAACTACTTGATTTGAAGCAGAACTATACTTGGAAATAACCTTCTGAATACATTTGGCCTCTTTAATAGAAGGATAACCAAACAAAAGATTATCATCCGCAAAGAGGGTATGAGTAACTAAAAAAGGAATACTAGGAATTTGAACACCCCTCCAATTAGAGAGGCTATTCTGCATTAAGATTTCTCTACTAAAGGACTTAGCCATTAAAATAAAAAGAAAAGGAGACAAAGGATCACCTTGCCTGATACCTTGGGACACTGAGAAGAAATCAGAAGGACTTCCATTAATAATAACCACTGATCTTACACCAGAAATGCAAGATTGAATCCATTTGCACCATTTCTTATCAAAACCAAACTTCAAAAGAACCTTTAAGAGAAAACTCCAAGAGACTCTATCATATGCTTTCATCATATTTAATTTCAACATCATTGCTGGTGACTTAAGCTCCTTAATAGAATGCAAAACTTCATGAGCAATAATTGTACCATCTGTTATTTCTTTACCAGGAACAAAACCTCCTTGTTCACAAGAAATAATTCTGGGAATAAGCAAAGCCAACCTCATGGAAATGGCTTTAGTAAAAATTTTATAAATAGTATTACATAAAGAAATCAGCCTAAACTGAGTAAAGGAAGAAGGAGCAGAAGTCTTAGGGATTAATACAATAAAAGTTGTATTCATCTCTTTTAAAATATTACTATTTTTCCTAGATTCCTCCAAAGCCAACCAAATATCCTTATCCAAAAAATCCCAACATTTTTGGAAGAACACGGGAGTAAATCCATTAGGACCGGGAGCTTTATCTGGGTCTAATGAAAAAACTACTCCCTTAACCTCTTCCAAATAAAATTCTTTCAATAACATATCATTATCTTCTTTATTAATTAGCTTGGGAATGTTTCCTAACAAAGAATTTAATAATTCCTCTAAAGGCTCATTTGAATCTTTAGAAAGCAGATTCGAGAAAAAAGTCATGGCTTCTTTTTGTAATAGAAGAGGATCAGAAATTAGGGCACCACTAGAATTATTAATCTGATGAATTTTATTAATTTTTCTATTCATCTTGATAGAGGCATGAAAAAATTTAGTATTTCTTTCTCTAGCTTGTAACCAAGTTTCTCTTGATTTTTGTCTCCAATACTCCTCTTCTCTTGCCAAAATCTCATCCAATTCTAAGTATAAAATTTTTTGTTGTTCAAATGCTAAACTATCCAACCCATGATTGATTATATGAGAATTTAAGGATTGAAGCTTTCCATCAATAATCTCTTTTTCTTTAAAAATATTTTTAAAATGAGAAATATTCCAAGACCGGATAAGCTTCTTTAACATTTGCAATTTTCTAGTAATCTAGAACATTCTAGAACCCTCAACAAAAGGCATACATTCCCACCAAGACTTCAACAAAGGAATAATTGAGGGGTCACGGAACCACATAGCTTCAAATTTGAAAGACCTTCTCAATATGGGATTAGGACCCAAAAACTCTACTTCTAAAAGAATAGGGAAATGATTAGATCCTGAAAAGGAGAGAATTGAGGAGGAAAAGGAACCATTTAAAGATAACCACTAATAAGACAAAAGAAATCTATCAAGCCTTTCTGTTATTCTAAGGAAATCTTTCCTCTTATTGATCCAAGTGAACCTTCCATTCGATGGAGGACAATCAATCAAACCATTATCATTAACGAATTTTGAAAAGTCAAGCATTACTTTCAAAGGGGGGAGGATGACACCTTGATTTTCATTCAAATTTAGAATAGCATTAAAGTCCCCTCCTAAAATAACTTTCTCCTCTAGTAAAGATTGAATAATGTCTATCAAAGAATCCCATAATCTTTTTTTATCCACAGAAGATGTTGGACCATAAACATTAATTACAACAAATTTTTGATTTTCAAAACAAACCTCGACAAAAAGATAATTAGTAGACTTTGAAATGAGATGCACCTCTACTCTTAGTTTATCCCAGAGGATGACCAAACCTCCTAAAGCTCCAACTGTAGGTGAACAAAAAAAGTCCCACTTCTTCCATGATTTAAAAGAACTTTCTGCAGATTGGTCAGACAATTTAGACTCTTGAAATAAAACTAAATGAGCACCTAATAAATCAATTTGATGTTTTATCAAGTGATTTTTGTTAGGGGCATTAATGCCCCTAACATTCCAAGATATAATCTTCATTGATCCTGAGGAGAGCCTTCTGCTCTCCTCGAAGTCGATCTTGTAAACATTTTCTCAAGAGTTCTTTGAACACCAGCTTCTATTTCTGCCTCAGTAACTTTAGCTTTCGATTTCCTACCTCTAGTCTTAGGAAGAGAAGGCACAACAATAGGAGATTCCATAGGAGTTTGAAAAATGCCCAAAATTGATTCATTCTGAACATCAACTTCATTCATAACTTCATCAGCTATCTTTTCAATAAGTTCTCCCCCTACTTTAGAAACAACTTCTTCTATGAATTTTTTAGCCTCTTCCAGAGGAAGAGATAACTTCAAATCTTCTGCTTCTTGGTCATCATTATCATTGTTAATAGTCTCCCTAAAGCCAGTATCCTTGTTAAATTTAGAAAAATAACAGACAAATCCTTAAGGTTATCTTCCTTAGAAAAGAAAAACATGAGAAGATATCAAATTGACTTCAAGACCATCATGAGAAACAGATTCTAGATTATCTTCTTGAGATTGGGCCAAGTGAATGTCAGACGACACCTCAGAATTTTCCTTGAACAAAGAAGGAAGCTTAAAATTTGAAGAAAAATCATTGTTGCATAAATCCAAACTTTGGGCTTTCACAAGATAATCCTGTGAGGGTTTGAAAGAAACCCTTGAATCACCTAACAAAACATCATCTGAATGATCTTCTAATCATGACCCAACAAAAACATCTTCTTGTACTACAAAAGTATGAACTTCATTAACAGAATGATTAGAAGCACAAATAGCCAAAGGTTCAGAACCTAATCTACCTTCCTTAGTCAAAGGATTTCTATCTTCTACAGATGATGGGGGACTAACAAGAGTATCATTCAACTTAACCTGAGGATGATCAAAAGGAAGCCCTTGATTATAAGGGTTAGAAGAATCTAAATTTGATTTTCCTAGATCCACCCGTTCCTCTAAGTCATCCAGATTATCAAATTTGAAAATAGTTTCTGGATCTTCAAAAGTGATCTTTTGATTCCAAGAACTTTTGGAGGTTTTTAGAATGATGCAATCCAGAAAAGGAAATGAGGTATTCATAATCAAACACATCCTAACTAGAAGGTTATGGTTTTTAAATGTTAAAAGATCATGATTAATAAAAAACCCAACCCTTTGAGCAATGAATTTTATAACATTCAAATCTCTATATTCCAAAGGTAAATTAGGAAGATTTACCCAATAAAGGAAAAAAATTATCAATGCTCGTAGCCAGGTTAAAATTTGGAATCCAAGTTTGCAAATAAATACCCTTCCCATTAAAAAACTAGGATTTAGTCTTTAAAACTAATTCTCTAGCTTTGATAGAGGAAAAAATGGCAACAAAAAACCCTAAAACCTCACCCAACACAAAAAAATTTGTTACATCCTCCCAATTATCTTTAATCCAAATTTCCAAATTCACAGAAACCAAGGAACAATTCCAGATCTTACCTATCAAAGATGTTTGACTAAGATCCCTTACATGGGGGTCAATTAGATCATCTGGTAATTGAACCTCCAAATTATTCCCCAATTTTGATTCAACCTTTTTCTGAACTTCCTTAGGAATCCAAACTTGTTTAACTGAAGGTTTGCTTTGCTTAAATCTTTGATTATTTTTCCCAAACCTATTAACCCTAGATCTAAAACCTTCATAGCCATGATTCACCTGTCCATTAAACCCTTTCCATTAAGGAAAATCAAAAAAATATCTGCGATAACCATTCCTTGCCCTAACGAAATCTACGAATAAGCTTTCTTGAGACTGTAACAGTCTACGCGGCCTAACCATTGAATTTCGCTGTCTTCGCTACCAACGCTCCATTTCTAAGAGCATGTAAAGTTGCACATAGACACAATAATTTAATGTGGTTCATCAATATGACTACATCCATAGGAAATTAAGACATTTAATCTTTTTATTAATCACAACAACATAATAATATTTTCCCCCCAAATATATATGTACAATATTCTTCAAAGAAGATGAAGGGACAAAATAGAGGAGATAAAATGAACAGTCAGACTTCACATTTAAACAATGATTTCCCTGTCTAAAAGTTTAAATTATCCACCACAATCCTTTTCTAACATTTCCTATGCTAAATCTAACATGGAGTTGGTGAATGTTTATTCTTGGATATGTGATCTCCCAGCTATATTGAACAATGGCTCTCGTAAATCCAATACATCTGGAGTCATTAATGTGATTGATTTTACTTTAAGTAATTTTGCATATATGGAGGTAATTATTAAGAGTTATATTTATGAAAATTGGAAATCATTTCAAATGTTAAATGATATTGATGTAAATGCAATGATTTGCTTTAGCTATGCTTTTAGAGACACTAACCTATTGATGTTGAGTTGAGTGCAAATGGATGCAGGTACTCATCGAAGACGAGAGCATGGTTGAGGTAGAGGTGTTCTAGCCACTTGGCAAGAACTGATGGATGGATTACCCTGATGCAATCACACACGTCACATAGTTGCATATGCATTATTGAATGGCTTTGATTGCATTAATGGGTGGTCATTAATTGTTTTCAAATGCATGATGTGATTACTTAAATTTAATGTATTTTCAAAAAATATTCAAATGATGTATTGTATGTTATTTAAAGAAATAATAACATATTGTTTATAGATGTTTGGAAGACAATATGTTCCTTAAAATTAAATACATATATATTAAATTATATATATAAATATGCAATATTGTATTGCATTTCTCTTTTTGATTATTTAATTAGTTTTGTTTTAATAACAATAGTAAATATTAAAAATAGCAATATTATATTTATAACAAGAATGAAAGAATTAAAATATATATTCCTGTCATTCATACATCAGTAAGCTGCAAAAGATATTATTATTTTACTGTTTTAAATAGCATTTTTTCTCCAATTTGATTGGTCAATTATTCATGCAAACTAAGGATTCAAACTTGAGTTTTAAACCTAAGACAAGACCGCAAAAAATAAGAGAGCATTCTTATGTTAAAAGAGGCAGATCTAGGCAGAGAAAAAGGACCCCATGCTTTTGGTAACAGAGGAAACTTATGCTTTGAGCGACAGTAGCAAGGGAGAAAGGGAAAGTTGCAGGCTTCGATTGGAGCAAGCGCAAGGCAGCGAATTATCCTAGGTTTTTATCCTTAAATTGTTTGCTTTAAAATTGTAGTATTGTCACTGTCAAAAGATAGCTGTTAGCTAGGTTGGGGCGCCTATTTTTCTATGCTTGATCATTGTTTTCTATTCTTATTGGCATCAACCCACTATTCTCTCTTGGTCACTGACTTTCTTGCATGAATTGGCTTCTTTTTGCTTCTGACAAACCTTATGCCTTCCTTATATTTGGCCGTCGACTGTATATTGGCTGCCTGAGTCTTTAGGCTGGGTATTGGCATTGCAACCATCTTCTTTTGGCTGTTTCTTCTTATTTTTTTGGCTGGCTATTCTTATATTTGGTCATCGACCATTTTCCTTATCATCGTATGACTGCTTCTTGGGCTATTTGAGTAGATCAACCCACCTCTATTCAGCCTAGTCACCAATCTACTAAATTGTAGTGCCATGTATGTATTTGATTTGTTGTTCCTAAACTATGTCTGTGGCTGATCAAAGTTTTTTAAAAACCATGATAATCATTTTCTTCTTGATCTTGAATTTTTTGTTGGAACAACCGAGTTCTCAAATGCTATTAATTTATTTTCCTATTAGACAAATGATTGTATTTTCTCTAGATGTTGTTTTAGATAAGCATAAGTTTTAAATCAAACTATTTTCATGAATAAACAATGTGATTAGAATCTCTTAAAACTTAGATGAAAATATCAATTCCAGTAAACATTTTTCAGTATTGATTTTGTCATCCAAAACATGATTTTAAACCATTTACTTAGAATGACAAAAATCATATTACAAACACAGTTCTTTATTTATTATTTATTTATTCTGTCACAGCTTATGTCACTGACATGACAAAAGGGTTATTGAATAGTATATACAACTTATTGGTTAAAACTAAGTAATTCTTACCCTGAGTGGATGACAGTAAGATGAAATAAAGATTGTAGACTTCTATATTATATTTCCTATGAATACTGATGCTGAAAACCTATTGTATTATAATCAAAACCAAAACCAGATTAAACTAGGTTTTGTATTTCTTTTATTTATTCCTACAATAGTTCCTATTGTAGCAACGACATGAAGATTGTTGGCTATTTTGGGAATTTCTGTCGCAGTGTTGACAGTAATTTATTTTTATTGAATCGTGAACTTTTTGGTTGATAATTGGATTGAAATAGATTCTATCACTGATTGCTGAAAGCAATACAGATGAATATTTATTAGGAAATATGATTGTAATATGGACTTGAGATTTATGTCATTTTTACAAACTTATAGACTATTTTTATTGTTTTTAAAACCCCCTATCACAAAAATGAGAGTAAGGTAAATTAATGTTTTAGAATGACTATTATTGAAGACATTGTGGCTAAAATACAAGCTTAGAAACTATGCAATTTGATAAACTTATGATTACGATTGTATGACCAAAAGATGGTTCATTGCTTGAAAGTGTATTTTTCCTTAATTGATGTTTTGGGAAAGGGATTGGATTGATTTATTGGAAACCTTGAAATTATGATTCTTTACTTTATTTTCTTGCTTCTTGGGGAAAGAAGTAGTTTTTATATAGGAATGTTATTGGGTTACTTTTGGGACTAGGATGCTGAATGTGGATATTCAAAGATGGCTTTTCCTCTTTTCAAGAATTGACCAGGTTACTTAAATTATTAGATCTAATCGGAATGACATTGAAATAGATGTTTATTGTCTAGAAAACTTATTTATTGATATTTCTGCCACATCTTGTTGTGAGACAATTTGCTTTTCATTACTTAGAATTGCACATTTAGATGTAAGGGTTGCATCAGGTGTTCCCTCCTATAGTTGTTACTAGGTAGCTAGACATTTTGTGCAGGGCTGGGTTTCCTTCATTTTAGGAAGGGATCTGGGGAAGTGTAAATACTTCATGGTTGGGTGGAAAACCTGGGCCATGTTCCCGTCTCTTGGTTTACAGGTGGTGGACCACTTGATTAAGGTAGCTAGAGAGTGTATTGATTTGTTTATTATTGTTGTACATGTTTATTGTACCCTATATTGGATGTATTATGGCATGCTTTCCAAAGGATTTATGTATATTATCTTTATAGTGCTTGTTACATGGATCCAGCACATGGTTATGTAAGATTTATTGACATTGAGATTCATATATATGAGATTATCTTTATTTAAGATATTGTGATTAAGTGGATTAATTAAACCTTTTATCTTTGAAATGTTGTATCTAAGTGGATTATTTACATCTTTTTATTTTGGTTATTCTGATATTGTATTTAAATGGATTATTTACTTCTTTTATTTTTGAGTTGGTTTAAATGCTTTTGCATGACTTGTGAGGCTTTACATTTGGTATCAGAGCTCTAGGTTTAACACTAGGGTCTTTGTTTTTTGGACTATTGTACTAAAGTTGAAAACTTGATACATAATATCCATCATGAATACTAGAAACATTGATCGTGGTGACAGATTAGGAAGTAGTTGAGGTAGAGGATCACGTGGAGGTGCTCATGGTGGTCAAACTATTGGGGATCGTGGAGATGCTAGTAATGACCAAGATGGAAGATTTGACTATATTCTTGATCTCTTGACCTGATAGGACATAAGGATGAATACTCTTGAGCAGGAGATTAGAGGAATCCCTAGAGGTCAGAATGCTAATGAAAACCTAAGGGCTGAGGTGCAAAATGAGAACCCAAGGATAGAAGTTCTAGTTCCTGAAGTTGGAGCTATAGTTAATAATCAAGCAAAGATAGAGGAAGAATTGGGAAAAGACCTCAAGAAAGTATCACCACTGAAGTTTGATAGAAAGACAATTGGAGATGGAGCTGAGTCTTGGATAATAGAAATGGAGAAATACTTTGGACTCTGAAACCTTTCAGATGAAGGCAGTGTGGGGATCTTACCAGTTGACTGGTGAAGCAACAACATGGTGGGATAATGAGAAGGCAAATAAAAGTTGTTACTTGGTGAAATAACTTGGGATATTTTCTTGCAACTATTTAGAAAAAGATGGTTACCGCAATTATTCTTTGACAAGAAGATGATAGAGTTCCAGAATTTGATTCAAGGAGGTATGTTCATAACCAGTTATTAGGAAAGGTTTTCTCATCTACTTAAGTATGTTTCACAGTATCAGACAGATGAGAGATTTCATATCAAAAAGTTTATTCTTGGATTGAGGCTACAGATTGGCACTAAGGTAGACATTCATAACCCACTCACTATGGATGCCTCTTTTGAGAAAGCAATAAAGCAAGAGCAGAGGTTGCAGTAGACAACAAATTACCATAAGCAAAGAGATGCTAAGTTTTCAAATAAGAAACCACAGAATAATCAGCAGAACTATCAAAAGAATAACAACCAAGGCAATAATAGATAGATTAGGAATCTGAAGAGAGGTAATAATTATTAGGATGGGAATGGTGGAAACAAAAGAGGTGGCAATAACAATAGAAACAACAATCAGAGGGAAAGAGTTGAAGGACCAAGAGAACCTAAGGGTGCATGTTACAACTATGGAGGAGAGCATTATGCAAATCCATGTCCACATAAAAGAGGAAACAATTATCAACAAGGAGCACCGCAGCATCAGATTCATGCCATAGTAGATAATCAGCAAGTAGAGTTTCAAGAAGCACCTATACAGTTCCAAGGTAAGCTCTATGGACTACCTGCTTCTATTTTGATTGATACTGGTGCCACAAAATGTTTTGTAGATCCTAGAGTAGTATCTAAGTTATCTATTAGACCTAGACATATAGAAAACTCTTAGATGGTACAATATGGCAATAGTGCAGAAAAGAGGGTATACTCATGTCTAGCATGCAGTGAGTTAGAGCTTCCTAGTTTTCTGACACAAGTGAATCTATATGTAGCACCTTTAGGCTCTTATGATGTAATTCTGGGAATCAACTGGTTAACTGAACATAAGTCTCTAGTAAATTGTGAAGACAAGGTTGTCAGACGTTTGAATGACCTTGGAAATCAAGTGGAAATTATTGGAACTAAGAGACCTTTAGAGTTTAGACATATCTCGCTATGTAATTGAAGAAAACCAAGAGGAAAGGATGTGCCATTTATGTTGTCCAAGTAAAGGACCTTGACAAAGAAGAGCTGGTGTTCAATGACTATCCAATCCTTAGAGACTTCAGAGATGTATTCCCTGTAGAGTTGATAGAGTTGTTGCCAAAGAGAGAATTTGACTTCTCAATTGACTTACTACCAGAGACTGAGCTGCAATCTAAGGCACCCTACAAAATGACTACTATAGAGTTGTATGAGCTTAAGGGTCAATTGCAGGAGTTGCTTAATCAACGGTTCATTAGACCTAGTGTGTCACCATGGGGTGCACCAGTCATCTTTGTAAAGAAGAAGGATGGTACTTTGAGATTATGCATTGACTATAGGATGCTTAACAAAGCTACTATAAAGAACATGTATCCACTTCCAAGAATAGATCAGCTTTTTGATCAGATGAAAGAAACAACAATGTTCTCAAAGATAGACCTTAGATCCAGTTATCACCAATTGTGGATTAAGGATGACGACATCCCTAAAATAGCTTTTAGGACTCGATATGGTCACTACAAGTTCACAGTAGTACCATTTTGGTTGACTAATGCACCAGCAGCTTTCATGAATTTGATGAATAGTATTTTTAGAGATTGTTTAGATGATTTTGTGTTGATCTTCCTTGATGACATATTGATATACTTTAAATCAGTGGAAGAGCATGAAAAGCATTTGAAAATTGTTTTATAGTGGTTAAGGGAAAGAAAACTTTATGGTAAATTATCTAAGTGTACATTCTTGCAAGATAAAGTGCACTACCTTGGTCATGTGATCTTAGCGGAAGGGATTGTAGTTGATCTTGAGAAGATAAAAGTAATAATGGAATGGCCTGCACCGCAAAGTGTGACAGAAGTCAGAAGTTTTATGGGACTTACAAGTTATTATAGAAATTTTATGGAAGGTTTCTCAACCATAGCAGCACCGATTACCACACTTCAAAAGAAGGGTAAGAAATTTGAATGGACAGAAAGGTGTGAGCAATCTTTCCAAGTGTTAAAGGAAAAGCTCACAACTACACCTATCCCGACCATACCAGATCCTAATGGGCACTTTACAGTTATAACAGATGCTTCAGGGGAAGGATTAGGAGGAGTGTTGATGTAGAATGAGCAAGTGGTTGCTTATGAGTCAAGAAAGTTAAAAAAACATGAGTTTAAATATGCGCCGCATGATCTTGAGTTAGCAATAGTTCATGCACTTTAGATGTGGAGGCATTATCTTGTTGGTGTATATCAAAAAATTTTGGATTTGCAAATGGAAATGATTCAAACAATGAAATGCAATAACCTAAACCCAAATAATTCAATACCTCGAAGATGCAAGATGAGCTCGATTGATTTGATCGCTTTGTTGTGTTGATTGCTCGATTCTGCAGCATAACGTTGATACAGAGATAGGTGATGGTGATTGATATATTCAAGCTAGATGGATTGAAGATGATGGATAATGACTTGAGATGAAAATTCAGCAGAGTAAGGTTGCATGAAAAAGAATCATCCATTCTCCTCTAATGGCTTAAGAGAGGCTTTCTTTATAGGAAAGACTTGATTCAAATGGATGGCTAGGATCAATTAGGGCTTTAGATGAAATGGATGGATAGGATTAAGTTAGGTTTCCTTGCACATTAAGAAATTGTAGTCAATTGACATGTGGCAAGGGAAGATAAGGCTTAGGTGTGCTTGTGTAGACAAATACTAAAATTAGGTCCCATTAGTTGTGCATGTGAAGTATTTTAAATAAAAGTTGTACTACAACACATGATTGAGGGGAAATGGACAAATGTAAAGGTGAGATAAAAGGTCATGTGACTTAATTCAAATAAAATATTTAAATTAGTGGGGATATAGTTGGATATTAATTAAATAAATAAAATTTATTTAATTAATTGGATAAATAAATAGGATGGGATAAGAAATGGAGGACTTAATTCAAATAAAATATTTGAATTAGTTGGGATATGAGTTGGAAATTAATTAAATAAATAAGATTTATCTAATTAATTTGAAAGATGAATAGGATGGGATAAGATATGATGTGAAAATTAATTAAATAAATAAAAATTATTTAATTAATTGGGATGAAAATAGGATAAATGGGATTATGCATGTGAAATTAATTAAAATTTATTTAATTAATTGGCTAAGTAGGATGAGGATGGGATTAAATGGGATTTTAATTAAATAAATAAAATTTATTTAATTAATTGGCTTAATGGATTAGTGAAATTAGGACAAAATGTGATATCTAGGATAATGTTTTTGACAAGGTGTTGCTAGACATGGACAAAGTTGGTACAAATTTGGGTGTCTACATTTTGCCCCTCTTTGAGATGATGTTCAAGATGATAAGATTTATGTCAAGTAACATCATTTCAAAGAAGCTAATGTATGGATAGAGGAAAAGGATATGGGATGATGATGAAAAGATAGGATGATGATGCCCCCTCGAGAGGATAGGCGGGTTGGACAAACACGGGTAGGCTCTCGAAAAGAAATGGGTTGGCTGCAAAAGAAAGATAAGGGGATAGATAGAAGAAATAGAGATGCGTTATGCTGCAATGAATGTGAGCAACCATGATGTTTGATATAGCACTAGATGTTATGCACCAAGGTATAAGGACCAGGGTGACGTTGTGTCTCGTGCCCCAGCATAATACAACCTTGTCTAACATATGAGGAAATAAACTTAGAGCATTAAAGTCCTAATGTACAAAAGGTATGATATGACCTTAGATGCAAAGGATAGTGCAAAAAGCTATTCCAACATACACAAGATATGAATATTAGCTGGAATGATACGGATGTGATACAAATGCAAGATAAAATGATAGCACACACAAGCAAGCAAGCAAGCATGCACAAATGATACAAAAACAAACAAGGTATTGCCCCTGTCAAGCTGTAAACCAATGATTAAGTGCTTATTGTTGATAGTTGAGAGTGTTGTCATTGCGAGGAAAGCTATATCCCTAGATCAACACAAAGTTGTTTGCTGAGTTGGTTGGCTAGTTGATTGATTGATTTGGCTTACAACAAGGCTAGGATCAAGACCATTGATTGCGTTAGGATAATTTGGCAAGATTGATTAACTTGATTGGTATGGATTAAGGATGGGCTTGCATTTAGATCATTACTTGGATTGATTTGATTTGATGAAGTTATTAGATTTGTGTTGATGGTTGGCTTTATGTGCTTTGAGTTGATTTGCTTTGGTGTTGATGCTGATGATTGATAGGATTTGTTTTAATGGTTGGCTTGATGTGTTTTGGTTGTGATGTTTGCTATTGCTGGGTTGATTGTTTTGATGATTTGATTGTTTTGAATGATGATAGTAATGGTGTGATGATTAGAGTGTCCACTCAATCTAAGCATAAGAAAGCATTCTCAGTATGCTCAAAGGATGTAAAACAAACAAGGTGTTGCCCTTGTCAAGTCATGAACCAATGATTGATTGTTTGATTGATGATGATAGATAGTGTGTCATTGCGGGGAAAGCCATATCCCTAGATCAACACAAGGATGTGGAACACTATATCCCATTGATGATGATTGATGATGATTGATTTGGCTCATGACAAGATTAGGATCAAAACCTATTGATTTGATTGGATAATGTTCCTTGATTCATTAGCTTGCTTGATATGGTTTATTGTGACTTGGATTTAAGATCATTGCTTAGATTGATTTGAGTGATATGATTGGAAGAAGTGATTGATTGAAATGGATGAATGAATGTTATTGATAGGAAGAATTGATGATGATGATGATTTGATTTTGATTTGAATGTTGATGGAGTGGATTGTTTTGGATGATATGATTGAATTGATCTTATTGCTTGGATTTTGTTGTTGGATATTTGATTTTTAGGATTTTTTGACATATTTTAATTTTTTTGTGTTTTTGGGGATATTTTGATTTTTTTTTGAAATGTTTTGAATGTCAATGGATTTACAATTTGGGTAGCCTTTGTGCTAGATACCAATGACAAGGGAGAAAACCAAGTCTAGGTGCAAAGGATGGATGATAGTGAATGAGATGGAAGGCTCATGATAGATGGATAGATAAGAGGATAGGTCATATAAGGGATGGATGCATGCCTCATGATAAATGGATAGGTAGGCTATAGTGGAAAGATCATGATAAATAGATGGGTATAAGCTATAAGATGAAAAGCTCATGATAAAGGATACGCCATAGTGTATGGATCCTAAGGGAGCTAGGACGTGATCTCCAAAGGCTATGTCGCATAGGAAGAACTTGCCCCATTCTAGGTGATAATGCTTAGGATTTTTACATGATTGGATTTTACATGGCACTTATGATGATAGGATGACATGATGGATTGGTTTAAATGGGATAGATAAATGGTCAATGGATAGGGCTTAGTTCGGAAACAAGGTATGTCAAGATATATCCAAACATGTTTCAACATTTTGCCCCTATGTCTTCATCAAAATCAAAAGGGGGAAGGATGGATAAATGGGTTCAATAGGATAGGTATGTTTATGTAATGGCTAAGGATGATAGAATAGAATGGTATATGATAGGTTGGAAATGGATAGGTTGGATGAGACAATGTGCCCCCAAGTGTAAGTGACATAGAAGATCAACCTACACATGACGCCTGTTTGCCAGGTTTTCATCATGGTACTTATCCAAGGCACCTGTTTACCAGGTTTTCACCATTGGACGAAGGGATTTCTCTTTACTTTTTTGATTTTTTTTGCTTTTTCTTTTTAGATGGATTGACAATTACACATGGTGCATGTTTGCCAGGTTTTCACCATGGTAATGGATAGGAGGGACTCAAGTGTCTAATGCTATGAGAGGTGATAGTGTCCCTTTAGAGATTGATGATGTCTTTGCATGGACCATGTCAAGTGTGCTCATAGATGTTGATAAGGGATTGCATGGATGGGAGATGGAATAGGTAGATAATGGATGATGAAATGGATTATGAAAGGTTCATGCAAGGATAGATGGATGGGGATAGTGGATTATGATGTGGAATTATGGTAGGGTAGGTTAGTGGCTTATGGGGTGGATTTATATAGGCTTATGCAAAAGCATGGACCATAGGGATAGCATGGGGGAGATATGTAGGATAATGGATGGAAGATGGGGAGATGTGGTTATGTGGAGGTGCTGCGGAGTGGAAGGGAACCATGACCAATGGCTGCATGCACCATGATAAACATTAAAGCTTTTGATTGGATGGTGGTGTAGGAAGCAATGGAGATGTTTGCTTAGGGGATGGTTGATGAAGTGATTTAGGAACCCACATAGATTTAGTATTTTTAGTGCTTTTGTTTTGCTTGTGGGATTTTTGAAGGGAATGGAAGTTTTGGATGGAAGTAGGCTCTTGGATGGATATAGGTGATTGGGATTCTTGAGATGTGGATGAGGATGCCTCATTTGACTTGCTAGCTATTTGCCTAGGAACCCAAACCATATTTATTTTGGGCTTTGCATTTGGAGGTAAGGGTTTAGATGGCTGCTTAGATGAACTTTGCTGTAATTTTGATTCTTTATGTCCTAAGGTATGAAGACCTTTAGGATTTTTGGTACGATTTTTAGCTTTATAGGTAGAGGCATCAAAATTTTTGCTTTTGAATCCCATGGGGTGGGTGGAGTGGATGGAATGATTGGAAGCTTTATGCTTAAACGATGTGTGCTTTTGTTGGCCATAATTAGGGATGTAAGGATACTTATGAATGATAGCTATGTTAGGTGTTGGAAGCAATGGTGGCAAGGTGGATGGAGAGATATTAGGAGTCGGTAAAAGTCGAGGTAAAGTGGATGGAGGAAGGTGTATGGTCACATGCTTTTGACATTTATAGGTTGATGGAGGTGAAATGGCAACATATGTTTTGGGTAGATAATGGGGGGTGTGATAGAAAGTGGACTTAAGAGGGATCTTGACATGGTTTGGCTCCAAACTACCTTGTTCATAAAGACCTAGACCTTTGCCTTGGTAGTTCATGTTTTGGAGTATGTGATTGACTATGGGACTAGATGTGTTTTGGGAACTAGACTTGAGCTCTTTATTGGATGGAGAAGATGAGGTACATAAAGGTTGTTGTTGTCCTAAGAAAGAACATTCATCGATGAGGGTGGATAAACCAAGTGGATATGGTGGATTTGCAACATGGTCGATGGTGGATATGGAAGGATCATTAGGATCTTGATTATGTTCATTGTGTTCGCTAAGATCCAAGCTATTTGTTTGATCTTTTATGCTTATGTGTTCTTGGGAGGCACATGTCTCATTATGACAAGTGGATGTTTACTCATTATGGATAGGGCTAGATGGAGGATGGATAAGAGTAGTTTGGATATCTCGCTCATGAATAGATATAGGATTATGGAGAGGATCAAGGTGCTCATGGATAGCTTCTTTATAGGTATCATCTTGATCATAAAGAAGGTAAATGTTATGGATGGGTTGCATGAAAGTGTTTTGATCTTGAGTTGGACTAGGGCTTAATGTTTCCACATGCTTAGGATTAGAATCTTGATATACCTCTTGGGTTGCTTGAGTGGAAGTAGATGACTCTTGGATAGGCTCTCGGTCAACAACATGAGAACATGATGACTCTTGACTTGGATTCATAATAAGAGACTCTTAATTAGGCTTGATGGCTTGTAGGTCACATGATGGGCTTGAAGGGCTAGGTATGTTAATGGAAGGCTCTTGAAGAGGCTCAAGGATACGTGAACCACATGATGGGATTATATGATTGGACATGACCTTTGGAAGTTCTTTGGTAGGCTCATGAATGGGTGTTTGACATGGAGGTAGTTTATTCCTAGCTAGTAGCCAATGGATCACATTCTTCACAAGGGTATGGGTGGATGGGAAATATAATGGATGGATGATAAGGGTAGATGGTGTTGTAGTCTTATGATTAGGATTAGGTTGAGGGCTAATTGGATTGGGTGGATTAGGATTAGAGTGGGGTAACACATGGGATTTGAATGATGTAGCATGATTTCCCATTATAGGTGGGTACACCTTGTAAACAATTGGGACAAATATTGGGCATTGATTTGTATTATGGCCTTTGGTCCTGTGGTATGCACAATAATCATGTTCATCATATGGACTTTCTTCACATGGTTTGACTTCAGGAAGTTCAATGAGTTTTGCTTCAAGCATCCTTTGTAAAACTATCTTAGCCGCATCCTTTGGTGAAGGATTAGAATGACATGGTGATGAAGGTAATTGAGGGCTTGGTGGTTTGGAAGGTTGATGAACCAATGGACTAGGAGTAGGATCACATGGTGGTGTTGGGATAGGACTTGTTGTGATTCATGTGATGGCATGTGATTCGACAATGGAGGCCACTCATAAGATGAACTAGATGGTTTGATATCTCCCTTGTCAAAGGTAATTAAGTCTTGTTGCATTAGGCTTGCATGGTTTATGTACAAAGGGCCACTTGGAGTTGCATGTGCTTCTTGTTGCAAAGGTGGATTTGGGCTCATTTGTTTTTGTTGGGGAGGCCATTGATAGTCTTGGCAGCTAGGTGTAATGGTATGATATGTAGACAAAAGATCTCGAGGTGGACTCAAAGATGTGGGCATTTGATCTTGTTGGCAAGGTTGACTTGTGCTCACTTGATTTATATACAAAAGGCTATTGGGACTTGGATGTTGTTTTTGTAAGGATATTTGATTGCCTTGTGGATGGGCTTGGTAGTGTATTGGAATGGTGGCATGAGGGATTGGATAATGTTGGGGTTAAGGTTGATTTGTGGCATTGACTCGGTGGATAGGTGGATTAAGTTGATAGGAAGTGGATGGATATGACATGTGGCAAGCTGGATTAGGTTGATAGGAAGTGGATGGATATGACATGTGGCAAGATGGATTAGGTTGGGAGTGAATGGTTAAGGATTGTTGTGCTTGTCGGGCTTGACTAGTGGCTAAAAGATGTTGGACTTGGGCTATGAAGTGTTGCAGTTGAGGTGATTGGCTTGCGTGGGGTTGAGCTCTTTGGATGAAGAATTGTAATGTTTCAATGGCGTCTTGGTTTAGGGGTTGTGATCCTTGACAAAGATTTTGGAGGAATCTTTGGAATTTGATTTTTGGGTCTTCTAGTGTAGACATGTTGTCACCCAAAGTTTTTGTCTTAAGTCCTTTTAGCAAGTGCTTGTTTAGGGATTTTGATGATGATGTGGCTTGTTTGGATGACTTGGCTATGTTTGGGATGAAAGTGATTTGGTTTGAATGTTACTGGAAGAATGTGTAGGATGACTTGTCTTTATGTGTTTGAGTGTTTAGAGCTTGATGTGGCAATATTCAAACAAATGATTATGCATATATACACATGAATCACTCACGCAAGACACATAAGCAAGTTGTTAGTTTGGAAGAATGTGATGATGGTTAAGCAAGCACGTGAAGACACTTCAACAAGTCCTAGTCAAGGCAAGGCCACTATTAGAAGGAGGTTCTAATGAAAATCTAGGGGACCGGCACCCCATGAGCATCCAGCAAGCCACTTAAGACTTTAACTAACCATACTAGGAGTTTTAATATACACAAAGGTACACCTCCTTTCGAGTTAGCACTGTATGGTGAGCGCTAATACCGGTTAGACATGGCTTTCGCCTTATCCTCTAATTTTTATAGCGGACCAGATGAAAGTACCGCTTGAGGTCATTCCCTTGGGGTGGATACCAAGGCAGGCCTCTCTAAGGCTAAACAAAAGCAACACAAGTAAATGTTTTTGATCTCCAAGTTCATGTTGGGATGTGAGGAGAGAGCATACACATTTACTTGGTCACACTCGCATGGGGTTCATTAACCTTAGAAATTCAATGTGTGGAAGACAATGCAAGCACTTGTTTGTTTTAAAGCCCAAATCTAAATGTGATGAAACACAATGGTTTATTTTAGCCCAATTTTTTGATGTGAATTTACAAACAATTGTTCATTTTATGCCCAAATCGAAATGTGTGATTCAAACAATGATTAAGATGAAAGATTAGAATGAGTGCACCTGATTATTTTTGCTTTCCAAGTTGTTGTAGATGATTGATATTGCTGCTACTAAATCTCCTTATGATCACCTACAACATAAAAAAAAATGATATTATAATGCAGGCATAAAAAATAAGCTCAGCAGGCAAGGAAAATTGTGATTTTAGATACATAGCTGAATTAGATTTGATTATTTTGATACATTTTTTGTTCAAAAATTAAAAAATCAAAGAAGAGACCCCTATTAATTTTTAGAGATATTTCTGAAAATGTAAAGAAATTAGAGAAATTCCCTAATTTTCATCCATAAATGCGGATTTATGAGAACAGTACAGTCAGCAAAGATCTAATTTTTTCACACTATAAATTAGCTCCAAATTAAATCTATAAAACATAGACCCCCATTATAATTTCAAGAGATTTCCAGAAATATAAAAATTTCCAAAAAAATTGCTGATTTGCGCCCCAAATGGCAATTTTATGAAAAAACATAAAAACTTGATAAATCTTGTAACAATCATGATAAGCCTGAAATTTTTCTGCTGTAGCTTCCTTATATCATGGACAAACGTCTGTTAAAATCTTGTAGAAAAATTCATAGCCGTTTGGAAGATATGATGAAATCTTTAAAACCTAGGGTTTTGTCGAAAAAACAGCGGATCTGCAACAAAAAGTTAAACCTGCAAAACTTGACAATGGGGATTAGATGAATACAAATTTTTACTACAAAAACCTGCAAAAAAGATCAAGTGAAGTGAGTCCCACCAGGCATGCCAAAATGTATATCGAAAAATTTTTGCAAATGGAAATGATTCAAACAATGAAATGCAATAACCTAAACCCAAATAATTTAATACCTCGAAGATGCAAGATGAGCTCAATTGATTTGATCGCTTTGTTGTGTTGATTGCTTGATTCCGTAGCATAACATTGATAGAGAGATAGGTGATGGTGATTGATAGATTCAAGCTAGATGGATTGAAGATGATGGATAATGACTTGAGATGAAAATTCAACAGAGTGAGGTTGCATGAAGAAGAATCATCCATTCTCCTCTAATAGCTTAAGAGAGGCTTTCTTTATAGGAAAGGCTTGATTCAAATGGATGGCTAGGATCAATTAGGGCTTTAGATGAAATGGATGGATAGGATTAAGTTAGGTTTCCTTGCACATTAAGAAATTGTAGTCAATTGACATGTGGCAAGGGAAGATAAGGCTTAGGTGTGCTTGTGTAGACAAATACTAAAATTAGGTCCCATTAGTTGTGCATGTGAAGTATTTTAAATAAAAGTTGTACTACAACACATGATTGAGGGGAAATGGACAAATGTCAAGGTGAGATGAAAGGTCATGTGACTTAATTCAAATAAAATATTTGAATTAGTTGGGATATAGTTGGATATTAATTAAATAAATAAAATTTATTTAATTAATTGGATAAATGAATAGGATGGGATAAGAAATGGAGGACTTAATTCAAATAAAATATTTGAATTAGTTGGGATATGAGTTGGAAATTAATTAAATAAATAAGATTTATCTAATTAATTTGAAAGATGAATAGGATGGGATAAGATATGATGTGGAAATTAATTAAATAAATAAAATTTAATTAATTAATTGGGATGAGGATAGGATAAATGGGATTATGCATGTGAAAGTAATTAAAATTTATTTAATTAATTGGCTAAGTAGGATGAGGATGGGATTAAATGGGATTTTAATTAAATAAATAAAATTTATTTAATTAATTGGCTTAATGGATTAGGGAAATTAGGACAAAATGCTACATGATATCTAGGATAATGTTTTTGACAAGGTGTTGCTAGACATGGACAAAGTTGGGACAAATTTGGGTGTCTACAGTTGGTAAGCCCTTTGAGTTAAATACAGATCATTTAGGGCTCAAGTATATATTTACTCTACCTGATCTTAATGCACGACAAAGAAGATGGTTAGAATTCATTAGTGAGTATGACTTTGGAATTGAGTATATTAAAGGAAAGGAGAATAGAGTAGCATATGCTCTTAGTAGGAGAAGACATCTAGCTGTCATTGTTACTATGATATCCAATTTGAAGCAGAAAGTGATTCAAAATCTTCAAGGGGATGAGCATTATGAAAGAGTAATGAAAGGAAGCAAGGTACGCAAAATACGCTTCCTACACTTATCTAATGAGGAAAAACTTATGTAAATTTATTTTACAGTTATAGATTAAGATGCACATTAATAGAAAATGATAACAATTTCTAAATGCAAACACAAAACTCACAACATAAGATATACATGGGGAAAACCCTTTGAGGTAAAAAACCCCACACTCCAAAGCCACCCACTATATTATTCAGAAATCACGAAGATTACAATATACTTGCAGAGAAAGCTTTTATAGGAGTATACCCAACTAAAGATCTAGGAGGTCATTTGACATCTGTAAGATTCTACATAAAACCTCCATCTCAAGTTCCTGATATATAGGAGATACAATACAACACACCGCCCACGGTAATTACAAAACCATGAGCTGAAACCACCCAAAAGTGGCGCCCAAATTATCTCCCAATCAAAATGCCTCGTGATGTGCCAAACCACACACCACCACATGTAACTCTCTCCTTTACAACCCTATTATGTGTCCAACACGTTCTTACATTTCCCAAAATAGAAGGTCCAACTTCCGGAGGCCATAACTTTTGATTCAGGTGTCTGATTGACGAACCGTTTTATGCGTCGGAAAGCTCGTGAAGTGCTCTATCACCCTATAACCAGATTTTCTAGTTACAACAATTTTTGGGCTGTTTAGAGAATTTTTAATACCCAAAAATTGAGTTTGGAACTTTTCTAGCAGTTTCAAAAAAATAGAAACTTTAATATCTCACGATCCAGATATGATCTTGAGATGAAACTCACCCTAGATGTTCGCTTAGCTAATCTGCACCTTCTGAAAAAATTTGAGGTCTATCCGAGCTCAAATGAAGAACTTACTAAAAATAGTTAGTCTCAGTATTTCTCGCTCTCTTGGAAACTTTGAAAGTTCCAGACCACTATCCAAGATAATGGGTATCCAAAAAGACCAAAATTGGGAAGAATAGTAAGATTTTGAAGTTGCAAGCTTGAGACACCTTTCCTAACATTCTCCCACTTGTCGAACACCTTGCAAGAGAAAAGGGAGTATTAACACCATGATTTAATTACTAGGTGCCGTGAGGCCCATAGACCCTAAACACCATCTGAACTTTTCTGTGCTCACAGGTTTTGTCAAGGAATCTGTAACATTCATCAAAGTTTCAACTTTTTCCAAGTTTACCTTCCCATCCTCCACCTTGTCATGAACAAAATGATACTTGACATCAATATGCTTAGTCCTTGCGTGGAAAGTAGGATTCTTCACCAAACAGAGCACTCTGACTGTCACAACAAATAGTAATTTTCCTTGCATCAAACCCAACATCAGAACACAATCTTTTAAGCCAAATCGCTTCTTTACAAGAATGAGTTTCTGCCATGTACTCATCTTTAGTAGTGGACAAAGTGACCACAGGTTACATCTTACTCATCCAACTAATAGCACCACCAAACATAGTGAACACATAAGCACTGGTGGATCTCCTGTTGTCAATGTCACCTGCCTAATCTGAATCTACAAATCCATGAATACAAAGTGAGAACTGAGGTTTTGTAGGATAACCATGATAACATAAGGAATACTTAGAAGTACCCTGCAAATATCTGAACACTCTCTTCACTGTATCCCATTGTACCCATCCAGGATTAGCCATAAATCAACTAAGGACTCCCACTGCTTGGGCAATGTCTGGTCTTGTGCAGACCATCGTATACATCAAACTGCCAACCACAGTAGTATAAGGAACTCTACTCATATCCTCTATCTCAGGAGGAGACTTTGGACAATCTTCAACAAATAACTTTGTCCCCATTGTAACAAGAATAGTCAAAGGTCTGCAATCCATCATGTTGAATCTCTCCAACACAGTCTTACTATACTTACTCTGGCCTAACCAAAGTTTTCTATTTTCTCTGTCTCTTCTGATTTCCATTCCCAGAATGTACTGAGCTACCCCTAGATTTTTCATCTCAAACTGTGCTGACAACTGAGACTTCAAATCAAAAATCACACTTTTACCATTCCCAATGAGTAACATATCATCAACATACAATGCAATAATGACAATGTGATCATTGTCAACCTTGTAGTAAACACAATGATCTAATTTCGATCTCTAAAATCCAATACTCAACACAAAGGCATCAAACTTCTCATACCACATCCTAAGAGATTGTTTCAAACCATACAAAGACTTTTTCAACTTGCAAACCAAATTTTCTTTACCTTTCACCACATATTGCTCTAGTTGTGATATATAGATTTCCTCCTCCAAGTCACCATGAAGTAATGTTGTTTTCACATCCATCTATTCCACTTCTAGATCATATGTTGCTGTAAGAGATAACAGGAATCGAATAGATGTCAACTTTGCAACGGGAGAGAAAATCTCACCATAGTCAATTCCCTTCACCTAAGAATACCCCTTCGCAACCAATCTAGCCTTATATTTCTCAACACTACCATCTACACTGAATTTCTTTTTGAACACCCATTTGCATCCAATAGGTTTTCATCCTTCAGGCAAAGGCACCAAGTCCCAAGTATTATTCTTTTCCAAAGAAGCCATCTCCTCTTTCATGGCCTCCTTCTAGGAAATTGCATCTTTCATACCGATAGCCTCTTTCATAGTTCTAGGCTCATTAGTGTTAGAAATCGAAGAAAAAATACAACTGGAATCATGCAATGAATAACCAAACCTATCATATTGCTACCTTATCCAAGTGGACCTCCTCAAAGGTTGAGGTTGAGGTTCTTCATCTTCCCCTAAACTTTCAGAGCTACTAGAGCTCTCCTCATTAGTAGGTCCAATAGATGTTTTTTGTTTAACTTTCTTAGGAGTGGAAGGAAGTTGAACCAAATCATCTTTCTTCTCTTCTTTCTCTAGCTACAAGATGACAGAAGAAGGATTGAGCTCTCTAAAGATCACACTTCTGCTATACAGAACTCACTCAGCTACTAGATCCCAGATCTTGTACCCTTTCACACCGATGCCATAACCGATGAAGATACACTTTACAGCCTTGTTCTCCAACTTAGACCTCTTCTCCTTAGGCACATGTACATATGCCTCACAACCAAATACTCGAATGTGTCTTAATGAAGCCTTTTAACCAGACCATGCCTCCATAGGTGTCTTATCAATGAGTGTTGATGTAAGAGACCTGTTAACTAGGTAACAAGTGGTAGCAACAGCTTCAACCTAGAACTTTTGTTCAAGACCAGCTCCACTTAGCATACTCCTTACCCTCTCCATCAATGTTCTATTCATCCTCTCTACAACTCCATTCTACTGAGGGGTATACGGAGTTGTCTTGTGCCTCTCAATCCCCTATTCTTTACAGAACTTGTTAAAATCTACTAAACAATACTCACCACCATTATCAATCCTCAAACACTTAATCTTTCTATCCTTCTGATTCTCTACAAGAGCTTTGAACTCTTTGAATCTATTAAAGACTTTAGATTTACTTCTAAGAAATACAGCCATGTCCTTCTACTGTAATCGTCAATAAATGAAACAAACTAAATAGATTTTGAAATCGAAGGAACATTAACAGGATCAAACACATTAGAATGAATCAAGTCCAACACCTCAGAAGATTTGTGAGAACTGTAATAAAACTGAACATAGTTTTGTTTTCCATAAATGTAATGTTCACATAAATCAAACAAAAGGTTACAATCATTCATACCCTTAACAAGATTCTTATTCTTCAAGGTCCTTAAACCCTTTCCACCAATGTGACCAAACCTTTGGTGCCATAACATTGTCTTCTCAGCTGGAAGTTTCATCTCCATATAATGAGCACCCTTAAGTACCCAGAAAGCACTACCATCAGAAGTTGATGCAACAGTCTTCTTCACTGCTAGTTCCAATGGTGAGGATGAAGACTTTGAAGCTCTCTTCTTAGAAATAGAGGCACTATTGCACTGTACTACACATGTGTCAAGATGAAACAGAGTGCCAATCCAAATACCCTTAGCCAACACCATAGATCCTCTAGTCATCTTGCATCCTCCATTTGAGAAAACAACCTACACACCCACATCATTCAATTTGCTTACAGAAAGAAGGTTTCGTGTCAAACCAGGGATATGCAAAACACCATTGATTCCCTTTACTTGTCCATCAGGGAATCGAATCAAGACTCTTCCATGGCCAACAATATCCAGGTGAGAATCATCACCCATGTACACCTTTCCACCATCATATTCTTCATACTTTGAGAACCAGTCCCGATGCGAGGTCATGTGAAAAGATGCACCATAGTCAACAAGCCACACATCCTCAGATGGATGCATTGCCAAGGCAATGACAAATGCTTCTTCTTCATCTTGAGAGGACTTGTTAGAATCTGAATCATTGTTCTTCTTCTTTTTCTTTTTCTCCTCCTTGTACTCCTTGTAGAAGTGACTAGGTTTACCGTAGTTCTAACATAGGGCCTTGGACTTTCTGGGAGACTTAGATCTCCCATGGGATTTGGATCTTCCTTTTTCTTTCTTCTTCTTATCCTTTTTCTTTCCCTTCTCTTTAGATCTACCATGAACTACAAGAGCCTCCTTAGCCGATTCGAAAGTCCTTCTTCGCATCTCTTCAAACAAAAGCGAAGAAACCACATCTTCCATCTTGAAGGTGGAAGTGGTACTCCGAATGGCCATAACAAGGTGGTCCCACAAATCTGGTAAGGAACACAGTAATGTCATACATCGATCCTCCTCCTCCATCTTCACACCAACAGAAGTCAACTGGGAAACAAGCATATTGAATGTATTTAGGTCATTTGCGATAGATCCTCCATCTTCCATCTTTAGAGAATATAATTTCTTTCACAAGAATAACTTGTTCACCAGGGATTTAGCCTAATAAACATCTCTAAGCTTCTTCCAAAGATCCTTTGTAGTCTTCTCTTCATGGATATTTAGGAGCACTGAATCAGCCAATCAGAGTCTTATCAAACCCTTAGATTTTTGATCTTTGAGATCCCAGTCTTCTTGAGACATTGCCGCTAGTTTTGTACTAGATACGGCTTCCTATAAATCCTGATCTACAAGCATGTCCTCCATTTTGAGTTCCACAACTCAAAATTACTGCCATTAAACTTCTCTATCTCAAACCTCCCAGATGTGCTTGCCATCTCTTACTTGCAACAAAGATTTCAAAATCCTTTGCACAAGCTCCCATTCAAACGAGGATCAGCTCAAAAAACCCTCTACCCAACAACTAGAACCAAAGGTGATTAGGCTTTGATACCAACTGAAAGGAAGCAAGGTACACGAAATATGCTTCCTACACTGATCTAATGAGGAAATACTTATGTAAATTTCTTTTACAGTTACAGATTAAGATGCACATTAACAAAAAATGATAACAATTTCCAAATGCAAACACAAAACTCACAATACAAGATATATGTGGGGAAAACCCTTTCAGGTAAAAAACCCCACACTCCAAAGCCGCCCAATATATTATTCAGAAATCACAAAGATTACAATATACTTGCAGAACAAGATTTTACAGGAGTATATCCAACTAGAGATCTAGGAGGTCATTCGACATCTATAAGATTCTACATACAACCTCCATCTCAAGTTCTTGATATATAGGAGATACAATACAGTACACCGTCAATGGTAATTACAAAACCATGGGCTGAAACCATCCAAAAGTGGCACCCAAATTATCTCCCAATCAAAATGCCTTGTGATGTGCCAAACCACACACCACCATGTGTAACTCTCCCCTTTACAACTCTATTATGTGTCCAACATGTTTTTACATTTCCCAAAACAGAAGGTCCAACTTCCGGAGGCCATAACTTTTGATCCGGTTGTCTGATTGACGAATTGTTTTATGCGTTGGAAAGCTCGTGAAGTGATCTATCACCTTGTAACTAGTGTTTCTAGTTACGACAATTTTTGGGCCATTTAGAGAAGTTTTAATACCCAAAAATTAAGTTCAGAACTTTTTCGGTGGTTTAAAAAAATAGAAACTTTAATATCTCGCGATCCAGATATGATCTTGAGACAAAACTCACCTGAGATATTCACTTAGCTGCTCTGCACCTTCTAGAAAAAATCTGAGGTCAATCTAAGCTCAAATGAAGAACTTACTAAAAATAGTAAGTTTGGCTATTTCTCACTCTCTTAGAAACTTTGAAAGTTCTAGACCACTATCCAAGATAATGGGTATCCAAAAAGACCAAAACTAGGAAGAATAGTAAGATTTTGAAGTTACAAGGTTGAGACACCTTTCCTAACAAGTAAAGCAAGCTTTGGAAGTAGACCCCTTAGATCACAAGTTTGATGGTTATGTTATCAAATCAGATGGACTTTTGAGATTTTAGGGAAGGATGTATATTCCTAACTTAGGAGAGTTGAGGAAGTTAGTGCTCGAAGAGATTCACAATGCACCTTATTCAGGACACCCTGGAGTGGCAAAGATGTCAAAGGTTTGAAACCTTTATACTTTTGGCCTAGACTTAAGAGGAATGGGATGGAATTTGTAGCTCGATGTTTGGAACGCTAGTGAGTCAAGCTTGAGCATGTGCATCCAGTAGGACTATTGTATCCACACAATATCCCTAAGCACAAGTGGCAAGTAATAAGTATGGATTTTATTCAAGGGTTACTTATGTCTAAGAATAGGCATGATGTCATCTTAGTGGTTGTGGACAAGTTGACAAAGGTAGAACATTTTATTCTGAGAAATCTTTCAGATGGTTCTATGGTTTTAGCTAAGAAGTTTGTATAGGAGATTTTTTGATTGCATGGAGTGCCTGAAACGATCATTTTAGATCAAGACACTCACATGACATCTATATTTGTGAAAACTCTTAATGCAACTTTGGATACAAAGTTGAATTTCAGTTCAGCTTATCATCCTCAAATAGATGGTCAAACAGAAAGAGTAAATCAAGTGGTAGAATACCTTCTCAAAATGTATTGTATGGATCAGCAGTATAAATGGGAGGAATATCTTCCATTGGTAGAGTTTGCATATAATAATTCATACCACGTATCTTTGGGAATGGCACCTTTCAAAGCTCTTTATGGGCGTAGGTATCGAACACCTATTAGTTGGGATAAGGTGGAGGTTAGAATTGTGATTGGTCCTGAAATGTTAAGAGAAATGGATGATCAGATGAAGTTGATCAAGGAGAAGTTGAAACAAGCTTCAGATCATCAAAAGAGTTATACAGATAAGAATAGAACTCTTAGATAGTTTTCAGTTGGTGACAAATTCTTTTTGAGACTTAGACCTCATAAGAGTTCAATATCATTTGGCAAAGCATCCAAACTTGCTCCTCATTTTGTAGGACCATTCAAAGTTCTAGAAGTGATTAATCCTGTAGCTTATAGACTTGCTCTCCTACCTGCACTTGCTAGAATCCATAATGTTTTTCATGTGTCTTTACTTAAGCTTTATCATCCTAATGTGTCATATATTCTTGATTGGTGTGCTTTACAGGTTCAGGATCTAGGAGCGATGCTGGTGGAGCCCACTCAAATTCTAGGGAAGCGCAACATTAAGTTATGTAGTAGAGATGTGGTACAATATAAGGTCCAATATGGGAGGATGCAGACAAGATTGATGGATCTTTTCCTCATTTGAGGATGTAGCATAGATTTCTTATTCATGCATGGATTATGATACTTTGAGTTCCATTATGCTTTGATACTTTGAGTTGTTATTATGATCTTTTTATACCTTGAGTTGATATTATTGTTTTATGACACCTTGATATCTTATTGGTGGTTGATAGACACTTTATTATTTTGATGTTTAATAAGACATCGAGATGATGTCTCTTCCAAGTGGGGAAGGATGTCACGTCTCGTTTTTATGGACAAATAATTATTCTAGCTTAGTGAACAATTAATGTGATTGACTTTACTTTAAGTAATTTTACATACTTGGAGGTAATTATTAAGAGTTATATTGATGAAAATTGGAAATAGTTTTAAATGTTAAGTAATATTGATGTAAATGCAATGATTTTGATGCAAGAGCATCCAGGGTGTAAGAGCAATCTTGCATCAACCAAAAAAAATGTTGTTTCTTTTCAATAAGGGCTAAATTTGGTAGGGTTACAATTTTTAGTAAGTTTGCATTTGTGCACGGTTGGATACAAAATCTTACACGGACCTCCAGAATGGTGAATTGAAGCTAATATAGAAGAAATCACTTCAATATCATTTGGCATTTGTGAGATGTTAAAATTTCAAATTCCAAAAATCCTATTGAAATATTCAAAGTCAAATTTGAGGCACTGAGAGGCTCTAGATGGGCCTAACATTTGGTGGGAAACCCATGTATTCTACCTTTAGGTACTGGTTTTGTGCAACCATCTTTTTAAGAGCTTTCCGAAAAGGTATTATAATTGAAAATCCAATGGTCGGATTGAAAGTTATGGCTTTGCGAAGTTGACCTATTTTTGGAGGGAGATGCAAATTTTGAAATTAAGATGGTGGCCACCAAAAAGAGCTATATGTGACAATTTTTGGAAACCCTTGGGGTAGTAGTGTTAAGGGGGAAGGTGTAGAGTCAAGAAAAGGCGGGAAAATAGAAACCCTATTTGATTTGGGATTACAGAAGGCTGAAGATTAAAGAGTCCTAAGAGAGGGAGCTGTAATGTGTTGCAACTAGTAGGGGATTCATCCTCTGATCGTATTTGAGCTTCTGTAATGTCATGTTTTTCCCATATTAATAAAATATCATTCTATTTTCTGTGTGCAATTTCTATTATTGTGTGTTTTATGATTTACCCCTTTCATCAGATTTGCTTCAGCTATGTTTTTGGAGACACTAACCTATTGATGTCGAGTTGAGTGCAAATGGGTGTGGGTACTCAACAAAGACGAGAGCATGGTTGAGGTAGAGGTGTTGTAGCCAATTGGCAAGGACTGATGCATGGATTACCCTAATGCAATCACACACATCACGTAGTTGGATATGCATTATTGAATGGTTTTGATTGCATTAATGGATGGTTATTAATTATTTTTGAATGCATGATGTGATTGCCTAAATTTAATGTCTTTTCAAAAAATATTCACATGATGTATTGTGTTGGAATTAGGGTAGGCAACTTAGAGGAAGGGGTGAATCAGCTGTCTCAAAACTTTTATCTTTTGCTACATATAATCTTCTTTACCACTTATTAACAGATTAATGATATAACCATGAAAGCATGAATCAACAACACATGAGCAGAAACATAATCAACACACATAACACCAAGATTTTTACATGAAAACCAGGTTAAGGGAAAAACCACGATGGGGGTTAACCCACAAGATTTATTCTCTATTAAAAGAATAGAAAAATGGGAAGGGACTTGCCTTCGAGTGCACTGCCTAGAGCTCACTACTCAAAAGGAGGCTCACTGCCTATAGAAATATTCATATGATTAACACTGAAAGATTGAATTGAGAAACAACATCTTCTCCATGCCAAGGTTCAATTCCATTGAAGTGCACAACATCTCTTCCCTGCCCTTACTCACTTCCTCACTACATCCGCATCTTTTCTCACATCCACACCTTTCCACAACTTCACAACACCTATTTATACATGACATCGACTTTGGAATGAACATCAAAGTTAGCCTTACAATCATGTATCTGGAACATTCTCCAAGATAAGCATTACAAACAATTACAATCACAAGACTTAAAATGCTTCATGCAAACTATTACACTATCGGGCAAACATAGCTGGGACTCAAATCTTCCTTAGACAACACACAACACTCCATAGAACTCTTCTTAGATCATCCTCAACATGCACCAAGCATCCGGTGAGACAAGAATGGAAAGAAAAACAACACCCAAGAAGAAATCTTTAACTGCAAGCTCAATCCTCAATGTAGACCACCAACACAATAGGCACATGATCTAGAGACCACCACAAGCACAATGAAATCAACAAGAACAACTGCACCACCTCAAATCACCAGAAACACTTGAATCTTCATCCAGGAACTTAAGAATACTAACTGTCACACTAGAAATATTGCTTGCGAACCTCCAAACCACGAACCACTTGAGTTGAGGATACACACCAATATTCCAAACATTCCTCTAGAACCGCAGACCATAATATTCCAATGCGGAGCAATCCAAACCAAATTCCTATCACCCTGTTACCTCTGAACAACTACAAAACTTAGTTCTACTCAGATGGCAATAACTTCACCAATATTTCATGTGGACCTCTCAAATCTTAACTAGAGCAACTTTAGACAATCCTCTACACAACCCTTTAGTCTGCGGACTCTGATCTTCATCTCACTGGAAATGCTAAGCAATCTACTTTACTTAACTGCACTATCTTCACTACCTCTAACAAAGAGATATGTTGACATCAATGACAACACATCATAGGCACATATTTGCCACAATCTCCCCCTTTGTCATTGATGGAAACATATGATGTGAAGAACTAAATCAACAATCAAGACAAGAACTTCTCCTCTTTTTCTTATCACACCTGCAACCACTTTCTTCACTGCTCCCCCTTTCACTAGCAACTACTCACTTCCATCCAAGTTTTTCACATGACTTCTCTCCCCCTTTGACATCAATGGCAAAGGGCACATGTTTTCAATCATCTCTCTCCCCTTTTGTTTTTAGATAACACCAAACTGAATTCCAGATTTAACATATTGACTACTCCTCCTAAGTAGCATCCCCTTAACACCAATCTGGATCACAAGATATAACTGTGAGTTCCACTAGACTGATGCATACTAGTGCACCTTAGTTCTGAATAGGAGGGGTAATAACCCCGAGCATCACTCTTTGATACTCAAAAGTATCCTTAGGTAAAGGCTTAGTGAAGATATCTGCAATCTGATCCTTTGATGAAACAAACTCCAATCTGACTTCATTCTCATTTACCTTCTCTCTTAAAAAGTGAAACTTGATGGATATGTGCTTTGTCTTTGAATGCAAGACTAGATTCTTTGAGATGTTTATTGCAATTGAATTATCATAGAAGATTGTAACAAACTCTTCAAACACAACTTTGTTATCCTTCAACATTTGCTTCATCCACAAAACTTGAGTACACTTAGTTGCTACTGCTATATATGCTACCTCTGCAGTAGACAGAGATATTGCCTCCTACTTTTTGCTCAACTAGGAAACCAATCTCTTTCCCAAGAAAAATGCACCACCACTAGTACTCTTCTTGTCATCCACATCTCCTGGCCAATCAACATCTATATATGCATGAAGAGTGAAATCATCATCCTTAGGATACCATAAGCCATAATTAGTTATCCCCTTCAGATATCTAAAAATTCTTTTGACTGCTACAACATGAGATTCTCTAGGATCAGCTTGAAATCTAGCAACAAGGCCAACTGCATTCATAATATCAGGTCTGGTATGAGTCAGATAAAGCAGTCCTCCAATCATTGATCTATACCTTTTTTGATCTGCCTTAGGGGAATTATCATCTTTACTCAACTTACATCCAGTTATCAAAGAAGTACTCACTGGTTTTGAATCCTCCATTCCAAATTTTTTCAACAACTCTTTTACATACTTAGACTGAGATATGAAGATGCCCTTATCTGACTGAATGATTTGTAGACCCAAGAAGAAATTCATTTCACTGAGCATGGACATCTCAAACTCACTTTGCATCTGATCAACAAATTTTTTACACATGCTCTCATTTCCACCAAAGATGATATCATCAACAAATACCTCAACAATCAAGATGTGTTCATGATCAATTTTAAAATAAAGATTATTGTTAGTTGTGCCTTTGCTAAAACCTAACTTTAGCAAATACTTATATAATCTTTCATACCAGGCTCTTGGGGCTTGTTTAATTCCATACAATACTTTCCTCAACCTATAGATCATATCTCCTTGATCAGACAACTGGAATCCTTCCGATTTCTCAATGTAGACTTCTTCTCCCAAATCTCCATTTAGGAATGGTGACTTGACATCCATCTGGTAAACTTTGAAATCTTTGTAAGTAGTAAAGGTAAGAAATAATCTAACTGCTTCAATTCTTGCCACCAGAGAAAAGGTTTCTTCAAAATTAATTCCCTCTACCTGAGAATATCCTTTGCACACCAATCTTGCTTTGTTTCTCACAACTTCACCATTTTCATTCAATTTATTCTGAAAGACCCATTTAGTTCCAATTACATTTTTGTTTTCAGGTCTAGGAACAAGATCCCAAGTATGATTCTTTTCCATTTGCATTAATTCTTCTTCCATTGCTTTTGCCCAACTTTCATCATTACAAGCTTCATTAATTGATTTTGGTTCAATCTTTGAAATCAAACAATACTCCTCTTGTTCTTCAGCAATTTTTCTTCTTGTTTGAACACCTTAATTTTTATCTCCTATGATCTAATCTTCATAATGATTCAACCTTACATACCTGGGAGTTATGGGATTTGGTTGAACTTCTAATTCTTATACTTGTTCCTTAGCATTTGCACTAGCTTCTTGAATCACTAGATTCTTTGGAGCAATCTAAATCTAAATTTGAAGACTTTCATTTTGATCATCATATTCATATCCACAAGACTTGGAAGGTCTCTCCTTATTTTCATCAACCTTGACATTAGCTCTTTCAAAAATCCTTTTTAATCTCTTGTTAAAGCACTGGTATGCCTTGCTTTGGTTAGAATAACCTAGAAATATTCCTTCATCACATCTATTGCAAGTATGGGCCTAACTGGTGTTGTCATTGATGTCAACATACTCCTATTGCATTGATGATAAGGATTGGATGAGCTGTATGCTGAGGATATTGAGAAAATTAGTCCTATGAGGAACATAGAAGAACAGTGAAGTCAACAAGGTAAAGATCTCAACTAAGATGAAGATCAGAGGATGCGCTTCAAAGGGTTTGTAGATAAGTGTCTTAAGATGATCTAGTAAAGATTTCAAAGGTCCACATGAAGATCTGAAGAAGTTATGGCCACTTAAGTAAAACTGGTTCTGGCAGATGTTTAGAGGTGACAGAGTGACATAGATAGGTCCAGTGAAATGAAATATCTTGTTCTGTGGATTTGGTGGAGTGTTTAGGAAGTCAATGTGAATTGACAACTCAATTGGTTCGTGGTCTAGAGGTCCACAAGCATCTATTCCATTATGACAGTGATGACAGACTATGTTCTTGAGATTCCGGATGAAGGAGAGAATGATTTCAATAAGCAGAAGTAGTGTGGATGTTCTTAGTGATTCAGGCAAGCTTGTGGAGGTCTTTGGATTGTGTCTAGTTTGTGTTGGTGGTCTGCATTGAAGATTGAGCTCATAATTGAAGAATTACTTCTGGATGATGATGTTCTTCCCAAGTCAAGCCGACCAGATGAGTTACACATCCTGCAAATGATCTTGAAGATGTTCTGTGAAGATTGGCATGTTCCTAAAAGAAGATTGAAGTCTCAAATCTGTGTGGCCAATAGTGTGTTGATCCACATGAAGTCTTTTTGTAAATTAGTCATGATGTATTTATGTATTTTCTCTGTAATGTATGCCGACTTGGATGATTATCCCTAAGTCGATGTCTTGTATAAATAAGGAGTTGTAAAGTCATTTCAATGGTATCTTGTGGAGATGAGAGTGTGGTAAAGAGGAGAAGAGTGAAAGGCAGAGCAGAAGTATTGGGCTTTAATGGAACTAACTCAAGCATGGTGAAGATGCTATTCTTTAGTTCAAGTATGTAATACTTATTTTTCTGTAGACAGTGTGTCTCCTGTAGGCAGTGGGCCTCTTGTGAGCAGTGTGCTCGGGCAGTGAGCCCTAATTGGCATGTGCCATTTTGTTCTTCCTATTCTTTTAACAGAGAATACAATCATGGGTTAGTCACCCTGTGGTTTTTCCCTTAACTGGGTTTTCCACATTAAAAATCTTGGTGTCATATGTGTTAATGTGTTTCTGCTCTTGAATTGTTGCATTATGTTTCCATGATTGATTTATTATTATGCTGCTAAATTAAGAAAATGATTTAAGTGATTAATTGGAAGAAAATTTTGGACAACTGATTCACCCCCCTCTCAGTTGTCTATCCTAAATCTAACAATTGGTATCAGAGCTAAGTTCCTCTCAAAAAGCTTAACCGCTTGAGGAGATCCAGGATGCCATCGTACAAGAAGGATAGTCTAGGGTTTGATCGAACCAATTTCACTCTTTGAAAAAGTTGCATAGAATGCCACTTGAAATGTATGGGAATGCAATATTGGATCATGGCCTCAAAGAAGTATGATCCTCCATAGAATGGTCCATGTACTGTAGATGAAATCAGAGATGCTGAAAATAATCTGCAGACTAAAGAAGCTCTTCTAAGTGCCTTATCTAATTCAGAGCTGACAAATGTTATTAACCTAAAAATTGCTCATGAGATTTGGGAAAAACTGGAACTTCTACATGAAGGAGACAAGTATGTCAAATGTGCCAAGCTACAGAGTCTAAAAGGAAAATTCAAAAATCTAAAGATGAGAGAAGATGAAAATATCTCTACATTTATGCAAAGAGTAAATGAGCTTGTTTGTGGCATTAGATGTGCTGGTCGAATATTGGATGAAGATGAAATTGTTGGCAAAGTTCTCAGATCCCTGCCTGACTCTTACAAATACAAGGTTACTGCTATTGAAGAATTCAGATCCTTTTTTGGTATCACAAGATATCAATTGGTTGGTAAATTGGTGGCATTTGAATTGACCGAGTTTGGAGATGCCCCCCCAAGACTGGATCTGCATTTAAAGCTCGTGTCTCTGTGAAAGAAAAACAAAAGTTTGATCCAAGAGGAAACTCTTCAAAGAAACTATCATGGTATGAAAAAGAAAGAAAAGACCTGGAAGAAGATAAAGCAGAAACTGCTCAACTTGAAGCCCTTATTGCAAAAAGACTGCCAAGAGGATCTGGTAAGTATGAGGGCAAATTACCTTTTAAATGTTTTAACTGCAATAAGATTGGTCATTTTGTCTCAAGGTGTCTGGAAAGATTTTCAAGGCCAAACCCTAACAGATCAAGGTTCCAAAATAAATGTTACTATGTTCATGAAGATGATGATGATGGAGTAACAGATGATGAATCAGAGACAAGAAACAAATCCAGAAATGACTGGGTGTTTACTGTCATCAAGGAAGAAGATCCAATGCCCTCTGAATCTATCAATCATAAAATTGTAGAAAGAGCTTTGGCTGCCCAAGTTGAAAAAAAGGATGATTGGGTCATTGACAGTGGATGCTCCCACCATATGACATGTGACAAAAATAAGTTCATAGATTTGGAAAGGTATGAAGGAGGAGTGGTAAAATTTGGTGATAATTCTGCTAGTAGAATCAGAGGTAGAGGAACTATTTCTTTTGATGGAAAGAACAAAACCAGCAATGTACTATATGTTAAAGGCCTGAAGCACAATCTTATTAGTGTTGAACAGTTGGTGGACAAAGGCTATGATCTCCAATTCAAAAATGGAAAATCCAAGATCTTTGAAAGTTCTGGAACAGAGATTGCATTCGGTACTCAAAATAAAGGTAATATATTCCACTTGGTTGGTACTGGTAAAAGTTGTTTATTTGTTCAAATTGATCAGAGTTGGTTGTGGCATAGAAGAATGTGTCATGTGAATTTTGATAACATCATCAAGATAAGCAACACTCAAGCTGTGAGGGATCTTCCAAGACTGGTGAAACCTTCTAATAGTTTGTACAAAGAATGTCAGTTAGGCAAGTAGAGAAAAGTTACATTCAAAAGTAAGGAACAATCTTCTACTAGATTATTAGGCTTAATTCATACTGATCTATGTGGTCTGACAAGAATCAGAAGTGTGCAAGGTGATAGATACTTCATGCTATTAATTGATGACTATTCCTAGATGATGTGGGTGACTTTTCTGAAAGAGAAATTATAGGCTCTTGAGAAATTCAAAATATTCAAGGCTATGGTAGAGAATGAAACCAGATTGAACATAAAATGCCTAAGGTCTGATAGAGGTGGAGAATTCACATCCAGTGAGTTCATAGAATTATGTGAAAAACATGGAATAAAAAGACAGTTGTCTGCTCCAAGGACCCCACAAAAGAATGGAGTAGTGGAGAGAAAGAACTGGACCATCCAGGAAGCATCTAGAACCATGATGATGGAAGCAAATGTTCCTCAGATCTACTGGAGAGAAGTTGTAAGCACTGCAGTCTATACTCTTAATTGAGTACAAATCAGAAGCAATACTGGTAAGACTCCTTATGAACTCTGGTTTGGCATCACTCCTACTGTGAAGTATTTTAGAGTCTTTGGTAGCAAATTTTACATTAAAAGAGATGAAGATCTAGGCAAATTTGATGCTAGAAGTGATGAAGGAATATTATTGGGTTATTCTACTCAAAGCAAATCATACCAGTGTTATAACAAGAGATTGAGAAAGATTATAGAAAGTACAAATGTGAAGGTCGATGAAGGGATTGAAAAACCCTCAAGGTTTAATGAATATTATGAAGATGATCAGAATGATGTTTTGATCCAAGGAGTCCAAGCCCCTTCTGAGATTCAGATTCAAACTGATCTGGTAAACCAGGAAGAAGAGATAAATTTGAATGAACTTGTTCAGGAGAGAGAAGTGCAAGAAAGTCCCAAAACTCCCAGGTATGTAAGACTAAATCACTCTAAAGATCAGATCATAGGTGATAAAAGCAAAGGTGTCCAAACAAGAAGAAAGATTGCTCAAGACTCAGAAGAGTATTGTCTGATTTCTAAGATTGAACCAAAGTCAGTAAATGAAGCATGCAATGATGAAAGTTGGACTAAAGCAATGGAGAAAGAGCTGATGCAAATTGAGAAAAATCACACTTGGGATCTTGTTCCCAGACCTAGAAACATGAATGTGATTGGAACCAAATGGGTATTCTGGAACAAACTAAATGAAGTTGGTGAAGTAGTCAGAAATAAAGCTAGATTGGTCTGCAAGGGCTACTCTAGAGTAGAAGGAGTTGATTTTGAAGAAACTTTTTCTCTAGTGGCAAGAACTAAAGAAGTCAAACTATTTCTTGCCTTTGCTACCTTCAAGGACTTCAAAGTATATCAGATGGATGTCAAATCTACCTTCCTAAATGGTGACTTGGAAGAAGAAGTTTACATTGAGCAACCGGATGGATTTCAATTGTCTGATCATGGTGATATGGTCTGCAAGTTGAAGAAAGCACTATATGGACTTAAACAAGCCCCAAGAGCCTGGTATGAAAGACTGGATAAGCATCTTTTGAAGATTGGTTTCAATAAAGGTAATGCTGACAGTAATTTGTACTTCAAAATTGATCATGAAAATATCTTGATTGTTGAAGTGTTTGTTGATGATATCATTTTTGGAGGAAGAGATAGTATGTGCAAAACTTTTGCAAATCAAATGAAAAGTGAATTTGAGATGTTCATGTTTGGGGAAATGAATTTCTTCTTGGGTTTGCAAATCACTCAAACAAAGAAAGGAATCTTCATTTCTCAGACCAAATATGTGAAAGAATTGTTGAAGAAATTTGGGATGGAAGACTCAAAACTAATGAGTACTCCCATGGCAACCAGATGTAAATTGAGCAAAGATGATGAATCTCCTAAGGTTGATCAAAAAAGTACAGGTCAATGATTGGAGGATTGTTATATCTCACTCAAACTAGACCTGACATTATGAATGTTGTTGGTCTTGTTGCTAGATTCCAAGCTGATCCTAGAGAATCTCATGTCATGGCAATCAAAAGGAGTTTTAGATATCTAAAAGGGACAGTTGAGTATGGTTTGTGGTATCCTAGAGATCATAATTTCTCTTTTCATGCATATACAGATGCAGATTGGGTAGGAGATGTGGATGACTGGAAGAGTACCAGTGGTGGAACATTCTTTTTGGGGAAGAGATTGGTTTCTTGGCTGAGAAAGAAACAAGAGGCAATATCTTTGTCCACTGCAGAAGTAGAATATATTGCAGTAGTAGGTAGTTACACTCAAGTATTGTGGATGAAGCAAATGCTAAGAGACATTAGAGTGGAGTATGAGGAACCTATCACAATCTTCTATGATAATTCAAGTGCAATAAATATATCAAAGAATCTGGTGCTGAATTCAAAGACTAAACATATATCAATCAAGTTTCACTTTTTGAGAGAGCAAGTAAACAAGAATGAAGTCATATTGGAGTTTGTGCCTTCCAAGGATCAGATTGCAGATATTTTTAATAAACCTCTTCCTAAGGACTCTTTTGAGTATCTTAGGGAGAAGTTAGGGGTTATTACCCCTCCCATTCTGAATTAAGATGCACTGATGTGCATCAGTCTGATGGATCTCATAGTCATATCTTGTGCTCTAGATTGATGATGGGAAGCTGCTACTCAGGGGGAGTAGATGGTATGATTTTGAAGTGATGCAAGTATGTGCCCTTTGCCTTTGATGTCAAAGGGGGAGAGAAGACATGTGAAAAACAAATGGTTGCTGATCAAAGGTGGAGAAGTAAAGGAAGAGAAGACATGTGAATGGTTGTTGTTGATAGGGGGAGTTGTGTCACTGAGGAGAAGTTCCTATCTTGATGGTTAAAACAATTTTTCACATCACATGTTGCCATCAATGACAAAGGGGGAGATTGTTGCAAGTATGAGCCCTACCGGTGTTGTCATTGATGTCAACATAATCCTGTTGCATTGATGATGAGGATTGGATGAGTTGTATGCTGAGGATATTGAGAAAATTGTTGAGGATATTGAGAAAATTAGTCCTATCACGAACAGAGAAGAATAGTGAAATCAGCAAGGTAAAGATCCCAGCTAAGATGAAGATCAAAGGATGCACTTCAAAGGGTTTGTAAATAAGTGTCTTAAGATGATCCAGTAAAGATTTTAGAGGTCCACATGAAGATCTTAAGAAGTTATGGCCACTTAAGTAAAACTAGTTCTGGCATATGTTCAGAGGTGACAGAGTGACACAGATAGGTCTAGTGAGATCCAGAAATGAAATATCTTATTCTGTGGATTTGGTGGAGTGTTTAGGAAGTCAATGTGAATTGACAAATCAATTGGTTTATGGTCTAGAGGTCCACAAGCATCTATTCCATTATGATAGTGATGACAGACTGTGTTCTTGAGGTTTCAGATGAAGGAGAATGATTTTAGTAAGCAGAAGTAGTGTGGATGTTCTTGGTGATTCAGGCAAGCTTGTGGAGGTCTTTGGATTGTGTCCAGTTTGTGTTGGTGGTCCGCATTGAAAATTGAGCTCATAACTGAAGAATTACTTCTGGATGATGATGTTCTTCCCAAGTCAGGCCAACTGGATGAGTTACACATTATGCAGATGATCTTGAAGATGTTCTATGAAGATTGGCATGTTCCTAAAAGAAGATTGAAGTCTCAGATCTGTGTGGCCGATAGTGTGTTGATCCGCATGAAGTCTTTTTGTAAATTAGTCATGATGTATTTATGTATTTTCTCTTTAATGTATGTCGACTTGGATGATTATCCCTAAGTCAATGTCTTGTATAAATAAGGAGTTGTAAAGTCATTTCAATGGTATCTTATGGAGATGAGAGTGTGGTAAAGAAGAGCAGAGTGAAAGATAGAGCAGAAGTATTAGGCTTAAATGGAACTAACTCAAGCATGGTGAAGATGCTATTCTTCAGTTCAAGTATGTAATACTTATTATTCTATAGACAGTGTGTCTCCTATAGGTAGTGGGCCTCTTGTGAGCAATGTGCTCAGGTAGTGAGCCCTAATTGGCATGTGCCATTTTGTTCTTCCTATTCTTTTAACAGAGAATACAATCTTGGGTTAGTCACCCCGTGGTTTTTCCCTTAACCAGGTTTTCTACGTTAAAAATCTTGGTGTCATATGTGTTAATGTGTTTCTGCTCTTGAATTGTTGCATTATGTTTCCATGATTGATTTATTATTATGCTGTTGAATTAAGAAAAGGATTTAAGTGATTAATTGGAAGAAAATTTTGGACAACTGATTCACCCCCCTCTCAGTTGTCTGTCCTAAATCTAACAACATCTTGCATCAAACTTGCCTAGATCTTCATCTCTTTTGATATAGCATTTACTACCAAAAATGCTAAAGTATTTCATAGTAGGAGCATTACCAAACCATAGTTCATAAGGTGTTTTACCAATATTACCTTTGATCTGCACTCAGTATAGAGTGTAGATAGCAGTACTCACAGCCTCTCTTGAATAGACATGTGGAACATTTTCTTCCATCGTCATGGTTCTAGCAGCCTCTTGAATAGTCCAGTTCTTCCTTTCCACAACTCCATTCTGCTGAGGAGTCCTAGGACTAGACAACTATCTTATTATTCCATGCTTTTCACAAAATACATTAAACTCACTAGAGATAAACTCTCCACCTCTGTCAGATCTCAGACACTTTATCTTCACACCAATCTCATTCTCCACCCTAGCCTTGAACACTTTGAATCTGTCAAGAGCCTCTAATTTCTCTCTCAAGAAAGTGACTCACATCATTCGGAACTAATCATCAATTAGCAACATAAAGTATCTGTCTCCTTGCAAACTCCTAACTCTGGCAGGACAACACAAGTTAGTGTGCACAAGATCCAACAATCCACTTGAAAATTGTTGTTTAGTTTTGACTGTAGTTCTGGTCTGTTTACCCAACTAACATTCCTTACACATGCTATTAGCAGGTTTCACAAGCTTTGGAAGATCTCTCACAGCCTAAGTAGTACTTATCTTGACAATATTATCAAAGTTTACATGACATTCTCCTATGCGATAACCAACTCTGATCAATATGACCAATCAAACAACTTTTACTAGTACCACTTAAATGAAAGATATTACCTCTAGTCTGTGTACTAGATGCAATCTCAATTCTGGAGCTTTCCAAAATTCTACATTTTCCATCCTTGAATCAGAGATCATACCCTTTGTCAACCAATTGTCCAACACCGAGAAAATTATGCTTCAACCCTTCTACATAAAAAACATCATTAGTGTTATTCTTGCCATCAAGAGAGATGGATCCTCTACCATGGATACTACTAGCTAAATTGTCTCCAAACTTCACAATTCCACCTTCATACCTTTCCATACTTATAAACTTACTCTTATCACTTGTCATATGATGAGAACACCCACTGTCAATCACCCATTCATCCTTTTCTTCAACCGGAGCAGCTAAGGCACTTTCCACATTCACACAGCTAGGAGATTCAGTAGGCACTGGAACTTCTTCTTTGATAGCAATGAACACTCATTCATTTCCAGAGGTACTTCCCATATCGGATTCATCATCTGTGACTCCTTCATCAATAGCTTCTTGGACATAGTAACACTTCTTTTGAACCCTAGGTCTGTTAGGGTTTGGCTTTGCAACCCTCTCTAGACATCTTGAAGCAAAATGACCAATCCTATTGCAAGCAAAACATTTGAAAGGAAACTTTCCTTCATACTTACCGGATCCTCTTGGTAATATTTTGGCAATAAGGGCTTCAAGTTCTTTAAGCTTCATTTCATTTTCTTCAAGTTCCTTCCTTGCCTTCTCATATCTGCTTAGTCTTCTTGAAGAGCTTTCACTTGGATCAAATCTTTGCTTCCTAGCAATAGTGGACTTAAAAGCAAATTCTCATTTAAAGGAAGAGAGTCACCAAACTCACTCATTTCAAATGCTAAAAGATTACCAACCAATTGATCCCTTGTAACAATTGTCATAGTCCTGATCTCCTCAACAACAACAACTCTATGCTTATATGAAGCGGGTAAGGATATGAGCACCTTTCCAACAATCTTTGATTCTTCTAGTTTTTCACCAGCACACCTGATACTACACACAAGTTCATTCACCATCTACATGTAGGAAGTGATGTTTTCATCTTCACTCATCCTCAAACTTTCATATCTACCCTTCAGGATTTGCAACTTGGTACATTTGACATATGCATCACCTGCATATAGAGTTTCCAACTTCTTCCAAATTTCATGAGCAGATTGCAATTCCAAGACATTTGTCATTTCTGTATCAGTTAGGGTACTCAACAATGCTTCTTTAGCCTAAATGTTGTTTTCAATATCTTTTATTTCATCTAGATTTGTAGGGCCATTCTTCAGTGGAATATACTCATTCTTAGTTATCAACCAATAAGGATCACCCATGCATTGCAAATGGCACTCCATGTGACTCTTCCAAAGAGAGTAATTTTTTCCATCAAATCTCAGATTGTCCTTCTTGTATGTCGACATCCTGGATCTCTTCAAGTGGTCAAGCTTCTTTTAGAGGAACCAACTCTGATACTGTTGTGATGCTCACAACACACCCCATTTTACCTTCTAGCAAAATGAGGACCCCTATTGTGGCTTTTTCTTTTGGCTTGTGTGTGTGTGGTTTTGCTTAGTGGTAAAAGGGAAAAGGGGGATAAATGTTACAAAATTGTCAAAAGGTAGAATGTTTGAAGTCAAGAAGAGAAATTAAAGGTATTAGTGAGTTCTTCATGAAAAATGATCAAGGCTCACCTTTTGGATAAACTGGGAATTCATAGTATTTTGTGAGATATGATGGTTTTGGTACAGGATATTGTTTCAAAATTTTGCATGTCATATACAAGTATGCTTGTATATTGAGTCTTTGTACTTGTTGAGTTGTGTGTTATCAAGTTTTTGTATCTTGTATATTTGCATGTATATCTTTAATGATCAAAGCCTTTTGCATACATTCAAAAGAGGGCGTATCTGTAAAAGTCATTTTCAAAATTCAAATCCTTCGCAAAAAGGGAGAGTTAGAGTGTATAAATATTGCATAAAGATTAAGGGTTTGCATAAAAAGTGTCCAATCTAAACTACCTCTGCAAAATGACCCAACCAGTATGGATACTGGGTTGAATCCAATCCCCTAGTTAAGCATACGAAACTAAGGCTGACTCTGGCCCAATAACGATGTCTTACCAGGGTATGATTCACCATGTTCATTAGAAATGGAAGCCTTTTATATTGCACTCCAGGAGTATCAATTAGGGAAATCTCTGAGGCCCGTGGAATGCCAATACCTAGCTCTGCCCCTAGGATGACATCAATGTCTATAATTCTATAGTTTGCTTTGAAAAGATCTCGAAATAATAGGAAAACTTCTACTTTGTTCATACTTAAATCCAACATAGAAGCAAGGAACCATGAAGCAATGTATGAGTTAACTTTGTATCTATCCTCATTAGCTAGAAAATCTATACCTAGTATCATCTTAATGGCTTCTCGCTCTAACTCATGGAGGATGGGATTTTCATGCGGAATGATTAATCCCCTTAGACGAGCATCCAAGATTTGACCCTGGAAGACAATTTGCCTCCTATTACTACAAAGGCATATGGGAGTAGTCATGCTTACAATGAATGTTAGTAAGGGCTGAAGAAGAATGAGAATTGTTCATCATATAGAAGCTTAAATAGAGTTTCACACAAGTTACAGGGCTTATCACCATTAATGGTGATTCGTGGGAGGTTTGAATGATCAAATTGTACGAGTTAATTTGAACATGACATAGGTCTAATTGCGTTAATGTCATTAATATATTGGATTGATAATCATGATTTATAGATTGTGGCATTGAATGCAGAGATACAGTACGGACAATGGAAAAGATGAAAAGATCACTTTTACAAGGTTAACATGCATGGTTGTATGTATTTTACCTACAACATACAAGATATAAAGTCAAATTTGAAAGGAAGGTAAGGCAAAATAAACAAAGAAAGTGGTATGTTTCTTTTGCATGTTTCGTTTGTTGAATGTTAACAGAATGCATAAATGAAATACAATGGCGGAATCATAAAAGGGGTTAAAAGTAGATGAAATCAAGAAAAGGTCCACATTTGCATTAAATAAAATATTTGTGTTTTGCATGTAAGGGGATATACAAAACTGAAGACATACAAAGATACAAGGCTGGAAATAGAAAAGATCAAGAAATAGTTAACGATTCATTAAGTTTGCGACTTGTATGTTACTTTGTATGTTACATTGTATGTTGCAGTGTATGTTCGAGATATACAAAATTAGATGCAATAAGGAGATACAAATGGATTAATGTGAAACCTGAGGGTAACCAAAATATGGTATTAACTAATTGACATGAACATTTTGCATGTATGAAAAGTTGTATGCATACAAGCATGAGAAACAAAGAGTTAAAAATATGAAAGTGTAGCAGACATGGTATTAAAGTAAAGATGATAAGTTCTCACGTCCGCTGTTGTATGTTAGGATGTATGTATCAAATGCATCGGGAAAGATATGAAAGGGAAGATACAAAGTTGTTTTAAAGGTCATTGCATGTTTAGATTTGTATCGAATGGATATATAAAATAATATACAAAACATACGTACAAAAATTTGAGATGCAAAAACAAAAGGTTAATGGATACCATATTCAAAATACAAATGGAAGTGAAAGTTAGGTTTGAAATGGGCACTAAATACAACATTTAATGCAGGGCTAACAATGAAAAAGCTAAATTTAAACCTGTTAGGGTTAAATTGAGGGATGTTTTCTCTCATATTTGTATCTCGAAAGCTAGACTTGCAAAGGAACAAGATTAATACACAGATTGAGTGAAGATTCAACAAGGTGAACAGAATTTCATAACGGTAATGGCACAACTGAAACGGTAAATTAGGTCAACATTCATAGAGTTAAGCTAGTCATGAAATAGGTATGTACCTAGAATGTCGTTATAATACCATTTGATGAAAATGAAAATTAGTTATGAGTAATTTCATGTGAAAATGCAAATGAATGATATATTACTGTAGCTAATTAAGGGAATTAATAGATTGTGTTAGATAACATGAAATCTAGAGTAGGGGAAAGACAAGAAAGTTAGGGCAAAGGTGAAAATGTAAAATTTCATGGTAAAACCCTAGGAAAAAGAAGTAAAATGAAAGGTTAAATACACAAGTTTTCATACAGAATGGCTCCAAAGAAAAAGAAGATAGATTTGATAGATGAAGAAAAAGTAAAGGTAAAGAAAGAGAGAAAGATAAGAAAAGAAACCAAAAAGGAGGACTTGCCAATACGGGGTTATCAAACTCTGATCGGTTCGTGTGGAGTTGCAACGGATACAAACATGGGTGTCTATGATGCAGAGGATATTCTAAAGAAAATCACATCGCCTAGTGCTAGTTCCAATATGAAGTGCATCTGGGAAAAGGGATTATACAAGGATGTGAGGTTCCCATTAGAAATGGAAGCCAAAGATTTGGTTTTAGAATGTATAAGCAGATATGACACAAATACTAGAAAGGTAATGCATGGAGAACAGGTTATTGCAGATTTATCTATAGAGGGTGTAGACACCCAAATTTGTCCATGTCTAGCGACACCTTGTTAAATCCCTAATCCATTATCCAATTAATTAAATAAATTTTATTTATTTAATTAAAATCCCATTCTCATTCACTTAGCCAATTAATTAAATAAATTTTATTTATTTAATTAATTCCACATCATGTCTTATATCATTTTATGCATTTATCATATTAATTAAATAAATTTTATTTATTTAATTAATTTCCAACTCATATCCCACTAATCCAAATACTTTATTTGAATTAAGCCTTTATCATTTATCACATTTCAACACTTGTCCATTTCCCATTTATCATGTGTTGTAAGACAACTTTCATTTAAAATCCTTCACATGTACAACTAATTGGACCTAAATTTAGTAACTTTCAATCTTAGCCATTCACATAGCCTTTGAATCTCCACCGTTGATTGATCTTGGTTGAGTCCTATATAAACAGCCTCTCATTCCATATGAAAGGGACAGAGGGCCAGAAATCTAGCAATCCAGAAATCTAGCAATCCAGCAATCATATAGCAACTCCATTATCATCTTGAGCATTCGAGCACTTGAGCTTTTATCATCCATCAATGGCAGCTTTCAGCTTTGTGATTGTTCATTATTGAAGAAGCAGTCCACATTTCCCTCTCAAACAAGGAATCGCACGGTCTAGGTGATGTTATGCTTGCATTGCATTGTTCTTTTGGCTTCATTTAGATTAGATTCCTTGATGATGGTAGGGTTAGGGTTTCATGACTATGTCTGATCTTCCACACCTGACTTTCACCTATCACATTTTGGCATGCCCGGTGGGACTCACGTCCCTGATTAACTTCGTTTTTTGGAGTTGTTTCCTTGAAGATCAGATTTTGCAGGTGCTCGCAGAAAATTTCAGTCGCTTTTAAAGAAAAATCCGCCGCTTCGGGATTTCTGCGTCGCTTCTGAGCTGGAGCAGGCCGCATATTCCTCTCTGGATCGCCTTTGACCTAACAGTCGTCGCCTTAGGTAAAACGCATCGCTTTTATCATTAAACTGATCGCCTAGGACTGTATTTGCCGCTTTTGATCTAACAGCCGCCGCTTTTGCGCATAATCAGATCGCTTTTAATCTAACAGGGGTCGCCTTTGCACAAATCCGCATCGCTTTTGACCTAACAGTGCACGCTTTTGTCCTGATATGATACGCTTATGAGCTAATAATATTCGCCTGTGCAGGTTAGGGTTTTTTATTTTTGTTGTGCAGGGACGGGTCGCTTTCGATTTCCAACAGGCCGCTTCAGGTATAGTGCGATCGCATATGAGACGACAGACGCCGCTTTTGAATACATTTGTGTCGCTTATGGACTAATATTATTCGCCTGTTTGGCTAGGGTTTTTGTTTATCGGCTGTGTTTTGCAGAAACAGGTCGCATCCAGCCCTCAACCGATCGCTTATGAAAAATATGCATCGCTTATGAGCTAACAGGCATCGCATACTGTGTTTTTGCGCGTCGCATCGGATCTGCAGACTTTCGCCTCTGACATAATAGAGGTCGCCTTTGATCAACAGTGTGTCGCATCTGGTAAAGCTTTGTTGTTTTCAAGCCTGTTTCAGTTCCAGTTTGATTTTTGGCTATTAACTAGGTATTTGCGCAGCATCTTATCGATCTGTCCAAGAAAGGAGGTTATCAAACTACTGACATATCTGTTGCAGGTTCGATCGGTCCAAGATTTGTGGTTTTTTTTTCACTAAATTAGGCATATTTGGGCTTGGTGCTTAAAATGAATTACTGTTTGCTCCGTGCTTGATTTATCTTTTTGAATGCTTGCATGTGCCTGATTGTAACCCAAATTTAATGACAAAAGTATCCTCTCCCCTTGCCTATCAAATGGATCTTGGGTGCATGAGAACTTGTCATTATCTTTAGAGGGCCTGCCTTCCCGGTGTGAGAAGGGATACGACCCAGGCGGTAACGGGCTAAAGCCAAGTCCTTCCGAACCGCTATATAAGAAAAGTGTTTGTGTCGAAAGCCACAAACAACGGGTGCAGTTGTGTTATACCGACAGCCAACCTCCCCCAAAACCCTCCAAGGCGCAACCCTTGGAGGCTGGGAGACTCCATAACGGAGAGTAGCGCTGCCGCATGTATAGCCACCCGAACGGATGCCCTTATTAGCAACTTTGTGTAGTAGCCAAAAACCTTCTATCTATTGACGCAGAGGGCAAAACCCTTGAAGCGGCCCCGATTCATGCGGTTCTTAGCCGAGGTAGCAGGGACAATCTAAAGGTTTGGAGAGGGTCAAGCCTTATAAGAATCCCGGATCTTGGTATGCGTGAGAAGTGTGTGCAAATGTAAGGAGGAGCCGGTGCTATCAAGATCCTGGAGCTACCCGCTTTGAATAGGCGCAGCTAGGGGATTCAACAGATACTGTCCTATCCTAGCCTAGGTTGTATCAGTTTGTGCTTGTTGTAAGTGTGAGTGACTGTTATCATTGTTTTCTTGCTGAAAAAAACTGCAAAAATCAGACCACCGGTACACAAACACAGTCGCTTTTGAACCTAAACTGCTCGCATAGACCATCAACATCGCTTCTGAACTGTAGTGACTCGCATTCTGCCTGAACTGCATCGCTTTTAAATAACAACTGCCCGCATACTGCTTAAACAGAGTCGCTTTCAAACCGTAGTTGATCACCTTTTGACTGAACAGAATCGCTTCTGAACCACAGCTGATCGCCTAGTGTCTGAACCAAGTCGCATCTGATTCATTACCAGTCGCATATGGTTTGGGCCAAGTCGCTTTGAATCCACAGTTATTTGCCTGATTCCAGAACAAGCTCGCCTATGAACAACAGATCGTCGCCTTTAGGGATATCTGAGTCGCCTCTGAACCAACAGTAATCACCTTTGAACCAACAGTCATCGCCTCTGGCATAGCATTCGCTTTTGGTTAGCCTGTCATTTTTCTGTCGAAACTAAACCAGGTCGCATTTGAGCTATTAATAATCGCCTTTAGCATCCTCTGAGTCACCTTTGAGCTATCATCAGTCGCCTGTAGCTAAAATTCTTGCAAATCTCAGTGCATCAGCTAAATTAGCCTCAGGACCAGCTTGCTTGAACCTCAAACATCAGCTTTCAGACTTACCTTTGATCAACAGCAAACACCTGGACTTTGTCTCCTATTTTGAGCTTATCAATCAATCACAACTCATGAGCTTTTCCATCTTTTTGAGATCCCAACCAGCAAATCAGACATCAATCCAATCATTTCGATCAACGAACAACCTTCAGTTTTAGCTTCAGCCAACAAACAACCTCCAGCTTTAGCTTCAGCAAACAATCTCTTTTTAGCTTTAGCTCCAACAAACATCAACATCAACAATCTTTCCCTTGAGTGATTAAGCTACCTCTAGGGACAACCAACAACAACTTAGCCAAACCAAATCAACCAAGCAACTTAGCCAAACTAGCAAAACCAAAACAACAACCAATCAGCCAACTATCATCTTTTGGGTCTTAAAACTTTGACAAGCTCACCTTCATCATCAACATCATGCCTCAAACTAGGAGTCAATATCGAGCTGAAGTAGAAGCCAAATTGAAAGCTGAAATGGATGCCAAATTGCAAGCTGAGATGAAACAATTCACAACACCTCTTAAGGACGCAACTCAATTCACAACTGGTATGCCTTCGCATATGTTTATACCTCAAGGGTACACTAGGGGCGAATCATCTTCACAACAAATGCATCCTCCACCATCCTTGGAAACTTTCGAAGAACAATCTCAAGACGACTCATCAGAATTTCAAGATACCTATCTATGGGACCAAGTTGAGAAACTCATGATATCTGAGCCTGATCGCTGTTTTCTCCAACTTGCTCGCATGGGTGCTAAACTACCTAAAGACTTTGATATATCCACTATTAGAGAGCACGATCCCAACACTACTGCTGTTGTTGCGAATAAACCATCTACTATAGTCACATCATCTCCTATTACCTCGCAAACACCATCCTCATTGCCTCTTGTTGCTTCATTTGAGTTACCACGATCAGAGCATACCTTAGAACCATTGATAGTGCCCACCAATGTGCTTCCTCTCATGTCACAAAATCTCAACATCCCCCCTTTTCATGTCCCTCAACATATCTCTCCTTCTACCATGACTGTTTCCATGCCTCACGTCACACAAGCTGTCCATGTAACACAAGCACAAACACTTCGAGCATCACAAGCAATTCCCATATCTTATGGTGTGCATACCTCTCAAACCATTCCAACAACACACGTCCTCCATGCTTCACAACCATTGCAATCTACCACATCTCATACACCAACTGCTAATTCCTTCATGTTATCCCATAATCCCAATGTTAGCCTTATTGACATGAGTGATCCCCTCATTTCTCAAGCCAATCCAAACAATCAGATCGCTTATGTTGATCAACTTACATCCATGCTGTCCTCTTCTTCCAATCCTTCACACACTATCAATCCATCTTATGCTACCCAAGGCTTCTCTAATATCACCCAACACATGACATATACCAATCCTCATATTGTCCAAAATACCAATCCTAATGTTCACCCTTCTGTTGTATCTACCAATCCCTCCGTCACTTACCATGTCATGAATTCAATTCCAACTTCCCAACCATCTGCTACTATCAATCCCACATCCACTTCTCATGTAATGCACACCCACTTACCACTTGTGTCTCAAGGACAGCAATCCTCTAACACATACATGTCACATACCACTCCTTCGACATACATTGTGGGCACACAACCCCAACAAACCGTTACAGCTTCATACATCCCACAACCACAACAAACTGTCACAACTCCACATATACCACAACCGCAACCACAATATGTTTCATATCACACTCCATCCCCTTTGCAACAACAGCAGTTATCCTCAGCCGATATCCAACAGATGATCGATGAAAGGGTAGGACAAGGCAAGAAACCCTTCTCTCTCGAAAACATATGCGCTTATCCATTTGACAAGTCTCTTAATATGATACCTTTTCCACCACACTTTGAAATCCCACAATTTGATAAGTACAAAGGGAAAGGAAATCCGGATGACCATCTTCGAGCCTTTTTCGTGGCATGTCTCGATGTTGCCTATGATGATACATATCTTTTGAGACTATTTCCTCGAAGCTTAGCAGGACAAGCTCTCGAATGGTTTTCCCATTTACCTCCAGGAATTAAGACTTTTTCCGAATTGGCAACCAAGTTTCGATCACATTTTGCCTTCAATATTGAACATGAGGTAAACATGAATGACCTTGTCAACAACAAACAACGCAATGGTGAAACCTTTTCCTCATTTACCCAACGATGGCGTAATATGGCTAGCAAATTATCATGGGAAATCCCTGAGAAACAACAGCTTGACATCTTTGTTCAAAATCTTCATCCTGAGCTGTCATTCCAATTACAATTGCAAAGTTCTAGCACCTTTGACGAACTAGTTTCCAAAGGAGTTATTATTGAACGAGCCTTAATTGCCAAAGGAACTATCAAGATCTTTCGTGATAACAAAGATTCTCCCCAAAATTCCAATGATAAGTCTCGCTTTTGGAACAAGAACAAGAATGTTGTCAATGACGGTATTGTTGATACAAAGAATATCCAAACTATGAGAGCTCCTATCAACATTCAAGCAGCCTCTCCACCAAGACAGTCTTTTCCACAACGAAGAAACCAACGCCAAACTTCTAATCCACGCCGACAATTTACACCATTAGTGGAACCCATGGAAGTTATTCTTCGAAAACTGCTTCAAGCCAGAGATGTTATTTTACCCGATGCACCACCAAATGGCGAACCATTCTTTCAAGCTCCTTGGTACAAAGAGAATGAGTATTGTGATTACCATCGAGTTAAAGGACATAAAACAAATGGTTGTATGCGCTTAAAACATGTTATCCAAGACTGCATTGATCAAGGTCTAATCAACGTCACACCTTCAACACCTCAACCTGCTCAACAATCCACATCAAACTATGATCTGGAGACTTTCAAGAATCCACTTCCATCTCATGATCAGACAAATAACCTTCAAGCTGGAAATGCTATTCCCTATAGCTATACATCATCTACCATTGGCCGCATTGACCATGCTCGCATTTCTACCATTACCATCCAAGGGGCACCTGATTGTGCCGTCACCACACGAAGAGGTCGCGTTACTGTTCAAGGAGCACCTCCTCATCCTCCTCGACCTCTCTCTGACTATAACCTCTTGGATCACCTTGGCAAAACCCCCGCACACATATCTATCCTTGAGCTGCTCCGCCTATCCCCCGCACATAAAGCTATCCTTGATAAGGCCTTACAAGAATCTTCGGTGCCTAATAATATTAATATCACACAATTTCAATCCATGGTCGCTAGCATTGCAGCCCCTTGTCATTTAACCTTTTCTGACAAAGATCTTCAACCCTCCATGCATCCGTCACACAATGAGGCCCTCCATATTGAAGTATTTGTTAACCAACGCCGTATCAAACGAGTCTTGATAGATGGGGGAGCTGGTCTAAATATATGTTCTTTGAAACTTATCAAACAATTGGGATATTCTGAGAAAAATGTTGACACCTCCAAGGTTATAACTATCAGAGCATATGATGACGCTGAAAGAGATACTGAAGGGATCATCTTATTGCCTATTCAAGTTGGACCGGTCATTACAGAAACTCGCTGTCAAGTCCTTGATATTGATCTGCCTTACAACATCATCCTCGGTCGCCCTTGGATCCATACCCTTAAAGCAGTTCCATCTACATATCACCAATGCCTTAAATTTCCGCATAAGGGTGTTGAAGTTACCATTCAAGCTGATCCTAATCCATTTGAGTTTTGCCGTGCTTTTCAAGCTAAATATCAGAGTCCAAACCGTATCCCTCTCAACACTGAGGCATATCCATCATCCTCCTATGTCGACCCATCCGATCTCCTCAAGCCCTCATCTAGCAAAGCTGCTTCCAACCTCCATATCAAATATACCGAACATGGCCCTGGTGAGTACAAATTGCAGGAATCCTGTTGCGTTGGCACCCTTCCGTTATCTCCTAAATCCCACGGTAAGCTTTCTATATCTAAACCCACTTCATCCTCCGCTGTTATCAAAGCTCCCCCCACCGTATTCATTAAAGGTGGTTTCTTGGATGATGAAGATATTGAGGACATAAACTCTTGGATATTCTTTGATGAAAATGACCAAGTCCAACTTGAAGTAGAGCGATACAACAACGGGTTTCGTATCATCAAGAACATGGGCTATAAAGGACATGGTGGCTTGGGATCACAGGAACAAGGACCTATTGAGCCCCTTATTGTGTCTAAGAAGTTTAATAAGCAAGGCCTTGGTTACCAACCGGAGGTACCGCGATCCAAAGACATTAAGTGTATTTCCGATATTGACGTTGGATCTTCTTCGGTAGGAGAGACTTCTAACTCGGATACCATCGACGACTCCTCCCTTCATATCACCGACCTCTTTCAAGAACATTCCATCTTCATGTTTTCCGCAATCTCTTCTAGCCATCACGATCCCTCCATTAGCCTCTCACTCGTATATCCTGACCTCATCGATTGGGACCAACAGGGGGCACCGATATTAGATACATTTGAAAATGACGAAGCCATTGCAGAATTCATGGGTTTGAGACAAGGTATCCCATTGGGTGATCACAAAGCAGGTTTCATGATGGAATTACCTAAACTAGCATATTTTGGCGGAAGTATCAAATCCTTCAGTCGCAAAAGTGAAATAAACAAAATTCAACAAAATAGGTCACTAGGTGAAAACCGCAAGGCGCCTCTTGACCGTGAAAAAGTAAAAATAAAGGACGTATCCGAAGGTGAAAACCTCTCTGAGGCACCTGAGGATGAGGGATTTGATCTTCCTGTCACCGCTGATTACCATGAGAAATCAACTGTGCTAGTTGAAAAATCACAAGACATGAACTTGGGAACAGAACAAAATCCGAAGATCACCTTTTTGGCAGCATCACTATCAGAGCAAGAACGAAAGAACTTCACAGCATTCTTCCTGAGACGAGCTATAAATTTTGCATGGACTTATGCAGACATGCCAGGACTAGATCCTTCACTTGTGGTACATCATTTAGCAGTATTCCCTGATGCAAAGCCTGTCAAACAAAAATTGCGCAAAATGCATCCACAAGTTGCCTTATTGGTTAAAGCAGAAATTCAGAAACTATTAGAAGCAAAGTTCATAAAGCCTATTGATTATCCAGAATGGGTTTCAAACTTGGTACCTGTAGCAAAACCAGATGGACGAGTTCGCTGCTGCACGGACTTTAGAGATCTTAACAAAGCATGTCCTAAAGACGATTTTCCATTACCAAGCATAGACAACATTGTTGATCTTACAGCAGGACATGAAATGCTATCTTTGATGGATGGATTTTCTGGTTATAATCAAATCAGAATAGCAGAGGAAGACCAAGATAAGACGTCTTTTATTTGTCCATGGGGCACATATTGCTGGGTTGTAATGCCTTTTGGTCTCAAAAACGCTGGAGCTACCTATCAACGAGCCATGACAGTTATTTTTCATGACCTTTTTCATACTATCATGGAAGACTATGTTGATGACATCCTGGGAAAATCTAAGACAAGGGAAGGACATCTACCAGTATTGGCACAAATTTTTGATCGATTAGAGAAATACCAAGTCAGACTAAATCCAAAGAAGTGTGTATTTGGTGTAACATCAGGAAAACTATTGGGATATATTGTGTCTCGACGAGGCATAGAAGTGGACCCAGCTAAGGTAAAAGCTATCATAGAAATGCCTCCACCAACGAATCTCAAACAGCTCCGCAGTTTACAGGGTAGGCTACAATCTATCCGCAGGTTTATCTCACAACTCGCAGATAAATGTCATCCTTTTCAGCATCTTCTTCGCAAGGGTGAACCTTTTAAGTGGGATGAAAAGTGTCAACAGGCTTTTGATAAGATAAAGGAATACTTGGCAACACCTCCTGTGTTAATACCTCCTGTACTTGATCGTCCATTACTGCTTTATATATCATCAACAACCGCAGCATTAGGTGCACTTCTAGCTCAACATGATGATTCAGGAAAAGAACAAGCCATCTATTACATTAGCAGAACTCTTGTGGGATATGAACTTAATTACTCATTCATGGAAAAAGCTTGTTTAGCATTAGTGTTTGCTTCCCAAAAGTTGCGACATTATATGTTGAACCAAACAACAAAGCTCATCTCTAATGTGGATCCCCTCAAGTATCTCCTTTCAAAAGCACTTCTCACAGGGAGATTAGCAAAATGGGTTATGATCTTGAGTGAATTTGACATACAATATGTGAACCGTAAAGCTATCAAAGGACAAGTCATTGCTGATCAATTAGCTGCAGCACCTATCATAGACATTCAGCCAATATATCCCGAATTCCCTGATGAAGGATTGTTTACTTTCAGCTCCCCAGCACGATGGCAGCTATACTGTGATGGATCATACACTCAACACGGGTCTGGAGCAGGTATCTTGTTTGTCACTCCCCAAGGAGACTGCATACCTAAATCATACAGAATAGCATTCCCCTGTACCAATAACATAGCAGAGTATGAAGCTTTAATCACAGGTTTGCGCATGGCAGTACAATGGGCTATCAAACAGTTACGAGTCTTTGGTGATTCTCAGCTAGTTATCAAACAGGTCTTAGATGAATATCAAACAAAAGATGAGAAGCTTCTTCCATACAAACTAATGGTGGATGATTTCAAGCAATATTTCGAGGACATTACCTTTGAGCAAATTCCAAGACTACAAAACAAAGCAGCTGATGCCATGGCTATGATTGGGTCTCTTTTAGATATGCCATCTAACACCCATAAATGTGAATTCTTGGTCGAACAGCTTTTGATCCCCGCATTTGAAGTTCCACAGTCTGAGCTTATATGTGAGATTGTTGGTCCCAACTCGTTGTGGTACAAAGATATATACGAGTATCTCCGTAATCACACCTTGCCTCTTCAACTATCCAACACCCAACGTAAAACTTTTATCCGTCGAGCCTCTCGTTACACTATCTTAGGAGACACCCTTTATCGCCGAAGTCTTGATGGTATCCTTCTTAGATGTCTTGATTCTGAGGAAGCAAAAACGGCCTTACGTGAAGTACATGAAGGTGTCTGCGGTTCGCATTCCGCTGGCCCTGGCCTTGTTAAGAAACTTCTGCGAGCAGGATACTATTGGCCAACTATGGAAAAAGATGCCCAACAATTTGCAAAGCGATGTCTACAATGCCAGAAACATGGAGATCTAATACATGCACCAGCACATGAGCTTCAGCCTATTGTCACTCCATGGCCTTTTTCGCAATGGGGACTTGATCTTGTGGGTAAAATTCATCCTACTTCATCAAATGGTCATAAGCTAATTATCACTGCCACTGAGTATTTCACAAAGTGGGTAGAAGCCATACCAATGACCTACATCACAGGTAAACAAATAGCTAAATTCATCCTACATTACATCATCTGCCGTTATGGAGTTCCTCAAGCTATTGTCACAGATAATGGCCGGCCTTTCAAGAACCAAGAGGTTAGAGATCTTTGCAATAAGTTTCATATTCAACATAGGTTCTCTACGCCTTATTATCCTCAGAGCAATGGTCAAGCTGAAGCCTCTAATAAGACAATCATCAAAATCCTTAAAAAGACTGTTAACGAAACTGGTCGAGATTGGCATCTACAACTGCATCCTGCTTTATGGGCATATAGAACAAGTGTCAGAACTCCTACTGGCGCCACGCCCTATGCTCTAGTCTATGGCACTGAAGCTATTTTGCCTATCGAGGTTGAGATCCCCTCTTTGCGCATATCCTTGCAACATACTATTTCAGATGAAGAATATCGAGTCTCCCGACTCCATGATCTTGAGCTCTTAGATGAACGCCGCCTTACAGCATTGAACCATCTTCAAGTCTATCAAAACCGGCTACGTCGCAGCTACAACAAAAAGATCAGAGAACGCAGATTTCAGGTTGGCGACCTTGTCCTTAAAGAAAACCAAAGGAATCAACAACATCGAGAGAAACAGGGCAAGTTTGAACCAAATTGGCTTGGTCCTTTCATTATCACAGCAGTTTATGGATCTGGTGCATACACCTTGTCAACACCTGAAGGCATTCCCTTGGATGAACCCGTCAACAGCATTCATCTCAAGAAGTTTTATCCATGAATCTCAGCTATCCCACAAAAACAAAAAAAAAAAAAAAAAAAAAAAAAAAAAAAAAAAAACATAAGATAAATAATCCGTCCTCTGGTGAAAACCTGGTAAACAGGCGCCTTGGATAAGTACCATAGTGAAAACCTGGCAAACAGGCGCTATGTGTAGTGACCAGCTTCCCTCATTTGTTTGGTTCGTTTGATCATTTTCCCCACTGCATCTTGTATAAGCTATTTTCATAAGCCCTATCGCAATCTCACACATAGCCTTTCCTCTTCATCCTTTGCCGATGCTAGTTATCATATGTGAGACATTGTCGTGATATCTATATCTTTTGGCACCTTAGCATCTTGGCCACATCTTTTCTGCATTGTCGCTTCTGCATAATAAACCTCATCCCACACTGGGGGCATTTGTTGAGTCTTATTTGGAATTGGATCCTGTTATCTCTAGCTCATAACACATCAAACAACTCAGCTTTCAACACAGCACACCTTATCAACTTCAGCCATGGCACATGTCCACCGACAACTATGACCTAACGACTTGCAACCAGGACTCATACCTTCACAATTCATCCACATTCATCCAACAATCGCAACAAACATCGCTTGATCAAACATCCAATCGATTAGCCACATCAATAAGAACTACATCCAGCTCTATCGTTGACGCCTTGATCCCGTGGATACAAGGTATGTAGGCAATCTGAGATGCGAAGGAAGCACTCTGATTCAGGCTAAGACGATAGCCCCTTTCATCAGTCATCTGTCATCTTTCCTTCTAAACATTCTTCAATCTTTCAGCTCATATTCTTCTATCTTTCATCACTTACATCATCAATAAAACCCAGAACTACATATTCGTCATGTCTCATCTTCATCGTAAATGTGCTTTGATCCCGTGGATACAGGGTATGTAGGCAGTCTGGAATACGAAGGAAGTTTCCAGTACTCAAGCACCGATGATCCCCCCATCTTCTTCATCTTCATTCATCATTCATCTTCTCCTCTTTGATCAGCTCAAACAGGACGCAATCCATGTGTATATTGCAAGCTCCAGCACTATAACCAATCACAGGTAAGCCAGAAGCTATTTGTCCGCATGCCTTAAGCCAACATTTGCTATAGCTATTTATCACCAACTTTAGCCTTCAACAGGATGTAGCTTTCCTCTTAACAAGGCGCCAGCTTGATCTATCCAAGAGCACCCAACATTTGGCAAGAGAACGTGATGACAGTATCTTTTGTTTTATCTTTTGATTTATCTTTTGTCCCTTTTCTGTACCTAGTCAAGACTGCCTTGATCTATTTATATCTTGGTATGTTGCGATGAAGTAAGGACTGGGGCATGGTCATATAGCTTTCGTATGCCGTGTTTGCGGGATGATCTTATTCTCTTCCTATGCGTCTTGGTATCTTGTACGTGTTGGGATTAGCATCTTACATATCAATATCTCTAGCATCTGAGAAGCTAAACAGTCTCTTATGCATTAGAGACTATTCTATGTTAAGACTAACTCCATACATATAACCAGCAAGCTATCATTATGTGTAGTGGAGATAAGCTCAAACCATTGTTTGTAGCGTCAAAGTCCAACACTAGCTGTTATTCATATCTTGTGCATGTTGGCTCACCATCTTGACCACATGCGTTCAGACAAGATTGTAACACGTTAGTTATGCATTGGATACCTCGACACCTTGGTCTCTTATACCCTGGTGCATAACATCCCTATGCTATATCAAACATAAGGACTGCATTTCTTTTCATTTTGAGCAATTACTTGAAAGCTGCCCATCATCATCTTATCCATTTTATCTATCCATTCGTTCCGTCATCCTCAGCCAGATCACTCATCTCCATCATCCTTTGTCCATATTCCCGCTCCTGCAAAACAAGTGTTAGCCATACATAAGTCCATTACATATCTTTTTCTTTACCATCTACCTATATGCATACATCTATTCATGTCATTACCCTTTACATTTTCACATATTTTCTATCCATTACCATTTGCATAAACATCCATCCATAATCCATATATAATCCATACACATAACACACATAGCCATCATAATATCAACATCACAACCAATATAACATCATATAGATCGCCAAAACTGCCATATATATATATATACATGTGTGTCAAAATACAAGTGTCTACAATACAAGCTGAGCCCTGAAAAGAATGAATGTACAACAATGGCTCTAGGCCTCATCATGATACAATGTCAACAAGGTGTGCCCTAGCGACTACTGCCAGCTCCCTCACCCTGACCACCACCACCAACAGGTCCTGTACCTGGTCCTCCATCTCTCGGTGGCCCCATCACTGAAGCTACTGACCGAGATCCACCTGACCTCCGTGAGCTCGAAGCCCCTGACCTGCTCCTGAAGCTAGGCTGTCTCTGCTCTGCCGGCACAGCTCCATAATATAAGCCTCTATAATACTCAGCCTCACCCTGCACTCTCCGAAGCTCGGCCTGTACTGCTGTCAACTGTGTGGCTAAGTACATAGTAGCTCCATCAGTCCCCAAGGCAGTCACTGCTCTATCCCGCTCACTAGTCATAACCTGCAGCTGCTGTACTGCCCTATCTCTCTCAGCTCGCAGACTATCTCTCTCAGCTCGCAGACCATCTCTCTCTGCTCTCATAGCCTGCTCCTGCTGTGCTGCAGTATCTCGCTCAAGCCTCATCATCTGCTCGTGCTGCCTAGCTGTATCCCTCTCTCCTGTAACGCTCGCGAGCGCACCATCATCCTGTCCATCTCCTCTCTGTGCTCCCAGCTGTAGCTGAGCCTGATAAGTCTGTGCCTGTGCTCTAGCATGCCTCAGACTAGTTTTTATCTACACGCGCATTTCCGCTGCTCTTTTCCCGCCGACAGGATGCGACCACTTTTTCCTAAGCGACCTACCCGCGCCCATAAGCGACCTATATTACTCTAAGCGACCTCTACACCTACATAAGCGAGCTATATGTGCCAGGTCCTAAACTAGTCGCTTTTGGTGACGTGTGTGAATTAATTACGCTTCTAGGCTATTAAATGCACGCTTTTGGGAAAAGTTTTGGGACATACCGGTGCGCCTGCTCCCTCTGGTCGTCCATGTGTCCTCACTCGCTCCGCACGATGATCTCTGCGTGGAATCACCATCCTGCTAGCTCTGCCACTCTCACTCTCAGGAGCTCTGGATTTCTCTAGGTTTCTAAGCACAAATGAGCACAAATGAGCCTATTTGCCCTTGCAGCCCCTACTTATAGCCCTTCTCCAAACCCTAATTCTTCTATACCACAGCCTATTTTCTTCGCGTCTGCCCTCTTTTCTGCCTTTTCTTCTATCGCGCGCCAACCCAGTCTTTCCTGGTTCGCCTGGCTTACCTCTCGAGGGGGCATCACCTGCCAGTTACACTGGGGCATACCTTGTTTATCGAACATATCTCACATCTTCTTTGACACAACGTTCTATCGAACATTGTATCAAAGAGGGGCAAAATGTAGACACCCAAATTTGTCCATGTCTAGCGACACCTTGTTAAATCCCTAATCCATTATCCAATTAATTAAATAAATTTTATTTATTTAATTAAAATCCCATTCTCATTCACTTAGCCAATTAATTAAATAAATTTTATTTATTTAATTAATTCCACATCATGTCTTATATCATTTTATGCATTTATCATATTAATTAAATAAATTTTATTTATTTAATTAATTTCCAACTCATATCCCACTAATCCAAATACTTTATTTGAATTAAGCCTTTATCATTTATCACATTTCAACACTTGTCCATTTCCCATTTATCATGTGTTGTAAGACAACTTTCATTTAAAATCCTTCACATGTACAACTAATTGGACCTAAATTTAGTAACTTTCAATCTTAGCCATTCACATAGCCTTTGAATCTCCACCGTTGATTGATCTTGGTTGAGTCCTATATAAACAGCCTCTCATTCCATATGAAAGGGACAGAGGGCCAGAAATCTAGCAATCCAGAAATCTAGCAATCCAGCAATCATATAGCAACTCCATTATCATCTTGAGCATTCGAGCACTTGAGCTTTTATCATCCATCAATGGCAGCTTTCAGCTTTGTGATTGTTCATTATTGAAGAAGCAGTCCACATTTCCCTCTCAAACAAGGAATCGCACGGTCTAGGTGATGTTATGCTTGCATTGCATTATTCTTTTGGCTTCATTTAGATTAGATTCCTTGATGATGGTAGGGTTAGGGTTTCATGACTATGTCTGATCTTCCACACCTGACTTTCACCTATCACAGAGGGAATAACAAGAACATTTGGTCTGGAAATTGAAGATAAAATGTTGGATATAGATATAGATCAATATATAGATGATTTTAATGTTAATGAAAGAGATTGCAAAAGTACGATCTTCTACAACTAGTACACTATAGAAAACAAACCTAAGGCTATAGTGAGGGTACCAAAGAAACTCCATAGAATAGATTTAAGGAAGAAATAGACTTGATGATCACAATGCTAAGTAGATTAGTGGGACTAAGGGATGCAACCAAGTGTGAACCATGGATGTTCACTATTATTCAGTATATGAGGGAAGCAAAGAAGGAAGATTGGAAGATTCATTCGGCTAAGGCAATCAGTACTGCCATAAGGAAGCAGGCCATGTTAAGAAAGCAAAAAATGATTCCTTTTTACGTGTCATCTTATGTTTAATATTCATGTGTAGCTGAAATTAGGACTTACATAGCTAGAATTAATAGAATTGGAACCCTGGGAAATGGCCCAGGGTAGAAATTGGTATACGATCACTATCCAGATTTGCAACAAGATAATGCATTAAGAAAGTTTTCTCTGGTAAATGATGTATTTTACACATATATGTTGAGAGTTATGAGAGGAGACAAGGATAGGAGGTTGTCTAAGGAAGCAGCAAGTGCTATAGGTCCACACAGATTGTGGTATATACAATTTCCTAACTTCACATATATCAGGACTGAGGGTTTTGATGGGAAGCCATTATCCTTCAGATAAACTAATTTTATTGGAGTTTTCTAGACAAAATCTGATTGCATTCAGGATATAACAAAAGGAAGTGGGGAAAAGGAAATATTAAACTCCCCTGGGGTATTGGAATATACTCTTGTTGCAGTGAAGAAGTAGCTAAATATGCAGAACAAGAGCTGAGGTATTATGGTTTTAAAGAATTTGAGTTGGCTAGACACTTTGATCCATTCCATAGGATTCAAACATATAATGATTCCAAATACAAGCATCAAATACACATTGAAGATTATTGGTTTGATTGTGAAAATGAAAGGGAAGTAAGAAAGAGAGCTCATCAGAGGTTGATTGTGGAATAGATGAAGACAATGGGGGAAATTAACGTACCCTTAGAAATCGAAGATGACAAGATGGTGTTGCACCACAGTTATGAGAGCACAAAATTGATGCCTATTAATGAACTAGATTGGTCACAACCATGGGGAACATCTTTGGATGTTTTGTCAAAGCCAATTCTGGTATTCTCCAAAACATGGTTGAAAGATCAAATAGAGGAAATCAAGGCTAAAGGCATTGAACCTACCTTCCAGAAAAAGGGAGAAAAAAGAGGAAGAGAAAAGTAAGATAAACTACAATGTTTTTATGAAAAGAAAAGAAAAATTGTGGAAACTAAGATCATTGAGAAGGATAAAAATGCAACTCTAATGGATCCTTATGCTTTGGGTATTACAATGGCAGTAGCCTCAGGAACATTTGTAGAGGCGGGATCATCAAGCCATCACATTAGCACAGAACAGACTCAAACAGTTGAGAGGTCAACTGGGTAGAAAGTCATGAAGGCTATAGTAATTGAATCTTCAACAGGAAAGACACCATTGCAAGTTGAAAGCATAGGTACTTCACAAGTAGAAAATAATATGAAATCCATGCCTATTGGATCCGCACCAAAAGAGAAGATATAGAGTTACATGAGGGTTAAGCAAGAGTTAACCGAAGAGAAAATGCAAGAGTCAAAAGATTATGAAATTAAAGAAGTAAGTGGGATGGTGGAGGTGCCAGATGATAGCAGCGAGGAAGAAGATATGGAGGTAGAAGTTAATATTGAAGGACTTGAAAGAGAAGAAGAAAAAGATGATGGCTGTGTTGTAATGCAGGAACATAGTACTCAAGTATATATGAGGAAGACACAAGGATCAAAAGGAGAAAGTGCACAAGGTGAGACAAAAGCAATAGATCCTTTTGGTGCATTGGTATCACTAGAGATAATAGAAGAGGTGCAAGTTATTGCGCAACAAGTAGAAGAATTAAAAAAGGAAGAAGGACAAGAAGAAGTTGCAAGACAAACAGAAGTGCCAGCACTATTTGAGGAAATAAGCATGACAAAAGAGATACCAACTCAAGTCGGGGAAATGACAGAGGAGGCAATGATAGTATATGATCCTGGTATTAATGTTTTGGATGTTCTCAATATGTATAATGAACAAAGTGAGCAAGATGAAAATGTGGAAGGAAAAGAGAACATAGTAGAGGCTATAGAAAGGCCTAATAAATATGCAAATCAATCTTTATAGATAGATCAAATGAGCATGCCTAATAAAGAGCAAGGACAAACTAAAATAGTAATGGATACAACAGAATTATTAGGTGGTCCTGAGAAGAATACAAAAAATATTTCTGTAGATGATGCTGAGCACAAGGGACAAAAGGAAAGTATAGAAAGAGAAAATATGGAACAAGAGGATAAAAAAGAAGAAGACCCAGGAAAAGAAGATGAGGAGAAGGAGGCACAACAACAAGGCAATATACCACCAAGTGGGGAACAACAGCCTCCACAACATTTATCTCCACAATAGCATCCACCATCACAAGAGCATATAGAAACAGAGAAACCTCAAAAAGAGATAATAGATAAAGAAGAGAAAATGGAAGTAGGTATGAAAGCACCAGCTTGGATAGGTGTAGAAATTCGAAGAGAAAAGGCAGAGATATAGGTAGTACCTATTGATATTAAAAGTTTATTGGGAGGCAATCCAAGAAAAGAGAATAGGAAAGCAAGAATTATGTTAGCAATAAAGAGGAACCCTTCTAGATCTAGGACTTTAGAGCTCGCTATACCTCAAAAGGAGAAGGCTAAAGGAGAAATGGACATAAATGATTATGAATTGCTTAAAATGGATCTTGGATATGTGACTAGGGAGAAACACATCACCGAATGGCAAGATATGAATAATGTCACTATGTAAATAATGAGAAAGGATAAGGATAAATATGATTATTTGAAAGGACACATTGTCCAGTTGCAGCAGTTTATCCAAGGTATGTTTGATCCTAGTTCTAGTGTACCAGAGTTACCTACAGAGCTAGCCATTTTATCCAAAGACCAAATAAATAAGATGGAGAATAAAAGAGTTGAGGCAGATGTTTTTGAGAAGTGGCTTAAAGATTTTATGGAAAAGGGAGAAGAGGTAACAAAGCAAGCAAAAGATGGTTGGGATAGTGCGCTTACAAGAAAAAATAAATTTAGTGTTCACATACATCATTGTCAGTCTAGAGTAAAAGAATGTTGACTGGAATCAAAGAAGCTCATAGAGATGGAAGACAGAGTAGAAGAGTTAATAAATGAGGGAGTCATTACTCCTTGAATGGCTAATTAGTTGCCACAGACAAAGCTAGGGTTTAATTTTGAAGAGGATATTCTCAAAAGTTGTATTGTGAATACTAGAGATTTAGAGGAAATTGTTGATGATATAGTAAGGGTTCATATGAAGATAATAGAGAAACTCATTGGCCATGAATGTCAAGAGGCTCTAGCATATGGCTTAACAAGGGCACTAAAGGAGTCCAGATCTATTTATTCACCATGTTTGGAGAACCCAGTGGCACACCTAAGTACAACAATGATTGAGTCAGTTATGGAGATCAGTGCTAAGATCAAAAAATACCAAAAAAGGGTGAAGGATTTAGCAAAACAAGAGAAAATTTTGAAAGAAGGAATTGAAGTGCAACAATATACCTGGGCAAAGAGTCAAGAAGGAGATCGTACTTTCATTAGGGGTGTGATGGGAAATTTTGCATAATACCTGAAATAGTAAAAGCATATCAAAAGGGAGTGATGCTATAAATGATGACATAGGCATATGCACGAGGATTCTTTTGTTATCATCATTAACAAAAAAGTCAACAGGGGAAGGAAACTTAGCAAGGGTATCTTTTGTTATGAAAAGATTCTAATAGCATCTTTGTGCCAAGGTAAAGATACCATGAAGATATTTTGGGAATGGTTGGAAAGTGATTCCACCGTTGATCTATAAATTTGAATATGGACCATTGGATTAATTTTGTAATCGTAGTAGGAGAGAAGCTTCAAAATCTATATAAGAAGCTCTGCTACATGTATTATAGTACACAAGGATTTTGAACTTTTAGCTTAAGGCTATAATTGTTAAGTGTTGCAATAGAGAAGACGTTTCTTTAGTTTTAGAAAGGAGGTCACCCGTGTCTACATTAAGGAGTACGTGGAATGTCCTTTCTCCTTTGTGTATCTGTCAAAGCGTTTGTAAGTTTTTCTAGTGATTTGGATCAATGCAACAGAAGTCACTATTACATTGTAAATTTTGTGTGACTTTATACTTTGAAAAAAGGTAAACTCATAATTTTGCATCTATTACAGAGTGTTTTCTGATTCAGACTTTTGTTTGATGTATTGTTCTTCAAAATATTGCAATCTCTTATGTATATTCATGAAAATGCTCAGGATGTTACATTTGTAGATTTGATTATGTTGAATTGTTCAAGTTATTGTACTCTTTAGTACATGGATAATAGAACATTTAGATCCTATCTAGAATGTTATTTCTAATTCTAGTCTTTCTAACTTTTCTCCAATATTTGATAAATAATTAGCTAAAACATAGTCATCTAAAGGAAATTGTGGAAGACCTCATTGAATACATGAAAAGTTTATGATCTTTAATGATTTTCATAAATTTAGAAGTATCAATTCTATTTTCTGTGAAACTTGTATAAAATTTGACTTGAAAGAAATAAATATTTGCAAAAGATCCATTGATTTGAGATACATTTTGAGATATTTACATATAATAAGTGACAATTGTCAATAACAAATCCTTAAACTCAGTAAGGCCCCTTAAATTGAATAGCTTCACAACGAACTGTTGATTTATCCCATGCGGTCAAGAACTGACCATTTAGAAACTTGAGATTGAGAATTACTATTTAATTATGCATATCTTCCAAGATAGCTAAGGTTCTTTTGTGAATTTTAACTATGTTGTGAGTGTGTAAAAACTCTCATCAACAGATACCAATTGTTGGAATTAGGGAAGACAACTGAGAGGGGGGGTGAATCAGCTGTCTCAAAACTTTTATCTTTTACTACATTTAATCTTCTTTACCACTTATTAATAGATTAATGATATAACCATGAAATCATGAATCAACAACACATGAGCAGAAACATAATCAACACACATAACACTAGGATTTTTACGTGGAAACCCGGTTAAGGGAAAAACCATGGTGGGGGTTAACCCACAAAATTTATTCTCTGTTAAAAGAATAGAAAAATGGGAAGGCACTTACCTTTGGGTGCACTACCTAGAGATCATTGCTCAAAACGAGGCTCACTACCTATAGAAATATTCATATGATTAACACTGAAAGATTGAACTGAGAAACAACATCTTCTCCATGCTAAGGTTTAGTTCCATTGAAGTGCACAACACCTCTTCTATGCCCTTACTCACTTCCTCACTACATCCACATCTTCACTCACATCCACACCTTTCCACGACTTCACAACACCTATTTATACATGACATCAACTTTGGAATGAACATCAAAGTCGGCCTTACAATCATCTATCTGGAACATTCTCCAAGATAGGAATTACAAACAATTACAATCACAAGACTTAAAATGCTTCATGCAAACTATTACACTATCAGCCAAACATAGGTAGGACTCAAATCTTCCTTAGACAACATGCCACACTCCGTAGAACTATTCTTAGATCATCTGCAACACGCACCAAGCATCCAGTCAGCCAAGACTGGAAAGAACAGCAACGCCCAAGAATAAATCTTCAACTACGAGCTCAATCCTCAATACGGACCACCAACACAATAGGCACATGATCCAAAGACCACCACAAGCACAATGAAATCAACAAGAACAACCACACCACCTCAAATCACCAAAAACACTTACATCTTCATCCGGGAACTTAAGAACACTAACTGTCATGATTGTCACACTAGAAAGATTGCTTGTGGACCTCCAAACCATGAACCACTTGAGTTGAAGATACACACCAACATTCATAACATACCTCTAGAACCATAGACCATAATATTCCAATGCAGAGCAATTTGGACCAAATTCACGTCACCCTATTACCTCTGAACAACTACAAAACTCAGTTCTACTCAGATGGCCATAACTTCACCAATACTTCATGCGGACCTCTCAAATCTTAACTAGAGCAACTTCAGACAATCCTCTACACAACCCTTTAGTCCACGGACTCTGATCTTCATCTCACTGGAAATGCTAAGCAATCTACTTTACTAAACTACACTATCTTCACTGTCTCTGACAAAGAGATATATTGACATCAATGACAAGACATCATAGGCACATATTTGCAATAGTATTGTATGTTATTTAAATAAATAATAAAATATTATTTATAGATGTTTGGAAAACAATATGTTCCTTAAAATTAAATATATATATATATATATATATAAAATTATATATATAAATATGCAATGTTGTATTGCATTTCTCTTCTTGATTATTTAATTAGTTTTGTTTTAATAACAATAGTTAAATAATATTAAAAATAGAAATATTATATTTAGAATAAGAATGAAGGAATTAAAATATATATTCTTGTAATTCATGCGTCAGTAAGCTACAAAAGATATTATTATTTTACTATTTTAAATAGCATTTTTTCTCCAATTTGATTGGTTGATTATTCATGCAAACTGAGGATTCAAACTTCAGTTTTAAACCTAAGACAAGATCGCCAAAAATAAGAGAGAATTCTTATGTTAAAAGAGGCGGATCTGAGTAGAGAAAAAGGACCCCATGTTTTTGGCAGCAGAGATAACTTATGCTTTGAGTGACAATAGGAAGGGAGAAAGGGAAAGTTGCAGGCTTCGACCAAAGCAAGAGCAAGGAAGCAAATTATCCCAGTTTTTTATCCTTAAATTGTTTGCTTTAAAATCATATAATTGTGACTATCAAAAGATAGATGTTAGCTGGGTTGGGGTGCCTATTTCTCTATGCTCGATCATTATTTTCTATTCTTACCTAGCATCGACCCACTATTCTCTCCTATCCACCAACTTTCTGGCACAAATTGACTTCTTTTTGCTTCTGACAAACCTTATGCCTCCCTTATATTTGGCTGTCAACTATTTATTGGCCACTTGAGTCTTTAGGCTGGGTATTGGCATGCTGACCATCTCCTTTTGGCCATTTCTTCTTATTTTTCTAGCCACCTATTATTATATTTGGCCATCGACCATTTTCCTTATGGTTGTATGACTACTTCTTGGGCGATTTGAATAGATTGACCCACCTCTATTCAGCCTAGTTGCCAATCTGCTAAATTGCAGTGCCTTGTAAGTATATGTATTCGATATGTTGTTCCTAAACTATGTCTGTGGTTGATCAAAGGCTTTTAAAAACCATGATAATCGCTTTCTTCTTGATCTTGAATTTTCCATTGGAACAATCGAATTCCAAGATGCTGTTAATTTATTTTCCTATCAGACAAATGACTATATTTTCTCTGGATGTTGTTTTAGATAAGTATAAGTTTTAAATCGAACTATTTTCATGAATAAACAATGTGATTAGAATCTCTTAAAACTTAGATGAAAATATCAGTTTCGGTAAACATTTTTCAGTATTGATTTTGTTGTCCAAAACATGATTTTAAACCATTAACTTAGAATGACAGAAATTAGATTTCAAACATAGTTCTTTATTTATTATTTCTTTATTCTGTCACAACTCCTATCACTGACATGATAGGAGGGTTATTGAATAGTATATACAACTTATTGGTTAAAACTGAGTAATTCCTACCCTGAGCAGATGACAGCAAGATGAAACTGAGATTGTAGACTTCTATATTATATTTCCTATGAATGCTGATGCTAAAAACCTATTGTATTATAATCAAAACCAAAACCAGATTAAACTAGGTTTTGTGTTTCTTTTCTTTATTCCTATAGTAGTTCTTGTTGCAGCAGCAATAGGAAGACTGTTGGTTGTTTTTGGACTTCCTATTGCAGTGTTGACAGTAAGTTATTTTTTATTGAATCATGAACTTTTTGGTTGATAATTGGATTGAAATAGTTTCTGTCACTGATTATTGAAAGTGATATAGATGAATATTTATTAGGAAATATGATTGTAATATGGACTAGATATTTATGTCATTTTTAAAAACTTATAGATTGTTTTTATTGTTTTTAAAATCTCCTGTCACAGAAATGATAGTAAGGTAAATCAATGTTTTAGAATGACTATTATTGAAGACATTGTGACTGAAATACAATCTTAGAAACTATATCAATTTGATAAACTTATAATTACGACTGTATGACCAAAAGATGGTTCATTGCTTGGAAGTGTATTTTTCCTTAATTGATGTTTTGAGAAAGTGATTGGATTGATTTATTGGAAATCTTGAAATTATGATTCTTTACATTATTTTCTTGCTTCTTGGGGAAAGAAATAGTTTTTATATAGGAATGTTATTGGGTTACTTTTGGGACTAGGATGCTGAATGTGGATATTTAGAGATGGCTTTTCCTCTTTTTAGGAATTGACTAGGTTACTTAAGTGATTAGATCTAATCAGAATGACATTGAAATAGATGTTTATTGTCTAGTAAATGTATTTATTGATATCTCTGCCACATCCTGTTGTGAGACAATTTGCTTTTCATTACTTAGAATTGCACATTTAGACATCAGGGTTGCATCGGTTGTTCCCTCCTGCAATTGTTACTAGGTAGATAGACATTTCATGCAGGGTTGGGTTTCCTTCATTTCAGGAAGGGATCCGGGGAAGTGTAAATACTTCATGGTTGGGTGGAAAAGCACCTGGGCTATGTTCCCATCTCTCGGTTTGTAGGTGGTGGACCACTTGGTTCATGCAGCTGGAGAGTGTATTGATTTATTTATTATTGTTGTACATGTTTATTGTACCCTATATTGGATGTGTTATGTTATGCTTGCCAAATGATTTATGTATATTATCTTTATAGTGCTTGTTACCTGGATTCAGCACATGGTTATGTAAGATTTATTGACATTGAGATTCATATATATGAGATTATCTTTATTTGAGATATTGTGATTAAGTGGATTAATTACATCTTTTATCTTAGAAATGTTGTATCTAAGTGGATTATTTACATCTTTTTATTTTCGTTATTCCGATGTTGTCTTTAAGTGGACTATTTACTTTATTTATTTTTGAGTTGGTTTAAATGTTTTTGAATGACTTGTGAGGCTTTACAAATTAACTCATCATTAAAAGTTATATAATTTTTTAACAGAACTTTTTATAAGTACTACCTTTGGAGCTATGGATCTTGTAATGGTGTTAATCTCAACCTTTACCTATGCATTGAGATTTTTCATAGAGCTTATAAATTTTAATGCAAATTTCAACTCTGTAACTATGTCCAAGTACTTGGACCAATAGGATGCATAAAATTCCTTAATGAGGGATGGATATCCTATGAATTTCACTATGGTTTGAACCTAATCCTTTAGCTTTGGATTTGTTACCCATAGCCTACAATAGTGTTTTTGATCAATTTGTGCCCTATCTTGCAAATATTTCATTCTAGTCCTCATTTCATTCAACCTCTACATATGATCTTGTAACTTATTTTTCAAATCTACATTTGAAATCGCTAGTGGTTTATTATAATTTATCATCTTGCCAAGCTTTTGGTGTAAGGTATTATCTTCAATCACCCTTTCTCTCTTAATCTCTTCTACCTTTTTGAGCTTCTACCTATAGTCCTCCAAAGTAGAACTTAGCTTCCCTAATTCTACTTGTAAGATTTGGGATTTTGCTCTTTCTAATTGGAAGTTTCCTTAGTAGAGACCCTATATTTCAGCTATTTATTATCATCAATCAAATATTAATTTAGGTATTACACTTGCACTTGCATGTTCTTGAGGGTTTCCTTAGTGTTTGCAAGTGCTAAATCTCTTTTTTTCTAGATTTTAGCTTGCATTGATGAAATCCGTTGTAATTTTTTTCTATGTTTCTTCAATGAGTTCATGTCCATAGTATGAACTTGGAAATTATCTAGTACCATTTTGCATTCAGGGTTGTTGATTAATGGGGCCATGTGTGCAATCATGATTAGTTGATGTCTACGGTTATGTATTAGTTCTAGGTTATTCTTCCTTTTTCTATTCTCCCTCTTGGTACATAATGGGATTTCTATACCTTTTGCATTTACTACTACAACTATGCTATAGAATTTATGAATCCATAAGAAAATGAAGACTAATGAGAAAATGGAGACTAAGGAGGGATATCATAGGGATATGTTACCAACTATTATACGAGTGATATGACTACCCCAATCGGTAATGAAGACTTAACCATCACTATGTAGGGAGAAAAGGGAGGAAGGATATGAATTGAAGCTTCCATTTTCCATGAGAGGAAAGGGGATATTATGGTGAAGGGGAAAACTAAAAACTAAAAATATGGAAATTGAAGTTGGTGGATAAAGGATCAAAGAATTTCACATTGTCCATAGAAGTGGGTTGTAGAGTAAGGACTGATTGTGTGAACAATGGGAAAGTGGGCAAACCAAGGCTTACTATGGTTGGGGCCAAAGAAAAAGGCATGATACCTTGGGTATCAAGAGACATGGATGGGAGAGAAACAATACTAGTTTCAATCTCCATAGATGATGAGGAGATGGTGAGATCCAAGGATGTTTGTAACATGTGTGATATAATGGCTCATAAAGAACTTAGCTTAACTTGGCAAGTTCCTTACAAAATGAAACTATAAATGAAGGGCTAGGGTCAATGAGGTCAATTCTAAATGTGCTAAGAGGTATAACTAGTGGAGAAATGGATGCAATAGAAGTAATAGGAATGGGAGGAGGCTAAAGGTACTAAGACATAGCTTGGGGAATAGATGCAAAATATATATAGTAGATAGATACAGAGAGAGAGAGAGAAAAAGATATCCATTTTGGGCAACCTAAAATAGATATCCATTTGGTAAAACATAAAAAGAAAAGAAAATGATATTTTACCAAAGCAAAATGGATATTTGTTAATAATGGATATCTATTTTGCTTCACTTTTGCCTTGCATGTAGGCTTGGGATTGTCATAGTTGACATTCCCTCAATTCTAATGTTTTTATAATTTTCACTTTCTTCTTCAAACTTCACCATTCATGTTGACTTTTTTTATGCAAAAATTGGTAAAACAAAAAGGGTTTATAGAACAAATTGTCAGCTTTCTAAAAATATAAGATTTGTTTGGTTATCATTTTATTAAACAATTATTAATAATTTTCTATAGCATGTGTGTCTAAAATCCTAATGGACACACTGATTGAAAAATATCCATAATTTTCAAACCATTTCACCTTTTTGAGATCTGAAAGCTACATCACACTCTATGCTTTTCTGGCTATAGGTTAAAAATAATAATTTGAATTCCAATTTTTTTGATCAAGTTAGGTTGGCTAGAAAATTACTTTTTAGTTTTTCAAAAAGTCACAGTAAAAAAATCATAACTAATTATTTTATTGGAAAATAATTTCAAAAAAATATGCGTCACATCTGGTCATGAGTCCTCTACTCATTTTGAAAGTTTCAATTTTTTTTTCTCATAGTTAGGTTGGCTGGAATGACACCCACTTTTATTTTTTTTCTAAAAAATTTAATAGTTGTTCATTGAAATATTCATTTTTCACTAAGTAAATTTAGTTTTTTTTTAAAATAATATCCCATAAACTAGATTCAATTCTCTACAAATTTAGTTCTTACATCTTTTCCAAATTATGTAGATAATCCATTCAAATTTTCACATGAACTTGATTAAGTCTGATTTTTTGTATTTTCATTGCCACTTAGAGGTATAGTTTGACCCATCATGATCCTACACATACCCTCCAAACTCTTTCATCTTCAACTTGTTATATGTTCCCACTAGAAATCTTTCTTTTCTCAAGTATACCATCACTTCATCTCCAACTACAAATTCCTTATGTCTTCTCTTCTCATCTTCTTGTTCTTAACATTTGTTCTTCATCTCTTCCAAATGCTTCTTTACTTGACTATGCACTATCTCCATATGTCCTGCAAATTCTTCTGCTTCTACACTTCTCTTCTCTTCTAAACTAGGATCTCTCAATTCTAGAACTCCTCTAGGGTTTACTCATGTAACAATGTCAAAAGGTGTTCTTTTGGTACTCCTATTCACTGAATTATTGTATGCAAACTTTACTTGTGCAAGAATCAAATCCTAGCTTCCTGTCTTCTCTCCAACCAAACATCTCAACAAGTTTCCCAAACTCCTATTCACTACCTTTGTCTGTCCATCAGTCTATGGATGAAATGTTCAACTGAACTTCAAATTTTTCTTCATCTTCTTCCAAAGTGTCTTCCAAAAATACCCAAGAAATTTGGTGTCTCTATCTGAAATTATACTCTTAGGTAATCCATGCAATCTCATAGTTTCCTTGAAAAGTAGGTCAGCTACATGTACTGCATCAGTTGTCTTCTTACAAGGTATGAAATGTGCCATCTTTAAAAATTTGTCTACCACTACAAATATTGAATCATGTCCTCTCTATGTCTTAGGCAATTCCATTACAAAATCCATGCTTCTGTCTTCCCAAGGTCTCTCCGGTATTGTCAAAGGTTTATACAAGATAGTATTCTGACTACTACCTTTTGCAACTTGACACACTCTACAATTCTGCACAAACTTCCTAACATTCTTATGTATATGAGGCCAAAAGTAGTTTTCACTCACCAAAGCCACTATCTTGTCAATGCCAAAATATCTTGTCAATCCTCCACTATGTTTCTCCTTGATCAAATTATCTCTCATTGAATTTCTAGGTATGCATAACTAATTTCCTCTAAACAACATATCTTCTTGAATGAAATAGTCCAACCACTTACTCCTATATGTCACAATAGGTTCCTTATATGCTTTCCAAGGTTCTAGAAAATCAACGTTTCCCTCATACATGTTCTTCAATTCATCAAATCCTATCACTTCAACTCTCATCTCTATCAGCAAGTTCCTTCTCCTATTCAATGCATCTGCAACTTTGTTTGATTTCCACTCTTATGCTTCAACACAAAGGTATAACTCTACATGAACTCTACCCATCTCATGTGTCTTTGATTTAACTTACCTTGACTGTTCAAATATTACAAAGCTTGATGATATGTATACAACAAAAATTTCTTAGGTAACAAGTAATGTTTCAACTTCTTCAAGGCTTCAATTAAGGCATAGAACTCCTGATCATAAACTAAATATCTCCTCCTTGCATCATTAAACTTTTCACTGAAATATGCTATAGGTCTTCCTTCTTGACTTAATATTGCTCCAATTGCATTCCCACTTGCATCACAATCTACTTGAACTATCTTATTGAAATCTAGTAATGTTAAAACATGTTGCTCTATCACTTTCTACTTCAACAACTCAAAAATTTTATCTGCTCCTAAAGTCCACTTGAAATCTCTTCTATCACCTCTCATTGTTTCTATCTTAGGGTTACATACTGAACTAAAATTTCTGATGAACTTCTGGTAAAAACTTTCCAATCCATGAAATGATCTCACTTCTCCAATGCTCTCTGGTGTAGGCCATTCAACAATTGCTCTCACTTTCTTAGGGTCCATCTTCAATTCTTCTGCAAAAATCACAAATCCCAAGTATACCAATTATTCCTTCATGAAACTACACTTCTTGATGTTTATCAACAATTTCTCCTCTCTGAACTTCTACAATACTTGTCTAATATGCCACAAATGTTCTTCTTTTATCTTACTAAAAATTAGAATGTCATCCAAGTATACAATAACAAACTTACCCAAGAATTTATTCAAGACTTCATTCATCAACCTCATGAAAGTGCTCGGTGCATTTGTTAATCCAAAAGGCATCAGTAACCACTCATATAATCCTTCATTTGTCTTAAAAGCAGTCTTCCATTCATCTCCTTCTCTGATTTTGATCTGATGGTATCCACTCTTCAAATCTATCTATGTGAAATATTTTGCTCCACTCAAACAATCCATGATATCATTCATCCTAGGTAAAGGAAATCTATACTTAACTATGATCTTGTTTATTGCTCTAGAGTCTGTACACATTCTCCATTCTCCATCCTTCTTAGGTGCTAGCACTGCAGGTACTACACAAGGACTCAAACTTTCCCTGATCAAACCCTTCCTCAACAATTCTTGTATCTAACTATTCATCTCTTCATTCTCTGTCAGTGTCATTCTATGTGCTTCTTTGCTAGGCAAACTAGCTCCAAGTATAAGATCCATGTGATTACTGATACTCCTAATTGGTGGCAATCCTTTAGGTACATTATCTGATATGATGTCTTCATACTCTATTAGTAATTCAATTATCTCCTCCAGTTGTGATTCTTTAGTTCCCTTCTTTAATGTTTCAGGCTTCTTAGGAATCAAGGCATAACACATATTCTCATGTCTCAAACCATCAAGAAATTTTCTTCCATCTACCAAACAGATTCTAGCATTCCCACATACTTCACTCTTAGGATCATCTTCCAAAGGAATCAAATTAATTCTCTTGACATTTGATGTTATAGTGTATGTATTCTTTCTCCCATCATGTATAGATTTCCTATCATACTGGCAAGGTCTACCCAACAAAGTATGACAAACATCGATAGGCATAATATCACACAATCTGACTTCATCATGATATGATCCAATATGAAATTTCACCAAACATTGTTCACTCACTAATACCTTATGATCATCCTGAATCCATGCTATCTTATAAGGCTTAGGGTGTTTCAATCTTTCCATCTTCAACTTAGTCACCATCTCTTTTGAAACAAGGTTATCAAAACTACCACTATCAATTACAACTTTACAACATTTACCTCCTAATTTGTATCTAGTTCTGAACAAACATTTCCTCTGCAGTGGTTCCTCATTTGTCTCAGCTTGAAATAGTGCTCTCCTCATCACAAGTGATTCTTGTTGGCAAGAGACACTGCTACACATGACAAGTTTTGTCATTGATAGAAACTAAGTGTATCCTACACATACACAACATAATTTTCTCATACCGAAAGATAGAGTGAAGATTTGTCTAAGTCTAGGTAGTCAGAAATAGAGCATCTGATAGAGTCTAGTATCTTGGTTTAGATCTCTTTGGTGGTAAATCATAGTGTGCTACAGATCTGAGGGAGTGATAAGGGTTACTAGGACTATTTAAATCTAGGAATTTAACCTCCGATGATGAAGGATTCAAAAGTTACAAGCATCTGAGTATTAAGTTCTAGTTAGTCAAGTATAGTTAGAAGAAGAACAAGCTGACCTAGTATTTGATCTTAGTCCAGATGAAGAAAAGTTGTTGATTAAGTAATTTGTGACAACTGGTGGTATTGGCCGACATGATTGATGATTTGAGAACACAAGTTTTTGGTTCATGTTGTTGATTGTATATGGATTCAGTCAACAAAGTAGAGTTCTTAATAAATGTTCTAAGTTTTCTTGAAGCTGACTACAGTTGATTGAATTTCTTGATGCAAATATATATAGCCAATGGATTTGAGTGCTTTGGGTGGTGATTATGATAAGGTGATGGAGTAATTTTGAAAAAGGAAGAAAGAAGAAGATCTAAGCTTAGATTATGGCCAAAGAGTGAAACAGGGCAGAGTAAGGATGAAGTGTGTAAAATCAATATTTTGTACTTAATCAGAACTAAATTTTTGCATTGGTAGATGTTCTTCATTAGTTCAAACATTTTGTAATCTTCTTGTAATCATTTCTATAGGGAGTGAGTCTCTTGGAGTAGTGAGCTCTGGGGCAGTGTGCCCTGAAGGCATGTGCCTTCCCCATTTGTAATACTTTTAACAGAGTATAATTTCTTGTGGGTTAACCCCCACCATGGTTTTTCCCTTAACCGGGTTTCCATGTAAAAATCCTGGTGTTCATGTGTTGTGATCATGTTGTTTCTATTCTTATGTTCATTATTCTTTCTTTTGAATGTATGTGGCAAATTAATTAAGGAAAGATCAAAGAAGTTTTGCAGAACACTGATTCACCCCCCCTCTCAGTGTTCCTTAATTCCAACAATTGGTATTAAAGAAAGGTTTCGCAACTTGAGGAAGATCTTGGAAGGCAATAAAATGGATTCATACAACCTCCAGGAACAACTTAAACTTGATTTAAAAGATCTTGATCAATCTAGAGTAGAAGTCAAAGAACTGCAAGAGAACCTTAAAGATGCTGAAGACTTCATTGAGACCTTAAAAGAAAAATTGAGCAAATCCAATGAAAAGAGGAAGGAGCTACTTCTTCAACTAGGAAATCAGAATGAAGACAATGACAAGGATAAGGCCTTGAAAGAGAAGACAAAGGAATGTGACAAGCTAGCTAAAGAAGCTATTGTCCTAAAATATGAGATAGAATCTAGGGTGATGAGGTTAACCAAAGAAAATTGAAGAAAGGAAGAAGACTGAAGAAAAATTGAATCAATCTCTGAAAGAAAGAATAGAAGAATATTGTAGATTGGACAGAATAGTTGGCCATCTAGAGTCTGATCTATATGAAATCAGAGACAATGAGGAAACACTTGAAAGTCAAATTGTTATTCTCAAACATGACCTAGAAGTTGTAAATGAATGCAAGGAGAAGTTCAAGATAAGCTTGGTTAAACTTGAAGTGTTGCTTGAGAGTCAGAAGAAGGTTGATGATAAGTGTGGTCTTGGGTATGAGAAAGGTGAAAGCTCTGGATCCAGACAAAGAAATTATTAATCAAGGAATGGGAGAAATAGACCTAGAAGACCTCTGATAAGATAGACTAATGCTCAAAGGTGTCCATCTTTCAATGGAAATTGTTTCAATTGCAATAAATTCAGTCATAGAGCTACTCAGTGCAGAAGCAGAGTAAATCAAAGTGGTCCATCCTTCTCTAGTCAATGCTTCAAGTGTAAGAGGTATGGTCATAGATCCAATGAATACAGAAGTATGATAATGAATAACTCTAACAATAGAGCAAATGGAAATTCCTTCAATGGCAAATGCTTTGCATGTAATAGATTTGGACATATGCATAATCAGTGCAAATCAAGAGGAAATCAATCGAATGGGAAAAGAAATGTTGTGTGCTTCAGTTGTAACTGATCCGGTCATATTACAAGATTTTGCAGAAGCAAGAATAATGAAAGAAGAGGTCTGGTAAATAGAAAAATGGATGAGCAGAGACAAGACAAAGGCAAGGGCAAAGTTAATGTAAATGAGATTCAAAATGAAATGAACAAAACATGGGTGAAGAAAGGTGAAATGAATATTGACAGTGGGTCCTCACCGAAATCTGGTGCTGGTAATTTCTCCAAAAATTGAATTATCAGCTTTGGCTTAGGGGGAACTACATTTAAAATCAAATTCCCCCAGCCAGTAAGTGGGTGCCTGAATCTGGCATGATGAGAAGATAATTTGGGTTATTACAGATCATTTGAAAGGATTTTCAAAAGAAAAGAAGTAGATATGACGATTTGCAGATCGATTCATGAGAAACTACATCAACAAATAGAGCAACCAGATGAAATTAGGACACCACATTTATTACAATGGAGAATTAGGTTTTGTGATGTAGAGGAACCTAGGACAATTTGAGGATTCCACAGTTTGACAAGACCATCTTCCTTACATTCAAGAACCTAACTCATGGATTAACATGAAAAAGTGGGAACAATAGTTTGTTTCCTTGAAATCATCATGTAAAGACTTGTTTGGCATTTCATAGGACCCATCCACACCACTGGCTAAGGCTTGACAAGCTTGGGTTTGGTACTTCCTTCACAACCCACTAGATTCTTTGTAGCCCTTAAAACTGGAACAGTCATGCATAACTTTTAATGGGGACCTGCTTTCCACAAGACCTGACTATTTTGGAGTACCCTTTTGGAAGACACATGACATATGTTAAAATGGGTACCTTGTGTTTTGGATCAACTACCTCAACTTATAACTATCCTTCTAGGCTTAGAGCCCCAATTAGGTCACTTTTACAAGGGACCCCTACCTCTGTCATTCAAAGAACTCAAAAAACTATTGGAACACTTAAGACTCATGCCAAGACCAAGGATTTTGTGGGTTTTGGACACCTACAGTCAATTGTACCTTCAAAATGCATATGTGGTTCCTTAAATGGCTTAATACATGAGGATATTAAGCCCTCCTCAACAAAATTCTGCATCTACCAACTCCCTCTTCTTTGCAAACACTCCAATCAACTAAAATTTAAAGGAACACATCCATCCCACTGGTCTTGTGGCACTGAGAGATAGTGGGATGGTTAAAATTCCATTATTTTGGCAAAACCATAGGTTAGGGTTTAGCAAGATAGTTTTTATAAAAACCCTTATACCTCCCTTCTATAATGATGAAAACACACCAAACCAAATTTAAATGAAAGATAATTCCATACTCTATCCAATCAGGTCACAAGGAGATGAAGATAGTTCTGTACCTGTGCACAGTACGGCCTGGAGCAGCGTTTAAACTTAGAAAATGATGGTTTCTAGCGACCAGTCTAAGAAAAATAGATGTAATTCACTCCCTAATCAATGTCAAGGCATCAAACTAGATTCACATGGAAGTTAATTCATCATACTAGCCATTCCAAATGTTTGGAGGTCATGACACTTCCGTACTTGAAGATGGTACGGACTGTTCTAACATAAAATGCAGAAAAATCCAGAGAACAACAGAGAACTTGATTTCTATTGCTTGAAACTTCTCCAACACACCTACCACTGATCCATGAGGGGTGTCTTAACAAGTTACATCTTCCTCCATCAGTTTGGGGTTAGTTGGCAATAGGAAACCACCCTTAGACTGTCCAAAATTGTCAATTAACATTATTTTTACAAGATGTATTAGGGGCAGATTATAGTGTAGACAAAACTACTACCCCAAATCCTTCTAGGATCATATGCTATGCCATAATTGGCCTTCCTATAACAAAGACAACATGTGTCTCCATTTTTACACTCATGGAGGATCTACCAATTTGGTCTTGACTGCCTACACCAACTACTTGGCATCAAGGCCTTACAAAATGACTTCAATACAATTTCAAATGGTCATAAGACCTTATTACATTATTCAAATGGTCTTCAAGGCCTTATTGACATTCAAAGTAAAACATGGTAGAGAGAAACTTGGAATAGGCCTCTTGGCCCATTGGTGCCATGGGTGCTCCTACACCATGGTCCCGGGGTGAGAAAAGAACTCAAGTCCCTTGAGGAAGTAGATTGACAATTGTGTTTCCATGCTTTAAGATGTCTTCTTCACTCATCCAAGTGGCATCTTCAGTAGGTAGGCCACTCCATTTGACAAGCTACTCCTTGTAAGTCTTCTTCAAGACTTTGGTGTCCAAGATGCATTCCAATTTCAAGGGTTGATTGGGTGGAAGACCCTTAACCCATTCCTCATTTCCTATTGTTGTCACATCTTCCTCTAAATCTGTAGCATTACCACCTCTGAAAGGAAACAAATTTGAGACATTAAAGATAGGAGATATGGCCAAGCCTTGAGGAAGCTCAATCTCATAGGCATTGGGCCAAAACTTGTGCACAATTCGACAAGGACCTATCTTCTTCATGAGGAGTTTGGTTGGCTGCCCCTTTGGAAGTCTTTCCTTCTTCAAATGTGCCATGACCAAATCCCCAACCTTGTATTGTGCATCTCTCATTGGCTTTCTCCTTGTACTTCTCATTGTTCTTTTGGAGAGTCTCTCTTACATTATCATGGATGTCTTTCATGGCCAATGCAAAGTCTTCACCTTGAGCACTCTTCCTCTCTAATCCATGTAGATCCCTCAATTCAAGAATGCCTCTTGGGTGAACACCATAGACAATCTCAAATGGACTCCTTCCTGTGCTTCTATTGGTGGAGTCATTGTAAGCAAATTTAGCTTGAGGGATGATCATATACCATGCCTATCCATGCTGCTTTGTAAGACATCTAAGAAGATTTACCAAGGACCTATTCACTACCTCAGTTTGGCCATCAGTTTGAGGGTGATAGCCTGAAGTGAACGACAATTGAGTGCCCAACTTCTTCAACAAAGTATGCTAAAAGTGGCCCACAAACTTAGGATCCCTGTCAGTCACAATGTTAAGAGGCAAACCATGGATTCTAACAATTTCTTTGAAGAACAAACCAACAATGTGTGAAGCATCATTAGTGTATTTACATGGCAAGAAATGAGCTATCTTACTGAATCTATCCACCACAACAAATATGCTATCAAAACCTCTTTGAGTCCTAGAAAGATCCAAGACAAAATCCATGCTAATACTCTCCCATGGCCTATGAGGAATAGGAAGTGGTTGATATAGACCAGCATTAGATGATGTTCCCTTTTCTCTTTGACATATACTACAACTCTCAACAAATTTTCTGATGTCTGATTGTATTTTAGGCCAAAAATAAAATCTTTTCACCTGATCCAATGTTTTTTCCAGCCCAAAGTGACCTCCTAGACCACCACAATGCTTTTCCTTTATGATGTTCTCCCTCATGGAACACATAATTGGTTGCCTTTGAACAACAACCCCTGCTGCAACAAAAACTCAAAAAAATCAGAATGATAAGAGTCTGAAAACTGTGAACAAACTTCATATACCTCCTTGAAATCTTCATCATCCTGGTACATATGTTTGAGAGCATCAATCCCCACACTTTGCAACTAAATTTCTTGCACCATACACACAATTCTACTCAATGCATCTGCCACTTTATTGGCCTACTCCTTGTGCTTGATTGAAAAGGTGTATGCTTGAAGTTGTTCAACCCATTTCATGTGCTTGTGACTGAGTTTCTCCTGTGAATTCAAAAAACTAAGTGCATGATTGTCAGTATAAACAATAAATTATTTATGCAAGAGATAGTGCCTCCATTTCTTCAAGGCTTGTACCATGGCATACAATTCCAAGTCATAAGTAGAATACTTTCTCTTAGCATCATTTAGTTTTTCACTAAAGAAGGCAACTGGTCTACCCTCCTGACTCAAGACATCCCCTATAGCAAGGTTACTAGCATCATATTCTACCACAAACAACTTATTAAAATCTAGCAAAACAAGAATGGGTTGTTGTGCTACCTTTTGTTTCAGAATTTTAAAAGAATCATTGGCTGCCTTTGTCCAAGAAAATTTACATTTCTTCCCCCCTTTAATGGTATCCAAAATAGGTGGACAAATATGACTAAAACCCCTTATAAACTTCCTATAAAATGTTGCCAAACCATGAAAACTTTTTACATCACCTATTGTTTTAGGAGTTGGCCATGATAAAATAGCCTCTACCTTTGATGGATCCATCTTCAAATTACCTTGGGAAATGACAAAACCAAGGTAGGTGAGTTCTTCCTTCATGAAGACACTTTTCTCCATGTTGATTGTCAATTGCTCATCATGCAACTTCTTCAAAACCTGATCCAAGTGTTGCAAATGTTCTTCCTTGGTCCTGTTGAAAACAAGAATGTCATCAAGGTACACCACAACAAATTTGCCAATGAAATCTTGCAACACCTCATTCATAAGGTGCAAAAAAGTACTTGGGGCATTGGATAGACCAAAAGACATCACCAACCACTCATAAAGACCCTCATTTTTTTTAAGGCTGTCTTCCATTCATCCCCTTTCTTTATCCTAATTTGATGATACCCACTCTTAAGATCAATCTTGGAAAAGTATCTAACCCCTCCCAAACAGTCCATTAGGTCCTCAATCCTTGGCATAGGGAGCCTATATCTTATGGTGATCTTGTTAATAGCCCTAGAATCCATACATAGTCTCCATTTACCATCCTTTTTAGGGGCTAGGACTATTGGGACAACACATGGGCTAAGGCTCTTCCTCACCAAACCCTTATCCAATAATTCTTGCACTTGCTTGGCAATCTCTTCATTTCTAGAAGGTGTCATCTTGTAGGCTACTTTATTTGGCAAAGTAGACCCTGGTATGAAGTCAATTTGATGGCTTATGTCCCTAATAGGTTGCAATTCATTAGGCATCTCCTCTACCATGATACTCTTGTATTTCTCTAACAATTGCTGCACCTCCTTGGGAACCTCTTCCTCACTAGGACCATGCAAATTAGGACTATTTTTAGGCTTCAAAATTAGAGCATACCCTTGGGTTCCTTCCTGCTTAAGGCTATTAAGAAACTTTTTACCACTCACAATCATGACACTTGACCCAACACTCTTATCAATATTCTCATCCGGCAATGGATCCATTCTATACTTTCTACCATTCTTGGTTATGATGAAGGAGTTTTATTTACCATCATGTTGGGATTGAACATCATATTGCCATGGGCATCCTATCAGAAAATGACAAGCATCCATGGGGATTATATCACACAAAATCTTGTCCTTATATTCCCCTATCTCAAACTCTACCCAAGATTGTTCATCTACCAAAACTTGTTGCCCCTTATTCAACCATGACACTTTATAAGAACTAACATGAGGAAGTCTTTTCAATTTCAACTTGTCCACCATCTCAATGGAAACTAAATTTTCATTTGAACCTAAATCAACAATTACCTTGCATATCTTACCAAAGGGCTTGCATGTTGTCCTGAATAATGTCTTCCTCTGAGGGGGTTCTTGTGTTTGAGGAACCTTCAACATGGTTCTTCTCATCATCAAGTTTTCTCCATCATGGACTGAGGCTGCACTTCCAATTGGAGAGTTAACACTTTGGCAATCTTCCTCTTGGATCAACTAGTTCTTTCTCTCCCCTCCATGAGAGCTTGAAGCTTGTTTCTCAGGAAATTTGAAGGCTGGATGTCTCACTTGGTTGCAATTGTAGCACCTCCCTATGAAGACATTAGGACCTCTCCCTGGTCCACCAAATCTACCCCTTCCATTGGGTCTCCTTCCTCTAAAGCCTCCTCTTGAACCTGATTCTCCACTTTGTTCTTGGGAACTAGATTCTCCTTGACTTCTTTGAAACTAATTTTTATCTCCAAAACTACTCCTACCTCTTAAGTTTTTGCCCCCTCTTCCTCTATTTTGCTGATCTCCTTTCCTCTTCAACTTCTCTTTAGCCCTCAATGCCATTTGAAAGCATTTGTCTACCATTTCAAGGGTTAGTATACTGATTTCATCTTGTATAATAAACTTCAAACCATTTAGATACCTTGCCACTTTACGTCTTTCATCCTCTACATGTCCACAACGAAGAGATAACTTGTGAAACTCCTCGATGTAAGTGGCCACATCCAAATCTCTTTGTTTGAGATTTTACATCTTCTTGTAGATCTACACCTCATAGTCTGATGGAAGTATTTGGGACTTGATCCTCTTCAACATTCTAATCCATGAAGAGATCATACTCTTCCCACTCTTCACCCTCTCATCTTGGGTGTAATTCCACCATGTGAGGGCAGCACCCTTGAATTTTGTTTTAGCAAACTTTACCCTCTTGTTCTCCGGTACTTCCTTGTATTCAAAGTAGTTATTTAGGGCCTCAATCCACTCCATAACTTCATCAGAATTCATCTTCCCACTAAACATTGGAATCTCCATCCGAGCCTCTGAAGAATCTTTGCCAATTGCCTTGATGGCTTCAAGGAAATGTTTCTGATCTGCAGGTATCTCTGCCTCTTCTTGATTTTCTTCTTCTTCCTCATCTTTTTATTCCTCTCTATTAGAACCTTTATCTATCCTCTTACCTATCCTTAGTGCCTTCAACTCAGCTTGGAGTGCTTCCTTGACTCCACTCTTAATCTTTTCTTCCATCTCTTTGAACTTCTTAACCACCTCAGTGGTCATCCCTTTTGGAGGCATGTTGCTAGCCTCTCCTTCACTCTCCTCTGCTGACATATACTAGGTCTTACACACAACCAACTGACAGAACCTTTTATGGCTCTAATAGCACTATGATGTAGAGGAACCTAGGACAATTTGAAGATTCCACAATTTGACAAGACCTTCTTCCTTACATTCAAGAACCTAACTCATGGATTAACATGAAAAAGTGGGAAAAATAGTTAGTTTCCTTGAAATCATCATGTAAAGGCTTGTTTGGAATTTCATAGGACCCATCTAGACCATTGGCTAAGGCTTGACAAGCTTGGGTTTGGTACTTCCTTCACAACCCACTAGATTCTTTGTAGCCCTTAAAACTGGAACAGTCATGCATAACTTTTGATGGGGAATTGCTTTCCACAAGACCTAACTATTTTGGAGTACCCTTTTGGAAGATACATGACATAGGTTAAAATGGGTACCTTGTGTTTTGGATCAACTGCCTCAACTTATGACTGTCCTTCTAGGCTTAGAGCCCCAATTAGGTCACTTTTACAAAGGGACCCCTACCTCTGTCATTCACAAAACTCAAACAACTATTGGAACACTTAAGACTCATGCCAAGACCAAGGATTTTGTGGGTTTTGGACACCTACAGTCAACTGTACCTTCAAAATGCATATGTGGTTCCTTAAATGGCTTAATACATGAGGATATTAAGCCCTCCTCAACAAAATTCTACATCTACCAACTCCCTCTTCTCTACAAAGAATCCAATCAACTAAAATTTGAAGGAACATATCCATCCCACTGGTCTTGTGGTACTGAGAGATAGTGGGATGGTTAAAATTCCATTATTTTGGCAAAACCCTAGGTTAGGGTTTATCAAGACAGTTTTTAGAAAAACCCTTATACCTCCCTTCTACAATGATGACAACACACCAAACCAAATTCAAATGAAAGATAATTCCATACTCTATCCAATCAGGTCACAAGGAGATGAGGACAGTTCTATACCTGTGCAGAGTAAGGTCTGGAGCAGCGTTTGAACTCAGAAAATGATGGTTTCCAGCGACCAGTCCAAGAAAAACAGATGTAATTCACTCCCTAATCAATGTCAAGGCCTCAAACTAGATTCAAATGGAATTTAATTCATCATACTAGCCATTCCAAATGTTTGGAGGTCATGACAATTCCGTACTTGAAGATGGTACGGACTGTTCTAACATAAAATGCAGAAAAATGCAGAGAACAACAGAGAACTTGATTTCTATTGCTTGAAAATTATCCAACACACCTGCCACCGATCCATGAGGGGTGTCTTAACAAGTTACATCTTTCTCCATCAGTTTGGGGTCAATTGGCAACATGAAACCACTGTTAGACTGTCCAAAACTGTCAATTAACATTGTTTTTACAACATGTATTAGGGGCAGATTATAGTGTGGACAAAAATACTACCCCAAACCCCTCTAGGATCATATGCTATGCCATAATTGGCCTTCCTATAACAAAGATAACATCTCTCTCCATTTTGACACTCATGGAGGATCTACCAATTTGGTCTTGACTGCCTACACCAACTACTTGGCATCAAGGCCTTACAAAATGACTTCAATACAATTTCAAATGGTCATAAGACCTTATTACATTCTTCAAATGGTCTTCAAGACCTTATTGACATTCAAAGTAAAACATGGTAGAGAGAAACTTGGAATAGGCCTCTTGGCCCATTGGTGCCATGGGTGCTCCTGCACCATTTTGTGGAGCATAAAACGTCATCCTTTCATCATTTGGATCACTTTGTATTTGAAGAGAGCGAGAAGAAGAGCATCTGGGCTAAGATTTCAAGGATTTGAGGTGTGACCGGTGAATTCATTAGCTAATCCTAATTCCTTGAAAGAAAAATGTGTTTTTCTGTGAAGCTTTTAACTTGTAATCCTTTACAATGGATACACCATTGATTATTGATATTACTGAAATGCCCCGACCCAAATTCAAGAAGCATCCACACAAATCAGTAGAAGTTGACCCGTTAGGTGCATTTTCAAGTGTTTCGTATGGTGTATTGCATGCTGAAGATATTAGGGTCTATATTCATGCGAGCATAGATGAATTTGGGGACTCAAGGTTTGTAGATTTGTTCAAGAATCATCTAAGGGATGAAATTCATGGTCTCAAACCTGAGTATAATGCACTGCACGATAAACATTTCAGTCAAATTATGGGGTTTCCAACCTTTGATGAAAATGAATGGGTCTCGTATGTTTTAATCTGAATGTATGATGAGTTTATATGGCTAATGAAACCCTTCAAGATCACCAAGGATGCCATCAAGACTGTGACAGGGTTAAACTCATCTAGTGGACTACCAATGTTGAAGGCTATAAAGAATCAAACTGTGACTGATGTAACCAGTGCCAAATTCGACAAAAGGGCAATGACTATCAATGACATTAGTGATCCGTATGTTAAGTTTTCTTTAATGGTAATTGGTTACAAAATTTATCACTCTAGCAAGGAGAACTCTATTTCCAAAATGACCATATATGCTGCATACCAAATGTTAAAAGAAAATGTAGATTATGACCTCTGTGAGTTATTGCACAACCAACTAATTGAGAACTTGATCAAAATCAAGAAAGACAAAAAAACACCTTTAAATATGGTACATTGGTTCTATGTCTATTTTTCTACTTCATGAATGAGGTACCTAGAATAAAGGGTGTGCACTGGACTAATGACAAGCCAATTGCTATTCAGATAAGAGATCATCTACACAACATTAGTGACTATAAAGCATAGAGAACTGCAATCTGGGGATATTTCAATAATTTTTAGAATATGATGTATTCTAGGGAAAGAATCCCTAAATTAGTTGTTGAGAAGTACAAGAATGAAATCTGTTTCATGGTGGACACTGATCAGTACTTAATGGAAGCAATAGAACCCAGAACTATTTGGATCATGCCCATGGTGTATGAGGTAGATGAGAAAATTTTGAATACGTATGCTCAACACCTTTTGAGCAAGCCAAAGGACACAATAGGTGAAAGATTTGGGACGTATGAGGAGTTAACTGTGAAACTGCATGTTGAGCTCAGAAAACCTAAAATCAATAGGAAAGCAAGGAAAGAAGTTGAGTAGTTGGCCAAAAATTTAGGCCTCACCAAGGAAGTTGTGGGGCAATTTAGGGAAGAACTGAAAAGGCTGAGAGGGAGAAGTAGGATAAGAAACAAGAAAGTGCTCCAGTAGAATCCTCCTCCACACCAAGGACCCCTAGGAGCTCTGCTACTGCCCCTGTTCCCACAAAACCTGCTAATCCTAAGATATCAGAAGGTAAATCATCCAGAAAGGAAGGGAAAAGAGTGAAAAGTAAGGCTGCCCAGACATATAAAAGTATGAAAAATGATGAAGAAGAAATGGATTCTGATGTTGAGATCAAAGAGTTGAAGGCCTCAGGTACAAAAGCAGCCAAGGTATCTAAGGAGAAGCCCTCCAGAAGCAAAAGGGAAAGCAAGAGGCAAAAGACTGAGACATATGTTGAAAGGCCTACTCTTTTTGTGGATGACATCATCAAATCAGTCACTATAGACGGGAACTTAAGGCCAATGACTAATTTTTTTATCATTACAATGATGTTAATAAGAGGGTTCTAGAGGAAACAATAGTCAAATATATGAATATCTATAATAAGGCTTTAATTGAAATAAGTTTTGAAATTCCACAAAGTCTTGTAGATATTGTAGAATTAAGAAAAGAAAATGCAAAAAGTAAAGACATTGAGCTTAGGGAGCATGTGCTGATAAAATTGTGCCCTCAGATTACTCTAGAACAAATGAACATGATATTCAAGGAAGTGAAAGATGACTTCAGGAGTAAGAAAAGAATGAATAAACTCATGCTTGGTGAAATCGATGAGATAGTCAAAGATACTTGTTGACCTTTTTTCCTCTGTCCAGAGTTAAATAGTCCACCTTGTATTTTCCTTGAAAATCTTTTAGAAAATGACCCTACAAGGCTTAGATCCTTCAAAAAACTCATGCTATGCCTTGCAAAAAATCCCAAAATCTCACCTTGAGAATCCTTGCAGAAAACCCAAAAAACCCAGAAATCTTTTAGCTTCAAGTATTTTCAATCATAGGGATTTCTTAGTTTCATGCTATGTACTTATGTATGCATTTTCCAATGTATATTCGCATATACATTTGCCTTTGTATGTTGACAAAGATACAATGCAAAACATACAAAGGAAAAGATGCAAAGAAAATGTACATTGCCAACATAGATTCGCCATTGTATGTTCGCACATACAAAGACACATACAAAGGAAAAGATGCAAAGGAGAATGTATATTGGCATATATGCAAGGAAGGGGGATACAAGGATACATTGGTGGAAAGATACAAGGAAAAAGATACAATGCCCGATGCATATACAAAGGCAAAAACATACAAGGCTAACATGCAAGGGTCACATACAAAGAGGCAAGATACAAAAGGTGGGGGCCACCAAATGTATGTATATACGATTGTATCTTTGTACATACAATCACATATACAAAGAGAATATGCATTCCCAAGATACAAAGCCCAGAACCAAAATGAGCATACATTCTATTTGATAAAGGCAAAGGTCTGATTGTATGCATGTTTTTTGCTTGTATATTGGCATTGTATATGCAATATACAAGCTGATATACAAAGAAAAGATGCAAGGAAAAAGATACAAACCCTAGGGCCGACCAAGCGCACATACAACGGACCAGGTACAAGTTCAAATGCATGTTTTCCTTTGTATATTTTGCGTTGTATGTTCAAACATACAAAGGGTCATATACAAAGCGAATATACAAAGGTCACATGCATGTGCAGAAGCAAAGTATTGCAATGTATAAGGGCTCAGCTTGCATGTTTTTTGCTTGTATATTCACCTTGTATATGCGATATACAAGTGAAAGGAACAAAGGCAATATGCAAGCCGGACCCAACCTAGAAGTCAATTTTGGTAATTTCAAGAGTTCATGTCCGTGAGTTGTATGTATAGGTGCATTGTATATGCCGATATACAAAGAAGAAGTGATACAAGCCGGACCTGTTGGAAAGTTACAAAATGGTTAATGATCTTTTGAGGTCTGCGCATTGTATGTATATTTGCGATTGTATGTTTTTATATACAATTAGATATACAAAGGATTTGTATGCGCCAAAATCAAAGGTCAAATACAACAATTGTATGTGAAGTGTAATTGTATGAATGTTTTGTTTGTATGTTGGCATATATACATGTGATATACAAGGGAATATACCAAAGGCACATACAAGGTCCAGATCTGATTGGAGATCAAATGCAGTAGATGAAATGTTGGAGTCTGCATTGTATGTATACAAGCGCATTGTATATGCGATATACAATTGCAATATACAAGGCCAACATTTACAGTTTTTCAGCGATGGGCCCAAGCTTCAATATGGCGGTGAATCAGGTGGCACCACCTGTCGGGGGCAATACAAAGGGCATTTCAAAAGACAAAGACCCGCATTTGTATAAACAATGGAACATTCAAATGCATATACAAAGGCACTTTAAGGCCATTTTAAAACTGAATGCAGCAGAGATTCAAATGGTCTTTCAGATGTCGATTTAGATCTCAGATGCAAAGCGATATACATAGGCAGTTGACCGCAACTTTGACTGCGAATATCTTGCACATCCTGGCAAATTTCTACATGTTGCAAAGGGCAAAAATGCTTGTTTTTACCTCCTCTTTCATTTGGCAGGCTTTTTAGGGGAAATTTCTCACTTTCAATTTTAGATCTAATTCTGCATGTTTTGACGACTGGACGTTTCAGCAACTATTTTTGGGCAGGATGCAGATATTTGTTGCATTCATTCCTATAGGAAGATGTCAACAGCTCGCATTGATGACCAGAAATATCTCTCAACTACCTTGTTTCAGATATTTCATATATTCATTGTTGAAGATAGATGATGGAGCTGCTCGCATTCAATGCCCAAAATATCTTCCATCTTCCCCAATTCTAGATCTTTTGTGCGATAAATTCTTGTAGGTGGACATCTCTCCAATGTAGATATTTCCTGATACAGCCCATAGGGCTAATTTTTGTAAATGACTGAGGTCAAGGTAAAATGATATATATACATGTAAAACGAAGGTATTTTTTTAATGGTTCTTCTGGGCCATTTTGTAATGGCTACTTGGCCTCTGTAATCAACATAAACTGGTATTTTGCCTCTCTTTTATTTTTTTAGCACTGTGTCTACTCTTTGGATTAGTGTAGACTGTGTATTGTGGACAAATCAGTCCCTTTCATTCCTCCATTTTTCTGTCTTGACCTCTGTTAGAATTAATATGAGTCTGTGTGAGCTTTTCTGGTTGTGAGATTATTACTGTGTCAATTCAGTTGCAGCCAAACACATTTAAATCTGGTGTATCACTTATTTTCATTTCAGCATTCCTTCTAACTCTTTTCCCAGCAAGCATTATCACTAGGTTTAGATGCATTTCTCTAAGCATTAGGCTTAGAAAGAGGAAGCCAGCCTTCTCCAGACGTCTAATCTCAGTTCACAAGGTCCCGCACTTCGAGATCATTCCCATTGTGTCATTAGAATGCTTGGACTCTCTACAAGCTGGGTGCAATTTCACATGACAATAGTTTCTGGCACGCCCGGTGGGATAAGTTCGATGAACTTCTCATCAAAGTACTAAGAGATTTGGTGTTTCTCCTAGTATTACCAGCCTTTGGAGGCAATACAAACAACACCATGGTGACTCTACTCAACAAATCAGCTGGTTTCAGCAACCCAAGTACCTAAAATTTCACCAAAGATTAGGATTTTGGTGGTTTTCTTGGTCTATTCAGCTTCTTGAAGCATCTCAATCACCTGGTGACTCCTTCTCCACATTTAAATGCTATAAGATGTCAGAATTGTATGGGAATCATGGCTATTCCCCTACCCCTAATCCTATTATAGGCTATTGGCCCCAAAATCATTAATACCAAGCCCCAAATGCCTTTGATTTTTTCCATACAGCCCTGCCACTATAGAATATCAGCATCCTCATGATGCTTAGCCTCCTAATTCATCTCAAGTTGTTGCCCCTGAGAATATCGATACTTTCAATGAGCTCATGAGCAGTTTTCTAAAGCTTGACAGAAACTTAGATAAAGCCAAAAGAGCAGTAGGGTACAGTCGGGCTCAGCAGTTTTATGATCTCAGCATCATAAGTATGTATGGTCTCAAGAAGCTATCTCTAGATTTGAATAGGGAGGCTAATGAATTTATGGAAATGCTCAAACATGACTGGCAGCGGGAGGCACAAGGGGGGTTTTTCATAAAAACATTGCTATAGGGATGGCAACTCAAGAGCAACAGATGAGACCGGTGGTCCTAGCAATCCCCTCCATTCCTAGTTTCAAAAGTCCTCTGTCTTTCACACCTGTTCAGCCTACTGCTGAAGAAGCCCCAAAATCTAAGATTCCAAGCTTCAGGAAGGATAACCCCTCAGTGCCTCCAAAACCATTTCCCAGTTTTAAAAACCCAAGTTTTAGAGGCCCTCAACCTTCACAGGAGCCTGTTCCTAGCTTCAAACAAATCCATCCTTCAAACCAAAGTGAATCTATGAAGGAGCCTCAAACTTCTCTACCATGGTAGCCTTCTTGGATCAAGTATCCTAGTTACAAAGTACCAAACCTTGTAAAGGCCAATCCTCTCATACCCATTCAAAATCAGGAAGAGGAAAAAGCTGTAGATTCCAAGCCTGACATAATCCCAAGTTTTAGGAGTGTTTTTTCAACCCAATAACTTATTCATAGCCAAGAGCAACCTAGACTCCACAAGTTTCCAGGCTTCAAAGCCTATATCCCTCCACAAGTCCCTATTCCTATGCAAACTCAGATTATCACTCCCCAGGAACAAATTTCTCCAGAACCCTCTCCCCTCCTAGAAATTCAAGAAGATGTTCAGGCCTCTTTCCCTGATGGTATTTCAATCCTCAAGAGTGGACTTGTTGTCTACCACATTATTGAAAAAATGAGCCAAAAGAGGAGGTGGAAGAAGATAAAATTGATGAGAAACAATTTGTTCCTACACTCACACAAATAGAATTGTTTGGACCTATTGCACCTGTGAGTATTGTTAAGATCACTGCAGAGGTGGATGATGCTGCCCTACTACATGAGCTATGTGATTTTATTGAAGATTAAGAACATGGGTAGCTGGTTGTGGATATGCAACAACAAGAAAATAATGAAAATAATGACAAATTGTTGCAGATTGAGGCTGGGCATGATAGTGAGGATCAAAACCATAAAGAAGGCCAAGCATGTTGCTCTATGCTAGATTATGCAGAGACTGATTATGCTGATATGTTTGTAGAGCTTCCATGCTTTATTGAAAATAATGAGGAGACTGAACATGGGCAAGAGCAAATTGCAGATTTGTTCTTTATTATCTAGTAGGGATATCAGTTTCTTGGTGGGGAGGTTTTCTCTTTTGAGCATGTACATGGCTCATTTTCTGAGCCTAAGTTAGAAAATCATGAGCATCTTGTTCACAAAGTGGAGACAACCATATCTCTAATTGGGATACCAGAGCTAGCATTTTCAGATCAGCAAGAAGAGGAAGAATGTAGCCATGATAACATTATATCAATCTTCTTAGTTTCTTTGAAGGAAGAAGGAGAAAACCATGAGGTCTCAAGTCAACTTTTTCACAGACAAGAGCAACATGAGAGCAAGATGGAGGTCACCATCATACCAAATGACCAGCAAGATGAGAAAGAATCAGAACAGAGACATGAGATCAACCATGATTATTTGCATGTCACTTTAAGGGAATGCCCAACTAGGCATCTAGCCCAGCTAGAGACATATTAGGAAGAGTTACCACTTGTCATGCTTACCTCTAAGCATGAAGTTGAGCATCAAAATGAGTGGGATTAGCCCATTTATTCACCACAAGTTATCAGCATCAAGAATTAGTTCAGGTGGATAGGTGAGTTTATGTCTATTTTGTGGGGGGTGTTTTATCAATTTGTCATATGTCCATTTCCCCCTCACCTCTTTTTAACTGCCCACATGCATCAAAAAAATTGTAAATTGTTAAGAAAGGGTAGTTAATTTCAAGAACGAGTTAATGGGTTTGTTGAAGGTCACCTCGGACTGGTTAGTTTAGGATTAGAGTAGGTTTCATTTCTGCTTTAGGTTTTCCTTTCCCTAAGTACTTTTGCACAGGCTGCATTGTCATTAAGAGAATGTAGGCCCTTTCGTCTTTTGTGTTTTGGAGGTAGTTTCTAGTTTTCTAGCATGTTTTAGACTTGACTCCATGCCCAATGGATGCTTAAGGCCACTGGTCTAATTGTTTAGCAAGCAAACATCCCATAGAAGTCACCAAAAATGTTGACCTATTTTCCTCTGTCCAAAGTTAAATAGTCCACCTTGTATTTTCCTTGAAAATTCTTTAGAAAATAACCCTACAAGGCTTAGATCCTTCAAAAAACTCATGCTATGCCTTGCAAAAAATCCCAAAATCTCACCTTGAGAATCCTTGCAGAAAACCCAGAAAACCCAAAAATCTTTTAGCTTCAAGTATTTTCAATCGCAGGGATTTCTCAGTTTCATGCTATGTACTTGTGTATACATTTTCCAATGTATATTCGCATATACATTTGCCTTTGTATGTTGACAAAGATACAACTCAAAACATACAAAGGACAAGATGCAAAGAAAATGTACATTGCCGACATACATTCGCCATTGTATGTTCGCACATACAAAGAAACATACAAAGGAAAAGATGCAAACGAGAATGTATATTGGCATATATACAAGGAAAGAGGATACAAGGATACAAAGGAGACATACAAGGATACATCTGTGGAAAGATACAAGGCAAAAGATACAATGCCCGATGCATATACAAAGGCAAAAACATACAAGGCTGACATGCAAGGGTCACATACAAAGAGGCAAGATACAAAAGATGGGGGCCACCAAATATATGTATATGCGATTGTATCTTTGTACATACAATCTCATATACAAAGCGAATATGCATTCCCGAGATACAAAGCCCGGAATTGAAATGAGCATACATTCTATTTGATAAACGCAAAGGTCTGATTGTATGCATGTTTTTTTGCTTGTATATTGGCATTGTATATGCGATATACAAGTCGATATACAAAGAAAAGATGCAAGGAAAAAGATACAAACCCTGGGGCCCACCAAGCGCACATACAACAGACTGGGTACAAGTTCAAATGCATGTTTTTCTTTCTATATTTTGCATTGTATGTTCAAACATACAAAGGGTCATATACAAAGTGAATATACAAAGGTCACATGCATGTACCGAAGTAAAGTATTGCAATATATAAGGGCTCGGCTTGCATGTTTTTTGCTTGTATATTCGCCTTGTATATACGATATACAAGTCAAAGGAACAAAGGCAATATGCAAGCCGAACCTGACCTAGAAGTCAATTTTGGCAATTTCAAGAGTTCGGGTCCATGAGTTCTATGTATAGGTGCATTGTATATGGCAATATACAAAGAAGAAGTGATACAAGCCGAACCTATTGCAAAGTTACAAAATGGTTAATGATCTTTTGAGGTCTGCGCATTGTATGTATATTTACGATTGTATGTTTTTATATACAATTAGATATACAAAGGATTTGTATGTGCCGAAATCAAAGGTCAAATACAACAGTTGTATGTGAAGTGCAATTGTATGAATGTTTTGTTTGTATGTTGGCATATATATATGAGATATACAAAGGAATATATCAAGCACACATACAAGGTATGGATCTGATTGGAGATCAAATGCAACAGATGAAATGTTGGAGTCCGCATTGTATGTATACATGTGCATTGTATATGCAACATACAATTGTGATATACAAGGCCAACATACACAGTTTTTTAGCGATGGGCCCAAGCTTCAATACGGCGGTGAATTAGGTGGCACCACGTGTCGAGGGTGATACAAAGGGCTTTTCAAAAGACAAAGACCCGCGTTTGTATATACAATGGAGCATTCAAATGCATATACAAAGGCACTTCAAGGCCGTTTTAAAACTGAATGTAGGGGAGATTCAAATGGTCTTTCAGATGTCGATTCAGATCACAGATGCAAAGTGATATACATAGGCAGTTGACCGCAACTTAGACCGCGAATATCTTGCGCATCCTGGTGAATTTCTACATGCTACAAAAGGCAAAAATGCTTGTTTTTACCTCCTCTTTCATTTGGCAGGCTTTTTAGGGGAAATTTCTCACTTTTAACTTTGGATCTGATTCTGCATGTTTCGACGACTGGACGTTTTAGCGACCATTTTTGGGTAGGATGCAGATATTTGTTGCATTCATTGCTGTAGGAAGATGTCAGTAGCTCACATTGATGACTAGAAATATCTCTCAACCACCTTGTTTTAGATATTTCATAGATTCATTGTTGAAGATAGATGATGGAGCTGCTCGCATTTAATGCCCAAAATATCTTCCATCTGCCCCAGTTCTAGATCTTTTGTGCCATAAATTCTTGCAGGTGGACATCTCTTCAATGTAGATATTTCCTGATACAGCCCATAGGGTGAATTTTGGTAACTGATTGAGGTCAAGGTAAAATGATATATATACATGTAAAACAAAGGTATTTTTTTGTGGTTCTTCTGGGCCATTTTGTAATGGCTACTTGGCCTCTGTAATCAATATAAACTGGTATTTTGCCTTTGTTTTATTTTTTAGCCCTGTGTCTGCTCTTTGGATTAGTGTAGGCTGTGTATTGTGGACAAATCAGTCCCTTTCATTCCTCCATTTTTCTATCTTGGCCTCTATTAGAATTAATATGAGTCTGTGTGAGCTTTTCTGGTTGTGAGATTATTACTGTGTCGATTCAGTTGCAGCCAAACACATTTAAATCTGGTGTATCACTTATTTTCATTTCAACATTCCTTCTAACTCTTTTCCCAGCAAGCATTAGCACTAGGTTTAGATGCATTTCTCTAAGGATTAGGCTTAGAAAGAGGAAGCCGACCTTCTCCAGAGGTCTGATCTTAGTTCGCAAGGTCCCACACTTTGTGTTGCAGGGGCACCTACATACTTTAATTAATTTCATGTTTATTTTGATGTTTTGGCATTGAATAAGGTCCAAGTGACTAGTTGTAAGGCCTAGTTGGATGTGTGCGTCCAAGTAAAGTAAACCTAGGTTCATTTTGTAAGTCCCAAGAGACATAGGGTCAATTGTAATAGCATAATGCTAAAAATAGAAATAATGCCAAAAATAGGTAGTAGTGTTTCCCAGCCGCTTGGAGTCATTTGGTACTACTCTAGACAAATCTTTAAAAACCTAGAGAACTAAATCAATTGCAGACAAATTAGGGATTGAGATTGCACTCAGTCATATGGTATTGTAATCAAGCATTTCAAAGGAGAATCAAACTATTTTCTATGTCATCAATCTACTTTTCATTATCTATAAATATGAATTGCTTTAGCTGTAGGTTTTCCTTCCTTTCTGATTTTCCATTGTTGCAACATGTTGATTTGAAGCATTCCACTGATAAGATTTCTGTCGAAATCAGTGGAATGGCTTCGTTGTATATATATATATATATATATATATTTTTGTTTCCTGTTTGTTTCTTTGTTTCAGCACTGCGGATGTTCCAGTTCGCGGGTCACGCACAGTAGTTCGCCTAGCATTTTATGTGCTAGGGCTCAGTGAAGGCAAACTATACAAAGGTGTATAAGAGTAGTGGCGTAGGAAACCCTAGTGTTTGTCGATGGTTGAAATCTAGCTGATGAAGGTGTTTGAATGTGATATCAGCATGATCAAGGAGACAGCAACCCAAGTCACATCAACAACCGAAATCTACTGGCATGAGTTTTGAATGTACATTGCATTGCAAAGGGTGTAGGAGCAAGTATGTTGTGAATGTATCTTCTGGTAGATACAGGCAGTGACTAGGTGTAATGGTGAATTAGGTCATAGTGGCTGGCTGTAGCAAGTCATGGTGTGCACATACCACAGTTTGGTAGTTTATTGTTAAGTTTTGCCTACTTTCATTATGTGCTTTGCATCATTTTGGTATCAAAGCTAGCGAAAGGTCTGCAGAAGTGTTGGTGTTGTCTATGAATGTTTATGTCAGACAGAGAAAGTGATGGAGGGGCTAACGATATGCCTCCAAAGGGAATGACCACCAAAGTAGCCAAGAAATTCAAGGAGATAGAGGAGATGATCAAGACTAGAGTCAAGGAAGCACTCCAGACTGAGTTGAAGACCTTAGGAAAAGGTAGGAAAACAGACAAGGAGTTTGATGGAGAAGAAGAAGTTGGGGAAGAGAAAATAGCCCCAGAACAGACAAGCATATCTGTAGACTAGAAACAATTTCTGGAGGCCATAAAATCACTCGATAAGGAATCGTCTGAGTCAAGAATGGAGATTCTGATTTTCAGTGGAAAGATGGATGCAGAAGAAGTCATCAAATGGATCAAGGGTTTGAACAATTACTTCGAATACAAGGAGGTACCGTAAAATAGAAGAGTCAAGTTTGTAAAGACAAAATTAAAGGGTGTTGCACTCACATGGTGGAACTACACCCAGGGAGAAAGGTTGAAGAGTGGCAAGAGCATGATCTCATCCTGGAGTCGGATGGTAGAAAAGATCAAGGCTTGGTTCCTACTAGCAGATTATCAAGTGTAGATATACAGGAAAATGTAGAATCTCAGGCAGAAGGATATGGATGTATCCACCTATACAGAGGAGTTTCATAAATTGTCTCTAAGGTGTGGTCATGCTGAGGATGAGAAAGGAAGAGTTTCCAGGTATATTAATGGCTTGAAATATAGTATACAAGATGAGATTACCATCTTAACACCAGACACCGTAGACAAGTGTTTCCAGGTGGCACTGAGAGTAGAAGAGAAGCAGAAAAGAAAAAGAGAACAACAGAATAGAGGCAAAGGTGGCAAAAATTTTAGAGGCAGAAATAGCTTTGGTGGCAGAAATCAGTTTCATAAAAATCAAGGGGAGTCTAGTCAGTAAGAACGTAGTGGAGAATCTAGTTCCAGAGAGGGTTTCAGAGGAAGGAGACCCAATGGGAGAGGTAGATTTGGTGGACCAGGAAGAGGTCCTAACATCTTCATGGGAAGATGTTATAATTGTAACCAAATTGGGCACACAGCAGGTAGGTGTCTGAAGAAAGCCTCAACCTCTCATGGAGGAGAGAGAAGGAGCTAGCTGATTCAAGAAGAAGATTGTTAGAGTGTGACTTCACCTATGGGAAGTACAGCTCCAGCACAAGATGGAGAGAGTCTCATGATGAGAAGAATGATGTTGAAGGTACCAAAAAATAAAGAACCACCTCAGAGAAAGACACTATTCAGGACCTTGTGTAAAGTTTCTGGCAAAAGGTGTAAGGAAATTGTTGATTCTTGTTCAATTGAAAATTTAGTTTTAGTAGAAATGGTAGAGAAATTGAATTTGAAAAGACTGCCACATGTGAGTCCATACAAAGTGTCATGGCTGAATAAGGGACAACAAGTCTTGGTTGATGAACAAGCTTGGGTAGAATTTCAGATAGGGGAATATGGGGATAGACTGTTGTGTGATATAATTCCCATGGATGCATGCCATTTACTATTAGGTAGACCTTGGCAGTATGATGTACAAGCCCAGCATGATGGTAAGTCAAATTCCTTTGTGATCACTAAGAATGGTAGACAATATAAAATGGATCCTTTACCAAAAGAAGGTGTAGACAAGAATGTAGGATCAAGTATCATGCTAGTGAGTGGGAAAGAGTTTCTCCATACTCTGAAAGAAGAGGGAACCCAGGGGTATGCTCTGATTCTGAAACCTAAGGACAATTCTGATTTGTCTAAAAATAGTAATCTAAGGGTATCATGATAGAGGATATGCCCAATATACTAGCCCCTGTGAGAGACTTAAGTCATCAAATTGACTTCATCCCAGGATCCGCATTGCCAAATAAACCAGCATATAAAATGACACCTAAGCAGAATGAGGAGATTGCTAAACAAGTACAAGAGTTATTGGATTAGGGTTTGGTGAGGAAAAGTCTTAGTCCATGTGCTATACCCATAGTTTTAGCTCCCAAAAAGGATGGTAAATGGAGGTTATGTACTGATTCAAGAGCCATAAATAAGATCACCATCAGATATAGGTTTCCTATGCCTAGAATAGAGGACCTCATGGATTGTTTGGGAGGAGCTTGGTATTTTTCTAAAATTGATCTCAAGAGTGGATACCATCAAATCAGAATTAGACAAGGGGATGAATGGAAGACACCCTATAAGACTAATGAAGGTCTTTATGAGTGGTTGGAGATGCCATTTGGTCTGTCCAATGCTTGAAGTACTTTCATGCATCTAATGAATGAGGTATTGAAAGATTTTATTGGCAAGTTTGTTGTAGTCTATCTTGATGATATTCTGGTTTTCAGCAGAACAAAAGAGGAACATTTGCAGCATTTGGAACAGGTGTTGAAAAAGCTTCATGAAGAGAAACTGATGATCAATATGGAGAAGAGTATCTTCATGAAGGAAGAACTCACATACCTTAGATTTGTGATATCCCAGGGTAGTTTGAAAATGGATCCAGAAAAGGTAAGTGATATTCTATCTTGGCCAGCACCTAGAATAGTAAGTGATGTGAGAAGTTTTCACGGGTTGGCAACTTTTTATAGGAAATTTATAAGAGGATTCAGTCATATTTGTGCACCCATTGGATACCATAAAAGGAGGACAAAGATGTAAGTTTGTTTGGAATAGAGCAATAGATGAATCTTTTGAGATTCTCAAACAGAGAATAGCAGAGAACCCTGTTTTGGTTTTGCCTGATTTTAATAAGTTGTTCACTGTAGAATGTGATGCCAGTAACCTTGCCATTGGTGCTGTCTTGAGTCAGGAAGGTAGACCTGTTGCTTTCTTTAGTGAGAAGCTGAATGATGCTAAAAGGAAGTATTCCACATATGATCTAGAGTTGTATGTCATGGTTCAAGCATTGAAAAAGTGGAGACACTATCTCTTACCTAAAGAGTTCATTGTTTATACTAACAACCATGCTTTGAGTTTTTTGAATTTGTAGGAGAAGCTAAATCACAGGCATTTGAAGTGGGTTGAACAACTCCAGGCATATACTTTTTCCATCAAACATAAGAAGGGACAAGACAACAAGGTGGTAGATGCTTTGAGTAGAAGAGTGTGTACTACATAGGAAATCCAGTTGCAAAGTGTGGGAGTGGATTCTCTCAAGAATATGTACTAGGATGATGAGGACTTCAAAGAGATATATGTAGTTTGTTCATAGTTTTTAGATTCCTATCATTCTAATTTTTTTGAATATTTGTTACAGCAAGGGCTACTATTCAAAGGCAGCCAACTGTGTGTACCTAGGTGTTCGATGAGGGAGAACATCATAAAAGAGAAGCACTGCGGTAGTCTTGGAGGTCATTTTGGACTGGACAAGACATTGGAGCAAGTAAGAAGGTTCTACTTTTGGCCTAAGATGCAAATAGATGTCAGGAAATTTGTAGATAGTTGTCACATTTGCCAGAGAGCAAAAGGAACTTCATCAAATGTAGGTCTCTATCAACCACTTCCAATTCCTCAAAGGCCATGGGAGTGCATCAGTATGAATTTTGTTTTGGGTCTTCCAAGGACTCAAAAAGGATTTGACAGTGTGTTTGTGGTTGTTGATAGATTTAGTAAAATGGCTCATTTTGTGCCATGTAAAAGTACTAATGATGCTTCACATATTGCTAGTCTTTTCTTTAAAGAAATAGTAAGAATTCATGGTTTACCATTGAACATAATCACTGACAGAGATCCCAAGTTTGTGGGTCATTTTTGGAGGACATTGTGGAAGAAATTGGGCACTTAATTGTCTTTCACATCTGCATATCACTCTTAGACAGATGGACAAACTAAGGTCGTGAATAGATCACTGGGTAATCTTTTGAGATGTTTGACCAAACAACATGGAGAAGCATGGGATATGATCATCCCATAGGAAGAATTTGCATATAATGACTCTGTCAATCAGAGTACAGGAAAGAGTCCTTTTGAAGTTGTAAATGGGATTCATCCCAGGGGAATTTTGGAGCTCAGAGATCTCCAGAACATGGAGAAGAGAAGTGGACAAGGAGAAGATTTTGCAGTCAGCATGAATGATATCCATGATGTTGTAAGGGAAACTATCCAAAAGAACACAGGAAAATACAAAGAGAGAGCTGATCAAAAGAGAAGGGATGTCCAATACAAAGTTGGGGATCTGGTAATGGCATATTTGAAGAAGGAAAGACTTCCAAAGGGGTAGCCAATGAAACTTCTCATGAAGAAGATAAGTCCATGCAAGATTGTACACAAATTTGGGCCTAATGCTTACGAGATTGAACTTCCTCCTAGATTAGCAATTTCACCCATCTTTAATGTGACAGATTTGTTTCCATTTAGAGGGGCCAATGTAGCAGAGACAGAAGCCGAAGATGCAGAATGGATTTCTGATCTTCCACCAAGTCAGCTAGTTTAATTGGAATGTATTTTGGACACAAAGATTTAGAAGAAGACCAGACATAAAACCTACAAGTAGTATCTAGTCAAATGACATGGATTACCTGATGAGGATGCAACTTGGATGAGCGAGGAAGATAACATCAAACATGGGGTTAATATTTCAGACTTGGTTCCTCAAGGGACTTGAGTTATTTTCAACCCCGGGAGTATGGTGCAGGGGCACCTACATACTTTAATTAATTTCATTTATTTTGATGTTTTGGCATTGAATAAGGTCCAAGTGACCAATTGTAAGGCCTAGTGCCATCTGTATGTCCAAGTAAAGTAAACCTAGGTTCATTTTGTAAGTCCCAAGAGACATAGGGTCAATTGTAATAGCATAATGCTAAAAATAACAATAATGCCAAAAATAAGCAGTAGTGTTTCCCAGCCACTTGGAGTCGATCTCCCAGCTGCTTGGAGTCAGTTGGTACTACTCTGGGCAAATCTTTAAAAACTCAGAGAACTAAATTGAGTGCAGATAGATTAGGGATTGAGATTGCACTCAGTCATACGGTATTGTAATCAAGCATTGCAAAGGAGAATCAAACTCTGCTTTTCATTCTTTGTAAATACGAATTGCTTTAGCTGTAGGCTTTCCTTCCTTTTTGATTTTCCATTGTTGCAACATGTTGATTTGAAGCATTCCACTGATAAGATTTCTGTCGAAATCAGTGGAATGGCTTCATTGTATATATATTTGTTTTCATTTCCTATTTGTTTCTTTGTTTCGGCGGTGCAGATGTTCCAGTTTGTGGGTCATGCACAGTAGTTCGCCTAGCCTTTTATGTGCTAGGGCTCGGTGAAGGTAGACTGTGCAAAGGTGTATAAGAGTAGTAGCATAGGAAACCCTAGTGTTCGTTGATGGTTGAAATCTGGCTGACGAATGTGTTTGAATGTGATATTGGTGTGATCGGGGAGACAGCAACCCAAGTCACGTCAATAGCAGAAATCCATTGGCGTGAATTTCAAATGTACTTTGCATTGCAAAGGGCACAGGAGCAAGTATGTTGCGAATGTATCTTCTGGTAGATACAAGCAGCGACCATGTGTAATGGTGAATCGAGTCATAGTGGCCGGCTATAGCAAGTCCTGGTGTGCACATACCACAGCTTGGTAGTTTATTGTTAAGTTTTACCCGCTTTCATTGTGCGCTCTGTATCATTTCGAGATCATTCCCACTGTGTCATTGGAATGCTTGGACTCTCTACAAGCAGGGTGCAATTTCATGTGACAACAGTTTCTGGCACGCCAGGTGGGACAAATTTGATGAATTTCTCATCAATGTACTAAGAGATTTGGTGTTTCTCCTAGTATTACTAGCCTTTGGAGGCAATACAAACAACACCATGGTGACTCTACTCAACAACTCAGCTGGTTTCAGTAACCCAAGTACCTAAAATTTCATCAAAGATCAGGATTTTGGTGGTTTTCCTGGTCTATTCAGCTTCTTGAAGCATCTCAATCACTTGGTGACTCCTCTTCTACATTTAGATGCTATAAGTTGTTAGAATTTTATGGGAATCATGGCTATTCCCCTACCCCTAATCCAGATACAGGCCATTGGCCCCCAAATCAGCAATACCAGGCCCTAAATGCCTTTGATTTTATGTCATACAGCACTGCCACTACAGAATATCAGCATCCTCATGATGCTTACCCTCCTAATTCATCCCAAGTTGTTGCCCCTAAGAATATTGATACTTTCAATGACCTCATGAGTGGTTTTCTAAAGCTTGAAAGAAATTTAGATAAAGCCAAAAGAGCAGCAGGGTACAGTCAGCCTCAACAGTTTTATGATCTCAGCATCATAAGCATGTATGGTCTCAAGAAGTTGTCTCTAGATCTAAATAGGGAGGAAGATGAATTTATTGAAATGTTCAAATATGACCGACAACGAGAGGCACAAGGTGGGGTTATTCGAGAAAACCTTGCTATAAGGATGGTAGCTCAAGAGCAACAGATGAGACTGGTGGTCCAAGCAATCCCCTCCATTCCTAGTTTCAAAAGTCCTCTCCCTTTCACACCTGTTCAGCCTGCTGCTGAAGAAGCCCCAAAATCTAAGATTCCAAGCTTCAGGCAGGATAACCCCTCAGTACCTCCAAAACCATTTCCTAGTTTTAAAAACCCAAGTTTTAGAGGCCCTAAGCCTTCACAGGGGCTTGTTCCTAGCTTCAAACAAATCCATCCTTCAAACCAAAGTGAATCTATGAAGGAGCCTCAAACTTCTCTACCATGGCAGCCTTCTTGGATCAAATATCCTGGTTACAAAGTACCAAACCTTGTAAAGGCCAATCCTCTCATACCAATTCAAAATCAGGAAGAGGAAAAAGTTTTAGATTCCAAGCCTGACATAATCCCAAGTTTTAGGAGTGTTTCTCCAACCCAACAACTGATTCATAACCAAGAGCAACCTAGACTCCACAAGTTTATGGGCTTCAAAGCCTATATCCCTCCACAAGTCCCTATTCCTATGCAAACTTAGATTATAATTCCCTAGGAACAAATTTGTCCAGAACCCTCTCCCCTCCTAGAAATTCAAGAAGATGTTCATGCCTCTTTCCATGATGGTATTTCAATCCTCAAGGGTGGACCTATTGTCTACCAAGATAATTGGAAAAATGAGCCAAAAGAGGAGGTGGAAGAAGATAAAACTGATGAGGAACAGTTTGTTCCTACGCTCACACAAATAGAATTGTTTAGACCTATTACACCTGTGAGTATTGTTAAGATCACTGCAGAGGTGGATGATGCTAACCTAATAGATGAGCTATGTGATTTTGTTGAAGATGAAGAACATGGGTAGCTGGTTGTGGATATCCAGCAACAAGAAAATACTGAAAATAATGACAACTTGTTGCAGATTGAGGCTAGGCATGATAGTGAGGATCTAAACCATAAAGAAGGCCAAGCATTTTGCTCTATGCTAGATTATGCAGAGACTGATTATGCTAATATGTTTGTAGAGCTTCCATGCTTTATTGAAAATAATGAGGAGACTGAACATGGGCAAGAGCAAATTGCAGATTTGTTTTCTATTATCCAGCAGGGATATCAGCTTCTTGGTGGGGAGGTTTTCTCTTTTGAGCATGTACATGGCTCATTTTCTGAGCCTAAGTTAGAAAATCATGAGCATCTTGTTCACAAAGTGGAGACAACCATATCTCTAATTGGGATACCAGAGCTAGAGTTTTCAGATCAGCAAGAAGAGGAAGAATGCAGCCATGATAACATTATATCAATCTTCTGAGTTTCTTTGAAGGAAGAAGGAGAAAACCATGAGGTCTCAAGTCAACTTTTTCACACACAAGAGCAACATGAGAGCAAGATGGAGGTCACACTCATACCAAATGACTAGCAAGATGAGAAAGAATCAGAATAGAGACATGTGATCAACCATGATGATTTGCATGTCACTTTAAGGGGATGCCCAATCAGGCATCTAGCCCAGCTGGAGACATATCAGGAAGAGTTACTGTTGTGATGTTCACAACACACCCCATTATGCTCCTTAGCAAAATGGGGGCCCCTGCTGATGTTTGCTTTTTGCTTCTGCTTGTGTTTTTCTGCTTTCTGGCGGTTTGGTAAAAATGAAGGTCAGGTGCATCATCATCATGATATTGGATCAGGTTGGTCATCATCATGAGGTCAGTTTGTCAAAGTTCATATTTTATTGCTGTGACCTCATATTTAGAAAGAGCTTGAAATTCCATGCAGGTTTGCCTTTTACTTCACTTGAAAATTCGTCCATATGTGAAAGTTATGCACGGTCAAAGTTTTGGACAAACCTGATAATCGCAAGAGATCATCATATTTTTCATGTTGACAAGGTCATCATGATCTTGGTCTATCACCCGATAAAATCATGCAGTCGCAATATCCGGACGTCAATCTTAGGTGGTAGTGCCCTTTACCCGTCAAAAGGCCTCGTGAGCATCATGATTTTTTTAGGAGGGTCATTTTATAAACTCGGTTTTGCTGTATGAAGACATCATCATCATATTTGAAAAGCTCCCCCCGATAATATCCTGAGGTTCAAATATCATGATGACGTCAACCTTAAGTCAAGGTAAGTTCCCCCATCGAGCGGTCTTTGTATCGCGAGCATCATCATGATATCTTTGCATCGCCTAAAATTAAAATATCATGCTGATAATATAAGATCACCCTGACTTAGAAAATTCATCATCGGCATATTTGCATGCGCATGCTATAAACCTATCAGAAGCTCATCATCATGATATTTGCTAAACCTCGCTAAGATGATGATGACGACTTCATATCCTCCTGATCTCCTTTTGCATGATCATGATCATCATCCTGATCTTTCACAAGAGGGTCATATTCGCTGAAATTCGCTAAGTGATGGAGACATCATCATCATAATTCGATAAAGAAGATCATCATGTTCATATCCTCCTGATCACCTTTTTTTGCAATATCGTGATGATCACCCTATCTATTCAGAAGAAGGCGATATTCCATTCCTCAAACAGCATGATCATATTTTACAATATCACCCTAGCGCAAATATCATGATGACCTCAACTCATCCTTGTGCTCCGAAGACGAAATATGATGATGACGTCATCATGATAATTCGATGAGGAGGATCATCATCATATTTTTTTATCCTGTCATATTGTCAAGATCATCATGATCTTGTTTGTTCACTCGACATTTCGTGAAGTCCTCCTGCCGAGAAGAACGACCTTTTGAAAATATCCTGATGATCCTCATCATCACATTTTCCCTTCGGCAGGATATTTTCCAAAACATGATCCGGTTAGTGAAATATCATGATGATGTCATGTTCTAAGTTTAACAAAGGCTCCGGATATCATGATGACGTCATCCCGATCTGATAAACGAAGAAGCAAATATCCTGATGATGATCATCATGATCACATTTTTCCCTTCGGCAGGATATTTTCCAAAGCACGATCCGGTTCACGAATATGATGATGACGTCTTATTCTAAGTTCGACAGAAGCCCCAAATATCCTGATGATCATCATCATCCTGATCTTTCGAGGAGGTTACCTTGGCTGCAAAGGGGTCATATTACTTTCATCATCCTGATCATGCTCCTTAGGTGACCCAATATTGCATTTATCCCCTGAACATGATGATGACGTCATTTTTTGCACTTTAATGAAACCCGAATATCATGATGACGTCACCATCATCTTCCTTTCCTCAGCAGCAGGATCATATTCCATATCCTCCTATTCTTCTTCAACATGATGATGATGATGATGTTGTTCTTTTCCCCAATATGCAGAAGCGAAATATCATGATGACGTCATCTAGACCTTCAGGAGGGAGAGCATCATATTTCCAGAATATCATGATGATGAAGTGAATGTCGGCTAACATGTTTTTTTGACGCGCCGATAGCGATAGTCATGCCGATGGGCGGGAAATGAAGCGGTGGAATTTTTAAAGTGTTTTTTTGGCGCCTGTGGCATTTTCCCGGTCAGCGATAGTTGACTCGATGAATTTTGAGCAGTCTGAACGCATTTTGGACGCGTTTTGAGAGTATTCTGGATCTGATTTTCACAATCTTGCGCAGTCACCTGGGTTTAAACGCTTATTTTAATTTCCTGCTGTTTATGTGATAAATGTAATACTTATTGCTTGTCTTGTCTTGCAGGCTTGCAGTTGAGGAAGCAGCTGGAAAGTCAACACAGTGACCTCATGGAGGAGGGAAATCTGATCTCAGGAGCAGGAAGATAAGGATGAAATGTGAAAAGTCAAGGCCATTCAAGTGAAGAACAAGGTTGCAGCTGAAAGTATTACTGCAACAGACAAACAGAAGTTATTACCCAGCTGCCGGAACTTCTCAGAAGGGGCAATATTTCACCCAGATTTGACACTGCTCAGAGATATTTTTTGAGAACTGGTTCACCTGTATTTATTGCTGTAACCAAGGGTTTGAACCAGGGGTTCAGTTAGGTTTTTGCTGTAGTGAGGACAATCAGAATGTCTTTATATTGTGCCTCTCTACACTGTAATACTTTACAACAGGGATTTTAGGATTTTGCCAGAATTGTAGAGCCTTTCTGGGCATAGTTTAGAGGTAGAAGAAGGAGGTCGCCTGTTTGTCTGCAGTAAGGTGCGCGTGGAATGTCTGGCTGCCTTACTATATCTGTAAAGCTTGTAAGTTCTCTGTAGTATGATCAATGAAACTAAGAGTCATTCCTACATTGTAAATCATGTATGACTATTCATTTCTAATACAATAGAATCTGGAGTTCTGCATCTATCTTCTGAGTGTTCTCCTGCTCTTCTTTGTGTTTTGAAATATCTTCTTTGAGAGCTTGCAATTTTAAATGTATGTTTGTGAAAATGCTCAGAACTTACATTTAAGGTTTTTACTGTGGATTTGATCAAATTACTGTGGTATTTACATAGTGCATAACAGAAACAATTAGATCCTTCGGTAGATTAAATGAGGTATAGATTAGATCTTTCTAACTTTTCCCAACCCATCTGAAATATTTAGCTGAAAACGTAGAAATCTAAAGGAAATTGTCTCAAATTTGAAGAAGCATGCATAACAGAGCTATAAGTAGACAGTTTTCATAAATAGATAAAGAAGAAAGCTGCAAAAATTCAAGAAAACCATCTAAAACTTGCAGCCCGGTAACACTTGTATGCAAATGAACAGAATACTTGTTGAAATCTATGACCTTTTTGCATATTCTTAGTCCAGTAAACCACAAAACAAACCTAAACTACGTAAGGCCCCTTGAACATTACAGCTTCACATTGACCAACTGAACTTGACCAACCGAACCATTGTAGACTTGGGATTAGTTGAATCTCAAATGATTCCTTCTTATCTTTCAAGTATAGTTTCAGTTCATTATATGTGAATTTTAACTTATTGTTATGATTGCATCAAAACAGTCATCAACAGTTTTCTGGCGCTAGAAGCAGGGCTAGAAGGCTGTATATTGTAGTCATCAACAGTTACCACTTGTTATGCTTACCTCTAAGAATGAAGTTGAGCATCAAAATGAGTGGGATCAGCCCATTTATTCACCACAAGTTATCAGTATCAACAATCAGTTCAGGTGGATAGGTGAGTTTATCTCCATTTTGTAGGGGGTGTTTTATCAATTTGTCATATGTCCATTCCCCCCTCACCTTTTTTTAACTACCGACATGCATCAAAAATATTATAAATTGTTAAGGAAGGGCAGTTACTTTCAAGAACCAGTTAATGGCTTTATTTAAGGTCACCTCGGACTGGTTAGTTTAGGATTAGAGTAGGTTTCATTTCTGCTTTAGGTTTTCCTTTCCCTAAGTACTTTTGCATAGGCTGCATTGTCATTAGGAGAATGCAGACCCTTTCCCCTTTTATGTTTTGGAGGCAGTTTCCAGTTTTCCAGCATGTTTTAGACTTGACTCCATGCCCAATGGATGATTAAGGCCACTTGTCTAATTGTTTAGCAGGCAAACATCCCATAGAAGTCACCAAAAATGTTGACCTATTTTCCTCTGTCCAGAGTTAAAAATAGTCCACCTTGTATTTTCCTTGAAAATCCTTTAGAAAATGACCCCCTCGAGGCTTAGATCCTTCAAAAAACTCATGCTATGCCTTGCAAAAAATCCCAAAATCTCACCTTGAGAATCCTTGCAGAAAACCTAGAAAACCCAGAAATCTTTTAGCTTCAAGTATTTTCAATCGCAAGGATTTCTCAGTTTCATGATGTGTACTTGTGTATGCATTTTCCAATGTATATTCACATATACATTTGCCTTTGTATGTTGACAAAGATACAACGCAAAACATACAAAGGAAAATATGCAAACAAAATGTACATTGCCGACATAGATTCGCCATAGTATGTTCGCACATACAAAGAAACATACAAAGGAAAAGATGCAAAGGAGAATGTATATTAGCATATATACAAGGAAAGAGGATACAAGGATACAAAGGCAACATACAAGGATACATCAGTGGAAAGATACAAGGTGAAAGATACAATGCCTGATGCATATACAAAGGCAAAAACATACAAGGCTGACATGCAAGGGTCACATACAAAGAGGCAAGATACAAAAGGTGGGGGCCACCAAATGTATGTATATGTGATTGTATCTTTGTACATACAATCGCATATACAAAGTGACTATGAATTCTCAAGATACAAAGCCCAGAACTGAAATGAACATACATTCTATTTGATAAAGGTAAAGGTCTGATTGTATGCATGTTTTTTGCTTGTATATTGGCATTGTATATGCGATATACTAGCCAATATACAAAGAAAAGATGCAAGGAAAAAGATACAAACCCTGGGGCCCACCAAGCGCACATACAACAGACCAGGTACAAGTCCAAATGCATGTTTTCCTTTGTATATTTTGCGTTGTATGTTCAAACATACAAAGGGTCATATACAAAGCGAATATACAAAGGTCACATGCATGTGCCGAAGTAAAGTATTGCAATGTATAAGGGCTCGGCTTGCATGTTTTTTGCTTGTATGTTCGCCTTGTATAGGCAATATACAAGTCAAAAGAACAAAGGCAATATGCAAGTTAGACCTGACCCAAAAGTCAATTTTGGCAATTTCAAGAGTTCAGGTTCGTGATGTGTATATATAAGTGCATTGTATATCCCGATATACAAAGAAGAAGTGATAGAAGCCAGACCTGTTGCAAAGTTACAAAATGGTTAATGATCTTTTGAGGTCTATGCATTCTATGTATATTTGCGATTGTATGTTTTTATATACAATTAGATATACAAAGGATTTGTATGTGCCGAAATCAAAGGTCAAATACAACAGTTGTATGTGAAGTGCAATTGTATGAACATTTTGTTTGTATGTTGGCATATATACATGCGATATACAAGGGAATATACCAAGCACACATACAAGGTCCGGATCTGATTGGAGATCAAATGTAGCAGATAAAATGTTGGAGTCCACATTGTATGTATACAAGCGCATTGTATATGCGATATACAATTGTGATATACAAGGCCAACATTCATAGTTTTTTAGCGATGGGCCTAAGCTTCAATACGGCAGCATATCAGGTGGCACCACGTGTCAGGGGCGATACAAAGGGTGTATCAAAAGATAAAGACCCACGTTTGTATATACAATGGAACATTCAAATGCATATACAAAGGCACTTCAAGGCCATTTTAAAACTGAATGCAGGGGAGATTCAAATGGTCTTTCAAATGCTGATTCAGGTCACATATGCAAAGCGATATACATAGACAGTTGACCACAACTTTGACCACGAATATCTTGTACATCCTGGCAAATTTCTAGATGCTACAAAAGGCAAAAATGCTTGTTTTTGCCTCGTCTTTCATTTGACAGGCTTTTCGAGGGAAATTTCTCACTTTCAATTTTGGATATGATTCTGCATGTTTTGATGACTAGATGTTTCAGCGACCATTTTTGGATAGGATGTAGATATTTGTTGCATTCATTATTGTAGGAAGATGTCAGCAGCTCACATTGATGACTAGAAATATCTGTCAACTACCTTGTTTTAGATATTTCATATATTCATTGTTGAAGATAGATGATGGAGCTACTCGCATTCAATGCCCAAAATATCTTCCATCTACCCTAGTTCCAGATCTATTATGCCATAAATTCTTGCAGGTGGACATCTCTTGAATGCAGATATTTCTTGATATAGCCCATAGGACAAATTTTGGTAACTGACTAAGGTCAAGGTAAAATGATATATATACATGTAAAAGAGAGGTATTTTTTTTTATGGTTCTTCTGGGCCATTTTGTAATGGCTACTTGGCCTCTGTAATCAATATAAACTAGTATTTTGCCTCTCTTTTATTTTTTTAGCACTGTGTCTACTCTTTGGATTAGTGTAGGTTGTGTATTGTGGACAAATCAGTCCCTTTCATTCCTCCATTTTTCTGTCTTGATCTCTTTTAGAATTAATATGAGTCTCTGTGAGCTTTTCCAGTTGTGAGATTATTACTGTGTTGATTTAGTTGCAGCCAAACACATTTAAATCTGGTGTATCACTTATTTTCATTTCAGCATTCCTTCTAACTCTTTTCCCAACATGCATTAGCACTAGGTTTATATGCATTTCTCTAAGCATTAGGCTTAGAAAGAGGAAGCTGACCTTCTCTGGAGGTCTGATCTCAGTTCGCAAGGTCCCACACTTCGAGATCATTCCCATTGTGTCATTGGAATGCTTGGACTCTCTCCAAGAAGGGTGCAATTTCACATGACAACAATACCCAGCAGATTCTTCTGAGTGCATTGAAAAGGCATAATCTTCCCATTGTTGTAAAAGAAATTAATGATGGGATTGAATCCTCAATTGTGGACGTTGAAGAATTGAAGTTCAATGAGAAACAAATTGAGATAGATGACTCCTCTATTCCAAAAGAGGAAGCAATAAACAAAGAAGATGAAAAGATGACAAATAAAACTGATGATGAAGGAGGTATTCAAATTTCTCTAGATCAATCTGGAAAAGAAGATACAGATATGAATGTTGAAACAAATGCTCAAAATGAAGATAATTCATTAAAGAATAAAGAGCATGAAATAGAAGAAGCTAAGAGCCAAGAAGCAGAAAAGGCCAAGGACAAACTTTAAAAAGAAGAAGAAATTGCGAAGGTTGATGAAGAGCCCAAGCAGGACAATCCAATTGATAGTACCAATAAGGATCAAATAGATACATTAGCATCCTGGGCAAGAGACACTGTAGAAGCAGTGAAAGAAATTTTGGAAAGTGTTAAATTAGTTGTAGAAGAGTTGAAAGGTCCAATCAATTTGGATAGTCTTTCACCAGTTCAGAAGATAAACTGGGCCTCTCTCACACAAGCTAAGGCAAGAGAAGACATTTTGAAATCTCACATAGAAGACAGTGAGCTACTTGGTTTGGGTTCAGGGATTTTGGAGAAAATTTTTCCAACATACTAGAAGGACTCATCAGCATCCCCCTCTGGCCAATTGAAAAATCTAATAAACTTGGTAAGTTCTCATTTTGAATCACTAGAGAAGTCTGCAACGGTCAATGTTCAAAACAAATTCAATGATAAAAGATTTTATGCTCTAAAAGGGATGATTGGAGTAGATAGAATTGTGCTGGATACTAGTGTAAAGAGCATTCAAAATGCTCTTACAGAAGGTGGAAATGTATATAAATTTTTCTTATCTTGTCCCAAAGTTATAGAGGATATTGAAGATAAAATGAAGGAGTCTAAGAAAAAACTATCAAGTGTATCCAAATCTTCTGATCCTGTGGCAAGCAAGGAGTGTCAGGAAATTAGCTTGATTGAAGAAATAAAGAAATTAACAAAAGAGAAGGAGAGCATTGAGGCAAGGATGAATGAGCTCCGGGGACTAGTTTTTGCCAAGTTGGAAGCAATGTTCAATACCATGACAGAAGCCCAAGCTTCTGCTAAGTCAAGTGATCCTACTAACTTGTAGAAATCAGAGTCTCAAGCATTCTTATTCAGCGGTCATATCTCAATTTTGAATAGTATGAAGAAGAGTTGGGACAATGAGTTGGTGTTGTTGAAGAATATCTTTGGTGATGTGTTCGAACTCATGTAAATAAGCCATAGGGTTGTTTGCATAAATGCCCATGTACATAATATTTTTGGTGAATTTTGGTATGTGAATTTTGTCAAGTTTGATTCTCAATTACAGATATTGGAACTACTAGACCACAAGGTAATATTCACTCCTACCTATAAAGTTGTATTGCATATACACTTCATTGTGGAGGAATGTGAGATTATGGAATTGTTACATCCAAAACTCCAACCTTTGCCATTGATGTCAAAGGGGGAGTGAAGAGCAATGAAAAATGAGGAATCTAGCAAAGGGGGAGCACTGGAGAATAGTGAAAAGCATAAGTGTACAAAGTAAGGGGGAGTTATTCTGACACTCAGTCATTTTTCACTAAGTGTTGCCAATAATGCCAAAGGGGGAGATTGTTGGCAAGAGACACTGCTATGCAAGACAAGTGTTGTCATTGATGGCAACTAAGTCTATCCTACACATCCACATAACATAATTTTTTCATACTAGAAGTCAGAGTGAAGATTTGTCTAAGTCCAGGTAGTCAGAAATAGAGCATGTGACAGAGTCTAGTATCTTGGTTCAAATCTCTCCGCTGGTAAATCAGAGTGTGCTATGGATCTAAGGGAGTGATAAGGATTGTCAAGACTATCTAAATCTAGGAATTTAGCCTCTGATGATGAATGATTCAAAAGTTACGAGCATCTGAGTATCGGGTTTGAGTTAGTCAAGTACAGTCAAAAGAAGAATAGGCTGACCTAGTATTTGATCTTGGTCCGGATGAAGAAAAGTTGTTCATTAAGCAATTTGTGATAACTAGTGGTATTGGCTGACATGATTGATGATTTGAGAACACAATTTTTTGGTCCATGTTGTTGTTCGTGCATGGATTCAGCTGACAAAGTAGAGTTCTTAATAAATGTTCTAAGTTTTCTTGAAGCCGACTACAGTTGATTGAATTTCTTGATGTGGATATATATAGCCGATGGATTCGAGTGCTTTGGGTGGTGATTGTGATAAGGTGATGGAGTAAGTGTGAAAAAGGTAGAAAGAAGAAGATCTAAGCTCAGATTATGGCTGAAGAGTGAAACAAGATAGAGTAAGGATGAAGTGTGTAAAATCAGTATTCTGTGCTTAACTGAAACTAAATTTTTGCATTGGTAGATGCTATTCATCAATTCAAACATTCTGTAATCTTCTTTTAATCATTTCTATAGGCAATGAGCCTCTTGGAGTAGTGAGCTCTAGGCAGTGCACCCTGAAGGCATGTGCCTTCCCCATTTGTAATACTTTAAACAGAGTATAATTTCTTGTGGGTTAACCCCCACCATGGTTTCTACCTTAATTGGGTTTCCACGTAAAAATCCTGGTGTTCATGTGTTGTGATCATATTTTTTTTTTCTTATGTTCATGCTTATTTCTTTTGAATGTATGTGGCAAATTAATTAAGGAATGATCAAAGAAGTTTTGCAGAACACTGATTCACCCCCCCTCTCAGTGTTCCTTAATTCCAACAATTCTCCTTTCTCAGGTTTACCAACTGAACTCGGTGATCTAACAGGTTCTTCTTCCACATAGGATGCTCTTCCACTATTCTCTATCCTTTTGCTTGTACTTCCTTGATTGAATTCGAATGCTCTATCTCCTTCACCTCCACACTTAAAATAGGTTCCTCTAAATGTTCTCCTATCAGGTCCTCTTCCTTATCTTCTATATCCTTCACTCTGGTATGGACTAGGGTTTCCTCTGCGGTAGAAATTTTTGTCATCTCTTTGATATATATTGTTATCTCTGTCCTCCTTCTTGAATGTATTCTCTTGTCTATTCTACTCTGCAAATGGTCTCTCTTCCAAAAAATGTTCTACCTCTCTAAAATTTACCTCCTCTACCTCTTTGTCTTTGATCATGTCTCCTATTCTACTTTTCTTCAACTTTTAGGGAAAACTGGTATGCTTCTTCTAGTGTTGTCATCCTCACCAAACTCAGTTCCTCTTGAATGTTCAATCTCAGTCCATTGATGTATCTATCCACTTTCTCCTTGCTTGCTTCACTATGTCCTATCCTTATGATCATCTTATGAAATTCTTCAGTATACTCCTTCACATATTTCTCCTTTCGTCTCAGGTTCTGCAATCTCTTCAATAGTTCCAACTCAAAGTTAGTAGGTACAAACTAATTCTTCAATTTTGTCACCATCCTATCCCATTTTATAATCTTTTCTTTTCCTCTTCTATTTATGTCCAACTAAACTTCTTTCCACCATGTAGCAGCATGTCCTTTCAACTTTGTCTTCACAAATTTCACCTTCTCTGGATCTTCAACTTCTTCATATTCAATGTATTCTTCCATGTCATTTATCTAGTCAATCAACTCTTTAGGGTTCAAATTGCCAGTGTAATTTGGTACATCAACTCTAGGTCTCTTTCCAATCTTTCAAATAGCTCGCAACATCTTGACTTGATTTTATTCTTCTTCTTCATCACCTCCTAGGGTTTCACAAATTTGTTCAACATATTGAAATTCCTCTTCATCATCACTTTTAACATTAGGCCTCGGTGTCAATCTTCTTTGCCTATCTTCTTCAACAACATCCAACTAAATTTTCATTGTTTTCATCATTTCCATCATCTCATCCATTCTTCTAGCCATTGTTCCAACAGTAGGGATTCTCCTCAGTGACATTCTTCCTAGGATCAAGTGCAAACTACCTCAAATTTGGTGATTGGGCTACAAGGTGACAATTGCCTTACAATCAGTGATCAGTTGCGACACAAGTAACCTGCCTCAAATTCAGTGATCTATCCACAACTAGATCTTACAGAATTCCTTTGTCAACTTTTCTAAATTCACTCCCAAAGATTCAAACTTTCACTCTAATACCACTTGGTGTAGTCACGACAGGAGGGTTCACAGAATGAATTGTCTAGACCATACAGCAAGAGTAAACACAATGTAAACAACTTAGAGATATGAAACAAATGTAGATTCAGTCATCATTATATTATAGAATTCAAATACAGATCAGCTAGTAACATGCAGGCTTACAATTAGGGCTCACATGCCTAATTATAGAATATCAGAATATGCTCAAGATATAGCTTTGAAGCTCATTTTCTTAAGAATTCAAACTAAGAACTATGAATCAAATTGCTAACTGCTTTCCTAGGCATCTATTACATTAATATATATCATATCTAGAACAATAGACTCCTCCGCGTCGGCCAAGGAAGATCACAAACTCCAATGAAGAGCTGTAACATGTGTACATGGATATCTTAGACCTAATCATATAAAGTTTCTTCACAAATGAATGGAATGATGTGTGGATCTTGGGGAAGGTCAGTCATGAATAAAAGATCAACGAATGATGTGTCATTAGGCTCCACAAGTCAAGGAATGCTCCGCAAGTCTTCTCCTTTAGCTAATTATTAGAGATTGTCAAGATGCTCTATTCTGAGAAAAATAGTTGATCTTCTGATAGCGACAACTTTTCAGTACTTGATCCAAATGCTCTAAATTTTAGACATGTTGTGTATGAATGAATGTAGATGATAAGTCTAGCTCTGCAATATCTGAAATAAAACTATGGTAGAATGTAGACCAAAATACAGAAACTACTACTACCTAAACTACTTGAACTAAACTAGAAAATGAAAAGAAACAAACTAAACTACAAACAAATTGAAATGCAAAAGTTTTTGGTTGATGCGAGATTGCTCTTGAACCAAGGATGCTACTGCATCAGTTTCATACTTTGATAGGAATTCAAAATTTGTTTCATACATGTAGGCAAGGGAGATGTTGATAAAGAGGATGTGATTTGGTTTTATACCTATTGGGTTGCATTTGAGTAACAGTTTCAAAGGTTATTTTAACAAATCCATTTGTGCATATCCATGTTATAAAATGTTCAATCTAGCATAGGCCATGAAGACGATAGAAAAGGTTGTGAAATTGGCTTCACAGCCACTAGTTACATTTACAGAATAATTTCTACAGATTTTTCAACCATTCTATTTAAATATCATCCACTTCATTGGTCAAACAATCAATAGAAATTTTATGCCTCATTCACATCAGCACAAGATTTTGGAAATCGCCAAGGATTTCATTTTTCCTCCTATATGAATGCTCTGTACTTTGTGTTAGAAAAAAATGGAGGTTTTGCTTGGGCCTTGGTGACCATTCCTTCTAGTTCATCTCATTTTATAATCTGTATATTCCATAAGAGCATATTCATTTTGTAATCCTTGTATTCCATAACACCGTATCTCTTTGAGGATTTGTTTCAAACAATGGTGGGATTTAGAGGCGCAAGTGTCAGTGAAGCCTCCATAGTTTCTATCCATTGCAAGGATTGGAATTACTTTGTAGTGATCTTGGATGCATTTTGGTAATTGCAAGTGGTAAAAAAATATTTACTACTTTTGTTATGGATGAGGTGTAAAATTGCTATTGATTGTGTTTAATGTGAAATTTGGATAGAGGGTTTTTGATGGTTTATGTGTATCATCCTTTCGCCACTAAACATTCAAGGACCTTGGGTCGAATAAGACTCTACCATCAGGCCCTTGGTCACTTAGGAATGTAGGGAAAATTGGATTTGTGTGATTTGATTGCTAGATTATGCTCAATTATGCTTAAAACCCTAATTATGCAAATACGGAAGCAAATGGACAAATTACTGAAAATGCTGCTACATGAAGATATAAAGTGACAGATAAATGTATACCAATTTTCAAAGTTTAGGAAGCAAAATAGTTGGGTACTAATGAGTAGGTACCCTAGTCCAATACCCTAATTTTTGTCGAGATCTAGTAACTTTATCTGCAACTTGTTCTTGTTGTCACATAGATTTCTCTGTTGCGGGATCTAGAGGACTAATGAGTAGGCGCTCGAGTCCAGGTCCCTATTTTCAACTCTAATCTACAATTTTGATAGTCTGCAACCCTTCTCTACAACTCCACTTTTCTTGCTTCTTCAACCTATAACCTGCAATCATGGGAAAATGGGGAGGGGGTTGTGGTGTTTAGAGGCTTGCCTCAGTCAAGCCCTGGAGAGACATTCAAGTCTTTCAAACACTATTGTCAGATAGAGAGTGCATGCCCTTGGAGGACATAGGCAAAACCCAAATGATAAATGCTTGAAAACACAAATGATATCACCTTGTAGTAAAGATCTCATGCAAGGAAGAAGCTCTTCATGCCATGAGGAGATGGATGCTCAAACTTGCAAATACAAACACATAAACAACACAAGATCTTCTCTAACACACAATGAATGCCTTGAATCACCTTTAGAATGCCAATGCTCATAAAATTTTCCATCTAGTTTACAAATGAATGCCTAAACATGCTTATATATACAACTACAAACATTCCTGCCAAGAATTTCATAATTCAAAATTACCGTGTTGTCCTAGGGACCAAATAACAGTCATAATCTGACACTTAAAATTTGGGCTTGACCCAAAATAGGGTAGGACTAGGGTACGGGTGCCCAAGTCCTCCCCCATATTTTGGGCAGGGTCTGTCTCAAGGGATCCCCCTAGGTCCCATTTGTCATGACAATTAGGGGTTTTCTCATCGAGATGCCAAAATATGATGCAAGATGTCCTAAATGTAGATTAAAGACTTGGGAGCTAAACCTTAAGAGGGAAAAGCCCCCAAGGGGACATTTTCTGACATTACAGATTGTTTGACCACTGAAGTGGATAATGTTTAAGTACAGTATTTTGGGACATGCATTCACATATCTAACAACTATATGGGTATACTCAAAGCACATACCCCGCATGCCTTTAAAATATTACACTATTTATTTTCTAATGTAATACATGTCAAGTTTCAGGCCCCACATGCAATTTTGTAATTGTTACAAAATTACAATCAAAGTCTATATCCTCTCCTTCATACATTTTGTCAAACTTTGAACTTACAAATGCACATGAAAACCTTGTCCCTTTTTCCTTTAATACTTTTTGAATTACAAATAAACAAGAACTCCACCTAGATTTTTGGTCTGGTAATGACAAGATAAAACTCCTAGATTTCATACTACTCAAGTATTCAAAAAATTATTAGAATACTTGTAATGATGCAATAAATTCTAAATTCTCAATTTAATGAATGTTTAAGGACTGTTACGTTAGAAAAAAAATCCCTGGGACTTTCCCCTAAGTTTAGCTCCGATTCCCTTGTTTTGCATTTAGCATATTCATTTTTACTCCCAATGGAAAATCCCTGAAAACCCATGTCAAAATGGACCTAGGGGAAAGTGATGAACTTGACCCTACCTTGAAAATGGGGTTGAGGTCTTGGGCATCCGTGCCCTAGTCCTACCCTATTTAGCAGGGTCCCAAATTTTAAATGTCAGTTATGTGACTGCTAGAAGTGTTTGTTGTCAACATCTCAAGTTTGAATTACAAAATTAAAGTAGGAATGTGTTTAGTTGCATATATAAGCATGTTAAAGGATTTATTTGTAAACTAGAAGATGATTATGAACTTTTGGTGCACTTATGATTTTAGAGCATTCAAAGTATTCATTGTTGTAGAGTAGACTTGTCTTGTTATTGTGTTTGTTATGCAGATTTGGCTTCATCTTTTCATGAAGTGAAGGATTTTCATCTATATGTGAGCTACACCTCCAAAGTGACATTGATGTGTGTAAATTCAATCATTTATCAATTGGTTTTTGCCTCTATCCCATAGGGGTATGCACTTTTTATCTAAAAATGGTGTTTGGAAGACTTGAATGTCCTTTCAGGGTTTGACTAAGGCAAGCTCCTAGACACCACAGTCCCCAAACCCCTTTTTTGTGATTGCAGGTTATAGGTGCAAAAGCAGAAGTGGAGTTGAAGGGAGGCACAACAGAGTGTTGGAATTGTAGATATAAGAAGAAAACTAGGACCTAGACTTGGGTGCCCACTCTTTAGTCCTCTAGATCCTTGAAGTAGAAAACCTCTATGATAGTGGTGATTAGTTGCAAACAAGTTCTAGAAATCCCTGAAGATTTTGCTACCTTGGGCTCGGGTGCCCACTCTTTCATCACTGACTTTCCTAGATACAAAATATCAAAATCAAGTATGTATTTAATTGTTATTTGATATCTCTGTGTGTGAGCATTTTTCATGATTCATCTGTTTATTTACAATTTTGTGAAATTAGGGTTTTAAGCATAATCAAGCTTTAATTAATCAATTAATCAGTAAATTCCAAGTTTCCTCTTCATTACAAGTGACACTAAATCTATAGTAGAACCCTCTTGTAAATATTGTGGCTTGACTCAATTTATGTCCTTGAATGTAATGTGTGAAAGGAGGATTTAACCTATACTTTCATTGAAATTGAAAACCCCTCTTTTTATAATAAACATTTTGGTGAACCCATGTTTTATTCAAATTTTTCACCTTTCTAAGTGTTGTGCTTCAGATTTGAATTAATTTCATTCATCATTTTTCTATTACATTTGAAAATTTACAGAACAATTTGAAAATTTTGAAAAATTTAAAAAAATTAGCATTTAAGGCTTGCATTTTGAAATAATTTTAATTAATTTTAATTTAATTTCATTCAATTTCTAATTTTTAAATTAGATCTAATCTAAATTAAATAAATTTGTTATATTATAATCCTTTGCATTGCATTTTCATATTAAAATTGCTAGGGTTTGCTTTAAATTTTGAATTTTTCTCATAACCTAGTAATTTCAAAAACTAGGGTTTGTAGTTAATATCTTGTTTAAGATTTTACTACTCATCTTAGGCACTCATTCAAATCATATTTTGTATGTAGTGTTGCATTTTAGTGTGTTTTTGTATTCATATTTCAAAAATTTGCATTTACACAGATAATTTCAACAAAAACTAGCACTTTTCATACATCATCATTAAAAGTTGCACTTGCATTAATTATTCTAGGACTTTAAAATCATTTTCATATTTGAGATGAATTATTTTGCATCAAAAACCCAATTAAAATTTATTCATATATCATTTTGCACATATTCATGCCTTAACTTCACAATTAGGGTTTGAAAAAACTTGCATTTTCACTAGATTTTTACTTGTCATCTCTCTAGATTTGCATTAGAGGTGTGTTGTGAAGGATACTACTACATTAATGGACTGATATTAAGGTTATTATTCTCTTCCCCTCATCAATTTCCTTACAACACCTTATCTTTTAGTGATTTGCATTGAAAAAAAAGGTGAAAAAAGGGAACATTTTAGGTGCATAAACAAGCATAATTTGTGTTGTTTCATTGCTTTCATAAAATCATCAATTGGGCCTTTTTGTGTTGTACTATTTTCCTTCCTATCCATTGTGTTTTTTGTGTACTTTAGGTGTTATTTTAGCCCTTTCCCTCAAACAAGTGTTTAGGAGTGAAATAGTCACACATCTAAGGTGCCTTAATCATCATAAAACTTTGCATGTCTTGTCTTACTAAATTTCATTGGAAACTAATGCTACAAGATATTTCAAGATGGTATCTTCATGGAAATCTTTGCATGAGTATATCTTGGATTTTGAAATTTTCTCTAATTTCACTAATGAGAACCCTCATGTTCTGGAACACATAGCATGCGTACATGATATTGATGTTTCTACATGTTCTACACATGAGCTTAAATTACCTTGATATGTACATGATTTTGATAGATTCACACTACTCATAGGAGCATATCCTTTGATATTAGAAGATTTAACCAAATTAATCTCTGGGAATACTCATGAGAAAGATGAGAGTGAAAGTTCTTCTTCCGTTAATGCCTTAGAATTGATAGCTAAATAATATGATGATGTTGATGATTCCATAAGTTATCCTACTTCTCCTATAGTTGAATGTACAAGAACCTTAGATGAGGAGACTATGGATAGCTCTAATATGGTTGTAAATTCAAGTCCCTTAGACATCACTAATGATACAACACTTAATCTTCTTAACAACACCTTACCTTTCTTTCAATCCAATGCTCTCCCTAGCCAAGATGTAGCATTAGTGGATGAGAAAAGGTCTCTCACATTTTATCCTTTAGGGATAGATGTTGGGTATAAATGAGAGGGAAACAATGTTAATTCAATCTTCACTAATAGACTCATTCCACCCACTAAGGGTTTGATAAATATAGTGCAATATTCCTAAGATAGTTGTGTGGGGGGCACCTAATACACCTTGCTTCAAACCAGTGATTACGGTTCAAGGAGATCGAAAACCACATAGACCCCCAGATTACATTCTAAACTATGCAAGAAAAATCACTCAAAGAAATCAAGGTGTTCGAAATGTCTTGCAACAACCACACCATAGTGTGATTACTCACATATACAACACCTGTAATAACAAGTAAAGTAAGCAAGCACCGCATGTGCTTTTCTCCCTCCCATATTGTCAACTTATGCATCCTGCACCACCTCGTCTTACTCATAAAAGTAGTCAAGAATATGATCTTGTTGAGCAACTTCATGCTACTCCCACTAGGATTTCTCTTTGGTATTTAATACAAACATCACCTACATACCATGGAATTCTCCAAGAAGATTTACAAAAGGTGATTGTACCACCTACTATTAAGTTGAATGATGTAGCAGCTCTGTTAAACTGTATGCATGCGGCAAAAATAGATATTCTATTTCAACCACATGAATTACCATCAGCCAAAGTTTAAAACCAATATGATCCTCTTATAATATTTTCTATGATAGATAAAAAGTTGATAAAGCAAGTTATGACTGATAATGGATCAGCTCTTAATGTTTGTAGCATTGACTTACTACACTAAATCAAGATTGACACATCTTTAATCAAACTGGATATAATTAACATTCCTGGCTTTGATAATGTTGGTAGAAAATCTATGGGTACCATAACTTTACCTATAAAGGTTGGACCCATGACATTATCTACCCTTTTTCATGTCATGCCTAGTTCACTTTCATATAATATGATTCTCGGTAGACTATGGATCCATGCAATGGGAGTAGTTTCGTCTACCCTTCATCGATCAATAAAGTTTATTTATCAGAACAAGATTTACACTATGGAATCTAATCCTGAACCATATAGTTGTTTACATATTGAGATGCAAAGAAAAGTTAACAATTAATGATTTTAAATAGCTTACAAGTAGATTCATCAAAGCCACTTGCCACAGATAATGTTGTGCAAGACTCTAAAACATCAAATGCACTTTTTGGTGACAATTGGGGTTCACTAGATTTCAATCCTTGTGGTGTAGGGGAATATAAACTTAATAATCTTAACACATCAAAAGTTGCATCCTTCTCATCCAAGCAATCTTTTGAAACACCTAATAAAACCAAAGCCTCCTTGGTAGAAAACAAAGACAGTACTCTTACTTATACTACAAAATATGAGACATATGAGGCTTCACCATTTTCTAAAGAAATGACATCCCTCTATGGTCATCAATTTAAAATCCTCTATAACAACTGTGACTATGTAGGTAATGGATGTGGTGTAAATCAACAAGGAATAAGAGTACCTTTACAAGTTGTTAGAATTAATTATATAGTTGGTATTGGATACCGCTCTTTGAAGCCCACTAAAGCCTCTCGTAATCCTAAACTTGATGTTAATGCAATATCAACAAGACCAAAACAACATCCTGGGCTGATAGACAAGAATTGTTTGCCAGGAGCTATCCCTAAGAATCTGGTAAATATTTCTCCTTCTTTAAGCCACACTCTTTGTAGCAAATATTATAGTTTCTCTCAAGGGTGGCCTCTTCCTAGATATGTATGTTCTTAACATTGGGTTGTATCAAGTAAGTATTTCTAACCCTTTTTCTCTGTGTTGTGATCCCCTGTGATGTGTTATGTATTGTTTAGGCCTCCTACAATCACCCTTGTTACTCTCGTAAGGCCAATAATACTAGGAGATCACCTTTGCTATGACCATTCTTCTATTTGTTTCATCATTCTTCTATATTGTTCCTCTCCTCTATTTTATTGTTGTGTGTCATACCTTAGGGGCATAGCGTTGCGGTTGGTGACCTGGGGACACCCTCCTATGTGAATATCCTAAGGCACTTGTTCTCCTCTCTTGATTTATTGTTTACCTTCTTCTAGTGGTTCTCCCTAGCTAGTGGATGATGAAAAATAAATAAAACTGATAAGGACTAAGATTCCCTTCATCAAGTAAGCAAAAATGGACCTAGTCCATACATGAAGATGGGGTTGTTATATATATTATCTGACGCTTAGCTAGTAGAATCACTCTGTTTGATATTTTGATGATGTATTATATTTGCTAACAAACCATAACAAAAAAGCTGCTCTGTGCACTTTGATTATTTTGAATCTCGCCTTGGTTACACTCAGTTATGAGATCTCTGCAGTATATCCCCATGGTTATACTCAAATTTTAAGCCTGTAGTATAGCCTTGGCTCTTTATGTGAATGATTACATGCATTGCTTTTATCATGTGATGTGGTTATTATCTTAGAGAAATATTTCTAACCTCTCTTGTTGCAGCAAATTGTGTGTTTGTGAGAACATTCGACGATCGTGAAGCACATGTCACCTCTAGGGGGCATGGGCTTTGTGAAAGCTCCTGTTCCCTTGTGTGTTTTATCTCTACCTTAACTTGCTTGATATTGGAACATGATATCAACCACCTTAAGGTGGGAGCATATAAGGTAAGCTGTGTGATGATTTTGATACCAACGAAGCATGTTTGTAAGCCCTGTGCAGAGACAGGATGTTGTATCTCTGCATGAGTACACATATTTATTCTATATTGCAATCATTAAGCCCTTTGTAGAGGTGGGGTATCGTGCATATCCTTTAATTCAAATCCCTCTGTTTAAGGTGGGGATGGTGTACCACTTGAGCTAGTGCACATCCTTTTTATTCTAAAAGTCCTCCAAGTAGACAGGGTTGGTGTATCCTCCCTTAAGCGTGTCTTTGGCAGTTGTTGTGGCATAAACCCAACTGTTAGGTGTACCTGTAATGTTCCTAAGATGGTGGGAATTTAGCAATAACCTCCTTCCATCACCTTTTTTGTCGTGGTTTAGACATATAGTACGTCTTTTGTATGTTATACGATGCTCATGTATTACATGTGCCTTCCGTGTATTTTCCCCCTTGTGCGGTTAAACCCCACTTGGGCTTTTTATGGTGTGTTTTCCCCTCTTGTGTGAGTATAGAGACATGCTCCACTTACACTCAAGGTTTTGTATTGCATGTTTGTTGCCCCATATGTAGTCCAAAGAGCATGTCGAAATGCCCCTCCTATATTTTGGGTTGTGTGTTGCATTTTTACTTTCCATGCATCTGTATCTGAATTCATTTATATATATGAAAATAAAAAGGAAATAATCATTGCATTCACTATGTTTTGCATGTCTTCAATATTGTCTTCTCTATATTCTGTGTGCCTATTACTGTCTTCATTGTGTTTGGTATGTCTGCAATGTGTCTTCTCTAATGTCTACCTAAGACTGGGCACTATAAATAGTGGTGTAGAGCACTTAGCAAATTCATGGTTTTAGATAGTTTGTTCCTTAGTCAAATTTACAGTTAATGGTCTCATTAATGAGAGACATGGTGGATTTTAGTTTAAAATATTGTAATAAAGCCTTAAAAGGCATAGTCAGTTAGTGGATTTTTATTTTAGTCATTTTGTGTAGTGGTCTGTAGTTTTCTCTATTATGCCAGTCTAATTTTAGAAAAAAAATAGTCTTTTTAGTAGGAGAATAGTCAGTTTGGTTCTTGTTACTTTCTTCCCCACGTTGGGTATCTTAGTAAATGAGAGTCAAGATTTGTTCAAATAGGAAAAAAAAGCATTGTAAGTGGTGCTGTGGTCGAATTGAAGAGGAATATCCATGTTTGAGAGAAGTTTTCATGAAGGAAAAAAATACAAAAAAATAGTCTTTTTGCTGTCTTTTCACTATTTTTTCTTACTTTCTGCCCTAAAAATCGTACCTACTGTACTGTCATGAACCCATACAAGAAAATGTTAGAGGTTTCTGCCTTGTTTATCTTATGCATGCATTGTTGAGTGATTATAGAGAAGATTGAGGGGAGATTAAATGTTTTTTTACCAGTCACTTTCTGAATTTTCACTGTATTCTTTAAACTTTCTACCCTTGTCCTCATCTGTATAGTGCAGTCAAGGACACAAACTTATGAAATATTGTATGGAATTGTATTAACTCTCATTTAAGGGTGTGTATGAGGAATCCAATCAAAGTTTAGGGATTTGGTAAGCATTTTTCTAAGAACTGCTCTAAAACCTTAGTATTGTGAGGGTTTAGAGAGAACGATGGATTTTGGATCCTTTTTACCTGCATTAGCTCACCAAACTAGGTGGAATGATGGCAAATAAGATGTATTTAACTATTTTTTTGTTACAAAAGCAAGACATAGCTGGAGTGAGTCTGTTTGTGCAATCTAAGTCCAATGTCTTCAATGTTTTGGGTATTTGTAAGCTTGGAGAGTGAGTGTTCAAGTGGGACAGTATCTTGGGTTGACCCAAGAAGCCCAAAATCTATGTAAACAAACCTTTTCTAGAATGATCAATGCCTTGGAGTAGAGTGTAGGGACTGAGGACAAGTTTGGAGTCCTTGTGGTGTGTGGAAGAGGCCTAATTAGGCTTATTGCAGCAAGGGACAGTCAAGATTTAGGTATTGTGTTCCAAAACAACTTGATGTACATGTTCAGTATGTTGAAGAACAAAGTAATGGGTATCCAAAAAGCCCATGACAATTTGGATAAGAGGTCTAAAACTCAAGTTATTGTCTGACAGTCCTTTATGAAGGGCTACAAGGAGTCTAGGACAGTTGTGTAGGAAGTAGTATAGGAAGGTACCTCTTGAGCATTGTGGGGGTCTTGTGCACTTGGGACAGTCAATCCTAGAAGATCTAGGGTCCCTAGGAAGTTTGGCAAATGAGCTAGGTATATAAACCCCAAAATGGTGTTGTGTTGCAGTGTTGAGACCATGGGAAATGTGAGAATGGTCATGTCAAGTAAGAAGGTCAATGGAGTAGTTAGGCCCATAGATGCCTAGTGTCATGTTTGCCCTACCATCCCTTTGCATCCTCTTCCTCATGTGTAGTTGGTTGTGACCCCTCAGTGGTCCTTTGTGTTGTTACCTCTGCATCAAATTGGTATCAGAGCGTAGTTAGTAGGTTTGTGAGGTGTTGAGTTAAGAGGCAATTTGTCAAGGTGCCTCCAAGAGCAAGAAACATGGATCAAGAGATGAATGAGCTAAAGGAGAAACATGCCAAAGAGTTGAGGGAGCTGAAGGAAAGAATGGCTACCGTAGAACAAAATCAGAGAAGAGGAGGGGCTCTAGGTGAAGGGATTGAGTCTGAGGAAGAAGAAGAAGCTGAGTATGAAGATGTGGAAGAAGAGTTGGACCTTGAGGATTAGAGGATGGTAAAGTTGTTGAGGGTAGTAAATGAAGACAAGCACAAGCTGAAGATAGATATGCCAAAGTATGGAGGGAGTCTGAATGATGAACAGTTGTTAGATTGGGTTGCAACATTGGACAACAACTTTGAGTGTGAAGAAATTCCTGATGATTAGAAAGTGAAGATTGCAAAGACCAAGCTAACAGGTCATGCTTTGTTATGGTGGGATTATTAGTAGACAAAGAGAAGAAAACAAGGAAAGTCAAATATTATCTCATGGGACAAGATGGTAGCTAAGATCAAAGGTAAATTCTTGCCTTAAGATTATGAAGTTCAAATGTTTAAAAAGCTTCAAAGTTTAAGCCAAAAGGAAATGGATGTTAAGACATACACTGAAGAGTTTTATAAGCTAAGTATAAGGTCTGGTCAAAATGAAACTAAAGTGCAAAAAGTTGCTAGGTATATTGGTGGTTTGAGGTTTAACATGCAGGATGAGTTGGTGTTGGCAAATCCAAGGAGTGTGGAAGACTGTTATCAGATGGCAGTTAGAGTGGAAGAGAAGCTAAAAAGAAGACAAGATAAGTCAGCCAGAGGCAAAGGCAATACCTCTAGAGGTAGAGGATCTTTCAATACAAAGCAAGTTAGTGAAAGTCAAGAAGACATGAACAAGGCACAAGGACAAGGTGCTGATTTCAGACAAGGACATAGTGTAGATTTCAGAGGTAGAGGTTTCAGAGGCAGATTTGGTGGTGGAAGGAGTACAAACACCTTTACAGGTAAGTGCTATAATTGCCAAGAGTTTGGGCACCCAGCATATAAGTGTCCCTTGAAACAAAATTTTTTAAATGATGGTGAAAGGAAGAGTGAAAGGACTCAATTAGTCCAAGAAGAAGAATGTGGTAGTTCTAGTTGCACAAGTTGTGATGCTGAGGCATGAGAAGCATTGATGCTAAGAGAAAGAGCACTGTTGAAGACTTCCAGGGAGAAGGAGATGATTCAGAGGAGAGCATTGATTAAGACAATTTACAAGAGCAAGGACAAGGTATATAAAGTGATAGTCGATTCTAGTTGTACTGATAATATGGTGTCAAGTGAAATGGTGGACAAACTAAAATTGAAGAGGGTTCCTAGGGAAGTTCCCTACAAAATTTCTTGGGTAAGTGATCATCAGTCCATTTTAGTGACTGAACAAGCATTAGTTGAGTTTAAAATTGGAGCATATGAGGATAGGGTACTTTGTGACATCCTACCAATGGATTGTTGTCATGTGATACTAGGAAGACCTTGGCAATTTGATAGGTTTGCAGTCTATGATGGAAGAACTAATACCTTCACTATCAAGAAGGATGAGAAGACTTTTGTGCTACTGCCATTGGAGGAGCAGTCAAGAGTAGAAAATATGATCATGTTTGGTAAGAAGGAGCCAGTGATGTTTAAGGAGAATGCAAACAAGGAGTGTGCAGCCTTTTCAAGGCATGAAGTTATTGAAACAACAAATAGGGAGTGTGAAGCTGAGTTGCAGCCAGTTGTGAGGAGAAATATCTTCATGGGGACTGACAATGTGAAGTGTAAAAGTGTAGAGCCTATGGTGAGTAAAGGAGTCTTGGTAGGGACAATCATGTGCCCTGTAGTGATGAGTAGACAGTCAAGTGAAGCTGGTGCAGCAGTCTACAAGGTTCCAAGGACAATAAACCAACTAGTTGCAGGCCTGGTAGAGGTTGAGAAAGATGATGATAGTGGAAAGAAGAGTATGAGGCAGTGGTGTGAGAAAGGAGCTGAGAAGAAATTATTGGCAGAGGTAAAGAAGAGTGAATTTGACAGAGCACTCCATGACAGAGTGAAACAAGTTTCAAGGAAGGACAAGAGCAAAGATGACAAAGATAGTAAAGAATCAAGGCAAAATGGAATTGTGGAGGGCAAGTATAAAGGTCAAAGGTGTGAAAAACTACAAAAAACTTCCAAGAGACTTGGAAACCTTTCAAGCCTAGGTGTATGGTGCATAGCACTTAGCAAATTCATGGTTTCAGATAGTTTGTTCCTTAGTCAAATTTATGGTTAATGGTCTCATTAATGAGAGACATTGTGGATTCTAGTTTAAAATATTGTAATAAAGCCTTAAAACTCATAGTCAGTTAGTGGAGTTTTATTTGTCATTTTGTGTAGTGGTCTGCAGTTTTCTCTGTTATGACAGTCCAATTTTAGAAAAAGAAAATAGTCTTTTTAGTAGGAGAATAGTCAGTTTGGTTATTGTTACTTTCTTCCCCACGTTGGGAATCTTAGTAAATGAGAGTTAAGATTTGTTCAAATAGGAAAAAAAAGCATTGTAAGTGGTGGTGTGGTCAAATTGAAGAGGAATATCCATGTTTGAGAGAAGTTTTGATGAAGGAAAAAAATACAAAAAAAATAGTCTTTTTGCTGCCTTTTCACTGTTTTTTCTTACTTTCTGCCCCAAAAATCGTACCTACCGTACTGTCATGAACCTATACAGGAAAATGTTAGAGTTTTCTGCCTTGTTTATCTTATGCATGCATTGTTGAGTGATTATAGAGAAGATTGAGGGGAGATTAAATGTTTTTTTACTAGTTGCTTTCTGAATTTTCACTGTATTCTTTAAACTTTCCGCCCTTGTCCTCATCCGTAGAGTGCAGTCAAGGACACAAACTTATGAAATGTTGTATGGAATTGTATTAACTCTCATTTAAGGGTGTGTATGAGGAATCCCATCAGAGTTTAGGGACTTGGTAAGCATTTTTCTAAGAACTGCTCTAAAACCTTAGTATTGTGAGGGTTTAGAGAGAACAATGGATTTTGGATCCTTTTTACATGCATTCGCTCACAAGACCAGGTGGAATGATGGCAAATAAGATGTATTTAACTATTTTTTTTGTTATAGAAGTAGGACATAGCTGGAGTAAGTCTATTTGTACAATCTAAGCCCAATGTCTTCAATGTTTTGGGTATTTGTAAGCTTGGAGAGTGAGTGTTCAAGTGGGACAATATCTTAGGTTGACCCTATTGGTGCCTTCATCATTTATCAGGTTCCAGGTTAGTAGCTTGCAGGCACATTCCCAGGATTTCATGAAATCTCTAAGTGTTGGACCTTCTCAGTGTTTTTCAGCATCATCATGATATTCTGAAGTAGGGGGTTGTCATCATCATCATGTTCTTGATTGTCACCTTGATATTTCTATGAGGATCATTTCTCATCTTGACCAGCTATCCTATGGGGTCATCATGTTTTGCTAACCCAACTTTCGTGTGTAGGATGATATTTAACATCAGGTGATCTTGGTCAACATCATCCTGATGTTGGCGCTGAGAAATTTCTAAGTATGACTCGATGTTCTGGAGGGTCATCACATTTGAATATCAGGTGATCTTTGTTAAGATCACCCTGATGTTATTTTATCACCTTTTGTTTGTTCAATATCAGGATGCTGCTGATGTCATGTTCCTATGGGGGTGATATTCGCTCGACCTTTGCCTTCATCTTTTTCTCTACAGGATGCTATTCTCAATATCGGGTGATATTCCAAATATCGGGTCATCTTCGGAATATCACCCTTGCTCTAAATGTGATGATGATGTCATCAGGATGTTCAATCATCAAGGAGATATCTGCTTGTTTATCAGCTTCATCATATTCCAAGTAACGGGGTGATATTTTCAAGTATCAGTCATATTCATACATCACCCCGATGTTACAATAGAGCTACAGTGCAGCATGATATTTGTGCATGGGGGTGATATTTCCAAATATCTGGTTATCTTCTGAATATCATCTTGATGCCAATATGATGGTGACATCATTAGGGTTCGGGGGGGTCATATTTTAACATCAGTCATTTTATGGAGATCCCCTGATGTTGCGAATATGACGATGACGTCATCCAGATATGAGGAGGTGCACGATAGGTAGCTATGCTGATGACGTCAGCAGGACATGACGATGATGTCATCCAAAACTGACGGGGTCATACTTCAAGTTTTCAATCTGACCCGATATTGTAATATGACGATGACATCATCAGGGTTTTTGTGGATATGCAGGATGTTCATTGGCCAGACATTTGGTATCGGCTAGGCAGGAGGATATTCCTCCGATGCATCAGGTTGTGTCGATGAAGGCGGTTATCATGCAGATGATGAGGCTGATGTCAGGGTGATATTGAGTATCCGGATATCATGCTAAGGATGATGATGGTGAGGGCATATGCTAGGTGCCATCAGGAACAAAATCACTGACATTATGTGTGCTTGTGGTCATGCATATAAAGTGATGAGGAGGTCGCCGTGGGGTGCATGTGGGATAATTGATATCCTGCATATTTTGAAATATCACAATGATGCATTTTGGCGGGAAAGGATTGCGATGCACAGTATGATGTTTTTCCCAAGGCTGTGGGTTGGTACACCATTAATGGCAGTTGTTGCAGAGGTATGGGCGATGGCGTGAATGGTCAAACCACCCGATTGAAGATGTGGATCCCTAGGCAGTGGTGCAGGGCTCAAGGTTTCTTCCTGTCTCCTCCTCCACCTTCTGCATTCAATGTGTTAAGTGCCATTCTCTCAATGTACTGTATCTGGTAAATTCTCATCTGCCATGTAATTAATGCTGAGAACCTTCCTTGCTGTATTTTAGCAGGTTGTGTTTCTCATTTCAAGGTTGTTGAAAACTAGACATATCTAGCTCTGTAATAAGATACAACTAGTTATGTTTGCTCTGTACAGGTGACCTTGTGAGTTTATGTATCTCTTGTTGTATGTCTCATGCATGAATCTACTAATTTCATGATTGGTTTTATATGAGTAATGCTATATTTGCATGTGTTTTGTTATTCTGTCTCCAGTATTGCATGTATCCTTCTTCTGAATCTAGATATCTAAGGGATGTCTGGGATTCTAGAATATAGAATTCCTGTATTGAATGCTTGATCTTTCAACTTCTACTCAAAGGGTAGATTAAAGTGTTTTCAGATTAAGTGTTCAGAAAGATATACTACAATAGGGATGCCATAAGTAGAGATGACTGAACACTCTATTCTGGGAGGTATTTGTAAGGCAGATACCACAACATCCCCTTGAAATCCAGTTTTAGTGTTTATGCTAATCATTCACAGGTGTATGTCTACTGACTCCAAGCCCTGGATAGGCACCAATCTAGCTCTGCATTGAGATTACATACCAGGTCCTAGTTTTGCATCCAAACACATAAATCAAACTCATACTTCCAAATCAAACCATTAGGACCTAAGAAGTTGTTTAGGACCAAGATCCTCTGATTCACAACTGAACATAAGCCCAAATCTAGCCCCTTTGCACTTATCTCACAGTTTTGGTCTACTTATAGGAGGATTTATCTACTTTGTATCAACATCCCAAGCCAACCCACAAGCATATTCTCATGGGTGTTGAATAGGGAATACCCCCCTAGGTTTTGCAAAGCCTGAAGAAGAAGAGGAGATAAAAATAGAGTCTATCTCCTACACTGTTGGCCCCTGGCCCAGAGAACCTGTTGATCACTGATGGCTACCTTGTAGGGAAATCTGGGAATGAACATCTAGTCAGGGAAAAAACCAATAGAAATTGGTGACTCTGCTGGGGACTCTACAGTAAAAGAACGCTGATTTAAAAGAAAACAGTTCCTAGTTATAGGTGGTGACTCTGAACAATCTCCCAAACTGGTAAAGTAACAATTTGTGTGCAAGGGAGAAGATCCCTGCGTAATCCTCTATTAGGAGAGTTACCTAGAAAGATAATGTATAGGAAAACGCGGACTATCTTAGCCAATCATGAGGGTTCCCCCAGGAATAATGATGATACTCAAAATAACCCTAGGCCATCAGGACAGCATGTGCCTTATTTTTCAAGTACAGAAGTTGATATCCAAGGTGCAGGCAACAAGCTGGTGGTTTAAGAATGAGGTCAGAGGTGTTTCAAGAATGCCCTTTCCTAGATCCCAATGAAAGATTTGAAGAGGTAGAATCTCTGAGGGATGATGAAGATGATGACTAGAATGGTATGAGACCATCTACCTCTATGCCTAAAGAAGAACTATTAGCTGAAGAGATCAAAAGCCTAAGAGCAGAAATAGAATATTTACAAGCAATGAAAGTCAGAGATGACATGAGATAGAAAGTGCAAGCTTTAAGGATTGCTTAGAATGATTCAGTCCCTACCCTTGAAAATGCAAATATGCAGAGAAACCAGTGCAGAGGTGAAGTACAACATCAGCAAAATGATCAAAGACAGAATGCAAACAATGCTAGAGCTCCATTAAATAATGTAAGAAATCAGAATGCAAATAGAAATGTTAATGCTAACCAGTTTGATAGACAACCCATGCAGCTAGATAGATTCAGACAGCTGGTTTTTGATGGTATCCCTGGTTATCCTAACCCCATTGACAAGCATGTAAGGCTTCAAGTACCAAAGTTTTCAGGAAATAACATTGTGTCAAGGGAGGATCATTTAAAAGCTTTTCAAAATGTCATGGACAACTTTGAGGTTGAGCATGAGGATGTCTTTATGAAGTCATTCATGCAATCCCTTGTAGATGAAGCCAGAGAATGGTACAAAAATCTACCTGACGAGAGCATTTCATCATGGGATGATTTCAAAAGGATGTTTAAGGAGCAATATGGTGACAAGACTGACCCTAGCTTTTTTGTAAATGAGTTCACTAGTATCACTAAAGGGTCAAATGAGCAGGTTGCAGACTTTAATGCTAGATTTACTAAAGTGTTGAACAAATTGCCACATCACATGAGGCCAAATGAACCAATGTGCATAATATTATATATTAATGCTTTTGATGCCAAGACTGCATATGGGTTAAGAGATAAAGGTCCTACTACTCTCAGGGATGCTTTCAAGATAGCAATAAATATTGAGAATAATAGGAAAGCATTAGGCAAAACAAACAGGAGGGATGATGTGAGAATTTTGTAGAATCCAAATAAACCTCAGAATATTCAAGGTAATACATCTGCTCCTGAAGACAAAATTGATAAGCTGGCAAATGTTGTTAAGGACCTAAGCTATAGACTGACTAGAAATGAAAAAGGGATAGGTCCTGATAGGCAAGTCTACCAAAGGCAGGAAAAAAGGCCATCATTGCATGATATGCCATATAATACCAATTGGCATAATGGTAAGCTTGTATTTCCACATAACAACACAAATCAGAGAACTCAACATGTCAAAGAGACTCCTGATCCTTTGAAGAAAACTATAAATATTGCTAATGATACTCCATGGTGCATAATCTGTCAGATGACACATTCATAGTCACAATGCATGATTGCTCAATCTTTGTATGACAATGTTGTTTCTTATGATGAATGCAACAAGCCACATTATATATAGGATGATGATGTTAACATGCTGTCCACAAGTAGGGAGCACCCTTCTCATGATGCAAATGAGAATACATATAATGAGATTCAGGCCTGTCAGCAGGTTTTCTATGATGAAGATAATGAAGATAATTATGTGTATGCTTAGGGTTTCACACAACTTCTTGAGTAACCTACAGAGACCTTCTGATGAAGACATTAGGGCCTTCACAGCTGCATCAGTGGCCCAAGTCAAGAGAAACTATAACCTCAGAGGCAAAGTGTAGGTAAGTAATTCACATCAACCAGAGAGTACTTTTGCAAATTAGCCAGTGCATAGTCATAAGGGGATTGAACCACAAAGGAAACAGTGGGATAATAACAAGCATAATTTTAAGCAAAAAATAGGTCATGATTCTCAAGGACCAGAAAATAGGATTCCCCATGTTGAAGATCAAAATAGGAATAACGGTTAGGGGGCTATGAAGGTTAAAGCTGACTCATCTCAAGATAGAAACAAAGCCATAGCACAAGTTACAACTATGGTACCAAATTGCGCTCCTTTTGATATAGCTCAGGTTCTCTCTCAGGTAAAGGTTTCTGTCCCATTAATGGAACTAATGAAGCTTGAAGAAATCAAGAATAGGATAGTATCCCTAATTTCTAGGGTGCCTTGTCAAGCTAAGCAAAATGATGAGGCCCAAGGTAAGAAGCAGGTCTTGTGCAATGAAGAGGATGAAGTCCCTGTGGTGTATTTAGGGATGACCATGACAAAATGCCCTTCACATGTGGAGCCATTTTATGTATCCCTAGTTATAAATGGAAAAGTAATCAGAAATTGTATGCTTGATTCTAGAGCATCCACAAACATCATGCCGTTGGCTATCATGCAACAAGCTGGATTGAAAATAGACAAGGCATGTGGAAAATGTTATTCTATGGATGCCAGAGAGGTACCTGTCATTGGAATCATGAAGGATGTGGATTTCAGATTGGCAGCATATCTAGAGAAAACATACAAGATGATTATAACAGTGGTTGATATCAAGCCACAATATGGTATGCTGTTATTAAGGAGATGGGCAGCACTGAATGGTGGAAGTATGCAACTAGACCTGTTATATGCCATGATCCCAATGAATGGCAAAGATGTCAAGCTGATCAAAGAAGAAAGATCACAGGAGTCAGTTGAAGATCAAGATTCAGAAGAACACATCTATTTTGTAGACACTGACTGTGAGAATTTCAGAGTTGTCTCAAGTGATCAAGAAAACCAAAAGGAAGACCTTTGCATTTAAGAGTTGGACCAGCAGGGTCTGTGGACCATGTATTTTGATGGAGCTTGTGCAAAGGAAGGCTCTGGAGCTGGAGTTGTATTCCTATCACCATCTGGTAAGCTCCTAAAGTTCTCCTTCTTGCTAAGATTTGCTTGCACAAACAACATTGTAGAGTATGAAGCCTTACTTTTAGGCTTAAATATGGCTCTTAAACATGGAATTAAGATGTTAAGGGTATTTGAGGATTCTGAATTGATTGTGTCCCAAGTTAGAGATAGGTATGCCTCAAAGAACAAAAGATTAAAACAATACAAGCATGTTGTCTGGGATACCATTGAACTATTTGATGCATTTTCAATACGCTGGGTAGAAAGATCAAAAAATGTCATGGCTGATTTCTTAGCCAATGTAGCAATAAGACCAGATGATATCACTCTATCAGGTGTTACAAATGTTGAAGTTAAAATCAAACCTGCAGTACCAAAAAAATATGCAGTTGGCAAGTGTTTGATGATGACAAGGATTTGTTAAGATTTTTGCACTGCATAGATGAGTATGAGAACTAAGAAATTGATTTTCAAAACTTTGTAGAAATTGTAGATGGAAAAGAAACTCTTATGGGGAAAGAAGTAATTCAGCTGAAGACTAACAAAATCCCTAGAGGGTTAGTAACCTTGGAAAGAGCTTTTGAAAATAAAGACCAATTGGTCACAAAGACATCTCCCACAAACAAAGATGACTTAGAGGAGATAAATTTGGGGACACCTCAGGTTCCCAAGAAGGTATACATTGGCAGACAGCTCAAACCACACATTAGCAGCATGCTGATAGCATTGCTAAAAAGGTATAAACATGTTTTTGCTTGGTCATATGAGGACCTAAAGGCCTATAGAGAGGACCTATTCTAGCATGAGATCCCTTTGAAGCTTGGAGCTAAGCCATTTAGACAAAAGCAAAGACCTATTAATCCCACCTTGGCTCCAAAAATGCAAGAAGAACTCAAGAAGCTTTGGGAGGCTGGAATAATTGTGCCAATTAGACATTCAACTTGGGTGTCTAACCTTGTCCTAGTTAGAAAAAAGAATGGTGATATCAGGCTTTGTGTTGATTTTAGAAATCTGAATGTATCTTCTTTGAAGGATAATTACCCATTGCCTAATATGGAAGCTATGTTATAGAAAGTGACTGGTTGTGAACTCCTATCCATGATGGATGGATTTCAGGATACAATCAGGTGAAGGTAAAGGAATCAGAACAATTTAAGACTGCCTTCACCACTCCATGGGGAACATATGTATATGTTAGAATGCCATTTGGACTAACAAATATAGGTGCTACATTTCAAAGAGCAATGGATGTTGCTTTTGCAGGGTTGATTGACTCAATCCTGGCTATATATCAGGATGATCTGACTGCCTATTCTAAGAAGGAAGAGCAACATTGTATACACTTGGAGTAGATTTTCATAAGAGCACTAGAATATGGCATTTCTCTAAATCCAAATAAGTGTGCTTTTGGGGTAGTTGAAGGAAAGCTCCTGGGGCACATAGTTTCCAAGGATGGAGTCAGGATTGATCTTGAAAGGGTGGCTGCCATTGATAGAATTCAGATGCCTAAAACAGTGAAAGGAGTTCAATCTTTCTTTGGGAAGATTAATTTTGTTAGAAGATTTGTTCCCAATTTTGCAGAGACCACAAGGAACATCTCCAAGATGATGAAGAAGGATGCAACTATCAATTGGGAAAGTGAAGCAATTGAATCATTTCAGAGCATCAAAGAAGCAATAAAGATGGCTCTTGTGCTAAAGTCTCCTAATTTTTCTAAGCCATTTCAGTTATTTTCATTTGCTTCTTTCCATACTATTGCTGCATGTTTACTACAGAAAAATGATGATGGTTTTGAGCAACCCATAGCTTTTTTCAGCATGTCACTGCAAGCTGCTAAATCAAAGTATGATATTATGGAAAAACAGGCATATGCACTAGTCAGGGCAGTCAAGAGTTTCAGGCCATATCTAGTAGGATCCTAGATAGTTGCATATGTGCCTCATGCAGCAGTCAAGGACATCTTCACTCAGCAGGAGGTGACTGGAAGAAGGTACAGATGGATAAACAAACTGCAAGAATTCAACATAGAGCTACAAATCACAATGTTGGTAAGGGGACAAGGGTTAGCTAAAATGATGGCACAATCAAACTTGGAAGCATGCCAAGTCAATGCAGTCCAGAATGAGAATGTCAATGTATCAAAATCTGAATGGTATAAGGACATCATATATTACTTGCAAAATTTGAATTGTCCTTCCCATTTGAGTGACAGTCAAAAGAGGACCTTAAAACTACATGCAATTAGGTATGTTATTGTTCAAGATGAGCTGTACTGGAAGAATCCTGATGGTGTGTTGCTAAGATGTGTGGATGAAGATGAAGCTAACAATATTTTGAATGACATGCATAAAGGATTGTGTGGTGGACACTATACTGCTCAAACAACAGCTCATAAGATCCTTAGGGCAGGATATTGGTGGCCCACTCTCTTTTCAGATGCACAAAGGCTACTAAGGAAATGTGACCCTTGCCAAAGGTTCTCAGGAAAGTTAAGAGATGGAGGTGCATTGCCCCTTAGAACTGTAATTGTGGATGCCCCATTTCAGCAATGGGGAATTGATTTTATAGGGGAGATTGCAGAAAAGTCAAGTGGGGGACATAGTTGGATTTTGGTGGCTACTGACTACTTCACCAAATGGATTGAGGCTATTCCAACTAAAAGAGCTACAAGTAAGATAGTGATGGATTTTATCCTAGAGAATATCATCATCAGGTTTGAAGTACCATTCAAGATAGTCACAGATAATGCTATGTGCTTTAGATCTGGTGAATTTGTTGATTTTTGCAACAAGTATGGGATAAATTTATCATATGCATCACCATACCACCCACAAGGAAATGGTCAGGTAGAGTCAAGCAATAAAAGCCTCATGAAAATCATCAAGAGGATAGTGGATAAGAACAAGAGAGCTTGGGATTCAAAGTTAAAGTTGGCATTATGGGCTAACAGAGTGATAGTGAAAAAAGCTATTGGAAGGTCACCTTTTGAATTGGTGTATGGTGCATTAGCCAAGCTGCCTATAAACAATCTCCTGCCAGTTTACAAATTCATCCAAGAGAATGATGAGGAGATTGAACACTCCATGATAGAAAGAATAAACCAGCTAGTTGCACTGGATGAAAGTAGAAGGGAAGCCCACCAAATCAATCTCAAGAAACAACAAAATGTGAAGTATCTGTTTGACAGGAGAGCTGCAGAAAGGAAGTTCCAGATAAATGACTGGGTGCTCATCTGGAATGTAAGAAGTCAGGATAAGGGAAAACATGGTAAGTTTGAACCCTTATGGATGGGCCCATATCAGGTTTGCAATACTCATGGGGAGGATTCTTATATCCTCCAGGCCCTAGATGGTGAGATGCTGGAATTGCCTTTGCATGGTCAATTCCTCAAGTTTTATTTTGCATAAGTGATCTACCTCTATGCACATTTGTAAAAGTGTGTGTATATTGTAAAAATCTTGTACAGTCGGTGCTTTTTTGTGTTTTGTCTGGTCTGCCTAGAGGTCTGGTTCTCGCTGCAGCCTTGTGCTTGCACGTCCCCAATCAGAGCCATTGTTGGTGCCTGCATCATTTATCAGGTTCCAGGTTATTAGCTTGTAGGCACCTTCCCAGGATTTCATGAAATCTCTAAGTGTTGGACCTTCTTAGTGTTTTTCAGCATCATCATGATATCCTGAAGTAGGGGGTTGTCATCATCATCATGTTCTTGATTGTCACCTTGATATTTTTGTGAGGATCATTTCTCATCTTGACCGGCTATCCTATGGCGTCATTGTGTTTTGCTAACCTAACTTTTGTGTGTAGGGTTAGATTTAACATCAGGTGATCTTGGTCAAGATCATCTTGATGTTGGCATTGAGAAATTTCTAAGTATGACCCGATGTTCTGGAGGGTCATCACATTTGAATATTGGGTGATCTTTGTTAAGATCACCCTGATGTTATTTTATCACCTTTTGTTTGTTCAATATCAGGATGCTGCTGATGTCATGTTCTTGCAGGGGTGATATTCGCTCGACCTTTGCCTTCATCTTGTTCTCAGTAGGATGATATTCTCAATATCAGGTGATATTCCAAATATCAGGTCATCTTCAGAATATCACCCTTGCTCTAAATGTGACGATGACGTCATCAGGATGTTCAATCATCAGGGAGATATCGGCTTGTTTATCAGCTTCATCATATTCTAAGGAATGGGGTGATATTTTCAAGTATCAGTCATATTCATACATCACCCTGATGTTACAATAGAGCTATAGTGCAGCATGATATTTGTGCATGGGGGTGATATTTCCAAATATCCGGTTATCTTCTAAATATCATCCTGATGCCGATATGATGGTGATGTCATCAGGGTCCGGTGGGTCATATTTTAACATCAGTCATTTTATGGAGATCCCATGATGTTGGGAATATGATGATGACATCATTTGGATATGAGGAGGTGCATGATAGGCAGATATGCTGATGATGTCATCCAGATCTGACGGGGTCATACTTCAAGTTTTCAATCTGACCCGATATTGTAATATGACGATGATGTCATCAGGAGTTTTGTGGACATGCAGGATGTTCATCGGCCAGACATTTGGTATCAGCTAGGCAGGAGGATCTTCCTCCGATGCATCAGGTTGTGTCAATGAAGGCGGTTATCAGGCAGATGATGAGGCTGACGTCAGGATGATATTGAGTATCTGGATATCATGCTGAGGATGATGATGGTGAGGGTATATGCTAGGTGCCATCATGAACAAAATTATCGACATTATGTGTGCTCGCAGTCATGCATATAAAGTGATGAGGAGGTCACCGCGGGGTGCATGTGGGATAATTGATATCCTGCATATTTTGAAATATCACGATGGTGCATTTTGGCGGGAAAGGATTGTGATGCACAGTATGATGTTTTTCCCAAGGCTGTGGGTTGGTACGCCATTAATGGCAGTTGTTGCAGAGGTATGGGCGATGGCATGAATGGTCAAACCACCTGATTGAAGATGTGGATCCCCAGGCGGTGGCGCAGGGCTCGAGGTTTGTTCCTATCTCCTCCTCCACCTTCTACATTCAATGCATTAAGCGCCATTCTCTCAATGTATTATATCTGGCAAATTCTCATCTGCCATGTAATTAATGCTGAGAACCTTCCTTGCTATATTTTAGCAGGTTGTGTTTCTCATTTCAAGGTTGTTGAAAACTAGACATATCTGGCTTTGTAATAAGATACAACTGGTTCTGTTTGCTCTGTGCAGGTGACCTTGTGAGTTTATGTATCTCTTGTTGTATGTCTCATACATGAATCTACTGATTTCATGATTGGTTTTATATGAGTAATGATGTATTTGCATGTGTTTTGTTATTCTGTCTCCAGTATTGCATGTATCCTTGTTCTTCATCTAAATATCTAAGGGATATCTAGGATTCTAGAATATAGAATTCCTGTATTGAATGCTTGATCTTTCAACTTCTGCTCAAAGGGTAGATTTAAAGTGTTTTCAAATTAAGTGTTGGGAAAGATATACTGCAATAGGGATGCCATAAATAGAGATGACTTAACACTATGTTCTGGGAGGTTTTTGTAAGGTAGATACCACAACATCCCCTTGAAATCTAGTTTTAGTGTTTATGCTGATCATTCACAGGTGTATGTTTACTGACTCCAAGCCCTGGATAGGCACCAATCTAGCTCTGCATTGAGATTACATACCAGGTCCTAGTTTTGCATCCAAACACATAAATCAAACTCATACTTCTAAACCAAACCATTAGGACCTTAGAAGTAGTTTAGGACCAAGATCCTCTGATTCACAACTAAACATAAGCCCAAATCTAGCCCCTTTGCACTTATCTCACAGTTTTGGTCTACTTACAGGAGGATTTATCTACTTTGTATCAACATCCCAAGCCAACCCACAAGCATATTCTCATGGGTATTGAATAGGGAATACCCCCTAGGTTTTACAGAGCTTGAAGAAGAAGAGGAGATAAAAATAGAATCTATCTCCTACACTATTGGCCCCTAGCCTAGAGATCCTGTTGATCACTGATGGCTACCTTGTAGGGAAATCTGGGAATGAGTATCCAGTCAGGGAAAAGACCAACAGACCCAAGAAGCCCAAAATCTATGTAAACAAACCTTTTCTAGCATGATCAATGCCTTGGAGCAAAGTGCAGGGTCTAAGGACAAGTTTGGAGTCCTTGTGGTGTGTGGAAGAGGCCTAATTAGGTTTATTGCAGCAGGGGACAGTCAAGATTTAGGTATTGTGTTCCAAAACAACTTGATGTGCATGTTCAATATGTTGAAGAACAAAGTAATGGGTATCCAAAAAGCCCATGACAGTTTGGATAAGAGGTCTAAAACTCAAGTTATTGTCTGACAGTCCTTTATGAAGGGCTACAAGGAGTCTAGGACAGTTGTGTAGGAAGTAGTATAGGAAGGTACCTCTTAAGCATTGTGGGGGTCTTGTGAGCTTGGGACAATCAATCCTAGAAGATCTGGGGTCCCTAGGAAGTTTTGCAAATGAGCTAGGTATATAAACCCTAAAATGGTGTTGTGTTGTAGTGTTGAGACATGGGAAATGTGAGAATGGTCATGTCAAGTAAGAAGGTCAATGGAGTAGTTAGGCCCATAAATGCCTAGTGTCATGTTTTCCCTACCATCCCTTTGCATCCTCTTCCTCCTGTGTAGTTGGTTGTGACCCCTCAGTGGTCCTTTGTGTTGTTACCTCTGCATCAAATAGTTCCTCAATCTTTGTGTATGCATTAGTTCTAAGTGCCTGGCATGTTTGCTTTGTTTGTTGACCATACTTCAATGCATGTATGGGCCTTGCGTTTATGCATACATTAAAGTGAGGGCTAAACGTTACGTCAGAAAATGTCTCCCTAGGACTTTTTCCCCTAAGTTTTGCTCCCAAGTCCCTTGTTTTGCATTTAGCATATTCATTTTTACTCCCGATGGAAAATCCCTTAAAACCCATGTCAAAATGGACATAGGGGACAGTGATGAACTTGACCCTACTTTGAAAATGGGGCTAAGGGCTTGGGTACCCGTACCCTAGTCCTACCCTATTTAGCTAGGTCCCAAATTTTAAATGTTGGTTATGTGACCGTTAGAAGTGTCCGTTGCTGACATCTCAAGTTTGAAATACACAATTAAAGTGGGAATGTGTTTAGTTGCATATATAAGCATGTTTAGGGATTCATTTGTAAACTAGAAAATGATTATGAACTTTTGGCACACTTATGATTTTAGATCATTAAAAGTATTCATTGTTATAGAGCAGTCTTGTTATTGTGTTTGTTATGCAGATTTGGCTTCATCTTCTCATGATGTGAAGGATTTTCATCTATAAGCAAGCTACACCTTCGAGGTGAAATTTATGTGTGTTTTCAATCATTTATCAATTGGTTTTTGCCTCTATTCCATAGGGATACACAATCTTTATTTGACAACAATGTTTGGAAGACTTGAATGTCCTTCTGAGGCTTGACTAGGGCAAGCTCCTAGACACCACAACCTTTAACTCATTTTTCTATGATTGTAGGTTATATGAGTAGAATCAAAAGAAGTGGAGTTGCAGGGAGGCATACAAGAGTGTCGAAGTTGCAGATCTATGAAGAAAAGTAGGACCTGGACTTGGGCACCTGCTCTTTAGTCCTCTAGATTCTCGAAGTAGAAAACCTTTGTGACAGTGGTGATTAGTTGCAAACAAGTTCTGACAATCTTTAAAGAAGTTGCTACCTTGGACTCAGGTGCCCGCTCTTTCATCCCCAACTTTTCTGGATATAGAATCTTGAAATCTGGTATGCATTTAATTGTCATTTGATATCTCTGTATGCAAGCATTTGTCATGATTCATCCGTTTATTTATGATTTTGTAAAATTACAATTTTAAGCATAATCGAGCATTAATTAATCAATTAATCAGCAAATCTCAAGTTTCCTCTTCATTACAAGTGACACTAAATCTATAGCAAAGCCCTCTTGTAAAGATTGTGGCTTGACTCGATTTATGTCCTTGAATGTAAGGTGTGAAAGGAGGATTTAACCTATACTTTCACTGAAATTGAAAACCCCTCTTTTTACACTAAACAAGTGACTTACAAGGCCTTTGGGCATTTTTCTAACTTATAAAGATATGTTTGAACTCCACCTCTTTGTGTAAATATATTAGTAGACTTTTCATTTACAATTGTAAAACTTACAAACTAGCTATCAAAGTCCAAACTGTTGCAAGTATGGGCCTAACTGGTGTTGTCATTGATGTCAACATACTCCTATTGCATTAATGATAAGGATTGGATGAGGTGTATGTTGAGGATATTGAGAAAATTAGTCATATCATGAATAGAAAAGAATAGTGAAGACAGTGAGGTAAAGATCAAGATAAGTTGAAGATCAGAGGATGCAGTTCAAAGGGTTTGTAGATATGTGTCTTGAGATGATCTAGTAAAGATTTCAGAGGTCCGCATGAAGATCTGAAGAAGTTATGACCACTTAAGTAAAACCAATTTTGGCAGATGTTCAGAGGTGACAAAGTGACACAAAAAGGTCTGGTGAGATCTGGAAATGCAATATCTTGTTCTACGGATTTGGTGGAGTGTGTAGGAAGTCAATGTGAATTGACAACTCAATTGGTTCATGGTCTGGAGGTCCGCACGCATCTATTCTAGTATGACAGTGATGACAGACTGTGTTCTTGAGGTTCCAAATGAAGGAGAGAATGATTCTAGTAAGTAGATGTAGTGCGGATGTTCTTGGTGATTCAGGCAAGCTTGTGGAGGTCTTTGGATCGTGTCCAGTTCATGTTGGTGGTCTACATTAAAGTTTGAGTTTGCATTTGAAGAATTACTTCCAGATGATGGTGTTCTTCATAAGTCTGGTCGACTGGATTAGTTACACCACCTGCGGATGATCTTGAAGATGTTATGTGAAGATTGGTGAGTTCCTAGAAGAAGATTGAAGTCTCAGTTCTGTATGGCCGACAATGTGTTGATCCACATGAAGTCTTTTGTAATTAGTCATAATGTATTTGTGTATTTGCTCTATAATCTATGCCAACTTGGATGATTATTCCTAAGTTGATGTCTTGTATAAATAAGGGATTGTAAAGTCATTTCAAGTGCATTTGATGGAGACAAGTGTGTGGTAGAGAGGAGGAAAGTGAAAGGTAGAGCAAAAATCCTTGGGCTTAAATGGAACTGACTCAAGCATGGTGAAGATGCTATTCTTCAGTTCAAAGTATGTAATACTTATTATTTTGTAGATAGTGTGTCCCTATAGGAAGTGGGCCTCTTGTGAGTAGTGTGCTCGGGTAGTGAGTCCTAATTGGCATGTGCCATTTTGTTCTTTCTATTCTTCTAACAGAGAATACAATCTTGGGTTAGTCACTCTGTGGTTTTTCCCTTAACTAGGTTTTCCACGTTAAAATCCTGGTGTTATGTGTGTTAATGTGTTTCTACTCTTGAATTGTTGCATTAAGTTTTCATGATTAATTTATCATTATACTGTTGAATTAAGAAAAGGATTTAAGTGGTTAATTGAAAGAAAGTATTAGACAATTGATTCACCCCCCCTCTCAGTTGTCTATCCTAAATTCAACAATTGGTATCAGAGCTAAGTTCCTCTAATTGAGCTTAACCACTTGAGGAGATCCAGGATGTCATCCTACAAGAAGGATAGTCTGAAGTTTGATGGAACCAATTTTACTCTTTGGAAAAGTCACTTGCAATGTATGGGTATGCAGTATTGGACCATGGCTTCAAAGAAGTACATTCCTCCACAGAATGGTCCAAAAAGCCCAGATGAAATCACAGATGCTGAAAACAATCTATGGACTAAAGAAGCTCTTCTAAGTGCCTTGTCTGATTCAGAGCTAACAAATGTTGTTGACCTACAAACTTCTTTTGAGATTTGGGAAAAACTAGAACTTCTGCATGAAGGAGACAAGTATGTTAAATGTGCCAAGCTACAGAGTCTAAAAGGAAAATTCAAAACTCTGAAGATGAAAGAAGATGAAAATATCACTACTTTTATGCCAAGAGTAAATGAGCTTGTTTGTGGCATTAGATGTGCTGGTGGAGTCTTAGATGAAGATGAGATTGTTAGCAAAGTTCTTAGATCCCTTCCTGAATCTTACAAGTACAAGGTTACTGCTATTGAAGAATTCAGATCTATTTCAGGTATCACAAGAGATCAATTGGTTGGTAAATTAGCTACATTTGAATTAACTAAGTTTGGAGATGCCCCCTCCAAGACTGAATCTGCATTCAAAGCTAGTGCATCTATAAAAGGCAAACAAAGGTTTGATCTAGGAGAGAACTCTTCAAGGAAACTATCATGGTATGAAAAAGCAAGAAAAGATCTAGAAGAAGATGAAGCTAAAACTGCACAACTTGAAGCCCTTATTGCAAAAAGACTGCCAAGAGGATCCGGTAAGTATGAAGGAAAATTGCCTTTTAAGTGTTTTAACTGCAATAAGATTGGTCATTTTGCCTCAAGGTGTTCAGAAAGATTTTCAAGGCCAAACTCTAACAGATCAAGGTTCCAAAAGAAATGCTATTATTTTCATGAAGATGATGATGATGAAGGAGTAACGATTGATGAATCAGAGATGGGAAACAAATCCAGAAGTGACTGAGTATTTATTGCCATCAAGGAAGAAGATCCAATGCCCTCTGAATCTGTCAATCAAAAATTTGTTGAAAAAGCGTTGGCTGCCCAAGTTAAGAAAAGGATGATTGGGTCATTGACAGTGGATGCTCCCACCATATGACAGGTGACAAAAACAAGTTTATAGATTTGGAAAGGTATGAAGGAGGAGTGGTATAGTTTGGTGACAATTCTGCTGGCAGAATCAGAGGTAGAGGAACTATTTCTTTTGATGGAAAGAACAAAACCAGTAATATACTGTATGTTGAAGGCCTGAAGCATAACCTTCTCAGTGTTGGATAGTTGGTGGACAAAAACTATGATCTTCGGTTCAAGAATGGAAAATGCAAGATCTTTGAAAGTTAAAGAACAGAGATTGCATCTGGTACTCAAACTAAAGGTAATATCTTTCACTTGGTTGGTACTGGTAAAAGTTGTTTATTTTCTCAAATTGATCAGAGTCGGTTGTGGCATAGAAGGATGTGTCATGTGAATTTTGATAATATCATTTAAATAAGCAACACCCAGGCTGTGAGAGATCTTCCAAAATTGGTGAAACCTACTAATAGTATGTGTAAAGAATGCTAGTTAGGTAAGCAGAGCAGAATTACATTCAGAAGTAAGGAACAATCTTCTACTAGATTATTGGACTTAGATCATACTGATTTATGTGGTCTGGCAAAAATCAGGAGTGTGCAAGGTGATAGATACTTCATGCTGTTAATTGATGACTACTCCCAGATGATGTGGGTAACCTTTCTAAAAGAAAAATCAGCGGCTCTTAAGAAGTTCAAGATATTCAAGGCTATGGTAGAGAATGAAACTGGATCAAGCATAAAATGTCTGAGGTCTAATAGAGGTGGAGAATTCACATCCGGTGAGTTCATAGAATTCTATGAGAAGCATGGAATAAGAAGACAATTGTCTGCTCCTAGGACCCCACAACAGAATGGATTAGTGGAAAGAAAGAACCAGACCATCCAAGAAGCATCTAGAACCATGATGATGGAAGCAGATGTTCCTCAGATCTACTGGAGAGAAGCTGTAAGCACTGCAGTCTACACTCTTAATTGAGTTCAAATCAGAAGCAATACTGGTAAGACTCCTTATGAACTCTGGTTTGGCATCACTCCTATTGTGAAGTATTTCAGAATCCTTGGTAGCAATGTTACATTAAAAGAGATGAAGATCTAGGTAAATTTGATGCTAGAAGTGATGAACGAATATTCTTGGGTTATTCCACTCAAAGCAAAGCATACCGGTGTTATAACAAGAGATTGAGAAAGATTATAGAAAGTACAAATGTGAAGGTTGATGAAGGGATTGAAAAACCCTCAAGGTCTTATGAATATGATGAAGATGATCAGAATAATGTTTTAATCCAAGGAGTCCAAACCCCTTCTGAGATTTAGATTCAGACTGATCTAGTAAACCAGGAAGAAGAGATGAATTTGAATGAACCTGTTCAAGAGATAGAAGTGGAAGAAAATCCAAAAATTCCCAAGTATGTAAAACTGAATCACTCTGAGGATTAGATCATAGGTGATAAAAGAAAAGGTGTACAAACAAGAAGAAGGATTGCTCAAGATTGAGAAGAGTACTGTCTAATTTCAAAGATTGAACCTAAGACAGTGAATGAAGCTTGCAATGATGAAAAATGGACTAAAGCAATGGAGGAAGAGCTGATGCAAATTAAGAAGAATCACACATGGGATCTTGTTCCCAGACCTAAAAAAAATGTGATTGGAACCAAATGGATCTTCTGGAACAAACTAAATGAAGATGGTGAAGTAGTCAGAAACAAAGCCAGATTGGTCTACAAGGATTACTCCCAGGTGGAAGGAGTTGATTTTGAAGAAACTTATGCTCCAGTGGGAAGAATTGAAGCAGTCAGATTATTTCTTGCTTTTGCTGCCTTCAAGGATTTCAAAGTATATCAGATGGATGTCAAGTCTGCCTTCCTGAATGGTGACTTGGAAGAAGTTTACATTGAGCAACCGGATGGATTTCAATTATCTGATCATAGTGATATGGTTTGCAAGTTGAAGAAAGCACTGTATGGACTCAAGCAAGCCCCAAGAGCCTGGTATGAAAGATTGGATAAGTATCTTTTGAAGATTGGTTTCAACAAAGGTACTACTGATAGTAATTTGTACTTCAAAATTGATCATGAAAATATTTTGATTGTTGAAGTGTTTGTTGATGATATCATTTTTGGAGGAAGAGATAGTATGTGTAAAATGTTTGCAAATCAAATGAAAAGTGAATTTGAGATGTCTATGTTTGGGGAAATGAATTTCTTCTTAGGTCTGCAAGTCACTCAAACAAAGAAAGGAATCTTCATTTCTCAGACCAAATATGTGAAAGAATTGTTGAAGAAATTTGTGATGGAAGACTTAAAACCAATGAGTACTCCCATGGCAACTAGATGTAAATTGAGAAAAGATGATGACTCTCCTAAAGTTGATCAGAAAAAGTATAGGTCGATGATTGGAGGATTGTTGTATCTTACTCAAACTAGACCTAACATTATGCATGTTGTTGGTCTTGTTGCTAGATTCCAAGCTGATCCTAGAGAATCTCATGTCATGGCAATCAAGAGGATTTTTAGATATCTAAAAGGGACAGTTGAGTATGGTTTGTGGTATCCTAGAGATCATAATTTCTCCCTTCATGCATATATAGATGCAGATTGGGTAGGAGATGTGGATGACCAGAAGAGTACCAATGGTGGAGCATTCTTTTTGGGGAAGAGATTGATTTCTTGGCTGAGAAAGAAACAAGAGGCAATATCTCTATCCACAGCAGAAGCAGAATACATTGCAGTAGCAGGTAGTTACACTCAAGTTTTGTGGATGAAGTAGATGCTAAGAGACATCAGAGTAAAATATGAGGAACCAATCACAATCTTCTGTGATAATTCAAGTGCAATAAATATATCTAAAAATTCAGTGTTGCATTCAAAGACTAAACATATATCAATCAAGTTTCACTTTTTGAGAGAGCAAGTGAACAAGAATGAAGTTAGATTGGAGTTTGTGCCTTCCAAGGATCAGATTGTAGATATTTTTACTAAACCTCTACCTAAGGACTCTTTTGAGTATCTCAGGGAGAAGTTGGGGGTTATTACCCCTTTGCTGGTGAACTAAGGTGCACTGATGTGCATCAGTCTGGTGGATATCACAGTCATATCTTGTGATCCGGATTGATGATAGGGAGCTACTACTCAGGGGGAGCAACCGATATGATTCTGAAGTGGTGAAGTTGCAAGTATGTGCCCTTTACCATTAATGTCAAAGGGGGAGAGAAGACATGTGAAAAAAAGTGGTTTCTAGTCAACGGGGGAGTAGTAAAGCAAGAGAAGACATGTGAATGGTTGTTGTTGATAGAGGGAGTTGTGTCAGTGAGGAAAAGTTCTTGTCTTGATGGTTAAAACAATTTTTCACATCATATGTTGCCATCAATGACAAAGGGGGAGATTGTTATGGGCCTAACCGGTGTTGTCACTAATGTCAACATACTCTTGTTGCATTAATGATAAGGATTGGATGAGCTGTATGCTGAGGATATTGAAAAAATTAGTCATATCATAAACAAAGAAGAACAATGAAGACAGTGAGGTAAAGATCCAAGATAAGTTGAAGATCAGAGGATGTGGTTCAAAGGGTTTGTAGATATGTGTCTTGAGATGATCTAGTAAAGATTTTAGAGGTCCACATGAAGATCTAAAGAAGTTATGACCACTTAAGTAAAACTGGTTCTAGCAGATGTTCAGAGGTGACAAAGTGACATAGAAAGGTTCGGTTAGATCTGGAAATACAATATCTTGTTCTATGGATTTGGTGGAGTGTGTAGGAAGTCAATGTGAATTGACAACTCAATTGGTTCATGGTCTAGAGGTCTGCAAGCATCTATTCCAGTATGACAGTGATGACAAACTATGTTCTTGAGGTTCTAGATGAAGGAGAGAATGATTCTAGTAAGCAGATGTAGTGCAGATGTTCTTGGTGATTCAGGCAAGCTTGTGGAGGTCTTTGGATCGTGTCCAATTCATGTTTGTGGTCCACATTGAAGTTTGAGTTCGCATTTGAAGAATTACTTCCAGATGATGGTGTTCTTCATAAGTCTAGCTGACCGGATTAGTTACACCCCCTGCGGATGATCTTGAAGATGTTATGTGAAGATTGGTGAGTTCCTAGAAGAAGATTGAAGTCTCAGTTCTGTATGGCCGATAGTGTGTTGATCGGCATGAAGTCTTTTGTAATTAGTCATAATGTATTTGTGTATTTTCTCTGTAATCTATGCCGACTTGGATGATTATTCCTAAGTCAATGTCTTGTATAAATAAGGGATTGTAAAGTCATTTCAAGTGCATCTGATGGAGATGAGTGTGTGGTAGAGAGGAGGAAAGCGAAAGATAGAGAAAAAATCCTTGGGCTTAAATGGAACTGACTCAAGCATGGTGAAGATGCTATTCTTCAATTCAAAGTATGTAATACTTATTATTTTGTAGACAGTGTGTCTCCTGTAGGTAGTGGGCCTCTTGTGAACAGTGTGCTCGGGTAGTGAGCCCTAATTGGCATGTACCATTTTGTTCTTTCTATTCTTCTAATAGAGAATACAATCTTGGGTTAGTCACCCCGTGGTTTTTCCCTTAACTGGGTTTTCCATGTTAAAATCCTGGTGTTATGTGTGTTAATGTGTTTCTTCTCTTGACTTGTTGCATTAAGTTTTCAAGATTAATTTATCATTATACTATTGAATTAGGAAAAGGATTTAAGTGGTTAATTGAAAGAAAGTTTTGGACAACTGATTCACCCCCCCTCTCAGTTGTCTGTCCTAAATCCAACACAAACATGCCTTTTAAATGATTTATAAAACCACACACAAAGTCTCAATTCCTCCCTCTATGCATTATATCAATCACTTTATTTACAAATGCAAACATAAACTATGCCTATGTGTATAATGTTTGTTATTCTAATTTTTAAGCTTGTATTGCAATTTTCAAATTACAAACATGCACATGAGTCCTTGTTTCCCATTAAAAATGCTATTTGAGACATTTAGACTTATTTGCAAATGTAAATTTATGTTGTTACTCTACTTTCTCACCACCCAAGACCAAAATGTCAAACCATTTAGGGTCAACACAAACCATTGAGCCTAAAGAAGAGATTATTTGGCTCATAAAATTCCAACATGGCAAAGGCAATCTAGGGAAATCAACCCAAATGGGGACCCTAAGAGACATTTCATCAAAGACAACAAAGTCTCAAGTCTAAGGTTGAAAAATAACAAAGAGGAATGGACAAGCCAAGGGCCACGTCTAAGGATAGCCTTAGCATGATTAGCTTCAGTAAAATGAAAAAAGAAAAAAAAAACTTTAGTAAGGTTTTGCATAGCTTCTAGGTGAATCCCATGGATGACCCAAGACTCATTCACCTAGTCTTTGAGCATGCTTTTAGGGGGGACCCTACCCACAAAATACCCTTTGAAATTAAAATTTTCTAACCATTGACATGCATTATCAAATTCAGGAATTAGAAAAATAACATTTGAGGGTGTTTCAGGGGATGTATCTTGTGAAACACCTTGGGAACGAATTTCCTAGATTGCTTGAGTGGGGTTGCCATTGTTTATCACCATTGAACCTTCAACTCCAATAGTAATAGTTTTAAAGTAATAAAAGATCAAGGTCATTTAAAGAGGGTAAAAATGTTGGCATCTTGATAAGATTAGTTGTCATTGATGTCAAAAGTCTGTGGAAGTAAGATTGGTTGTCATTGTACATATTTAGGAGATAGTCAATATGCAATAATGTTAGTCAACTTTACAGGATGAGAAAGAACGGTAATCAGTAAAAAGTTTGTCCAAATGTGATGTGGAGGAAGGTAAACCTATTCTAACATGTTTTCCATATATCTAGATTGATATCATATCAGTTTGGAGTACCACACTCAGAGGCAAGTGGAAGAAGTCTAGCTAAGGAATTCACAGTGTATTTCCTATGGGAAAGTCAAAGTATTGTGGTCCACATTCCTCCACAAAGAAAGATTTAGTCTTGTGGTTCAAAAGATAAGTTGATCTATATATTAAGATATTATATCTATGGGATCAAGTCTTTACACCTATTGGAACTAAAAATTTCCCACCAATTTTTGCAAAAAAAAAAATCCAGGATCCCATGATGAAAAAATCAATTTCAGTACTCAAAATTTTGTAATTGGCCATAGCCATGCACCAGGACAAATCACATCAAATGATTAATGCCAAAAATGGCATGCTAAAATAGAGAGTAGATCAAATTTAGTATTGTGTTCTAAGGGTTATTTCTATCTGTGGTGTGAATATTCCTTGAGATTTGTGAAGGCCGTTGGCATCTGTTACAAGAATTATAGCAATTAAAAAACCATACACAAAGCCCACCAGGGGTATAGGCTACAAGGGTGTACTATATTTTGAAGCACACCAATTGCTTAGAAATCAAGAATATTAAATCACTTATTTTTTTGCAAGAAAATGGGGTCTAAGAATAAAGTGCTTCATTCTGAGCATTTGCAAGGGGCAGTTGAGTAGTATATACATTACAATTAAAAGAGAGAAGTGGAGCAGAAGATGCAGAAGAGCCCAAAATTGCAATGCTAGGGCAAATAAAACTACCTAACTTTATGAAGGAGTTAAGTGATTTAAGCCCTGAATTGCGTATACTAAATGCTAGGCTCTTTAATATCAATAGGAGGCTTCAGACTGGAAAAGTTATTGATGAAATTGATGAGGTGAGATCTCCATCACCAGAGCCCATATACAATAACTTGGGAATGAAAATTAATACAAAATTTTGTGTATATTTAAACCAAAGAACTAAGAACTAAAGAGGTGAAAGTTATGTTTGAAATCATACTGGTTGCTACTACTAAAATTCAAGCTAGAATCATGACATACTGTGAGGCAATAAAATAATTGGTTTCTACATGTGAAATTTATAACCTTTCTTGAAATTCATCAATTATGTTCATTGAAAATGGTTCCCACATCATATATGTCTTAGAAGATACTGGGGCTTGGTAATGTCTCAAGAAGCCAAAGGGCAATTCAACTTGCATTTGACAATGTCTCAACAAGCCAAACAGCAAGTAGACATGCATCTAGTTATTACAAAGAATTTTTGGGTAGAATAAATGTGTGATTGGCAATGCAAAGCCTATTTCACCACAAAAAAATGTGAAATACGAGCTTCAGGTCAAGTTTCTTGCAACTAGGTATTATTTTAACAAGCTTTCTAGTTCCACCTCCCTTGTGCATTAGACACACTCTTAACAGCTGAAATTGGCATTCTTCCAAGCACTGATTTAACAAAGTGGCATTTCCCATCTCTTAGTGTCAATATCAACACTATTTAGAAGCATAGAAGGATCTGCATTTATATATTTCAATTTTTTTGGTATACACATTGCATCTCGATTCTTTAAAGAATTTCATATTTTAGGGAATATGATTCGCTTGTCAACTATTGAGTCTCATGAAGGGATAGCCACTTAAAACACATTTCTGCAAAGTTGGTATATCAGATTCCTTCTACATTTGGTATCAGAGTGAGGAAACAGTATTTTTTTTTGGAGACATTCAGTTGCCAAGTTGTCTTGGATATGTCTACAGGCCTAATCTAGATTTCTCCTGACTGTCCCTCTCTCATGGCATAGATAATCAGGGAAAGCTACAAAAATTTAGGGAATATAATCTGCTTGTCAGCTATCAATTTTCCTAAACTAGTGGATAATAAAGCCTTCATGATGACAAAGATTTCATGATAATTTTCTTAGCAAATATTGTATGTTTGCTCAGATCTCCCTGCATTTGTGTAGAACAAGACTCTCACACATCTCCTTGTTCATTCTCCATGGCAATGCTCAGCATTTAAATGTTTTGAGATAGAAGGTGGTGCTTGATCATGCTTGAAACCTACAACTGTGAAAAGAATTATTGTTTCCTTGGTGTCCTTCCTGTGATCATCTCAATGGTGATCATCGCTAAATGAAGGTCATACATTAAAATAATGTTTACGGTCTATTTAAAGTGCTACTAGGCATGCTACAACAAGTGAGGTTATTTTGATTCTCATACTACAACCATGCAACCCCACTTACCCTTCCTTGCTATATTGTACAACAAGTGGATGTGAGTGCCAATCATCAACAAAAGAAAGGTTAAGGCTGAAATTGACCCATTAACTCACACATTTTTCCTTTTTACCCTCATTAGCCTCCAAGTAGACTCTTTATACTCACTCATGATGAATGAATAATCCTCCTTGCTTGCTCAACAAGTGGAATTAGCATCTTGAACATAACTCGATTTACAAAAAATGCTTGGGTGCTATTCACATGCCCATACAAAGGAAGCATCTCACCCCTTTCTTCTTTGCAAATCAAGTAAATACTCTATTTAAGAATCAAATAACAAACCCTTACAATTCAAAATCGATGAAGACACATGTGAGAGCTGTTGTCTCCTTGATGGTGTTGATTTAGTAAGCTTCTCCTATTTTCTTTGTGTCTTACTTGTTCTTGCCTTTCCAATGTCTTGGGTGAAGCTTTGGATGGGTCGAAAACACTTGCCATCCCAATGCCCTTCAATTTTGTAATGATAGCAATAGTTGTAAATTTTACAAATATATCAACTTCTTATCTCTTTCGAGCATGTCCTAGGGAGGTTAGAGCATGAGAAAGACTTACCAAGGAAAGACAAATTATCATTTCAAAGTTGATTAGGAAGGACCTTGGGTTTGAGCCTCCTGTAGACATTAAATGTGGTAGGAAACATAAGAAACTTTACATACCTGTCAAAGAATATCCTGAGTATAACTTCATAGGGCTTATTATTGGACCCTGTGGAAATACATTGAAAACAATGGAGAAAGAATCTAGTGCAAAAATATTCATAAGAGGGAGAGGTTCTACAAAAGATGGCCAATCAAAACCATTGGATAATGAAGACTTGCATGTCTTGATAGAGGTAGATAATGATGGTTCTTCAGAGGAGGCAACAATGAATAGAAATCATTCCTCAGCATGCGGCCCTTCTAGAGATAATCTATCCATAAACAAGAGTTGTAATTTGGCACATATAGTAAATGAAAAAATTAAGCATCAACCTACTGTTACCGCCTACATGAGTAGTCAAGTTTCAAGCTTTTAAATCTATGGGCGCCTTCCAAAAAATCCAAAGAATTGTAAGGCTTTGGGCCTCCTCAGCATGTTTCAACATCTGCATCATATTTCTAGAGGAGGAGGTCATCATCATCATGTTTCCAGGCCTGCCTCAATGATCTTATAGGAGGTCATCATATTTCTAGTGGGGGGTAATGTTCCGAATATCGGGTGATCTTAGTTAATATCACCCCGATGTGCGGACGTCAAGTTTTTGAGGGGGTGATATCTGCATGTCAGCTTCATGCATGTTCCGAGAGGGGGGTGATGTTTCAAATATCTGTCATATTCATAGATCACCCCGATCTTATAATGAAGCTACAGTGCACCTTGATATTTGTTCGGGGGGTGATATTTCCAAATATCACGTGATCTTGCGAATATCACCCTGATGCAATATGATAGTGACATCATCAGGATATAGGTGGATATGATTAGGTGGATCATCAGTGAGACATGTGGTATTGGCAAAGTAGGAGGATCTTTGTCTGATGCATCAAGTTGTGCCGATGAGAGCAAATTATCAGGGTGATGTTGCATATCAGGTGGTGCGGTCCAGTGGTGTTTTCTTATCGAGGTGATATTTTCTGATAAGTGTGATATGAAATATCAGGGTGATATTTCATGTTGGGATATCATGCAGGAGGATGATGATGAAGTCTAGGCTGGTGTCATCAGAAGCAAAATCACTGACATCATATATGCTCATGGCCTAGTTTATAAAGTATTGAGGAGGTTGCCGCAGGATGCATGTGGGATAATTAGTTCCCACATGATTTTGAAATATCAGGGTCATATTTCTTGGTGGAAAAGTTTCAAAAGGCATGATCTACTACATTTCCCAAGGCCGCGGGTTGGTACACCATTAATGGCGGATGTTACAGGGTATGGGTGAAGGCATGGATGAATCTGGTACCTGACTGAAGATGTGAATCCCCAGGCGGCGGCACGGAGCTCAAGAACCACTCCCTGTCCCCTTCTATACCTGCTGCATTGAATGTTTGAGCACCATTTTCGCATGATGCAATGTATCTAGCAAAATTTTGAATTGCCCAGTGATTAATGATGTGTACCTTCTTGCTGTACATAGCAGGTTGTGTCACTCATGTTGAAGGTTGTTGAAGACCTAGGCATTTTTGTGTAAACAACGAAGAACAGGGCATTTCCTTGCTGCTGTATCTCATTTTGGAGTTTATGAGTTGCATCATGAATGTGTAATGCAGATATTTTTAGTTTCATGTCATGTTATATGAAAAATGCTCTTATGCATGTGTTTATCTATTTGTCTCCTTTGCTGCATGCATCTCCTTCTTTTGAATCCAGTTGCTAAGGGTTTCTCAGGTTCTAGGGTATGGTCTTCTATACTACATGCTTGATCTGTAACTTCCATTCAAGGAGTGGATTAAATTGTTTTAGGTTGAGCATGGAGAAGGTTGTATGTCAACAGGGATATTTGTAAGTAGAGGTAGCTAAATACCCATCCTTGGGTGATGTTTGTAAGGCAAGCATCAACATAACCCCTTGAAACTTGAATGCCAATCTGGAATCCATTCTCTTGTATACATCTAGTTGACTCCTTTCCCTGAGATAAGCACTGGTCTACACCTGGGTTAGTAGTTATGATCCAAAACCCCTTGTCTTGCATCCAAAACATCAACTCCAACTATTTCATAACTTCCACCTGTTAGTTGTAGGAGTAGGATTAGGACCCCTGTATACTCTCATACCTAACCAGACAAATATGTCCAAGAATGTTGCCAACCTTGTGATGTATCATGTACATCTTGGTCCAAACATGAGAGTATTCTGCCTATTGTTGTAAAGCTAGATCTTCCTGTCATGAGGTGAATCAAATGTTATATCTTTAGTTATAGGGATACCCCCTTGGTGTGGCAGAACCAGAAGTGAAGGGGAGGCAGCTCACGCAACCTCCTGTATCTGTTGGCCGAATCTGCCTGTGCATTGGAGCTGGCAAACCCTCTGCCGATTCGGGAGGCAACAGATTTGGTGACTCTGCTGGGGAGCTAATTAAAAGTGGTATCTTGTGGCCCATCTGAGTCACCAATAGATTTGGTGACTTTGCTAGGGAGCTGATTAAAAGTGGTATCTTGTGGCCCATCTGAGTCACCAATAGATTTGGTGACTCTACTAGGGAACTGATTAAAAGTGGTATCTTGTGGCCCATCCAAGTCACCAACAAATTTGGCGACTCTGCTGGGGAGCTGATTAAAAGTGGTATCTTGTGGCCCATCCGAGTCACCAACAAAATGACGACTCTGCTGGGGATCTTTCATGTGAATGTGGTGCTTTGCTGGTGGAATGAACTCAAAAAAGATATATGATGAGCTTTTAGTGGTTTGAAAGTTTTTATCCTCTCTGGAGAGGTGCCAACTCTACAAAAAAAAATTTAGTGCACATGAAAGGTTGATGTATGTTATGTAATCCAAGAATATGTTGTTAAGGACTTCAGTGTTTGGATGAGAAAAGGTACCTTGCTTCTTCCCACTTGTATTTGTTGTTTTGTGCATAAGTTAGATGCCAGGGGGAAGCCTTAGGTCTTAGGCAGACATAGGATGTCTAAGAGTGAGATTTATATGAATCCAAACATGTATTCACCCATACTCAGTCAAGAGAGGGATGAAATGTTGAGTAAAAGAATGGAAGAGATAAAAAATAGGTTGATATTATTAGAGGCTAGGTAGGCTCAGTTAAATAGTGATAACCCTATTGTGTCTGCCAGTCAGAAAGCTAAACCTCTTGTCAGCCCTTTTGATCCTTTGTATGACCAACTAGATTTGTCATGGGTTGACTATAAAGTTGAAAGTATGCTTGCTAAGATGTAAAATCAGATGCCTAGATTTAGTGGACATAGTGTGTGTGCTGGGGGTGTACATATCCGAAATTTTCACAGCTTCATGGAGAGACATTCATTTAGGGATGAGGATATGTGGATGAGGTTTTTTGTTAGATCCTTTGATGCAAAAGCCAAAGATTGGTATTTGCCTGTTGGGATGAACTTGTTGACTATTTTAGAGAAGAGTCTGCAAGAGAACTTGCTGATCTTGTTGCAAGATTAATGGAAATCAAAAAACAAGATAAAGAGCCTTGTATTGATTTCAGTCATAGATTTGCAGTAGCCCTTTCACAAATCCCAGAAGTCTTCAGACCTGATATTTCAGCCTATGTTGGCATATATTTTGAAGCTTTTGAGGAGGGCTCTAGTGCATTATTAAGGGAATTCAAGATAACAAGTATGCAGATGGCATACAAGTTTTTAGAAAATATAGAAAAAATGAGAAATCTACATATGCTAAATTCCCTGTCCACAGGATTTGGTGTGAATAATAGTTGTGTAGCTGCAAATGACCAAGTGATTAAGGCATCATGTGAAGATAAAAATGAGAATACAGATACATCAGATGATGATGCTGAAGGAAGGATCAGTGATGACTCCCATTTCAATGTTGAGGTGTCTGGTTCTGAAAATAATGATGCGGTTATGGACATAAATGAACATCTATTTGAATGGATTTGTGGAGATAATTGTGAGTATTGTGCTCAAGATAGAGAAGAAATAGGCAAACAAAGGAGTAGTTCCATGTTTGAACCATTTCCTTTTATTCAAACACATGGAGATGATGAAGAGAAATCAGAAATTGAAACAAGTGCTAGTGCAGAGCATGATTGTTCTTTGTTTGATCATTGTTTTGCTTATGACGTGCAGGTTGATACTCCTCCACATAGAGAATCCATTGGTAATGAAGATGCATGTTTTTCTGCCCATGAACCAATGGCATACCATAGTGAAGTTGAGCCACCTGGATCACCCATTTTTGACACATATGGTGATGAGGATCTATTTGAGTATGGTGGGAATCTAGGCACTGTTATTGATTTGGATTCTATTTTTCATCCTGATGAAATAGAAGCCGACATACATCATGAGGATTATTGTAGAGAGGTGCCAGAGTCTGATCTTTTCTAGTTTGGTGCAGCTGATGGTTGTGTACATGATGTACACAAATATGAATTTGAAAGCTTCTCCTTTGATATGCCAACTTTTGATACAATGAGCCCTGATGTTCCTAGCTGCATGGTGGACTTTGAGTGCTTTTAGTTTTTTGTCTAGCTAGGAGATCATTTTACAATGCATATTGCTGATGTGGATGATGATAAGTGTTATATGCCATTCGAGTATGCATTGTTTAACAAATATGCCATTCACATGTTGCATGATGCTGAAGGTTGTTTGCATAAGGATGATAGTGACAAGCTAAATAAGAGGGTTGAATATGCAAATGATGAGGTTTGTTTGTGGGCAGATCATGGCAGTATCTCCAGGCTTGATCCGGTGATATCAGATGAAAACAAGGTATTTGACAAAGGAAGATACATGTTTTTCCTTTCTTGGTGGCCTTAGGCCACCAACTGTGATTGGTGATGCAGGTCAGTGTAACTTTATGACTCTGTGCCCAATGGATAGGGGACTGGTCTGCATCTCAGAGATCTATGGTTCTCGCCGTGCCTGCAAGAGGCATGCGTCCCCAGACGAAGCCAGTGTTACTGCCTGCATGAGCAGTCAAGTTTCAAGATTTTAAATCTATGGGTGCCTTCCCAAAAAATCCAAAGAATTCTAAGGCTTTGGGCCTCCTCAGTATGTTTCAACATCAGCATCATATTTCTAGAGGAGGAGGTCATCATCATCATGTTTCCAGGCCTGCCCCGATGATCTTGCAGGAGGTCATCATATTTTTCAAGGGGGTGATATCTTCCTATCAGCTTCATGCATGTTTCGAGGAGAGGGGTGATGTTTCAAATATTTGTCATATTCATAGATCACCTCGATCTTACAATGAAGCTACAGTGCACCCTGATATTTGTTTGGGGGGTGATATTTCCAAATATCAGGTGATCTTGTGAATATCACCCCGGTGCAATATGATGGTGACATCATCAGGATATAGGTGGACATGATCAGGTGGATCATTAGTGAGACATGTGGTATCGGCAAAGCAGGAGGATCTTTCTCTGATGCATTAGGTTGTGCCGATGAGAGTGAATTATCAGGCTGATGTTGCATATTAGGTGGTACGGTCTAGTGGTGTTTTCTTATCGGGGTGATATTTTTCGATAAGGGTGATATAAAATATCGAGGTGATATTTCATGTCAGGATATCATGTAGGAGGATGATGATGAAGTCTAAGCTAGTGTCATCAGGAGCAAAATCATTGACATCATATATACTCATGGCCTAGTTTATAAAGTATTGAGGAGGCCACCGCAGGGTGCATGTGGAATAATTAGTTCCCACATGATTTTGAAATATCAGGGTCATATTTCTTGGCGGGAAAGTTTCAAAAGACATGATCTACTACATTTCCCAAGGCTGCGGGTTGGTACGCCATTAATGGCAGATGTTATAGGGTATGGGTGAAAGCATGGATGGATCTGGTACCTAACTGAAGATGTGAATCCCCAGGTGGCGGCGTGGAGCTCCAGAACCACTCCCTGTCCCCTCCTCTACTTGTTGCATTGAATGTTTGAGTGCCATTTTTGCATGATGCACTGTATCTGGAAAAATTTTGAATCACCCAGTGACTAATGTTGAGTACCTTCTTGCTGCATATAGCAAGTTGTGTCACTCATGTTGAAGGTTGTTAAAGAACTGGGCATTTTTGTGTAAACAACGAAGAACAAGGCATTTCCTTGCTGCTGTATCTCATTTTGGAGTTTATGAGTTGCATCATGAATGTGCATTGCAGATATTTTTAGTTTCATGTCATGTTATATGAAAAATGCTCTTATGCATGTGTTTATCTATTTGTCTCCTTTGCTGCATGCATCTCCTTCTTTTGAATCTGGTTGCTAGGGGTTTCTCAGGTTCTAGGGTATGGTCTTCTATACTGCATGCTTGATCTGTAACTTCCATTCAAGGAGTGGATTAAATTGTTTTAGGTTGAGCATGGAGAAGGTTGTATGTCAGCAGGGATATTTGTAAGTAGAGGCAGCTAAATACTTATCCTTGGGTGATGTTTGTAAGGAAAGCATCAACATAACCCCTTGAAACTTGAATGCCAATTTGCAATCCATTCTCTTGTATATGTCTAGTTGACTCCTTGCCCTGAGATAAGCACTGGTCTGCACCTGGGTTAGTAGTTATGATCCAAAACCCCTTGTCTTGCATCCAAAACATCAACTCCAACTATTTCATAACTTCCACCTGTTAGTTGTAGGAGTAGGATTAGGACCCCTGCATACTCTCATACCCAACCAGACAAATATGTCCAAGAATGTTGCCAACCTTGTGATGTATCATGTACATCTTGGTCCAAACACGAGAGTATTCTGCCTGTTATTGTAAAGCTAGATCTTCCTGTCATGAGGTGAATCAAATGTTATATCTTTAGTTATAGGGATACCCCCCTTGGTGTGGCAAAACCAGAAGTGAAGGGGAGGCAGCTTACACAGCCTCTTGTATCTGTTGGCCAAATCTGCCTGTGCATTAGACTTGGCAAACCCTCTACTGATTCGGGAGGCAACACCTACTATGCTTCAATCTGGGACATTGCGTGACTACCAATTGGTTGGGTTACAATGGATGTTTTCTTTGTGTAATAATCAGCTAAATGGAATTTTGACAGATGAGATGGGTGTTGGCAAGACGGTGCAGGTAATAGCTCTGATTGCATATCTTATGGAGTTCAATGGAAATTATGTGCCCATCTCATTATTGTACAAAATGCTGTTGTTGTCAACTGGAAGTGATTACAAAATGAGCTTTGTCATTGGTTGCCATCAATGTCTTGTATTTTTTATGTTGGTATCAAAGAGTCAAGCACAAGTATTGAGTGGAAGACTGGTTTACACACCCGTTTAAGCAAAAAGGAAAAATCAAACTTGTTAAAGAATTATAAATTGTAAATAGAGAGTCCAAATCATTGTTTGGATTAATATTCCAACCATCATATTTAATTTCATTTGCATGAGTTCAGAGGTGAATTATTTTTTGGAAGATTTAACCTGATACAAGGAGAGATTTTTGATATTTTCATCCTGAAATAAGATATTGAAGGAATTAATTCAATAGGTAATTATTTTACCTAGAAAATATTTTTGGAAGACCATACAAAGGGTGGTAAAACATTTTCGCTAAGCAAGAGTAATTGTTTTCACTCAAATGAATTAATTTTGCCCAATAAAAGTAAAAATATGTGAGTGAATATAATTGAGAAATGAAGTAAAGGTTAAAACATTTAGAAATATTTTATTATGTAAAGACTAATAATGTATGAGATTAAAATAATTTATTATCAAAGATGACGAAGATTAATTTAAATATTTAATTTGGCAAAGGCAACTCGTTAAATATTTTATTTTGCTCATAGCAAATTGAATGAAAAGTCATGCCAAAGGATTTTTTGAAACTATTGGAGTCCTAAAAAGGGATATCGAAGAAAATTATTATTAAATATTTGGGTATACAAAGTGATAATTAATTAAGATAAAATGAAAAACATTGTCACAGTGATAAAAACCCTAAATATAAGTTAGTGAGAAAATATACAACGAAAATAAAGAAATGATACCTCACGACATAGGTCTTAAGGTTCACATCAATGCAAATCATATATGTTTATATATTGTTTATCTGATGATTAATTTGTTTTCTTTGTAGGATTATGGTTACATTGAATGCAATGAAGCAGCTCTCAACTGGGAAGATTAAATATTTTATTCCAGCCTCAAATGATCGTTAAATGTTTCAAATTAAATTATTTAATTTATGTAATGAATAATGTCATTTCTCATGCTTCGGTTCAATCAGTTATCAACCGTCACAAATTTTGTAACGGGTCTAAAGCTTATTTGCCTCTCTTTATAAGAGATGACCATGACCCGAATAGGGATTGGATAGAAGATAGACTGTAGAGATAACTTTAGGTTTGAAAGTACTTTTGGGATTTAAATTAGAACACCATACACATGGGAATAGAATATCTATTTTTCATCTCAAGAACGACTATGTTGCACAAAATATCTTGAAGCAGTTAGTGGAAGATTTTAGATTCAACTAATTCATGGTATCAGTTGTTTGTTGATTTATTTCAGTTATCTGATTGTCTCCATTTCAGTATTTTATGGTTATTCAACTTGATATATCAAGCATATATTCATTTTGTCAGAATACATTTGTTGTATTTGTGTGATTAGATTAACTGGTTTATTTGAAAAGAATTAAATCCTCTTGATTAATCATAGTATTCTTGAAATACTGTTTGGATTCATAAGTAGAGTCATTTAACTAGAATTATTATTCTATCTCCAAAATTGATGCAATCTATTTTTTCTGCATAATTTTTAATTGGTTCCTTCAAGGAAGGATTAAACCCTTTTGACTATTTTTCAATTAATCTGATTCTGTCATTTGGATAATTAAGAATGGATTAATAATTATTTCCTTGCATAGTTACACAAGATGTAAACCATTTCTCTGTGCCAAACAATTTGAATTATTGTTGAGCATAAGTTATTTGTCTTTTGAATCTCTTTTGACTTCATTACCCAATGAGGCATTAGTCTAAAAATTTCATTTCATTTATTTATTAGTAAATCTTTGAATTCCTTTAACATTACAGTTTATACCAAATTTTTTGCTCTATAGAAGTAGTTAGTAATTTCTCATTTTATGCCACCGTGAATAGATAAGTTAGCATTTGTCAAAGTTGCACATTTATTTGATTTGTTTTATTAATTAAAGGTTCATCTGTCTAGGTTTAATAGAGCCTGAAGCACAGGGAGTAATCATTTATTAAGGTCAACTCTGTTAGTTGGTTCAAAAACATTGTAGATTTGATCACAGAGCCTGGCATCCTCTTAGAATCTACAACCCACATTTTTGAGACCCAACAAATTGGCGACTCTACTAGGGAGAGTTTTTTTGAAAAGCTAAAGCCATTTGTCATAGAGTCAATCCCAAGTTTTAATTAAAAGACTCCACTGGAAAGGAAAGAATTTTACTTTTCCTACTTGAAAGAAGTAGGTGGTGACTCTACTCTAGTCACAGATCCTAAAGGAATATTATTTTTATAAACATGAGCAGAAGGAGGTCTCTGCAGAAATGGACAACCAAAAATGGGTCCCCTCAAACTAAAGGCAATACTGATAAAGATAAGGAAACACTTAAACAGCCACATGAGAATACAAGTCCTCCTGGCCAAAATTATATAATATATACTTCCCCATTCCACACTGAAGGTGAGAATCCCATGACACCAATAGATAATCATTACGATATTTTCAATCGGGAAGCACATCCACAAAGGACAGATGAGATAGAAAATCAGGGTGAAGAATATCATGAACATACAAGTGATCAAGCTATCATAGACTATGACTGTATGACTAATTAGGAACTTGCTATACATTTAGAATATCAAGAACAAAGACTCAAAAATAGACAACAAATGATACAAAGAGCCAAAGAAATCAATAGACAAATGGCCCTTTTAGATCTTCAGGCACAAAATTCATCTAAGTATGTGCCCCCACATAGAAACAATAACAATATCAATCCGCATGGAATGCCTCAGAATACTACAGCTGTTGGAAACAATAGAGTACCCCATAATACATGCAATAATCTTCCTCAGCAAAATAGGCAAGTACAAAGACCTCCACCTATAAATACTAGAAATGTTCACTAGCAACATCCACCGCCAGGGCATAGACTTAACAATCAACAACCGTGACCTCCCCCACAACAAAATGTGTATCATTAGCATCATGCCTAACCTAATATGTATCCACAACCTCCATTTGGATACCAGTATTATCGACCATACCCTAATATGCCACCTCCAAATCCTATGAGTATGGCTAGACAATTTGATCTGACTAGATATCAACTATATCCCTACCCCATGGATAGTAGTTCGAGGAACACTGTACCTAAGTTTGTAGGAAATAGTGAATTGACAACAGAAGAACATACCAGACGATTCAATGCTTTTATACAAGACATTGGCATTGAATACGAGGATATAAAGATGAAATTATTTATGATATCTCTTATCAATGAAGCAAGAGACTGGGTAAATAGTTTACCAGATGCTTCAATATACTCCCTGACAGACTTCCACAATCAATTTTTGGAACAATATGGAAATCAATGCGCCCCAAAATTTGCTCTTCATGAACTAATAACTATTTAAAAGTATCAAAATGAACAAGTGTATGATTTTAATTTGAGATTCACTAAGTTGTATAACAAGATCCCACAAGAATCCAAATTGAACAACCAAGCAGCCCTCAACATATACTTGAAAGCATTTGACCCAAAGATAGGTTATGAACTTAGGAACATAAGTCCTAGAACCTTGGTAGAAGCACAGAAAATGGCTCTCACTATCAAAAACAATAGAAAGGCTATTGGGATAATTGGAAAAAGAGAAAATATAAGAGTCCCTCAAAACCCTAATCCTCCTTCAAATAAACAAGATTACTCACATAGAAATGAAAGGCCTAGACTTCATGATATGCCATACCATACAAACTGGAAAGATGGAAAGCCCATGGATAATAACAGGAGACATAATTATAGAAGAGACACCCCTGACCCTTTAAAGAAAAATGGAGCCCATGTGGTAGAGGACAACCCATGGTGTATGCCCTGTAATTTGCCACACTCTCCTGATTATTGTGTGGTAGCACAATCAGTACAAAAGGATGAGGTATCTTATAACTCTGAAAGGGACAATCATACTATAAACATGTTGGGTACTACACCTCACACTTTTGAAGACTATTCATCCAATGAGGAAGCGGGCTATGAATATGATGTGGGAACTCAAAAGTATAATGTGAACATGGGAAAACAAGAAGTATTTTCTAACATGAAGAAGATTTAGGGAACTATGGATATGGTCTTGATACAACACATAATTGTCATTGGCGAAAACCTTCTGAGGAAGATAGAAGAGCTTTAACATTGGCTGCGGTAGCACAAGCCAAGAGTAGTTACAACCTGAGAAACAGAATAGTCAATGCTGAACAAGGTACTCCCAGAAGTGTGTTTATCAAAAATCAAGTCTCCGGTAAAAATGATGAAAGTAAAATTGAGAAAGCACCTCATAAAGCACCTCTTGTTGATACACAAAACAAAATGAAGGATATCACACAAACTAAGGAAAAAAGGAAAACAAAGGTTGAAAGGTCAGAACCAAATATAAATCCCCCATTTGATATTGCTCAAGTTGTTTCTCAAGTAAAAATATCTGTGCCACTTCTAGAAATGATGAAGGTAGAAAAGTATAAGACTACAGTGGTAAAGATGATCTCGGATGTATCAGACAAAAGACTAGAACAACCCAGCCATAAAATAAATAATGTACAACAAGAACCTGTCAAAACCCCTAAGGTTTACCTAGGTGACACATTAATGAAGAATCCATCTCAAATACATCCGTTCTATATCACTTTGTTGATAAGAAACAAATTGGTTAGGAACTGCATGCTTGATTCGGGAGCAGCAATGAACATAATGCCTATAGCTATCATGAGAGAGCTTGGAATGTGGGTAGATACTACATTTGGCAAATGTTATGTGATGGATAATAGATCCATGCCAGTTGTAGGAGTCGTGAAGGATGTTGAAATAAAATTGGCATCTCACCCTAAAGCTACTTATAAAATTGATATCACTGTGGTAGATATTCCACCCTATTATGGAATGTTGTTGTCAAGACAATGGACTGCTATGGCAGGGGGAAATGTGCAATTAGATTTATCTTATGCCACTATCCCAGTAGGAACACATGCAGTTCAACTTTATCAGGAGCCATAGTTTGAAAATATTATAGAAAAGATTGATCCAAACCAAATGACCTGCTTCTGTGACATAGATCTTGGCACGTTCAGGATAAAAGAAAACAATCCTGAACTGAACAACACTGACCCAATTCACCATGAAGCCCAACTTGATGAAAATGGTGTATGGACCATGTCTTTTGATGGTGCATGCAACAAGGCAACGAATGGAGCTGGGATACTTTTTATATCACCATCAAGAAAGACATTCAAATATTCATTTTTCTTGGCCTTTGAATGTACAAATAATATAGCCGAATATGAAGCACTCTTGACTGGGTTGAGTATTGCTAGAAAACACAAGATCAAACTGTTAGCTGTATATGGAGACTTTGAGTTGATAATTTCACAAATCAAGGGAAAATATTCCTCAAAAAATAGAAGATTAAAACAATACAAGAATGCAGTTCTGGATGATATAGAATTGTTTGATGCTTTTTCAATAAGTTGGATAGATAGGTCAAAAAATATAATGGTTGACTTCCTTGCAAACATAGCTTTGAAAAGGGATGATATTACCCTGACAGATATTTTAGAAGTTGAGTTCAAAACTAGACCAACTATCCCAGACAACATATATAACTAGCAGGTTTTTAATAGTGATGATGATTTACTCAAATTTTTTCATTGTATAGATCAGTATGATAATCAAGAGATTAATCTTAATGCTTTTGTTGAGGAGATTGATGGCAAAGAGACTTTATTTGGGAAGGAAATTGTCCTATTTAAAACCAATAAAATTCCAAAGGGCTTAGTAGCATTAGAGAGAGTTTTTGATGTGAATGATTGATCCATTACTAAAAAAGTAATAGTAAAAGAGGATGATGTGGAAGAAATAAATTTGGGAACTGAATTGTCACCTAAAAAGGTCTACATTGGAAAGAAGATAACCCCTGCAATTAGAAGCATGTTAATTACATTATTGAGAAAATATAAACATGTATTCACATAGTCCTATGATGATCTTAAAGCTTATAGGGAAGATTTGTTCCAGCATGAAATCCCACTAAAGCCAGATACTAAACCTTATAGACAAAAGCAAAGACCTATTAACCCTATGTTAGAACCAAAGATGTATGAAGAACTCATGAAACTTAGGGAGGCTGGCATCATAAAACCAATTAGGCATTCATCGTGGGTTTCAAATTTAGTTCCTGTTAGGAAGAAGAATGGGGATATTAGACTTTGTGTGGACTTTAGAAAATTAAACATGTCCTCCCTCAAAGATAATTATCCATTGCCTAGTATGGAAATCTTGTTGTAGAGGGTTACTGGCTATGAATTGTTATCCATGATGGATTGTTTCTCTGGTTATAACCAGGTGAAGGTTAAAGAGTCTGAATAGTAGAAAACAACCCTTATAACCCCATGGGGAACATATGTATATGTAAGGATGCCATTCCGCCTTACAAATGTTGGACCTACATTCTAGAGGGCAATGGACGTTGTCTTTGTAGGTTTAATAAATGAGATCATGGTTGTATATAAGGATGATCTCACTGCATACTCGAAAAGGGAAGAAGATCATGTGAATCATCTTGAGAAAATATTTATCAGAGCACTAGAGTATGGTGTTTCCTTGAACCCCAAGAAATGCAAATTTGTAGTTACAGAGGGGAAATTGCTTGGGCACATAGTATCCAAAGATGGAGTTAGGATTGATGCCGAAAGAGTAGATGCAATAGATAAAGTTCCTATCCCAAAGATAGTTAAGGCCATATAATCATTCTTTGGATAAATAAACTTTGTGAGAAGGTTTATACCAAACTTTGTAGAAATAATTAACCCTATATCTAGAATGTTGAAGAAAAATGCAAAGGTTAATTGGACAGATGAATGTATAGAAGCTTTTGCATATATAAAATGAGCAATTAAAGAATATCCAATGCTAAAGTCTCCCAATTTTAGTAAACCTTTTCAGATCTTCTCATTTGCATATTTTCATATAGCAGCAGTAGTAATGCTACAAAAGAATAGTGAGGGTTATGAGTAGCCTATTTCCTTTTTCAGTAAATCACTCCAACATGCAGAACTTAACTATGATATCACTGAAAAACAAGCCTATGTGTTGGTGAAAGCAGTCAAGGCATTTAGACCTTACCTGGTTGGGGCTAAGGTGATAGCTTATGTCCCAAATGCAACAATCAAAGATGTGTTTATGTAGAATGAAGTAACTGGGAAGAGATGTAGGTGGATAAACCGACTCGAAGAATTTGATATATAAATTCAAATCACCAAACTAGTAAGGGGACAAGGGCTAGCAAAATTAATGACTGAAACAAATCTTGAGGCTGCCCAAGTATGTAATATTGAAAATGAAGAGGACAAGGTAACAAGTATTGAGAAAACTTCTTGGTATATTGACATAGTGTACTACCTCAAACACATGAAATGCCCTAAAGGATTTGACGATAATAAGAAAAGAACCCTAAAATTGCATGCTTCAAAATATGTGCTTATAGAGGGAGATCTTTATTAGAAAAACAAGGATGGTATCTTATTGTTTTGTTTAGATGAAGAACAAGCAAAATCTACCTTAAAAGAGATGCATCAAGGAGTATGTGGTGGCCACTTCTCAGCCAAAGCCACAACACACAAGATATTAAGGGTTGGCTACTATTGGCCCAAGGTCTTCAATGATGCTTATAGCTTTACCAAGAAGTGTGAGGCCTATCAGAGATTCTCAAGGAAGTTAAAGCATCAAGGAGCATTACCCTTGAGACCTATCCAAGTTGATGCCCCATTTCACCAATGGGGAATTAACTTTATAGGAGAAATTATGGAGAAATCAAGTGGCAGCCACAAATGGATATTAGTAGCCACTAATTATTTTATGAAATGGGTGAAAGCAGTACCCACTAAACAAGAAACTAGCAAGGTTGTGATGAGTTTTCTACTGGAAAATATTATAACTAGATTTGGGGTACCAGTGAGGCTCATAACCAACAATGGAATGTGTTTTAGATCTGATGAGTTTAAAAATTTTTGTAAATCTTATGGCATTGTGGTCTCATAATCTTCTACATACCACCCACAATGTAATGGGCAAGCTAAGTCCAACAATAAAAGTATCCTGAAGATTATAAAAAGAAAGCTGGATAATAACAAGAAAGCCTGGGATTCTAAGTTGAGATTAGCACTATGGGCTGATAGGATCACAGTGAAGAAAGCAATTGGAAAATCACCATTTGAGCTAGTATATGGAACTCATGCTAGACTCCCTATACACAGTTTGCTGCCAGTGTGTAAGTTTATCTTGCAAGAGGATTGGGATGTCCTAGAACCGATGGAGGAGAGGCTAGAACAGCTAATGGAATTGGACGAAATAAGGGAATAGGCAATGCAACAGAATAAAAAAATGCAAATGTAGATGAAGTACCTATATGGTAAAAAGGCTAAAGTCAGAAAACTTGAGGTAGGTGACATAGTGCTTATGTGGAATGCTAGGAATCAAGAAAAGGGAAAACATGGGAAGTTTGAGGCTTTGTGGATTGGGCCCTTTGTTATTAGTGACAAAGGAGGGGAGGATTCCTATCACTTATAGAACATGTCAGGTGAGGAGCAAGAATTACTAGTACATGGGTAGTTTTTGAAACATTTTTTCTCTTAAAAGAAAACCAGAGAGAAAAGAATTGCCAGTGCATGGACAATTCTGGTCAAGACTCTCAAAAAATACTTCCTTCCATGCACACTAGTTCCATAAACAATATAGGATCACTACCACTATTCATCATAGTTCAAACTTCACCCAATGGATAAGGCACTGACCTGCTTCCCAAAGATCTAGGATCTTGCCATGCCCACAAGGGACATACATCCCCAGACGGAGCCTATGTTGGAATTAAAAATTTCCCACCAATTTTTGCAAAAAAACAAATCTAGGATTCCATGATGAAAAAATCAATTTCAGTACTCAAAATTTTGTAATTAGCCATAGCCATGCACCAGGACAAATCACATCAAAGGATTAATGCCAAAAATGGCATTCTAAAAAAGAGAGTAGATCAAATTTAGTATTGTGTTCCAAGGGTTATTTCTATCTATTGTGTGAATACTCGTTGAGATGTGTGAAGGCCGCTGGCATCTGTTACACGAATTATAGCAATTAGAAAACCATACACAAATCCCACCAGGGGTATAGGCTAGAAGGGTGTACTATATTTTGAAGCACACCAATTGCATAGAAATCAAGAACATTAAATCACTTATTTTTCTGCAAGAAAATGGGGTCTAAGAATAAAGTGCTTCATTCTGAGTATTTACAAGGGGTAGTTGAGCAGCATATACATTACAATTAAGAGAGAGAAGTGGAGCAGAAGATACAGAAGAGCCCAAAATTGCAATGCTAGGGCAAATAAAACTACTTGACTTTATGAAGGAGTTAAGTGATTTAAGCCCTGAATTGCGTATACTAAATGCCAGGCTCTTTAATATCAATAGGAGGCTTCAGACTGGAAAAGTTATTGATGAAACTAATTAGGTGAGCTCTCCATCACCAGAGCCCATATATAATAACTTGGGAATGAAAATTAATACAAAATTTTGTGTATATTTAAACCAAAGAACTAAGAACTAAAGAGGTGAAAGTTATGTCTAAAATCATACTGGCCGCTACTACTAAAATTCAAGCTAGAATCATGACATACTGTGAGGCAATAAAATAATTGGTTTCTACATGTGAAATTTATAACCTTTCTTGAAATTCATCAATTATGTTCATTGAAAATGGTTCCCACATCATATATGTCTTAGAAGATACTGGGGCTTGGCAATGTCTCAAGAAGCCAAAGGGCAATTCAACTTGCAATTGATAATGTCTCAACAAGACAAACAGCAAGTAGACATGCAACTAGTTATTACAGAGAATTTTTGGGTAGAATAAATGTGTGATTGGCAATGCAAAGCCTGTTTCACCACAAAAAATGTGAAATATGAGCTTCAGGTCAAGTTTCTTGCAACTAGGCATTATTTTAACAAGCTTTTTGGTTCCACCTCCCTTGTGCATTAGACACACTCTTAATAGCTGCAATTGGCATGCTTCCAAGCACTAATTTAACAAAGTGGCATTTCCCATCTCTTAGTGTCAATATCAACACTGTTTAGAAGCATAGAAGGATCTACATTTATAGATTTAAATTTTTCTGGTATACATATTGCATTTGGATTCTTTAAATAATTTCATATTTCAAGGAATATGATTCACTTGTCAAATATTCAGTCTCATGAAGGGCTAGCCACTTAAGACACATTTCTACAAAGCTGGTATATCAGATTCCTTCTACATTTGGTATCGGAGGGAGGAAACAATATTTTTTTCAGAGACATTCGATTGCCAAGTTGTCTTGGATATGTCTATAGGCCTAATCTAGATTTCTCTTGACCGTCCCTCTCTCATGGCATAGATAATCAGGGAAAACTGCAAAAAATTAGGGAATACAATCCGCTTGTCAGCTATCAAGTTTCCTAAACTAGCGGATAATAAAGTCTTCATGATAACAAAGCTTTCATGATAATTTGCTTAGCGAATATTGTATATTTGCTCATATCTCCTTGCATTTGTGTAGAACAAGACTCCCTTGTTCATGCTCCATGGCAATGCTCAGCATTAAAATGTTTTAAGATAGAAGGTAGTGGGGCTTGATCATGCTTGAAACCTGCAACTGTGAAAAGAATTGTTGTTTCCTTAGTGTCCTTCCCGTGATCATCTCAATGGTGATCATCGCCAAATGAAGGTCATACATTATTATAATGTTTACGGTCTATTTAAAGTGCTACTAGGCATGCTACAACAAGTGAGGTTATTTTGATTCTCATACTACAACCATGCAACCCCACTTACCCTTCCTTGCTATACTATACAACAAGTGGATGTGAGTGCCAATCATCAACAAAAGAAAGGTTAAGGCTGATATTGACCCATTACCTCACACATTTTTCCCTTTTTCCCCTCCTTGGCCTCCAAGTAGACTCTTTATGCTCACTCATGATGAGTGAATAATCCTCCTTGCTTGCTCAACAAGTGGAATTAGCATCTTGAACATAACTCGATTCACAGAAAATGCTTGGGTACTATTCACATGCCCATACAAAGGAAGCATCTCACCCTTTTCTTCTTTGCAAAGCAAGTAAATACTCTATTTAAGAATCAAATAACAAACCCTTACAATTCAAAATCAATGAAGACACATGTGAGAGTTGTTCTCTCCTTGATGGTGTTGGTTTAGTAAGCTTCTCCTATTTTCTTGGTGTCTTACTTGTTCTTGCCTTTGCATTGTCTTGGGTGAAGCTTTGGATGGGTTGAAAACACTTGCCATCCCAATGCCCTTCAATTTTTTAATGGTAGCAATAGTTGTGAATTTTGCACATACATCGGCTTCTTATATCTTTCGATCATGTCCTAGGGAGGTTAGAGCATGAGAAAGACTTACCAAGGAAAGACAAATTATCATTTCAAAGTTGATTAGGAAGGACCCTGGGTTTGAGCCTCCTGTAGACATTAAATGTGGTAGGAAACATAAGAAACTTTACATACCTGTCAAAGAATATCCTGAGTATAACTTCATAGGGATTACTATTGGACCCCATGGAAATACACTGAAAAGAATGGAGAAAGAATCTGGTGCAAAAATATTCATAAGAGGGAGAGGTTCTACAAAAGATGGCTGATCAAAACCATCGGATGATGAAGACTTGCATGTCTTGATAGAGGCAAATAATGATGGTTCTTTAGAGGAGGTAGCAATGAATAGAAATCATTCGTCAGCATGCGGCCCTTCTAGAGATAATCTATCCATAAACAAGTGTTGTAATTTGGCACATATACTAAATGAAAAAATTAAGCATCAACCTACTATGCTTCGATCTAGGACATTGCATGACTACCAATTGGTTGGGTTACAATGGATGTTTTCTTTGTATAATAATCAGCTAAATAGAATTTTGGCAGATGAGATGCGTCTTGGTAGGATAGTGCAGGTAATGGCTCTGATTGCATATCTTATGGAGTTCAAGGGAAATTATGGGCCCATCTCATTATTGTGCCAAATGCTATTGTTGTCAACTGGAAGTGATTATAGAATGAGCTTTGTCATTGGCTACCATTAGCATCTTGTATTTTTTACGTTGGTATCAAGGAGTCAAGCACAAGTATTGAGTGGAAGACTAGTTTGCACACCCATTTAAGCAAAAAGGAAAAATCAAACTTGTTAAAGAATTATAAATTGCAAATAGAGAGTCCAAATCATTGTTTGGATTAATATTCCAACCATCATATTTAATTTGATTTGCATGAGCTTAGAGGTAAATTATTTTTCGGAAGATTTAACCCGATACAAGGAGAGATTTTTGATATTTTCATCCTGAAATAAGATATTGAAGGAATTAATTCAATAGGTAATTATTTTACCTAGAAAATATTTTTGGAAGAACATACAAAGGTTGGTAAAACTTTTTTTCCAAGGAGTAATTGTTTTCACTCAAATGAATTAATTTTGCCCAATAAAAGTAAAAATATGCGAGTGAATATAATTGAGAAATGAAGTAAAGGTTAAAACATTTAGAAATACTTTATTATGTAAAGACTAATAAGGTATGAGATTAAAATATTTTATTATCAAAGATGACAAAGATTAATTTAAATATTTAATTTGGCAAAGGCAACTCGTTAAATATTTTATTTTGCCCAGAACAAATTGAATGAAAAGTCATGCCAAAGGATTTTTTGAAACTATTGGAGCCCTAAAAAGGGATATCAAAGAAAATTATTATTTAATATTTGGGTATACAAAGTGACAATTAATTAAGATAAAATGAAATACATTGTTATAGTGATAAAAACCCTAAATATAAGTTAGTGAAAAAATATACAACGGAAATAAGGAAATGATACCTCACGACACAGGTCCTAAGGTTCAGATCAATGCAAATCATATATGTTTATATATTATTTATCTGATGATTAATTTATTTTCTTTGTAAGATTATGGTTACATTGAATGCAATGAATCAACTCTCACCTGGGAAGATTAAATATTTTATTCCAGCCTCAAATGATCGTTAAATGTTTCAAATTAAATTATTTAATTTATGTAATGAATAATGTCATTTCTCATGGTTCGATTGAATCAGTTATTAACCGTCACAAATTTTGTAACGGGTCTGAAGCTTGTTTGCCTCTCTTTATAAGAGATGACCATGACCTGAATAGGGATTGGATGGAAGATAGACTGTAGAGATAACTTTAGGTTTGAAAGAATACTTTTGGAATTTAAATTAGAACACCATACACAGGGGAATAGAATATCTATTTTTCATCTCAAAAACGACTATTTTACATGAAATATCTTGAAGCAATCAGTGGAAGATTTCAGATTCAACTAATTCATGATGGTATCAGTTGTTCGTTGATTTATTTCAGTTATCTGATTGTCTCCATTTCAATATTTTATGGTTATTCAATTTGATATATAAAGCATATATTCATTTTGTTAGAATACATTTGATGTATCTGTGTGATTAGATTAACTAGTTTATTTGAAAAGAATTAAATCCTCTTGATTAATCACAGTAATATTGAAATATTGTTTGGATTCATAAGTAGAATCATCTAACTAGAATTATTATTCTATCTCCAAAATTGATGCAATCTATTTTTTCTGCATAATTTTTAATTGGTTCCTGCAAGGAAGGATTAAACCCTTTTGAATATTTTGCAATTAATATGATTCTGTCATTTGGATAATTAAGAATGGATTAATAATTATTTCCTTGCACGGTTACACAAGCTGTAAACCATTTCTTTGTGCCAAACAATTTGAATTATTACTGAGCATAAGTTATTTATTTTTTGAATCTCTTTTGACTCCATTACTTAATGAGGCATTAGTCTGAAAATTTCATTTCATTTATTCATTAGTAAATCTTTGAATTCCTTTAACATTATAGTTTATACCAAATTATTTTCTCTATAGAAGTAGCTAGTAATTTCTCATTTTATGCCACCATGAATAGATAAGTTAGCATTTGTTGAAGTTGCATATTCATTTGATCTATTTTATTAATTAAAGGTTCACCCACCTAGGTTTAACAGAGCCTGAAGCACAGGGAGTAATCATTTATTAAGGTCAACTCCATTAGTTGGTTAAAAAATGTTGTAGATTTGATCACAGAGCCTGGCATCCTCTTAGAATCTACAACCCACATTTTTGAGACCCAACAACACCTTCAGCAAAGAAAGTTATCAGCGATAGAGTTCTGGATAGTGCTTTGACAAAGTAATGCAATAATGGAGACCTGTTGGAGCACTTCGTATTCCTCCACAAGACAAATTATGCCCATGTCGTTTTGAGAACATAATCAAAGATATGTAATACATGCTTCCTTGTAGTATCAAGTGTTCTAATGGTCTGCAAGATTAGTTTTCAAATGACAGAACCAATACAGATAGCTACAGATGTCTAAGTTGTTCTCAATGCACATGTTTGAATACATGTGGAAGATGGAGAGTATATAGATCATAAATATGAGTTTATCCAGAGGTTCTATACATCCCAATACATCTCAAGTTTGAAGCATGAGTAATTACTCATTGTTTCCAGTATCACATAGAGTGTTCAAGTCACCTTGAGTTATGTATATATATATGCATGTTGATCATAGTGCAACTGAGTTAAATGTCTCTGCATTCCTCCAGAAATAACAATTATGATTGTACAGTTCTAGGAATATATTTATAATGGTATATAGGATCATTCATAAAAAATTTAGATGTTTTGGTGATCCACAATACATATCCTAAGTTTTGATATGTTAGTCAATCTGGAATGCCTTGTTTTCATCAGTTCATGTCTTAGAGATGCACATAATGATCAAATACTTTAGGTGAAGGGTGTATGGATAGTAATTAGAAGATACATGATTGAAATCTTGGTCCTCATAATGTTTTTGGCTCCTCCTGGTGATGTGAAGATGGTCAGTTAGCAGTGGTACTATTGTTTGGGCCAAAAGTCCAATTTTTTTCATATGTGGTGGATCTTGATTAGTTGTTTTGACATTGAAGGATGTGTAGCGATGTTTCTTGGATCATGTTATGAAGTATTATGATCCACAACCTATTTACTCTTCATATTGTACATGTTTGATGTCGACCTATGGAGAATCACTCATTTCAACTAAGAGTCTTTTTGGTGCCAACCTAATCAATGTTTTGAGATATTATGGAGGATATATATAGAAGAACAAATTCATTTGTGGAATGGATAAGGAATTTAAAAGTGATAGAGTAATATGAGAAGGAAGAAGTGTGTAAACTCGGTATGATGGAGTAATTATGTAGAAAAAGAGGACTACAACATCAACATAAGTCAGATGCTTCTTTCATAGCAGTTAATAGTTATGTTATCATTGTAATCTTGTTTAGCAGTGAGCTTTCATTAGGGAGTTGTAGCGCTAAAACAAAGTCAGCAGGAAGTTGTAGCTTCATTGGGTTGTAGCCCTAAAACAATGTTGTAAACTTTTATAGTAGTAAGCATTATATATTGTGAGCTAACACTCACTATGGGTTTTCCACATAAAAATCTTGGTGTCATTGTGCTGATGAATGTCATGCATGTTTTACTTTCTATTCTCTAAGTTATTTTATTTGATCTACAAATAAAGTAGTTAATTTTTTATATATGTTAATTCACACCCCTCTCAGCATCCCAGTGTGTTCAACAATTGGTATCAGAGCTAAGTACCTTTGAGAAGCCCAACAACTAAGGTAGATTCTACACTTGAACACATGGAATCTGAAGCTATGATAATGATGTATTTATTCTAGAACCAAATCTAGAAACAATGGAACCTGAAGGTTGTGACTTAAATTTATTTGAGGTAGACCTTAATGGAGAACTCCAGTCAGCACTTAAAGATCTAGATGAAGTTAGAGAACTAAACTAGGAATATTTTGACATGCTTGAAAATCAAAGGAGGCAATTGTGAAATTGAAGACATGAGCTAAAGAATCAAAATAATAGATTGAAAAACTGAAAGTTCAAATAGAAGAAGATAAAGGATGTGACATTAAACTCAAAGAGGTAGAAGATATGATCTCTAGTTTGAAGGTAATGGTTGAAGAAGGAAAGAGGATTGAAGACTGCTTAAACATCAAGCTAATAGAGAAAGCTACTAAATGTTCAAAACTTGAGGAAGAAGTTGTCGCTCTGAGAAAAGAACAAGAAAAGGCAAAAGAATAGATTGACAAGGGGTTAAAACTGAAAGGAGGATCTAAAATTCTTGATGAGATAATTAACTCTCAAAAGCCATCAAAAGAAAAATCTGGTTTGGGTTTTGAAAAAGGGAAAAATCCTATAACCAGTGCATCTGCAAACTTATATGATAACTTCAAAATAGAAGGAAAGTCTGAAACAAAGGAGGAAAAAGGCCACACTAAAGATCCTAAGAAGAATGCCTCCAGAGATGCAAAACAAGATGGATTCATTCCTATCTGAGGACAAAGAAAGAACAAGAAGAAGAACATCAGAAACCATGCTCCTCTAGACAAACTACTCCTACTAGGTATTCTCAATCCTTTAATGGTAATTTCTATACTTGTAATAAGTTTGGTCACAAGGTTGTTGAATGTAGAAGTAAGATGAAATAGAATTCATGTAGGCCTCCAAGGTACAATGTTGTGAACTCTCATGGTTAGTGTCATGCTTACAATGTTGTGAAGGCCAATGAGGAATGGTTTCATGAACAAGAACAATGCTATGACTTCTCAATTCTTCTATGGTTACTACTACACATGTAACGAGTTTTGTCATAAGACTACTAATTGCATATCTAATGTGAGAAGAAGTGGTTATGCTCAGAAAACCAATAGCACCTGCTATAATTGCAACAAATTAGGACACATTCCAAGGTTCTACAAGGGAAACACTACAAGACCTACTCCTCAGAAGAATATTGAACTTGGTCAGTAAAAGAAGTAAATGAATAGGACATGAAGGAAGAAGGAATCAAATGAAAAAAAGGAAGGATCTGTACCTCTGCCTGGTGTAGATGGATCCTTCGGCAACTAAAAGAAGGAAGTATTAGTTCAGGGGGAGTTGCAACTGCAAGCATTTTCAAAACCCCTGAATGCATATGGTGCTAAAGTCTTCAACATAATGGCTAAAAGTGATATGGATATGTCTAATTGATGATATTATGACGTTTGATCAAATTTCTAGAGCAAATAGACTCTTTTCAGAGGATTGCTAAGTAATCATAGATTTCTATGTAGTAAAAAGTTGATTAGGTCTAGAACAGAGAAATGCAATCAATGTGGAGTAGCTAGGGTTGGTGAGAAGCCTATTTAGGTGATATTTGATCAAATTTGATCTTATTTGAATCAATTCAAGTGTGTGAAAAAACAAAGGAGAGAAGAAGATCATTAGCAAATCTTGTGTAGAATCCCTAATGACAACATTATCAGGTATTCTTCAAATTTGCTGGTTAAACCCTAGTTTTCTAAATGTATTATCATGGAAACACCAATAGTAGTTGATTTTGTGGAGAGACTAAGAACAAAATTCAAGAAACATCCATATAAATCCATAGAGACTGATAAGGATGGAGCTTTTCTCATGTTCCCTCTAATGTGTTGCATATAGAGGATGTATAGATATACATCCACTAACAACTGGATGAGTATGATCACCTGAAGTTGAAATAATTCAGAAATAATTATCTTCTAGGTGATTATTTTCAATTGAAGCTAGAGTTTGCAAATGTCAAGGCAAAATGGCCAGACATATGGAAGGGTTTTCCCAACTTCTGCTATGAAGAAGATTGGGTCAAGAATGCATTAAGTTGAATCCATGAGGATTTCTTTTTCCTTGACCAACCTCATATGATCACTAAGGAAGCCATTAAGGTTGTGACCAGATTATGCTCCTCCCAACCAGTCCCTATATTGAAAGTTGTGAAGAATGAGGAGATGATGAGACTTACTGGAGTGAAATTTGATAAAAGGACCCTAACTATGAATGACATCGAAGATCTAGGGGTTTGGTATGCCACTATGGGCATTGCTTACAAAGTGTACTACACAAATAGAAAGGGGAATGGTACTGCCACCACCATTTACACTAATTATAAGATGGTGAAAGAAGGGAAGGACTATGACCTCTGTGAGCTCTTGCAACAATTGTTGGACAATTTGAAGAGAACCAAGGAGACAAGGTACAAATTTTGGTATGCTTCTTTAATCATTTGCCTTATGTTTTATTTCCTGAGGGAATTACCTTGAATGAAGGATGTAGTTTGGAAAGTAGATTCCCTTGTTTCTCATCAAATCAAGGACTATATGCTTAGTTTTCTTGATCATAAAAATTGTGACACATTGTTTTGGGGATTTTTCAAAACATTTCAAAATGACATGCAAATGAGGGAAAGGATACCAAGAAAAGTAGTAGAAAACATATAATAATGATATAACTTTCATTGTAGATAAATAAAATTGTTACATGGAGGCAATAGAGCCAAGAACTTTTTGGATAAACACCTTGCCTTATGAGGTGTCTGAATATGATTTGGTTGGATATGCTAATATGTTACTCAACAAGCCCAAGGATCCTACTACTAAAAGATTTGGAACTTATGATGAAATCACCAACAAAACGATCAAGTAGGATGTGGAGGAAAAAGTAGAGAAGATGAAGTCAAAATTGGAAGAAATGCTTAATACTCCTAAGAGTTTAGTAGAAGAACCTCCAACCACCTCTACCTCACAAACTCCTAGAAGGAAAAGTAGGTTTGTCCCTTCTACTGCTACTTCTTCAAAATCCTCCATACTTGCTCCTACACCTTCTAGCAGGAAAAGAACTACTACTAAAGTTCTGGAATAGACCAAGACTACAGAGACAAAGAAACATAGACCTAAGGTCCAAGCAAAGAGAGGAAACATTAGTATGGTGAATATAGAAGATGATGAAGATGATGATGAAGAAGATGAAGAACCAGATATGCTTGAAAGAAGGAAGAAAAGATCAAGAGACGGAGAGGAAGAAGCATAAATCACCAAAGGAAAAGGAAAAGGAAAAGGAAAGAAATCAAAAGAAACTTTTCAAGAAGAATTTAAGCATGAACCTTTGCTAAATGCACAAGACAACTGATAGAGGGGGTGAATCAGTTGTATCAAAAATTCCAAACCCTCACAAACATAATCACATCCACATAAGTTCACTTAAACCCTTCTTCTGTTATGAAGATTAAACATGAAAAAAAGATAACATAAACTTAATCACATCAACACCATGCACAAGAGAACACTACATTTTTACGTGGAAAACCCTAAAAGGGAAAAACCATGGTGAGGATTAGCTGACAATATAAAGTAGTAGCAATACTGAATTATAAGAGGCTTGCTGCCAAAGGGCTCAAAGACCAAAGCTCACTGCTCACAGAAGAAAGAATGCTCACTACAATAGGGCTCAATACCTAGAGGGTTCACCACCCAAAAGGCTCACTACCTTAAGGACTCACTATCCAAGTGAACTCACTACCCACTAAGATAGAATGATAGAAGAGAATAGGTGGCTCACTACCATGAACTTATATGATAGCATCTACCGCATGCCTAAGTTTAGTTCTAATGAAGCATAACAAACATCACCTTCACAGCATCTCTAAAAATTGTAGATGACTTTTGCTCACTACATTAAGTCTTCTACTACATGAAAGTCTTTACTACCTCCGATTCAAATTCATAATACAAACAACACCATCCTTACACTCAACCTATTGGAATTAGGGCAGACAACTGAGAGAGGGGGTGAATCAGTTGTCTGAAAACATTAACACTTGCTACAATTAATTCTTCTCTACCACTTATTTACAGATCATTATTGTAACTATGAAAGCATGCGTCAATAACACATGAGTAAAAACACAAATAACACACTTGACACCAAGATTTTTAACACAGAAACCCGATTAAGGAAGAACCATGGTGGAGGTTAGTCCACAAAAATTAATACCCTATTAAAAGTATTACAAATGGGGAAGGCACATGCCTTCGGGCTCACTACCCAGAGCTCACTGCTCAAAGAGGCTCACTACCTATCGAAATGATTACAAAAAGATTACAGAGTGTTTGAACTGATGAATAGCATCTATCAGTGCAAGAATTCAGTTTCAGTTAAGTACAGAATACTGATCTTACACACTTCATCCTTGCTCTGCCCTATTTATTGTTCTGCCATGATCCGATCGTTAGATCTCTTCTCCTTCACACTTCTTTTTTCCTTTTCTCACACTTACTCCATCATCATATCACAATCACACACCAAAAGGCTTGAATCCATCGGCTATATATATTTGTATCAAGAAATTCAATCAACTATTGTCAGCTTCAAGGAAACATAGAACTTTTATTAAGAACTCTGCTCTATCGACTGAATCCATGCACAAATAACAATGCGGACTAGAAACTTGTGTTCCTAGATCATCAATCATGTTGGCCAATACTACTGATTATCACTATTTGCTTATCTAACAACTTTTTTGCATCCAGACCAAGGTCAAATACTAGGTCGCCCTATTCTTCTGACTGAGCTGACTAACTAGAATCTTATACTCAAATCCTTATAACTTTTGACTCCTTCATCACTGGAGGCTAAGATTCTATATTTAGATAGTCCTAACAATCCTTATGACTTCTTCAGATCTGCAGCACACTGTGAATTACCACCAAAGAGATCAAGACTAAGATACCAGACCCTGTCACATGCTCTGTTTCTAACATCCAGACTTAGACAAATCCTCACTTTGACTTCCAATATGAAAAAATCATGTAATGCAGATGTGTAGGATAGACTTAGTTTCCATCAATGAAAACACCTGTCATGCATAGTAGTGTCTCTTGCCAACAATCTCCCCCTTTGGCATTGATGGCAACACTTGTGAAAAATGACCTAGTATCAGAAAAACTCTCCCTTTCTATGTACACTTGTGCTTTTCACTGTTCTCCAAAGCTCCCCCTTTACTGGATTCCTCATTTTTCACTGCTCCTCACTCCCCCTTTGACATCAATGGAAAAGGGTGGGATCTACAAATCAAAATTTACACAAAAATTTTATATACCAGGCCGCATATGTAAAAACAATCCTTAAGTCCTATTTACATATACTTGAGTACATCTCTAAAAAGGTTCTTCAATTGTGCCAGCTCACTATCCTATTACTTCTTTATAGTATTCAAAATTGAGATGTGAACATTGAAGAGAAATGCTTGTGACTCTGTCATCTGCATATCAATGGGATCATTTGACTGAGTTGTAGCTTGGGCTTTAGTTAAGGCATTGAACATTGCTTCCATTTTGGGAGAAATTAGCCCCTGAAGCTCACTCATCCTTGTCTCTATGCTCTCCTTTTATTTTATCAATTTCTTTATATATTCAATTAGGCTGATTATTTGACACTCTTGGCTCATCACTAACACTATTAGAGTATCAAATAATTAGGATACATTTGACATTTTTTCCTTGGACTCCTTTATTTTTATTTCAATGTCCTCTATAGCTTTAGGATAAGACAAACAAAATTTGTATACATTCCCTCCTTCTGTAAGAGCATTTTGAATACTCTTTACACTGGCATCTAGCACCATTCTATCAACTCCAATTAATCCTTTAAGAGCATCAAATCTTTTATCATTGAATTCCTTTTGGATCTTGACATCTACAGACTTCTCTAAAGATTCAAAATGAGAGCTTACTAAGTTTATCAAGTTCTTTAACTGTCTGAAGGGGGATGCAGAAGAAACCTTTTGGTATGTTGTCATGATTTTCTCTAAAATCCCTGATGCCAGACTAAGTAGCTTACTATTTTCTATTTGAGACTTCAAAATGTCTTCTCTGGCTTTAGCTTGAGCAATGGAAGCCAACTTTATCTTTTGTACTGGAGATAATGTGTCAAAATTTATTGGACCTTGGATTATGTCCAAATCTTCTTCAATTTGTTTGTTCCTTTCCAAAATTTCCTTTACTACCTCTGCAGTGTCTCTTGCCCAAGATGATGATGTGTCTATCTGATTCTTACCAGTACTGTCAATCGGATTATCCTTCTTGGGCTCTTCATCATCCTTTGCAATCTCTTCTTCTTTATCATTTTTCTCCTTGACTTCTTCTTCTTCTTGGTCCTTAGCCTTTTTTGTTTCATGCTCTTCAATCTTCAATGAATCATCTTCAATTTGATCATCTATTTCTATATTCATCTCTATATCTTTTTTGTCAGAATGATCCGAAGGAGTTAGAATACCTCCTGCATCAGCAGTTTCATCTGTCATCTTTTCATCTTCCTTGCTTATTGTTTCCTCTTCTGGGCCAGAAGAGTTATCTAATCCAAATTGTTGCTCATCCTTTTATTGCTCTTCTTCATCTGGAACTAATGTGTCATTAGCAGGTGTATCTATAACCACAAAGAACTTGTTTTTGTCCAATGCTTTCCTCAGAATTTGCTTAGTTTCTTGGACAACTTCTTCTATGTCACCAATCATCAATTTGTTCATCCTTTTCTTGCTTCTAAATTCATTTCTAACCTCTTTAAAGTCAAAACTTCAGCCAAACTTGGTACCCACTACTAAAATCCCTTAATTCTCACCATCCCATCTCCTAATCCCCCTCTTAGCCACCTCTTGCTCCCCAGTGTCAGTGTCCTTGTTTTCTCCTTTCCCACATTCTCTTCCTCTCTTTTCTTTTTCTCCCCACCCTCTCTCGATTGTTCCTACCAAACCTATCCTTAATAGTAACCCTCTATTTATGTTTCCTTAATTTCACCATCCCCCCTCCATTTCCCCCCTTAGCCCCCTCTTTCTCCATTCCACCCACTCTCCTTTTCTCCTCTCTTTTCTTTTTCTTCCCACCTTTGCTCTCTCGTTCTTGTCACACCTGCCCTTAGCACCTCTCTCTCTTGTCTCCGTTCATCCTTTCTCTCCCCCTTTGCCCACCCCTATTATCTTCTCTGTCCCCTCATCCCTTACTCCTCATCTTTTCTTTTCTTCTTCTTTTTCTTGCCTCTTGTCCCTCCTTTCACCTCTTTTCCACCCTTTATCATGTTCACATTGTTCCTCGCCCCGGGGTTTGTGACCCCCTCCCTCCCCTTTCTCTTGAGTCTTCTTGGTTTGTTTTTTCTTCCTTAGGTTTTCTCGTTGGCATCTTCTCCTTCTTTTCATTTCACATCCATTTCAACTTTTGTGTTTTTGTCAACCTTTCTCTCATTTTTATATTCGTAGTTATGAATATATTTGCTTACAATTCTTGGATTTCTTCATTTCTTTTCTTTTTCTTTTCTCTTCTTTTTCTGACGATACCAATTTTTTCCTTCTTCTTTATATATTTATATAAAGAATTATATGTATTTATTTCTTTATATTTATATATGTATATATTAATTTTGCATGCATTCTTTACTTATTTTTGTATTTACTTTTATTAGTCTCTCATAGCTTTTTAATCTTTCTCTTATTGTTATGTGTTTATTTACTTTGTTGATATCCCTCTAATGATCCTCCTGTATTCATTCTCCTCTTGCTTGCTCCTTGTTGTTTATTAATTTCAACCTCTATTAAATATAATTATTAACAATTATTTATCATTTTATTATCTTATGGCTTGTCCCTATTTTGACTCCTTTGGCTATATTTCTTCCCTTTCGTGCCTACCTCCTCTCTCTTTTTAAGAAAACTCTCTGCATATCTTATTCATTTACATTTGAACACTTCCTTTTCTCCTAATGATGGATCATGGAGTGTGATCCGAAACGTTGAGGCTAAAAAAGCATACACAGTTTAATCCAAAAGCACTAAAATTCTAACATCATGGACTATGGAAATATCATGTCTACAACTCCTTAAAAATTTTGTCTGCTTCTTTGCTGGAGATTACTGGACATAGATTGGTTAGCACATGTTCTCTCAACTCCATATCTTTTGCGTTGGCAACTTCTTTCCTAATTTCCAAAATATCTCTCAAACCTTTTGGAATTTCTAAAAAAATTTCTACCAGTGCCCAATTGAATACATCTAAGTATTTGATAATAGCTTCCTCCAAACGTCTTTTGTTAGCATCATTGTAAAGATCATAGAACTTAGTAATTGGTTTGAGATTGCCATCAACAGTGATTATTTTAACACTATCTTCCATAGAAGGGATTGCCTTCTCAACATCAGCCTCTGATTTCTGCTTCTTGTTTGTCACCTTGTTTTGCTTCTCCCTAGACACTTTGACTGCTTTAGTGCCTACGGCCTTCAGCTCTTTAAGCTCATCATCAAAATCTATCTTTTCTTCATCCTCTTTTTCCAAGCTTCCATATGGCCTTTTTACCATTGCTTTTGTTCTTTTCTTTTCCTTACCGAATGATTTGTCTTCCAGTTTCTCAATCTTGGCAGATTTTGGGGGAACAGGGATAGCAACAGAGCTCCTAGTAGTTCCTGATGTGGAGGAGGATTCTACCGGAGAACTTGCTTGTTTCTTATCCTACTTCTCCCTCTCAACCTTTTCAGTTCTTTCCCTAAATTGCCTCACTGCTTCCTTGGTGAGGCCTAGATTCTCAGCCAACTACTCAACTTCTTTCCTTACTTTCCTATTAATTTCAGGTTTTCTAAGCTCAACATGTAGTTTCACACTTAGCTCCTCATATGTCCCAAATATTTCAACTGTTGTGTCCTTTGGTTTGCTTAAAAGGTGTTGAGCATACATATTCAAAATTTTCTCATCTACCTCATACCTCATGGGCATGATCTAGATAGTTTTGGGTTCTACTGCTTCCATTAGGCACTGATCAGTGTCCACCATGAAACATATTTCATTCTTGTATTTTTCAACAACTGAGTTAGGGATTCTTTCCCTACAATGTATCATACTCTGAAAGTTCTTGAAGTATCCCCAAACTGCTATTTTCTATGTTTTAGAATCACCAATGTTGTGTAGATGATCTCTAATTTGCATTGCAACTGGCCTGTCATTTGTCCAGTGCACTCCCTTTACTCCAGGCACTTCATTCATGAAGTAGAAAAATAAGCATATAACCAAAGAACCATATTTGAAGGTGTTTTTCTTGTCCTTCTTGATTTTGTTCAAGTTCTCAATTAATTGGTTTTGTAACAACTCACATAAGTCATAATCTACATTTTCTTTCAACATTTGTTATGCAGCATATATGGCAGTTCTGGACACAGAGTTCTCCTTATTGGAGTGATAAATCTTGTATCCAATTACAATTGAGGAAAACTTAACATTCAAACCAATAATATCATTGATAGTCATTGCCCTTTTGTCAAACTTGGCACTGGTTGCATTAGTAACAGTTTGGTTTTTCATAGATTTCAACATGGGTAAACCACCAGTTGAATTTAAACCAGTTACAATCCTGATAACATCCTTTGTAATCTTGAATGGTTTCAACAACCATATAAACTCATCATGCATTTAGCTCAAGACATATCAAACCCATTCACTCTCATCAAATGTCTGAAATTCAATGACCTGTAGAAAATGTTTGCTTTCTAGGGCTTTGTATTCCGATTTCAGATCATAAATATCATCCTTAAGGTATTTGTCAAACAAATCCAATAATTTTAGGTACCTAAATTCATCTATGCTACAGTGAATGTATGCCCTAATATCCTCGACATGTAGCACTCTGTAAGGCACACCAGAAAATGCTTCTAATTGTTCAACTTCGATTGATTTGTGTGGATGCTTCTTCAATTTTGGTCAACGCCTTTCAGTAATATCAACAACATGAGGAGTATCCATCTCAAAAGATTATAGGTTCAAATCTTCACAGAAAAATACCTTTTTCTTCCATGAAATTTAGGGTTAGCTGATGAATTCATTAGTCGTACTTCAGATCCTTGAAATCTTAGCTCAAGTGTTCTTCTAATTGCTTTCTTCGAATGTAAAGTGATTCAAATGCTTGAATGAGTGACCTTTTATCCTCTGCAAAACCTAATTCTTCATTGTAATAAATGCTCTTCCCTAACACATCCGGTTACACTATTTTTGCATGCAGTCAATCTTCAATTGCTCCGCAATAGATGACATTGTCTTCTTTTCTTCCAGAATTTGCTTCAATAGGTCTGCAATAGGCTTTTCTAATTTCAATCATCATGCCAGATTTAGGTACCCACTTATTGGCTAGGGAAATTTGTTTTTCTATGCATCTCCCCCTGAGCTAGAGCTCCTAATTTAATTCCCAGAGGAATTACTAGCACCAGATTCTGGTGCAAACCTATCATCATTGTTCATTGCACCTTTCATCACCCATGTCTTGTTCATTTCATTATGGACTTTATTTACATCAACTTGGCTCTTGCCTTTGTCTTGTCTTTGCTCATCTGGTTTTCTATTTACCAGACCTCTCCTTTCATTGTTCCTACTTCTATAGAATCTTGCAATATGAATGGATTGGTTACAATTGAAGCATACAACATTTCTTTACCCATTTGATTGATTTCCTCTTGATTTGCATTGAATAGCCATATGTCCAAATCTATTGCATGCAAAGCATTTTCCATTGAAAGAATTACCATTTCCTCTATTGTTAGAGTTATTCATTATCATATTTCTACATTCATTCGATCTATGACCATACCACTTACACTTGAAACATTGACTAGAGAAGGATGGACCACTTTGATTTACTCTGCTTCTACATTGAGTACCTCTATGACCAAATTTATTGAAATTGAAACAATTTCCATTGAAAGATGGGTATCTTTGAATATTAGGCTATCTTACCACATGTCTTCTAGGTTTATTTCTCCCATTCCTTGATTGAGAATTTCTTTGTCTGGATCCAGAGTTTTCACCTTTCTCATACCCAAGACCATGCTTATCATCAGCCTTCTTCTGACTCTCAACCAACACTTCAAGTTTAGCTGAGCTTATCTTGAACTTCTCCTTGTAATCATTTGCAATTTCTAGGTCATGTTCAAGAGTGGCAATTTGCCTTTCAAGTTCCTCCTCATTATATTTGTATTCTTGTAGATCAGATTTTAGGTGGACAATTGTTCTATCCATTCTGCAGCATTCTTCTATTCTTTCCTTCAGAGTTTGATTTAGGTCTTCTTCAGTCTTCTTCATTTCCTCAATTTATTTGGTTAGCCTCATCACCTCTGATTCCATCTCATGTTTTAGAATAGAAACTTCTTTTGTCATCTTTTCACATTCCTTTGTCTTTTCTTCTGAAGCCTCATTCATACCATTTTCTTTAGTAAAATTAGCTAGCTGATGAAGTGGCTCCTTCCCTTTCTCCATTTATTTCTTTAATTTTTCTTTTAGCAAGTCAATGCAATCATCAGCATCCTTAAGGTTCGCTTTTGGGTCATCTATTTCTGCTTTGGACCGATCAAGATCTTCTAAAGCCAATTGAATTTGTTCTATGAGTGAACCCATTGAAACTCCTTCCCAGATCTTCCCTAAGCTATTAAGCTTCTTCCAAGGAACCTTGCTCCAATACCGATTGTTGGAATTAGTGAAGACAACTAAGAGGGGGGGTGAATCAGCTATCTCAAAACTTTAACACTTTCTACAATTAATTCTTCTCTACCACTTATTTATAAATCATTATTGTAACCATGAAAGCATGCATCAATAACACATGAGCAGAAACACAAATAACACACTTGACACCAAGATTTTTAACATGGAAACCCAATTAAGGGAAAACCACGGTGGAGGTTAGTCGACAAAAATTAATACCCTATTAAAAGTATTACAAATGGGGAAGGCTATGCCTTCAGGCTCACTACCTATAGAAATGATTACAAAAAGATTACAGAGTGTTTGCACTGATGAATAGCATCTATCAATGCAAGAATTCAGTTTAAATTAAGTACAAAATACTGATCTTACACACTTAATCTTTGCTCTGCCCTATTTACTATTCTGCCATGATCCAGTCCTTAGATCTCTTCTCCTTCACACTTCTTTTGGACTTTTTTACACTTACTCCATCATCACATTGCAATCACACACCAAAAGACTCGAATCCATCAGCTATATATATCTGTATCAAGAAATTCAATCAACTACAATCAGTTTCAAGGAAACTTAGAACTTTTGTTAAGAACTCTACTCTGTCGGCTGAATCCATGCACAAATAACAATGCAGACTAGAAACTTGTGTTCCCAAATAATCAATCATGTCAGACAATACCACCAATTATCACTAATTGCTTATCCAACAACATTTCTGCATCTACACAAGGATCAAATATTGTTAGACTTAGGGCACACAACTGAGAGGGGGGTGAATCAGTTGTGTAAAACTTTCTTCTATTTAAACACTTAATTCCACTTTGCAATTATGTAGCTTAATAATAAATTAATCATGGAAACATAATGCAACAAATCAAGAGCAAAAACACATCAACGCATGAGACACCAAGATTTTGACGTGGAAAACTCAGTTAAGGGAAAAACCACAGGTTGATTAACCCAAGAATGTATTCTTTGTTAGAAGAATAGAAAGAACAAATGACACATGCCAATTAGGGCTCACTACCTGAGCACACTGCTCACAAGAGGCTCACTGCCTACAAGAGACACACTGTCTACAAAGAAATAAGTATCACCTACTTGAACTAGAAAATAGCATCTTCACCATGCTTGAATCAGTTCCATTATTCTGCTCTGCCTTTCGCTCTCCTCCTCACTACCACACACCCATCACCACAAGGACAACTTCAAAATGACTTCACAATCCCTTATTTATTCAAGGCATCAACTTAGGAATGGTCATCTAAGTTGGTAAACATCGACAAGATCATCCGCAAGATACATAACTCATCCGGTCGGCTTGTCTTAGGAAGAACACCATCATCCAGAAGATATTCTTCAATTGCGAGCTCCAACTTCAATGCGGACCACCAACATGAACTAGACATGATCCAAAGACCACCACAAGCTTGCCTGAATCACCAAGAACATCTACACTTCATCTGCTTACTAAAATCCTTCTCTTCTTCCTCCAGAACCTCAAGAACATAGTCTATCATCACTGTCACAAAAGAATAGATGCTTGCAGACCTTCAAACCATGAACAAATCAAGTTGACACTTCACAATGACTTCCTCAACACTCCCTCAAATCCAAAGAATAGGAAAATGCATTTCTAGATCTCACCAGACCTATCTATCTTACTCTGTCACCACTGAACACCTACCGAAACTGGTTTAACTTAAACGGTCACAAATTTTTTTAGATCTTCATGTGGACCTCTGAAATCTCTACTGAACCACCTTGAGACTCATATCTACAAGCCCTTGAATCTACATCCTCTGATCCTCATCCTATCATGGACTTTTACCTTATTGTTATTACTATTTTTCACTGTTCCAGATTGAGACTAATTTTCTCAATATCCTCAGCACACAGCTCATCCAATCCTTATCATTAATGCAACAGGAGTATTTTAACATCAATGACAACACCAATTAGGCCCATACTTGCAACAATCTCCCCCTTTGTCATTAATTGCAACATATGATGTGAAAAATTGTTTTAACCATCAAGACAAGAACTTCTCCTCACTGTCACAACTCCCCCTATTAGCAACAACCATTCACATGTCTTTTCTCCCTTAACTGCTCCCCCTTTGATCAGAAACCACTTGTTTTCACATGTCTTCTCTCCTCCTTTGACATTAATGGCAAAGGGCACATACTTGCAATTCTAACACTTCAGAATCATACCTGCTGCTTCCATTGAGTAGCAGCTCCCAATCATCAATCCGGACCACAAGATGTGATTGTGATATCCACCAGATTGATGCACATTAGTGCATCTTAGTTCATCACCAGAGGGGCAATAACCCCTAACTTCTCCCTGAGATACTCAAAAGAGTCCTTAGGTAGAGGTTTAGTAAAGATGTTTGAAATCTGATCCTTGGAAGGCACAAACTCCAATCTGACTTCATTCTTGTTTACTTGCTCTCTCAAAAAGGGAAACTTAATGGATATATGCTTAGTCTTTGAATGCAACACCAGATTCTTAGATATATTTATTGCACTTGAATTATCACAGAAGATTGTGATAGGTCCTCATACTCTACTTTGATATCTCTTAGCATCTGCTTCATCCACAAAACTTGAGTGCAACTACCTACTGCTGCAATATATTCTGCTTTAGTTGTAGACAAAGATATTGCCTCTTATTTCTTGCTTAGCCAAGAAACCAATCTCTTCCTCAAAAAGAATTCTCCACCACTGGTACTCTTCTGGTCATCCACATCTCCTGCCCAATCTACATTTGTATATGCATGAAGAGAGAAATCATGATCTCTAGGATACCACAAAACATACTCAACTGTCCCTTTTAGATATGTAAAAATCCTCTTGATTGCCATGACATGAGATACTCTAGGATAAGCCTAGAATCTAGCAACATGACCAACAACCTGCATAATGTCTGGTCTAGTTTGAGTGAGATACAATAGTCCTCCAATCATTGACCTATACTTTGTCTGATCAACCTTAGGAGAATCATCATCTTTGCTCAATTCACATCTGGTTACCATGGGAGTATTCATTGGTTTTGAGAGTTCCATCCCAAATTTTTTCAACAATTCCTTCACATATTTGGTCTGA